>CM060923.1:665552808-666802808 GCA_030737875.1 Allium sativum
GATTGCAAGAGATCTCGAGAGTGTTACCCAAGCGGGTCATGAGCCTGACAACTCTCCTTTCGCAATCAAGAACGGCACCATTACTGGATAACCAGTCCATGCCCAAGATCAACCCATAGCCCGTGAAGCCCAATACAAAAGCATCACATCTAAACTCAACGCTAAGTATAGAAATCTTCAAACCCAAACATATCATAGACAGATATATGGAGCCCCCAATTGGGTTTGAGACAACCAAGGGATCATCAACTAGACTGGTGTCTAAGTGCAGTGACTCAACTAACGATGATGAGATAAAAGAATGCGATGCGCCAGAGTCAAACAAAGTACGAACTGGATGATCAAACAGAAAAACCAGACTTTCAACGGAAATAGTTCTACCTCTCTGCTGAATCGGTGGAACTGAGAGAACCTGAACTTGCCCCCCTGACTGAGGTGGTGCTATAAGAGCTTGCACCTGGCCTCCTGAGGTAGACCCCGTCTTCTGCCCCTTCTTTGGGCAGTTTTTCACAAGATGCCCTGCTTCACCACAATGAAAGCAACCGGTCTTCTTCTTTTTGCGACAATCCTTACTGAGGTGTCCTGGTGTTCCACAATTGAAGCACTTCTTCTTCGTCTTCTTTTTGTCACCATTGCCTTTTCCGCCCTTGCCTTGTTGTTGCTGTTGCGGTTTCTTCTGATCCCCCTTTTTCTCTGGTGCCTTAGAATTCTTATCATCCTCATGCATAAGTGCCATGTAGACAAGCTTCTCAAAAGTGGCCCCCATAGGAATGTGAGTCATAGCTATTCCTTGCAATGGTTCGTTCAAGCCTCTAACGAACCTCAAAGCCTTCTTCTCCGGTGTATTCACCAACTCTATGCCAAACCTTGCTAATTGATTGAATTTGTTGACATATTCTTTCACCGTGAGATTCCCTTGCTTCAAATTCAAGAACTTCTCCATAAACAGATTCTCTTCCGCCCTTGAGAGAAACTTAGCCCCAAACCTTTGCTTAAAATCTGCCCAAGAGTCAACAGGGCGTTCTCCATTAGTGACCTCCCACCAGAATGAGGCCTCTCCCTTCATTAACCAAGCCGCCAACTTGACTTTCTTTCCCTCTTCCACTTCAAAGATATCTAGCAACTCTTCCACTTCCTTAAGCCAATCTCTAGCCTCTACGAAAGTCTCTGAACCAAGAAAAGGTTTTCCTCCTATAGCCTTGAACTCCTTGCAAACCTTAGCAAAATTATCCACTCTAGGCTGAGGAGGAGGAGCGGTTGTCTCTGGTGTAGTAGCATTGGCCGGACCCGCAGCCGCGGCCCTAGCCTCTTGCAACCTCCTATACCATAGTGGTATAACTAAACCCTCCGGGATGTTAAGATCTTCAGCCATGCTGAAACGAAAGAGGAAAGATTCAAAAAGGAGATTCCGAAAGATAAAGATATGGCTATTGGGGATTATGCTTTTCTTTTTCAAAAACTTTTTCTCTTAGAAGACATGCTTTTAAAAATACTTTCTTCGAAAATACTCTTAGAAAGTAGTTTTTCTCAAAAATTTTATCTGTTCTGGTAACCTTAAGCTCTGATACCACGTGTAACACCCCACTCCCGCTATGATCACTCACTAAGGGAATGCCATAGCATCGGTGGAGTATTTTAGTGAATATAGAACAGAAAAATTACAACAAGACAGATATAAATAGTACTTGAAATTTTAAAACATCATCTCATAACAGCGGAAGTAAAACATGTCTGGTTACATCATAAAACCACAATAAAGGTAAAGTACAATATCCATCAAAATAAAGAAGTACATAATCCCACTCTCATACAATAGCCAAACAAAAGAAAAGATAACTGGATAACTGGAGCTTTACATCTATCCAAGCTCCTAAAGACTGGAACAGCAATCCGATCAAGCTCTACTACTGCTAGGATCCACCGTAGGACCTGAGGGTTGGGAAAAAGATAAAAACAACAGGGTCAGACATAAGTCTGAGCGAGTCCTATAACTTTAACAATACAATCGTTAAAGTAACCAGAGAAGACATAAACTGATATACGGTAACATATAGGGATGAATGGCTACCCTATGCAGTCAACTAAACGAAGATAAAGGATAAAGACGCATCTACCCTCCCTAAGGTAAATTACTAAACTGCACCACACCAGTCGTTCCTAACTTAAAGGTTGATCCCACCCAAGGACTTATAAAATTTACTAATTAGTACCTGCGTACCCCTAGGTGACCAAGTAGGCGCCACGGGGCCCTACAATCCACTAGGTGTACACACTACTTCCCATTCGATCGGCTCCCTAACGTAGATACCCGTGCTGGCCCCACCGTGGGATGTATCATTCCCCAATGTGGCAACCTGATGAAACTAAAGGTGCACGACTTATATCTACTCGATGCAACAACGGCTTACCTACCAGCCCGGGCCCACTCACGCATATGAAGCCCGTTGGACTTGCGTTGCCACCGCTAACCCGTTTGCCTCTTACAGTCAAGCCCAGTATGCGTGTCCCGTCCTCGACATGGGTCGAGCCCACAAAGATACGTATGGGTTACTGGTTGAAATGGGCCTCCACAAGCTACCCACCTAAGCTTGTCCCTTTTTCTAGTATATCCCACTTAACCCTTTAATCATGTTTTAATTACATGTTCTATTTTGGTTAAGTATTCTAATCGTATTTTCTATTGCCACCCAAGGCAACCACTAGATTTTCTCATGCCACCCGAGGCACCCACCTAACCCCTCATGTCCCTCTACATGCTAATGTGGTTAAGTGTTTCTTAATTAATTAATTAAGAACGTAACCTTTGTAAAGACCTCTCACATTAGACTGTCTTTTATGACCGCTGGTTAAGCCGGTTGGGTCCGGGCAGCCTTATGTCATAACAGAGTCTAACCTCGTGTCTTTACATTAATTACGTATTTAGTTTGTGCCTAAGACCTCTCACATTGGGCTAACATTTGTAGCAACTGGTTAAGCCGGTTGGGTCCGGGCAGTTTTACGCTACAACTGAGTCCAACCTCGTGTCTTAGTCAATTAATTACACCTAATTAATCACCCTCATAATTTTATATTAATTATCCCTAATTAATCAAGTTTTCTTAACATGGGTAGACCTAACTTAATAGGTAAATTCCCATGGGGTAGACCTAACTCAATAGGTAAATTCCCAACACATAGTATGGGTACACCTAACCAAATAGGCAAATTCCCATACTATGTTTATTTATTTTGTGTTATGCATAATTATATTAATTTCACACAATCTTATTAACTTATGCATTTAATTACCCCATCGTTCCCACGTAATTTCGTTCATGATATAACACATATAAAAGGTGTCAACTTGCATATGAATGAACATGTTTCAAAGGTGCCATCTTGCATATTAACAAACACATAACTTGCATATGAACTTGCATAACATGTCACATAACTTGCATATAATATGTCACATAACTTACATATTCATTTTGCATAACAAACTTGCATATTAGCTTATAGACTTGCATAATGTGTCATCATGAACTTGCATATTAATAAACATGTAACTTGCATATTTACATACATGTAACTCGCATATTAACAAACATGTAACTTGCATATAAAGAAACATGTAACTTGCATATTTACATACATGTAACTTGCATATTAACAAACATGTAACTTGCATATTAACAAACATGTAACTTGCATATTTACATACATGTAACTTGCATATTAACAAACATGTAACTTGCATATTAACAAACATGTAACTTGCATATTTACATACATGTAACTTGCATATTAACAAACATGTAACTTGCATATTAACAAACATGTAACTTGCATAGCATATTACCATGAACTTGCATAACATGCATATGATTACATAGCCCACAACTTGCATATTTAGCATCATGCAAACATAACATACATCATATTAAACTTGCATAAGCTTACATACTCAACATGCATAAACATAAGATTAATGCTAACATCATATCATATGATTCAAAGCTCATTAACCCACATACAAAACCATAAATCTCATCACATCTCATCTAATTAGTTTACCAAAAGATCATCAAAGTGATAGAAACTCACAACTAGCAACTTTGAACACCAAATGAAGAAGATTAAGATGCTAAGAAGGGATTAGAAGTTGATTAGAGAGTGATTAGTATGCAACCCTCTTCATAAAATTAGTGGAGGCCATGAGAGCTAGCATTTTGCCATAGTTTAGTCACTAGATTTAATTATGAATGAATTAGGGTAGGTTAGGGTCTTATTTATAGATTAGGCAAGTGTTTTAGGCCATAGGATTAACCCTAGATTCAATCCAAGCCATCAAAGCATGTCTTGGGGAAGAAGTCAAGTGTAGGAACCATCTAGGGCCTTTAGATTAAAGATGGACCATGAGAACCATTCAAATGCAAAATCTGCACTTGAGCGAATCGGCCCACGGGTTGACAGCCAAACACCCTGGATTAACCCCTAGTCGACCCAGCGAGCTCGGGTCGACTTCAAAAATCGGCCGGTTCGGTTATTCCCCTCTCCCAATTCGCTGTTTTGAGCATTTTTGCATATTTATTTATTAAATTTTCAATTATATATATATATATATATCAATATATATATATATATATATATCTACACAACCCATTTCACTTAATTAAGTATACTTTAATTTGGGAATTTTCGTGAAACTTCGCGAGGCCATATCTTGGTCATACGGACTCCGATTTTCGAAAACTCGGACTCTATTTCGCGTATTTTTCCGAGACGAACACAATGGCATAGCCCGTTTCCCTTGATTCCCATTTTAGAATTAAATTCTGCCTCGATTTATGTTATTACAGGTTATTGAAAATACGGGTTGTTACATATCAATCCTGGGATTTTATGAGAAAATGGTAGAGTTTGAGAAGGAGAAGGATGGATGAATGATTGAGAAGGAGGATGTCGTTGATTTTGCGATTACAAGGTTGTACAAGGCGCCATGGCCAGATTGGTGATGAACCTTTGAATGGAGAAGATGGTCCAAATCTTTAAGGAATGATTAAAGATAGAATTATCAACACTTCATGGTTCAAAAGATTGGATCCCCTTTATGTTGGCAGTCATGGCCTATTTATAGGTGTCCCTCCCCGGAGAAATGAGCTGAAGTTCATATATGCAAGCGATAGATCGTTTCAGCCGATAATTACCAAAATGCCACTGCCTGGTTGTTGCCAGTTGTCTGTATCTATATCCAACTGTCATGCACGAGTGAATTTGTAGGAGCGAGTGTTTCAAATAGTCAAGTGGGTGACTTTAGCTAGTGTTCTTCGGGCGTGGCCATCTTCAGTAATTGGTGAGCGGTTATCTGATTCGATTGATTGTTAATTCAGCAGGTGACTAGGATTATACTTGTGGTCGAGCGACTCTGGAGTGGAGCACGGGACTGGGATCAATTCTTCTTTGTGCTTTGCTCGACTAAATTCCTCGGTTTAAGAATGTGCGACCTTCTCTAATTCGGACACTCTTAGCAGGTTGCTTAAGGACATTCATTCTTACTGCCTTTTCACCGCGTCGTTTCTCAGTATGGCTATGCTATGTGGTCGCTCTCGATCCTGTAAAGTGAATGACTCGTCTTGTTTAGCTATTCAAGCGGCTTTGTTCTAATATGAACGACCGACCTTTGCTTCCGTGACTGGGTCACGACTTGCATCTGGCTTTGGTTTGAGACATGGGCACATAAAAACGTTGTGAGTGCTTGCTTTGTAATTCTATCCCAGGCTCGGTCCTTTAAGAGATAAACATCTGAATCTTGTTCTATATGGTTGCTTCCTATTCTTTGTGAGTCGTTTAAGTGCCTCAGACAACAATATGCATGATCGACCCTGATGGCGCTCGTCCTGTAGTTTCTGCTCAGATTTTGTAGCTCAATTTGCATATGGTTTTTTTAGGGATCAACATATGTCGATACAGCTCGAACTATTATCACAGATAGTGGGACCCAGTTCGACAACTTGGAATTCAGAGATTTTTATGAACGATATCGCATCGAGAAGAAATACACCACGGTTACACATCCACAGTCTAATAGACAAGTTGAAGCGGTCAACAAAATTATCAAGTCTATTTTGAAGAAATGATTGGAAAGAGACAAAGGCAAATGGGTCGATGAGCTTCCTCTAGCCTTTTGGGTGTATCGAACCACCCATAAGACTACAATGCTTAAGCCAAAAACCCAACAATATTGAATGTAAACAAGGAATATTTCTTTTATTCTTACAATCACATAATACACAAACTTAACTTTTTACCTGTTTACACCAAAAATGGTCTAAACACCCAAGGTACTAAACTGTACTTCACCAATTCGTTAAGAAATAAATGGAACTATGTCTAATTAGCAATAAAAAGTAAAAATGCGAGAAAAAGTAAAGTAGAGATGAGATTTAGAGTGGTTCAGCCGTTAACGAGGCCTACGTCCACTGTGAAGGCGATTTCCTGTCTTGCAATGAGAATTACAACGTACATCAATTCTCTGACCTCATACATCTTTAAATCTACTCAATATACCCTTGTTTATATGTTTTGATCTAGAGAATTATACATGAGAATAATAGAGTTTGAGGAGAAGAAGGATGGATGAATGATTGAGAGAGAAGATGCCTTCAATCTAAAATGGTACTTGATGCCATGGCCAGATCTGGGGTTGAGTTTGAAGTTTAGCAGCACTTTGTGGTTTTTCCAAAAAGCCCCATTTAAATGTGGGTAGCCATCGTGTATTTATAGGTGAAATCCTCTTGGTTAATGATCTGGAATCTGTTTATCCAGACTGTGGGTCATTCATTCTGCTAATTACAACCATGCCACTGGACAGCTGTAGCCAGCTGTCTATATCATATTCAGTGTTATGCGCGGACGACTTGCCAAATGTCTTGAATAGCTGAGCGGGCCCTTAAGTGCGGGAGCGGATGCTTTGGGAGATTTCGTAAGAGCAGAGTGTGGAGCTGAGATCGACCCTCCTTTGTTACTTGCGCGATCTCCCTTCTTGAACCAAGGACACTCGTCCTCTTGTTGCCTTTGCATGGTGCCGCTTGGCTTTATGGTTATATTACGAGGTTGCTCTAGCTCGCGCAAAAGCCAAGCGCCACCATGCAACCTTGTCACCATAAAGCCATAAAGCTATAAAGCCAAGCAACTTTGTCACCCACTTTGCGCGAGCTAGAGCAACCTCATAGTATAACCATAAAGCCAAGCGGCACCATGCAAAGGCAACAAGAGGACGAGCGTCCTTGATTCAAGAAGGGAGATCGCGCAAGGAACAAAGGAGGATCGATCTCAGCTCCACACTCCGCTCTTACGAAATCTCCCAAAGCATCCGCGCTCGCACTTAAGGACCTGCTTAGCTATTCAAGACACTCGGCAAGTCGTCCGCGCATAACACTGAATATGATATAGACAGCTGGCTACAACTGTCCAATGGCATGGTTGTAATTCGCAGAATGAACGACCCACAGTCTGGATAAACAAATCCCAGATCATTTACCAAGAGGAGTTCACCTATAAATACATGATGGCTACCCACGTTTAAAGGAAGCTTTTCGTAAAAACCACGAAGTGCTGCTAAACTTCAAACTCAACCCCAGATCTGGCCATGGCGTCAAGTACCATTTTAGAGTGAAGGCATCTTCTCTCTCAATCATTCATCCATCCTTCTTCTCCTCAAACTCTATTATTCTCCTATATAATTCTCTAGATCAAAACATATAAACGACGGTATATTGAGTAGATATAAAGATGTATGTGGTCAGAGAATTGATGTACTTTGTGATTCTCATTGTAAGACAGGAAATCGCCTTCATAGTGGACGTAGGTCTCGTTAACGGCTGAACAACTCTCAATCTCATCTCTACTTTACTTTTTCTCGCATTTTTACTTTTTATTCCTAGTTAGACACGATTCCATTTATTTCTTATCGAATTGGTGAAGTACAGTTTAATACCTTGGGTGTTTAGACCATTTTTGGTGTAAACAGGTAAAAAGTTAAGTTTGTGTATTATGTGATTGTAAGAATAAAAGAAATATTCCTTGTTTACATTCAATATTGTTGGGTTTTTGGCTTAAGCATTGTAGACTGCTTTCCTCATTTTTAAATAAAGAGGCATTATTTTAGAATCACAAAAAGTATGACAAAAAGAATTAAAAAGGGAAAAGTGGTGCAAAGGTACATGTAAAAATAAATACATGTTTTTGTATGTAATTAGCATCGACTGTTCCAAAATAAAAATACATTACATATATTTCTTATGATTTGGAAATATGTCAATTCCATAAAATAGGCATGATTTACAATGATTTTGGCTAATGGTCCTTGTGGCACTTGAAACCTTTTTGGCAACAAAGAATATAAAAAGGGAATGATTGGTTAATTGATTAGACCAAATCATTAATTTAAAAATAAGTATTGGAAAATAATAAAATAAAATATTATAAACTACGTTGATCATACGAAAACATAAAATATAAATATATACATATCATCCATCCAAATCAGCGTAAATCAGTAAAATATACATATTGTGAATAAGTGGATAATATTCATTTATGGAATCATATATGTAAATTGTATTCCATATTAAATGAATATATTTATGGCGACCATTTGTAGCAATCAATATAATCAATTGCTATAAATAGGACCACAAATCAATAAATAATAATTGTAACCAAATGTTGAATGGGGAAGTGAATATGATAGGATAATGGTTACAATTCCTAAAATTTATTT
Organism: Allium sativum; assembly: GCA_030737875.1. Taxonomy (NCBI): domain Eukaryota; kingdom Viridiplantae; phylum Streptophyta; class Magnoliopsida; order Asparagales; family Amaryllidaceae; genus Allium; species Allium sativum. Next base: position 665,561,573 of record CM060923.1, read on the forward strand.
AGGATAAATTTGTACACCCCAATTAGGAAATTTGAATTATAATCGCATTTAAACACGAGGTTAAGCTCACTTGTGATATAAGCCTGCCTTGAACCAACTGGTAAATTCAGCAAGCACAGTTAGCCAGCTTAATGTGAGGGGTCTAAGGCATAAAAATAAATATACTGAGGCACGAGGTTAAGTTCACTTGTGGTAGAAGTCTGCCCGGAACCGGCCGACAAATCCAAAATCCACTGGTGGTCAACTTAATGTAAGAGGCCTAGTGCATATATATATATATATATATATAACAATCAATAAACTAATAAATAAAAGAATAGGAATAGTAATTTCCTGTTGGGGTACAACAAATAAATATATTCGGGGCTAATAATATAAGGATATTCCATTGTAATTAATACCTTAGGAAAATTATGGTTGTTTGGCTCATAATTGGCATTAATTGAAATCAATGGTAATTAAAGATAAATGGCTTCCTTAGGAAAATATGACTGTTATGGTCATAAAGGGAAATAAACAAAGAAATAAGAGGAAGATGAGTGTCAAAAAGGGGATTAATGGACATTGATTGTCGTTTAAATATTAAGTCCAAACTAGAGAAGAAATTGAATAAACATCCTAAGGAAAAGGGAATATAACCTTCCTTATTTATGTCAGGAAAACTTATAATTAAAAATATAGTTGGACTTAGTAGGTTAATAATGTAAGATATTATTAACCATATAAACCCGTGATGTAAATAAATGGTGTACGTATAGTATTTCCGTACAAAGGAATTAAACGGGAATGACTTAATAACGTAGCCTACTTTATCTCAAAAAGGGAAAGGTGTTAAAGGCAAATGGGGGACGAGCGAATAACCTTCACATATAGTCCGCTTCCTGGGTCCTAAAAGGCTAAGTGACTAGGGTAAAAGAGTCCACCTGGGAATAGGTTTTTCAGTATAGGGGTCTTCAATGGCAAGTGTGTATTGGCCAACCCAAACCTGGAAATTAAAAGGGCCAGATATGGCCATCTATCCTACGGGAAGTAGTAAGTGACTAAGGAGGTTATCTAATAAGGTTAGCTAGAAGGTATAAAAAAACGAGAAAATGCCTACTTTTGCCTTATGCGGGGTAAGGGTATAGGCGTGAATGACTGAAGCCTTAACTAGTAAGGCCCATAGCTAATGCCCTCTAGTTTTATGTTAAGATTGAATATATTATTGAGGGTTAATAAGTGACCAATAGGTCCGCCTAGGGTCTTAAGTGATCAAGAAGAATCCACCCTATCTATCATAGGTAGTGAGGCATTAAATAATAAAGAATAGAAATGAGGATATAGATAGAAACCTCGAAATTAGGGGCCCACTTTCGATATAATTAACCAGTTAAACTCTGGTATAAAGGCTTCACAAAAATGTGTGTAAATGTCCTATCTTGGTAATGTAATTTGAAAATACTACTTTGGGAAGAATAATAGAGTCGTGCGTAAACTTTAACAAGGTTGGTTTAGAATCACTAACCTTGTCAGGCATAAAACTTGGGTAGAACAAAACAGAATATATCTGTGTTATTATCTGTGTTGTACATTTCTTAGTCACCAAAACTTGTTGTTCTGACCCCCCTCATTACAACCTCCCATGTTTCATAGAGAAGGTCAGGTTCTCACGGTGGCTTTCGGTTCTCATTCTCTCTAATGCTCGGTATTGGAAAGTGACTTACTTTGAAAAAGGTAGTTGCTTGAGTTAATACTAATTTATCCTACATCGTTTCTGCTATGAGTCTTCTTTATCGTACTCTGATTATGCTCATGCTCATTTATTGCAGGTACCAGATTACACGCTCCATGCTTGGATGTGTTCAAGTTTTGGTTTTTATCTAAACTTAGGTGTAATAAAATGTGGGGTGTTATAGCAGTGGTCGATTTCTTTTTTGGAAGAGGTACATTCAACCTAATATTGCGCAAGGAGAACCCTTGCCATCTGAGGGTCCTAATGACCTTTTCTTGTCTAGAAGATGATAATAATAGAGATATGCACCTGTTAAAAGCTTCTTATAGTGTCGGTCGTCCTTATCAATAACAACAACCACATCAAAACGATTCTGGAACACGCTCTCTGTAGGCCTTGCCGACTCATCACCTGCATGGAAACAATTTGTATAAGAGGCTTAATGGTTAAATCAACTGAAATGAAAAGGCTTACGGCAACAGAGCCAGCGGCGGGCACACCTTGGTTGTTGTTTAAAGAAAAACCAGACATGCTTAGTGTCACCCAGTTTGCTAGGGATGCCCTCGACAATTTTACGACTTCAGACGACCTTAAAGTAAAGAAAAGAAGGAGACGTGTGCTTTGGATGTTTGAAGTTGAAGAAGAACACTATGTCATCGAGCATTGGAATTCGGTTTAGATACTTCATGTATAAGACACGTAAAGATAATAAATTGGTATATGCGATCGGATAAAATTGCATAGGGGTCAGATTCATCTACCTCAGAAAGTCGAGTATGAGTTCAAAGAAGGGGGATAACCCCAGAAATGCACATTGGGCGAATAAGCGCCATATAGCCACTCGGCGGATTGGGAGGACGATCCTCTACTGTAGGAGCAAGGAAATCACACCATGGATGATTATGTTTTGTACTCAAGTTCTTCAGTTATCTTTCAGTCATTGTGCCGGGCCAGGAGTCATGGGGATCTGTTATAAAGTCGGCATTAGAAAGAGTATTGGGTGCGACTGCTACACCACATGATTCTCCAATTTCCGTAACATGAAGAGAATCGACCGTGTGTATCGATGTTAAAACCAGTTCCGGGGTCGGACCCTGATTTAGAGGCCGAGAAACTCTCTAAGCCTGCAGGGGTGGATATGGCGTTTTTCTTCTCAGCTTCGAGTCTACGAGTATTGCATTATCCGGTCGATATACTGCAGAAGAGAAAAGAAAAAGCCTCATCAGATTGATGAGATCGTAACACCTCAGCATGTGCATTCACAAGAGTATAAAAGAGAAAGCAACACTTTATATTAAAGGCCACAGTCAAGAATGATTCAGCTTTATGGCCTTCGGCCCTAAGGAAGCCGACCGATAACCTTACCGACCCAAGGTTCGGTAATACTCCCAAACATGATGAAAACAACGACTTGTTCTACGATGTTGAGTTGGTAAGCATCATTTTTTAACATCATCCCCGTCTGATCGTACCTGTACAATCATTCGCTCTCTCCTACTGCCATGTGTCCAAGGATTTGATGGCATTTGAAATTTGAAATATTTCAAAAAGGCAGAATACCCATTAATCCCCTACTCTTCATGATGACAATTATATTCTCATCACCGATTGTCACCACTTACGAAACCGAAAGTACATCTACCCGCCGCTTAATCGCCAGACCGCAATTCCGGTGGGTTTGACACCGACGATTCAAATCAAAGGTTATATGAAATACGAATTGGAACGAAAAAAAAAGAATAGTGAAGATTTATGTGCAAAATCAATGCCTTAAAAAGGAAAATGAGAAGGAAAATATGAATACCTATGGAAAAATTGATTTAGATGATCTTGATTTTCGGTAGAAAAGAGTTTTCTCAATTATTTCAGAAAGTAACGAAATCGGCTGTAGTAAAAAGTAAAGAGTAAAATAAAGATGGCGGGCCAACCTTTTATAATGAGGCGAAAGGAGTCCTCGTCTTCTGTGGACATGACTACTGACACAGGAACTAACGTGGCAATTCTCTATAGAGCCAAGCATGATTGAGTAGGCGCGTGACTGTAAAGCTTCTTAATTCCCCAGACTAGCATTAATTCCTAAGACATTTGGCCGACCTTTAGCATGTGTGACTCAAAGAAAGATTTTCAAGCCGATGTAGAGATATTCTCTCAATTTCATTGTGATGAGAAGAAATCTAGAATAAAACATTCAAGGCATGTCTTATTCTTAACATGACATACTTTGGGGGGTAGAGTGTTGACCAGCCTTTTGGCAAGGCCATCAAGATTCATTGGTGTCATGGAATCCAGACCAGATGACGAGGAAGCCTATGTTACCCCGACCAAAGAACCGATCGACCCAAGCACAAGGACCCGATGTGCGAGCCATTTGGAACCCGCGATCTTTGGATCGACCGGGTTAGGATCATTCCAACGCTATGCAAAATATCCTCCTAAAGAGTTGGTCTTGCTCCTACTTGAACGCTCTTAGTCATCCTTTATGATTGGATGAGATTCCACCTATCACTGCTGATTTCGATCACGCCGCTATCCTTTAAAAGGAACTCCTCTTGGGATCTCCTAAGGTTTTGGATCAGGGGACATGTGTCTCAGCCAATTCAAATACTGTAGCACCAATAAATAGACTTTCTGGACTCATAAGAAGGATCTCTTTTTGGAAAGTTTCTGATTATATTACTATTGTAACTATTCGACTGTAATAGGTCATTTGGTATAAGAAGAATTATAAACTGGATGTAGGCTTGTTAACGTCGTACCACTATAAACCTACGCGTGATCGTTTTTCTCTGCATTTTTCATTTATTTGTCTTCATTTGATCTCTACAACTATGTCTTTTGGGTGTTGTACCAGTTTTTGGTGTCAACGTGAGTAATTTAGAATTAGGCCATAAAAATATTACCTGTGTATTCATGGTGTGATTCTAGTATGTTTTCATATTTCATTTATCGAAACGGAGTTCTTATGAAAAAGTTATGTATAAAACAAGTTGTATGAAAATTGTATGCGCATAGTATTTGAAATTCAAACTGTATGAATATAAAGCTAGACTATAATTAATGCTAATGCCTTAACAGAATATTCCTTTGGATTTTAAATTTATGTGTGTTTGTGCATACACACGCACACACATAAGAAGGCGACAGGAATCAAAAGAAATGGAAACAATCAATCTAATCAATAAGGAAAACGACCAGGAGAATAATTCTCCCTATGTTCGACCTAAAGAGGGGTCGACCGCCCTTCTAGGGAGGGTGTCGACTGCCTTTCTAATTGAGGGGTAGGAGAGAGGCTTGTTTGTTAAGGAGGTTTTTATTATATTTTGATAGAACGGACTGTCCAATTTTCAAATAACTAATCCGACAGATCACATGCATGCTTCAATTATGTTTTATTCATTACTATTTATAGAGCAATTAATATACTATAAATGTGTGTTAAACGCATACTAAATATGTTTAGTTAGGAATTTGAATTTAAAATGTCCCCATAGGAATTTTTATGCTTATGTATAAATGGCTATCAATAATATTAATGACATAGGGACATAAGGTAAACCACTCCTTATAGTGGAAGCCTACATGGGAACGACTGGGAAAACCAGCATTTACAAGAAGTCAGGTGAATGTGAGAGGCCTAAGTGTCATGGGCAATTATGATAAATACAAGAAGGCGCGAGGTTAAGCCGAACTTGTAGTAGAAGCCTATCCGGAACCGCCTGGCAAATCCAACATCTACAAGGGGTTAGCTTAATGTGGGACATCTAGCGTAACAAATATGTGTGTGAAGTAGGCCTGCCTCGAAAAAGTATTAATTGGCTGACCTACCATTTTTGGGTATTAAGTGGTTAGTACTAGGTCCATTCTTAAGGTTCACTCCTTGGTTTTGGACTAAAGTCATGGGACCCGCCCTTGTTAGGTTTTAAGTGGTCATTGAGTCCGCAATTCTCTAGTAATCATAAGGTATTAAATGGTCTTAAACAATTACGAATGAGTGGGGCAGTTATCCGAAAGTTGTCTGCTTCTTAGCTAGGGCTATATGAGAGTTGACATAAGGATAGGATACTAAGAGTTCCTCCAATCTTGAAAAGAGGGAACCATCAGTTTGAGGTAAGTATTAAGTGGCTAGGAATTCACTAGTGATGGCAGCTACATCGTAACATAGGGGATCGTCGGGGAAGGTCATAAACGACGCTTAGTCATCTACCATCCTGAGGTAATAAGTGACTGCTTACTATCTTTCGATTTACATTGAGGTACATTTAATAACATTGACAATTAGAAAATGATGTCTTAAGTGACTAGGATCCGCCAGTAGGATATTAAGTGATCATAGGAGGAACCCACCTATAACATAAACATAAATGGCCTTATGAGACAAAAGGGTAGTCTGCCTCGAAGGGTATTAAGTGATCGTAAAAATCCACCCTTATATATATAATTTTCAAAATATATATACATATGTTGGCCTTAAGTGATTGTAGGGTCTGCGGAACAAACTCAATCCCCTTAGCAGCATCTACTAGTCGAAGGTGGAATTAGCCTGCAAATTCACTTATATGCATTTTTGTTGGTCTCCCCATCTGAGAGGCTGTTCTTATCTTCTCCATTCTACTGGAGTAATTAACAGGTAATTGCATTAGGTTATTTAAAATTGTTGGCGCGGATAACTGAGATATAACTGCTTTCATGTGGAATTGATGGCATAATATTACTGTTAGTTTTCACGGATAATGCATCATAAAAGCTTGAAATTGAATCTTAAATTAGCAGATATCCACTTTTTTGTCACAGCAATCCATATTCTATCAGGAATTGCTCTACTTCTTCATGGCTAAATTCTCTAAAATCTACGAATAACGGATCCATGACTAATTGCATTCCATCATTGTTTCCCTTGACTTGGCAAATTACATGATAGGTTTTTACTTCCATGCACCAAAAGCTTCATGTTTTCTACTCCATTAGAGCGGGAAATTTCTCTTAAGAATATGCATTCGTGACAATCAAACAAATTAGATAGGGATATTCAATCAGAATGTTTGAAAACATGATTTAGAAATATGTTTAGATTTGGTTGATAGCGGTACGCCGTAAAAGAAAATCACTCACCAAACCAAGTGGGAATATCTAATCAAAATGATGAAGCAATCAAAAACGTAGACCATAATTATGCATAAGACATGGAGTGACTTATTTTCTTCAGATTTAGCTTTATAGTTATGTGATATATGAAATGAATTACTACAACTAACTTTTGAAATTTATTTGGACGTGGGATGTCAAGAAGTGAAAGGACTGGAGCAATTTGATAAAGTATGTGTGTTAACGCATGAAAGCAGGCTTTGGAGAAGATCGTGGGTCCAATACTATTTTATCACTTATTGTATTTCCATTTGTATTTTGTCTTTTGGTTTCAGTTTTTATATATGCTTGTGTTATATTTTTGCAGGTTAGTATGTGTTAACCGACATTTTGGTTCGGCTACTAGTAGAAGTCCAGGCCCACACGACTCGGCCCATCGCATGGTTCAACGGTCCAGAAGTGTTGCCAAAATCTTCAGGAATCAAGCGTAGACAGGGTCGTGCAAGAACAGTTGTCATGGCTCGTCAAACTGCTCTCGAACAATAGAAGCTAGGAATCAAGTGAATGCACTTAGAACTGTCTAATCGTATCAACAAAATCATGGTTCTGACACCAAAAGACTCGAGTCGGGTCACCGGTAGATTGTCGCATCCCTCAGATGCGAGATTCATCAGCATTGAAGATCGATCGCCCAACACATTTCGATCACCTCCAAATGCTTGCGCAACAAGTACCGACCAGTTCCATAATCCAACCTTGGCTTCACCATGCTTCACACCCCATGCCTTGCATCACCATGCTTCGCATCCCGTGCCTCACATCACCATGTTTTGCACTTCGTGCCACACTTCTTTTGCATCCCTCCTTGGGGTGCACACGCCTTCAATTCGGATCCCTCCATGGGATGCAAAATTTTGCATCCCTCTTGGGATGCAAAAACTCCTTCTTTTCGCATCTCTCTTGGGATGCGAAAACTTCTCCATTTCGCATCTCCAAAGCCTAATATCATATCCTCCAAGAAGCGGATCACTACGTGCCGATCGACCCAAAACTATGGATCACACCGCGTCACGCATCAAAAACTCGTGCTAAACGTGGAAGCTTCGTATCCCAACCCGGGATGCAAATTTTGTATCCCCACCAGGGTTACGAATTTCGTATCCCCACATGGGATACAAAATTTCGTATCCCACATAGGATACGAAATTATGTATCCCAACTCGGGAGAAATTCGTATCCCACAAGGGATACGAAATTTCTTATACCAACTTGGGATACAAAATTCGTATTCCAGCAAGGATACGAATTTCGTATCCCACTTTTGGGTTGTGAAATAATCAAAGCTTTCCCTGGCAAGCTCCAGACCATGTTGATCAGCTGAAAATAGTTAATCAACTCATGATGATTACCTATTTTTGGCTGATCATTCCGGGATGTGAAATCTGCATAAAAGATACAAATTCTGGCCTGGATATTTCCTACTTATTTTTTCCCTCTTCCCACTCCTTTTTTCCTACCCACATATCTCACCTACTCACACCTACTCCGCTTCCTATAAATACCGCAACCTCGTTCTTCACAAGGGTTGGCATTTTCTTGGCTTAAGACCTTCGGAGGACCTTGGACACCATTAATGGCAGCATAGCCTTTAGGGAAGATGAAGACCTCGGACCTCCAGAATTCTAGGTGCACACTGGACCTCCAAATTTTCCGATACATCCCTGACCTCCGATTTTCCCGACACATCCCGAATCTCGAATTTTCCTGACACATCCCGGACCTCGTAATTTCCCGATATATCCCGGACCTCAAATTTTCCCGACACATCCCAGACCTCTAATTTTCTCGATACATCCCGTACCTCGGAACTTCCCAACTCTGTCAGACCTCGGAACCTCCCGTCTCTGCCCGAATCTCGGAACCTTCTAGCTCCTCCCGGACCTCAGAACCTCCCGGCTCCGCCCGAACCTCGGAACATCCAGGCTCCGCCCGGACCCCGAAACGTCCTGACTCCGCCCGGAGCCCATAAACTTCCCAACTCCTCTCGGACCCTCCTGACTCCTCCTAGACCCCAGAACCTCCCGACTGCACCTTGACTCCAAATCTTCTCGACTCCGCCCGGACCTCGGAACCTTGCAACTCTGCCCGGACGTCGGGACCTCCCGATTCTGCCCGGACCATGGAATCTCTTGACTCCGCCCGGACCCCAGAAGCCTACTGACTCTGCCTGGACCCCAGAATCCCCCGACTCCGCCCAGGCCTTGGAACTTCCCAACACATTCTGGACCTCAGAAATTCCCGACTGCTCCTGATCAATAAGGAAGCTTGAAAACAAGGATTAATCGAACATTATTAATCATTGTAATTTCTTTTAGTGATGCCTACCACTGCACTTTGTTGAAAGTGAATAAAATTTGCAAAGCCTTCAAAATGGACGTAGTTTAAATCCGAACCAAACCACTATAAAGTGCCATGCTCTTTGCTTTCCTGCACATTATTACTGCATCTTGCACACTTTTCCGCTGTGGACATTTAGTTTCAAAATTTTGTAACTCTTGGGCGTTGGCGACCAATTTGGGCATCAACATTTTGGTGCACCATGAAGGGGGAGTAAAGAGCACATCAACAATCGACTTTCTGTCACTTCCTTTGAGGAATCAAAACCTCGCCTTTCCTTCTACTTAGTCATCGAGACTTGGAACGCTACTTAAATTTCCTCAGACTTACTGGCCAAGCCTATCGACAATGGTGAACAAAGGAAAGAATCCCATGGCCGAACCTTCCACTGTCATCCTAATTCGGAATTTCCTCCTCAGCCTCGACTCACTAAAGCTCCGACTAAACATAGTGCTCCCAACCTCAACGCATTCATCGATCGAGCCCAATTTGATGAAACATCAAAAAAGTTTGGGCGAGACTCAATGATGCCTTGTCGACCAAATCCTCCAGAACATCGGATTAACACAACGACTTCAACAATATGCTCAACGAGACATTATCCGCCTTTAGGAAGACTTTTAGCATTCGACCTCCATCAAACTACTTCCCACCATGCTCCATCCCTATTTCTTTTCAGGATACCTCCTGCTTCAGTCACTTCCAACTCAGGCCTAACTTCGGTCAGCAGGTCAATGTTAAACCCATTGTCATGCAAGGCCAATCGACTTCGGCTCAGAACTTACCGCCTACGCTATGCATTGCAAACCAGGCCTAAGTTCCCACTCACTAACCTCAACAAAGACAAACAACCGAGGCTGAAAACTCTTTAGATCAAGACAACGTTCATCCTAGGAGACGTCCAAGGCTGCCCACTCCTGAGTCGAATAACGACCGCCACATCTCGACAGAGATTCGAACTCCCATTCTCTCTAGCTTACTTCGCAACATCCTGAAAGAATCTTAGGGCCACATCACTGACAATTGGGAAAACAGTGTGAGACATAATCCATTCACTCAAGATGTTCTCAATGCCGAATGGGACCCAACATTTCAATATGCCTCAAATAGAATCTTATTTAGGGGATTCATACCCTCGAGAATTCATACATCGCTACGAGTCTCGTATGGATTCCGCTCACGTCATAGACGCCATAAAGTAAAGTTTTTCCTTGTCTTTCTTAAGGGTATGCACCTCTTGTGGTTCACTGAATTCCACCAAAAACCATATCAGCCTTTTCCCAGTTAGCCGAAGATTTAATCAATCAGTTCAGCACACACATTCGTCACGGCCCTAACGAAACTCTAACAAGCTACCCTGAGAGGTTTAACAATGCCTTGGAGGGTGTCGAAGACTTAAGCGCCCAGGCTATCGTGGATCAACTCATCGAGGGTGTATTCCTAGATTATGAATTCGGAGCATGGGTCAACCATGCACAACCTAAGACTTTGGAGATCTTCTATGAGAAAGCCAACAACTTCCTACACCATGAGCTATCACAAAGGAATCGAGCTTCTCACCCCACAGCTTATCTCAAGACAAATCCTAGGGCTCTAATGACTCTGACCCCATCGCTCTGTGCAATCTTGCTCACATCGGCAACGTTAGAGGAAGGCAACGTTAGAGGAAGTCGCAATAGTAAGAGGAAGCGTCTTTGACTTCTGTATTTCCGCAACTACACTCCTTTCAATGACACCACCGAGAACATCTACCTTGCAACTTGCAATGTCCTTCCCTACAAAAGGCCAAGGTCTAAGGGCCCAACGGGCGCACTAAGGGACTACTGGGAATACTGTTGATTCCACAGCCTCCACGGACGCGACACAAACAATTGTCGCCACTTGCAGGACAACATCAAGAAACTCATCCACAAGGGTCTCCTCAACCAGTATTGACAGGGTCCACCGCATGGGATCTCCGAGCCGCTCAACGCTCATCAAAGATTCCAACTAACCAAGACCTCGACCGACAACTGAATCCCTCAGGTTGTCCCCTTCACTCATCAAGACCGTTGAAACAATGATAAGCCGCACCTTACGACTCGTCTCGTCTGCAACTCTTATGAAGTTTACAAACACGGGCCTCAGTTTCTAAGATCCGAACATGGATTCATGAAGCATGACTACCGTGAATTCACAAGGTCCAACGGATTTAGCCCAACCTATCTATGCTTAGGCGTACTCTGGCGGCGGTCTGTTGGCACCACTAATCCAAGACCAATAGACGTAGACGGCCAACATACGCTTATGCATACTCTAGAATATGTCTTTAGGAACTTTTTCCCTCGAACTTCGCATGTGTCGAGCTAATCAAGAGCGAAGTTCACTCACTCGAACTCTACCCGACTCAGGTAACTCGAGAGTGGAGTTTCGACTGGCTCAAACTTGAGTGCAATGCCGAGTCATGATACTCGAGCACTTGGGACCACCACTTCCATGGCGTAGTGGACCCTCAGGTTGTCATCAGAGATACTAGTTTGCAGCTCATTCCCACCTTTGCTTCCCTCGTCGGAGGCAAAACAAGAATGGAAAGAAAGCCCTTTTCTCCAAAGAACACCTCCTCTTTATTGTGCCATGGCCATTCTCCTCCATCTGACGCTCCAGCCACCCTCTAGTTAGCTAGGGGGCATCGGGAAGTACTACCGGAGGCATGTCCAGAATAAGGCTTTGAGCACCAGACCTGTAGTAGTCCTCTACGATGTAGTGGTTTCCGAGGTCGTCGTCGGAGATACCGGCTCGCGACTCGTTCCCATCTTTGCTCCCCTTGTCGGAAGCGAAATGGAAAGCAAGCCTTCTTCTTCAAAAGACACCACCTCTTCACTGTTTCGTAGACATTTTCTTCTATCTAATGCTCCGACCACCCTCAATTTAACTGCGGTCACGCCGGGAAGTACTACTAGAGGTACGTCTGGAAGAAGGCCTGGGGGCACCAGTCTTACGACCATCCTCTACGCTGGAGTGGTCACCGAGTTCGTCATCGAAGATATCGGCTCGCGACTTGTTCCTACCTTTACACCACTCGTCGGAAGGGACACGGAGACGGAAAGAAAGCCTTCTTCTCCAAAAGACACCTCCTCTTCACTGTTTTCTCCTCCATCTAATGCTCTGGCCACCCTCCAGTTAGGTGGGGGCATGCCGAGAAGTACTACCGGAAGCATGTTCGAAAGTAGGCCCGAGGGCACTAACTCTTGCATTCTCACCAATGACATCCTCTCCGCCACCACATAGTGACCTTTTAAGAGTCACCCACCATGCGGAGAAGATGACCTAGAACCGAAGTCTTATCACCACAGAAGTCATCTACGATGTCTCTCAACGCTAAAGCTTCCTATATACAAGCATAACGGAATGCAGTGACAACCTTTAGTTTAAACGACTAAAACCATAATCATCGCCAACCATAAACACCATTCTCAGATCAGACTGCGATTACGACGTGATTGGATTAAGAATCAAACGCAGACACTAACAACTCAACCATATATCCACATTTGCGAGCGGTAAGTCCAAATAAGTTCGTTTCTCGAACGATACATCAATCAGCTGTGTTACGTTCGACTTCAATTACAATCCAATCAGGCGACATCAGGAAACATCATGCGACGATTCGTACTTGCTAACTCATTCATGGGATCAAACAGAATTCAGTAGGTACGCAGACTCGGGGGTAGCCCTCTACTGATTCCTGCACCGACATGGCCATCGCGGGGCCCGAGGCAGTTCCCTACCAATTCTCGCACTTGCATCATCTTCACAGTAGCCTTTGGAGCTTCCGTTTTGAATGCACGTCCACCTCACGGAAAAGGCGATCTGGAACCAAATCCTAGTCCATGGAAATTACCAACATTCCATTAGTACCGAGACTCCAAAAAAGCAAATGCTTCGGAATGCGATGGTAACCTTTAGTCGCAAGAAATAATGCCATGGCCATCACCAACCACCAGTGCGATGCTTGAGTCGAGATGCGACTATGTCGCTATTGGGTTAAGGATCGGATCTGAAACTGATGGCTCAACTATGTTCCACATCCTACATGCACATCTGAGCCGCTAGTTCAAAAAAGTCCATTCCTCGAGTGTTATGCCGCAAGGCCACAACACGCCAATCCTGATTTGATCATCCGATGTTGTGAAATGATTCAAGTTCGCTAGCTCAAGCTCGAAATAAAAGAGACAAGGGAGCTTGACGAAGTCTTTGGAGTACAAAATTCAGTTTTGTATTTCTACACACATGCTAAGTTATCATGTCCCTCAGACCAACTTTGAGCCCTTAAAAAAACTGGAAGATTTACTAAGTGTCCGTGATACGAATTCCAATCCCAAATCCGCACATACTTGGCAATTTTCCCCCTAACTCCTGCTTCTGTTTCCCGAAATCCCCCACTCCACATTCTTGAGTACTGATCCCGGGAACCCTCTCACTTTCTGTATCTCTCTTCCCTTCTCCCGGGAAACCAAAAACAACTGGAACATCCAAGGTACAAAAGCAGCATTTTTTATCCTCCATGCCTTAAATTGATTTTCTATTTGGAGAAGAGAAGAGAGGTAGCAAATACAAATCTTGGATCAACATGTTCCAAATGTACATTTCAGGATCAGAATTCGGGATCATGCACCAAGGTATGGTAACATTTGCTTGTCTTTGAGGCCCCAACTACCAAATCAATCCCGACTCATCGACTACTCGTGTACTCACTAAATGTCCAGCCATACGAGTACATACGCTTAGAAATTGGGTTCGACTTCGCTTTGAAGGCAAATCTATGTGATCATATGCCACGACATGTGCCAGGTGTTGTCCTTACAGCGACGTTTGCATATATGAGTTCATGAAACTTCGACCGTTGGAACCTGCATGAATCGTTGAACAATTGTGTACTTATGAATCTAAGTGACTCAGCAGAACATGCCAAACGATCAAGCTCTAGTTCAATGACATTTCATTGACCATCTTACGCGATCGCAAGCCCAAGCTATGTCTACGACCATGCATACAAACTTTTGAAATCTCGACTAATCAAACCAACTCGATCCGTTAACTAATTGTGTGCTCATAGGCTCAAGTGACCCAAGAGCGTACATTAAACGATCAAGTACTGGTTCAGTAATTGTACGAAAGCTAATTTGCGCGATTACACGCCTACAACATGTTGTTTAATGTCATACTACTTATTCCAACTAAGATCGCATCGTGCAAAACCACATGCAAACGTGCAAGTGCATATGCGATTCTGACCCGATAATGAACCGTTTGCACTTTGGTGTAATTAGGAGTCGACGACTAACGTTTATTTTCTTGAATCAACAGAGATTAGATGCCTTAGACAGGTTCCAGCATGAGCTACAAGATCCAAACTCACACCAACAATCTTCAACAATGCATCCCAACCATTTCGAAGCAGCGCACTCCCGGCGTAAAACTCAACGAAAAGGTCATGACCAATCGCTAAGCATAGCATGGAGATCTTTTCGGCCATCGGAAGACTCGTCCTATTTCAAAGCATTTCTCGTTAACACAAGACATACTTGGAGGAAAGAAGTTAGCCGACATTTTGGTATGGTTACTAGAAGTAGTCCAGGCTTACATGACTCGGTTTATCGCGTGTTCAACAACCCATAAGTGTTGCCAACATCTTCAGGAATCAAGCTAAGACAGTGTCGCACAAGAATGGTTGTCACGGCTCATCAAAATGCTCTCGAACAATAGAAGTCACGAATCAAGTGAACACACCCAGAACATCAGCATTGAAGATCGCTCGCCCATGACACTAGAAGACTCGAGTCGAGACACTAGCAGAATGTCGCATCCCTCGGACGCAAGATTCATCAGCATTGAAGATCGCTTGCCCGTGACATGCCGATCACCACTAAAAGCTTGCGCACCATGCACTGATCGTTTCTAAAATCCAGCCTTGGCTTCACCATGCTTCGCCCCGTGCCTGGCATCACCATGCTTCACATCCCATGCCTCGCATCACCTTTCTTCCCACCTCGTGCAGGCATCCCTCCTTGTGTTACGCACGCTTTCATTCTGCATCCCTCCTTGGGCTACGCATGCTTTCATTCCGCATCCCTACATGGGAAGAAATTTCACATCCCTCCTAGGAGGCGAAAACTCCTTCATTTTGCATCCATTTTGGGATGCGAAAACTTCTCCATTTCGCATCCCCAACTCGCATCCCCCAAGAAGTGGATCACTACGTGTTGATCCACCCAAAACTCCAAATCACACTATGTTGCGCATCTAAAACTCGTGCAGAGCATGGAAGCTTCGTATCACAACCACGGATACGAATTTCGTATCCCTACCAGGGTTATGAAATTCGTATCCCCACATGGGATACGAAATTACGTATCCCAATTCGTATACGAAGTTTCGTATCCTACACAGGATACAAAATTTTGTACCCTAACTCGGGATATGAATTTTGTATCCCATCTTTTGGGATGCGAAATAATCAAAGCTTGCCCTGGCAAGCTCTATACCATGTTGATCACCTAAAAATAGCCGATCGACACACGATGTCACCTATTTTTGCCTGATCACTCCACAAATTTTGGCATTGATATTTCCCACTCCTTTTTTCCTTTTTCCCACTCCTTTTTTCCAACTCCTATATCTCACCTTCTTGCACCTACTCCACTTCCTATAAATACCCCCTACCTCATTATTCACAAGGGTTAGCATTTGCTTGGCTTGAGACTGCCGAGGACCTTGGATACCATTAATGGAAGCATAGCCTTTAGGGAAGAAGACGAACCCGGACCTCCAAAATTTTCGATACACCCCGAACCTCCGATTTTCCCAGTACATCCCGGACCTCCGAATTTCCCGATACATCCCTGACCTCGGATTTTCCCGACACTTACCGGACCTCGGATTTTCCTCTCACATCCCGGACCTCGGAATTTCCCGAAAAATCCCAAATCTCAGATTTTCCCGATGCATCCCCGACCTCTGATTTTGCCGACACATCCCGAACCTCGGATTTTCCTGAAATATCCCGGACCTCGGATTTTCTTGACACATCCCGGACCTTGGAATCTTCCGATTTTTCTTGGACCTCGGAACCTCCTGACTCTGCCCGGACCTCAGAACCTCTTGACTTCGCCCGGACCTCCGAACCTCCGGACTTCGCCCGACCCTCTGAACCTCTTGACTCCGCCCGAACCTCGGGAACTCCCTACTCCGCTCGGACCACGGAACTTCCCGACTAGCCTGAACATTGGAACCTCCCGACTTCGCTCGAACACCGGAACCTCCCGACTCTTCCCAGACCCTGGAACCTCTCAACTCCGCCCGAACGTCGGAAACTACCGACTCCGCCTAGACCCCGGAACCTCCCAACTTTGCCCGGATACCTAAACCTTCCGACTCCGCCGGGGCTCAGAACCTCCCGCTCCACCTGGGGCCCGGAACCTCCCTGCTCCGCCCAAACCCCGGAACTTTCCAACACATTCCAGACCTCAGAAATTCCCGATTTCTACCAATCAATAAGAAAGCTCGATAACAAGGATTAATCGAACATCTTTAATCATCGTAACTTCTTGTAATGATGTTATCACTGCACTTTGTTGAAAGTGAATAAAATCTGCAAAGCCTTCAAAGTGGATGTAGGTTCAGTTCGAACCAAACCACTATAAATTACAATGTCCTTTACTTTTCCCAACATTATTACTACATCTCGCACACTTTTCCGCTTTGGGCATTTAGTTTCAAAATTTTGGAACTCTCGGGCATTGGCAACCATTTTGGGTTTCAACAGTATGCTAACCTTGCTAATGTAATGTTGTTTCATAAGTTAATAAAAGTGTATCAACTTTTAAAAAAAGCTAAGTGACTTAATTGACTGTATTGTAGTCCGCTAAATTGATGTATGTGCATGATTGTGTGTTAAATTCGCCTAGACACGACCTAACATTTTTACACTAAATAGATTCTTTAAACTTATGTAATTTTCATTGACCAGAACATTATTGTTCTAACCCCCATCTGCTTAACAACATAGATTAGTAAGTGGAAAAGCTTGATTGATGACGTAATAAAGACTAGAGCTTGGCCTTGGAGATTTTATCTTCTTTTATTATTGTGTTTACTTTATGGGATATTATTAGTGTACCTTGTTATGACATTTGGAATCTTGATGTAACCAAAATTATTACGGGCTTTATGAAAGGGTACATTTATTTTGGTTATTATATTTTATCCCATCCACTGTGAGATTCTAATTTCATTTTTGGTTTGGCTCTGTTATTTATTTGTTATAGGAACATACACCCAGTTTAGAATGGCTCTTTGTTTCGATGGGCCATTTTTGGGTCCGGATTTAAGCTCATTCCGTGCGTGTTGTTACATTTGGTATCAGAGCCAGGTTACCCGATTACGGGAAGAATATACGTATGAGAGACATACTTGCAATTTTGAAAAAGAGTTTTCAAAGGTTTTACTATATATGTATGTATATGCGTGTGTATATATATATTTAAAATACGCATATCTCTGTTAAATAGTATATGCAGGTCCTTCTAGGAAAGAATTGACCTTAATTCCTAGAAATACCCTAAAAACCATACAGTGATTTAACATCCTTATCAATTTCGAAATCTATAAGCACATAATGGCCATGAGAATAACAAAATTGAAAAAATGGAAAGGGTTGAAACTCCTTATTTAATATACTATAAATGGAAATTAACTTAGTGACTTAATTATCATTTATGAGGGAGATAAGGAAGGAAAAATAGAAAGAATTTGAAATAGATGTCTGTTAGGATAACCGATAATAAGGACAAATTTTAGGTCCATTGCATAAGAATATCTTGAGTTGTGGAAAAACGGAAATACATCTCTTGTTAGATAATACGAAATTATGTAATAATAAATATGGAAATTAAAAATTAAAAATTAAAAAAACACACTAGATGGTCAATAAGTGAAAGGATATTGAAAACAAAAAATATTAATGAAGTAATTAAGACCATTTATGCGAAAGTATGAATATTTGACTTGGAATGAGAAATTAAAAGTCCATAAGAATGAGCATTACTTTAAATGGTTAAAATGGATATAGAGGAGATTTCTAAGGCTAGGAATGTTAATAGACAGAAAAATATGAATATGGAAGAAAGGAGTTAAGATAAGAAACGAACTTCTGTGAAAATTGAGCATCATCTTTGTTGAAAAGATAGTAGGTAGAATCGGAAAGTTTGAAGGAAAATAACAAATATATTTTTCCAAAATAGGCAAAATACTTTGATAGAAAACCTAAAAAATGATTTTTGACATACCACTAAATTATTTTGTAAAATGAAAATTTGGAGTAACTATGGAACATCTCATTGATAGGCTCAAATTACGAAGGTATGGTTTTGAAAACATAAATGTTTTTGGAGAAATTTTAAAATTGACTATTTCTAATATTAGAAAAACTAAAAATATAAATTTTATAGAAAACGAAGGAAAATTCTTTAAATGGATAAAATGCTAATAGTAAACCAATACCTACAAGAGGAGCTTTAAGAAAAAAGAAATGTAAGTTCTTTAAAAAGCGATAAATAATGAAAATCTTAATGACAATTTTGTGAATGTTACAGTTTCCATGTAACAACTTCTAAAATTTAAATTTTTATAAGAATTTTTAGTTTTACTTATATTTTATATGTTGAGTTTCACATAAGTTAAATAAATTTATAAGGTTCTTTCCTTTAAAACTTTGTAGTGGTTATGACTATAGATGTGAGACTTTTCTGAGAATTAGGTGGGTAAGAAGAGAAGATGTAGGATCAATAGGGAAAATTTGCTTTATTAGAAAATGTAGAAAAGAGTTACTCGAATAGGGGAAATAATGGAATAGTTAACCTTTTTCTCGGTGATGATGAGCTTTCTACGAGGAGTAATAAGAAAATAATTGAAGACACCATTAATTACTCCAAATAAATAAATTATGTAATTTACAATTATTAAATGAATTTTAAAAGCATCATTAGAGGTGCAAATAAATTAGAATAATATATTTTTAAAAGAAACATTCATGGATAATAAAAGTTTTTCAAAATTCAAAACATAAATTTGTGTGAGATTTAAAAATACACATGGTAATAAAAGTTCTAATATATAAAGAAGCTATCAAGCTTTTTTGCTAAAAGGTATACAGATCTTTAATAATATTCAAAAAGTATTTTTGAGAAGTACTAGTTTATTGTAAAATTATAGCAATAAATGCCATTAAACATTTTAGGAGACTAAATTGTCTCCTATTTAATTTTAGATATTTAATTATGATTCTATTTTCAAAAATAGAATAAGTAGTTGTTTTACTAACCATTAAAAAGATTTTATGTAAAACCTTAAAACGTTTATCGTTCTTGAAAAGTGTTAATAGCTGACATTCAAAACGTCAATAAAGGAAAGTGTAAAAAAAAAAGAGGTTATTTCGCTCTTATTTTAGAACACCTAGTAAATGCTTCCAAAACTTAGAAAGTTTGAAAATAGGCATCTAATTCCTTATTGAAACATTTTGAAATAAATAGAATTCTTAATAAAGAATGTTTCTTAAAACAAAGCATGTATTGATATTTAGTTCAGTAAACATTAAACTCTTCACAAAGATTTATATTTTGAAGGAAAATGCAAATTTTGACCTTTTAAGTTTTAACAAAACACCAGACACCTATTTTTGAATTTGTGCAAGTTTGAGAAATGATAATAATATAACAATGGTCTAAAAAATATATTCATTTTGTATAACTACTAAAATTACACTTCATAAAAAGAAATAATAATCCTGGAGAAAATAAGGTTAGAAAATTAGGTGATTAAGGATTAGATTTTAGGATTAAGTAAGATTAAGTTGTACAAGCAAATATGGACATTTTAGTATTACTCCCAGAGGTTTATATTGGAAAGGTTGGTGAAGTATAAGGATTTCTGGAATTAGTGTTCTGTTGTATAATAGATTGCCCTAGATAGTTAAGGTGGGAATAGGTATGATTATGAACGTATCTAGCAATTAGTAATATATTATAGGTATAGTGTAACCTACGTAATTTACGATTTTTGAATTTAGGCTTCAGGGACTACGACAAATTTGTAAGCGATAAGAGAAAAGGAGAATTTATAGGGACAAATTTGAAGAGAGCTTCATTTGATTTGAGAAAGCGGATGAATTTCGAAACTCGAAAGAGCTTGAAAAGAATTTAATTTTAAGAAACTAATATATTCTCAAGAAGGATAAAGAAATTAAGTATGGATTTGTTAAATAGTCTAGAATACGACTATAATGGATATATTAATTGAGATTATGGACGGACCGCATCTTTGGGAAGAGAAAAAATGGAAAATTGAGGAGAATAAAAAGTACTGATGGTATGATAAATTTGAAATAAAGGATTAAGACTCAATACCATTTATGTCGCTGATTGAAAAAGAAGACTTCCTAAAATGTTTTCTTTTCTTAGACTTTGAGATTTTAACCAATAGGAGTCTCCCGTGATGATTGGATAAGAGTATACAGTGGTATAAGTAATGAATCTTGGTTTATGCCTGCGTTATTTGGGATTTAAAAACCCCAAATCAAATTTTAAGTTAACTGAGTAAGAGAGAAATTCATGGGAATACTTAACTAAGCGATTTACCATTCATGGAAATTGGAAGTTAATGGTGAAAATTAGATTCGCAGCCTATAGGGAGGAAGTGTATTGGTCTCGTAGTTTTGGAATATTAAGCAAAGAAGAAGTTTAGCTTTAAAGAATGTCATCCTCAAGAATAAGAATTTAAAGTATGAGACTAAGGAATAGGCTTACATGTTAGATTTGCGTAAATTAGCCTTTATAGATTTGAATATAACCATGTTATGGTTTGTTTAAGTGTATTTGTCTATTATTTATAAATTAGCCCTTTTGTCGTTTAAAGAAAAAGACTATTTTTGAAATTATAAGGAATACATTGTTTACCCGTTTTTGGACCCAAGAAGCTTAAATTGAACATACAGGGTACATACGGACTCGATTGACTTGAAATTTCGATAGAACACTTAAAAGACATAAAGGAAGGCTCATAAAAAATTTCATGTGATTTGGAGTTAATCTCATGAGTTGATACTGATCCATGCCACATGGATCGGATTCGACCAATCTATGGTGGGCCCCACCTCTTGATATCCATATGGTAGGTCCCATACATCATATAGAAGACATCCCTAAAGTTTTGTGTCGATCGGACAAGTATTGCCAGAGTTATGGATGAATCATTGCTGAATTATGCTAGTTTCCGGATAGAATCTGAACCTTGAGGAGTGACCTGGCTTGAAATTTATATGTGTGGTCACTCTTCTCATCTATACTACGTGTGTGAATTTTCATGTCATTTGGTTAAGACTTGAAGAAGTTATGGATGGATCTTCCACTTTGAATTTGAATAAACTGATAATTAGCTAAGTAGATGGATAGGCACCTATCCATCTCCGAATGATTCATACCTATCCATAAATATTAAGTGAGATCCTTCAAGGATCATCTTGTTGCGATCTTCATTAATCCACTACCCTATCCTTCAAGATTAGTTGCAATCCGAGGTTACTAGCTCAAGATACTGGGTGCAGTAACTCAAGAGACGTTACGGGATTTTCCATCTCTCAAGGATCCGTTAAACTAATACATACATAGTATAGTACGCTACTATGATAGTGTTCATCCAATAAAATAAATATAATAAAAATAGCGTAAGCGGGATTACCATATTACCCTTACGCCGTTTATAGGCATCACAGTCTATACAATACCGTAAATTCACCGTATTGGTGTTATCAGAGGGCACTCCATAGAAAGCAACACTAAATCAAAATCGTATGGGGCTCGATAAGGATAAATATGACAAGGTACTCGAGGTAATACCCAGGGTAGGATTCTACCATTTGCACTCTTGGACCAGTGGTAACACATAGCAGCCACTACCGCCTACCTCGGAACACACTCTCAAGTCAAAAGGGACTAAACCATCATCATAGTCATAGAAATGGTATCAGAGAAGTGTGTCCGATAATAGGTGCTACCTCAATTAGTCACGGTGTAGCTCCTGTTTTAGTCATTTTAATCATGACCCGAAGGTCAAGGCGATGACTGGACTGAGAAAGGTGAATGATGACGTCGATGGACTGAACCGAAAACATGCATGATAAAGTGATGGACCTACGAAAACAAGCAAGCGAAGACCAAACCAAGTCAAACTTTGCAGAAAGGGTCATAATTGCATAAGAAGGCACTTAGTGAAGTCAAAGTTTGTAAATAGTTTAATTCTATGGACCAGTACTGGTCCATGGGCTATGGACCGGTACCGGTAGCCCATGGACCAGTACTGGTCCATAGGGTTTGATCGTATGCAGATCGAATTTGGTAGAAGAAATATAGAAGACCTAAGAGAGACAAAAGTGAAGATGAAGTGAACAAAAAGCTTAAGGCCATGGACCGGTACGTGTTCATAGGCCATGGACGGTACCGGTTCATAAGCCACGGACCAGTACCGGTCCATAGGGTCAAGTCCTACAACGATGAAACTTCGGTCGTGGCTTTCTTATGATGTCTCGAGCCTATATGCAAGTGATCTTAGCGCAATACCTCCTAGAATTCCTATAAATACTCGATCAACTGCAACTGAAAAAGGGATCAGATCCTTGATCTACCGAAACACTGTCAAATAGATCTCCAGCCATACTCCATCTTCAGCAACCATACTCCATCTTCAGCAGCCATAGTTCATCTCCAAAGACAGCAAGATCAAGCCATCTTAGTTGATTATCGAGATTTACTCTGATAATCAACAATTATAGTAATTTCTTATGTATCTTTACTGGGGAGAGCATTGTAATCAATTGAAATGCATTGTTTTTTGGCATGGAAAGTATTATAATAAAAGTATTCAAAGTGGACGTAGGCCTCATTAATGGCAGAACCACTATAAAAATTGTCACACTCATTACTTTTGATTTCTTATACTTTCTATTTGCTTTTATATACTCTGTATTGTTTTCCCCTATAAAAGGGTGGTGCTTTCACTAAAATTTGGTGTTAGTGTCATTTCTAGCATCAAAATTTTGGTGCTTTCACTGAGAATTGAACTTAGGAATAGACATGTACTTCTACTATAGATCATCAAGGTCTACACGGCAGAGCCACAAAGAAAGTTTCATTAAGAACCTGTAGGCTAATTGATATTATGGCTCCCCCAAAGAAAAGGACCAGTAAGTCAGGAATAGTTGTGGCTTCTAAGAATGTAGCAGATGATAACCTAGTTTCCCGTACCACCAATAATCCTGGAGCTGCTCAAATCCCAAGAGAAGTGACACCGTGGTAGAAATCCTAAACCAGTGCCTAGAAAACACAAGCAAAGCTTTGATGGAAAGGTTGGATGCCTTGTTTGCTACAAGGGCCAATCTAGGAAACAATATTGATCTAGAAGAAAATGTGCACTCATCTGCATCTGATCAACATAGAAGAAATTAAGGGGCAATGCAGAGAGAGCACCTTGATACAGATCAAGCTAGTGTAGGAAGGAACGAAACAGCTTTCCCTGGAAATCTGAATATAGAAAATAATCCAGATTTTTAAGTTAATGTTGTTGATGATTTGGATAGAATGTCAGTCTTAAGTGATGATCAAGACATTGGAATTGAAGGTTCAAAGACTGATGTTGTCCTAAAGGGAAGAAACCAGTCCAACATCCGAGATGAGTATATTTCTGGGATGATTAAGAAGCTGATGACAAAAAGCTTGGAAAGAAATAATGATGAAGAGGAGTGGGGATTTGCACTTGTCCATAGTCCATCCACTCAAGAGATCCTTGATGTGGAATACCCCAGGTAGTTCATACCTCCATCTATGCCCGCGTAATGGGACTATGGACCCAAATATCTTGTATAAGTATGACTAGCATATGAGTGGAGCACGGGCAACCGATGAGCTGAAATGTCGTTATTTCTTTATTTACCTTAAGGGAGTCGCCTCCATATGGTTCACAAAGCTCCCTCCAATGTATATTGCTCAATTTGGGGAATTAGCACGCAAATTCAAGGAGTAGTTCAGGTTACACACTTCTAGGGCGAAGGATATTATGTCTTTATCTAGTTTGACCAAAGGACCGGATGAATCATTGAATGCCTTGAAACGATTCAAAACTACGGTAATTGAAGTGTGCAACCCAAAAACTAAAATGGTGTTGACGGCGTTACTGCGTCCTGTCAACATGGGGATGGATTTTGGAAAGTGGGTTAAGATGAAGGAACTCAATTTGCTTGAAAAGTTCTACAAGAAGGCTGACAAATTCATTAGACCCGAAGAAGTAGAGGATGATGCTCAAGGTTCAAATTTGGAAAACTTGGGTCGGGTCCCTCAAAGCAAGGCTACTATAATAGATGGTGTAGAAAATTTAACTCCGAATGGGGGTCAGAAGCGAGGAAGTCAAAGTGAAGAAAATAGTGGCAAGAGTGAGAAACGCCCAAAATATTTTGGAACAGCTTACTACATGCCTTTGAATGACACCACGGAGCATATCTATCTCGCCACTAAGGAAATTTTGCAGTACTCGAAAGCTTCAAGAAAGAAAGTTGCAGAACTTGACTTTAGTCAGGGAAGTATTACAGATTCCATGAAGCTGAGAGACATGATACTAATGAATGCCGATACTTCGAGAATCAGATCGAAAAGCTTGTAATAAAGAACAAGCTTCAGAAGTTGGTAAGGGTGCAGCCAAAGAACCATGTGATCATAGGGGCCCAGGGAACCTCTACTTAAGGAGGACCAACTCATGGAAAACTTATCATCGGCTAAACACCTGGACTCAAAAGCAAAAGTGGCCAGTCTGCCTCTTTCATTTATTAATAAACTTGATAATTTTCTAATTTTTGTTTTTATCATTTCTCTTGAATAAGCCTAAACAGGACATATCGAGGGAATTTGTAATATGAAAGAACATGCCTTTTTGATTAGTCATTAATAAAAGCTTATTTTTAGAATACGAGCAGTGTTTAGCAATGACAGAACAACAATGTTATCCTAAGACTATCGACATTATGATAAAACTAGGTGTTATCCAAAGACCGTTGTCACCGCAAAGCCGCGACGTCATCTTAAGACTGTCGACGTTACAATTAAACTAGGTGTTATGCAAAGAACATTAACATCGCAAAGTCATGACATCGTCCAATGACTGTCTATGTTGCGGTAAAACCAAGTGTTATCCAAAGACTGTTGATGCTGTAAAACTGTGATGTCGTCCGAAGACTGTCGAATTTTTGATAATACCAGGTGTTATCCAAATACTGTTAACATCAGAAAGTCGCGTTAAGACTATCGATGTTGCGATAAAACCAAGTGATATCCAAATACTGTTAACAATGCGAAGTTGCGACATCGTCCTAAGACTGTCGAGTTGCGATAAAACCCAATGTTACCAAAAACCATTTACACCACAAAGTTGCGACATCATCCAAAGACAGTCAGCATTGCAATAAAACCAGGTGTTATCCAAAGACTGTTAGCACCGCAAAGTCCCGACATCGTCATAAGGATGTCAACATTACGATAAAGCCAGGTATTTTCCAAAGACGGGTAACAAAGCAAAGTCGCGACACCGTCCTAAGACTCTCGACATTACAATAAAACCAGGTGTTATCGACCATTAACGCCACAAAGTCCTGACGTCATCCTAAGACAAC
This sequence comes from Allium sativum, assembly GCA_030737875.1. NCBI lineage: Eukaryota > Viridiplantae > Streptophyta > Magnoliopsida > Asparagales > Amaryllidaceae > Allium > Allium sativum. The sequence goes on from CM060923.1 coordinate 665,587,507, forward strand.
CGATGTGGAAATAAAATCATGTATCAACACCGCAAGTAGCGGCGTCATCCTCCGATGGTCGATGTTACGATGAAGCTGACATAAGCACCATCAAACTAAGGTGTTGCCCAAGGAATGTCAATGTCCTTTGAGGCAAGTACTTCCAATTCAGAGCGTATGACTCCGAAGCAGGCGTCCTCATCTTCACATGAAGAGAAGTTCCTCTTACCATCAAGCTCATGACTCCAAAATGAAGGCTCCCTCATTCCCATTCGCGAATAGAATTTCCCAATCGCTGAAATTAAGCGTCACCAGCAATTGGACATCTTCACTCCCTAATCGAGGTTGAAACCCTTCAACGAGCAGACCTAGAGTATCTAATAAAAGAGCTTCCTCGTCCCCAATTCAATAGAAATTTCTCCTACGACTAAGGTCAATTATCTTCGATGAGAAGGCATTCCTTCCCAGGAAGCCCAGATTATTATGGTTGCTCCCTAGCTCAAACAATGTGGATAAGCTATGCTTGAAAGGCGACTACAAAAACATAATGTAGTTCGAAGCCGAGCATGTAAGCGATGAGCTCCATCAACCTAGTTCAACATGCAATACACAAAGTGGGATAGTACACATCGGATGCACCTCCAATTTGCATAAGGTACAATAGGACCTCATCCTAAGAAGAGAAGTTTCGTTTCATAAGATTTGAAACTAAATTACCAAAAAAAAAACTTCTAAACAATGATACTCCACATCGAGACCGTCAAGTATGTTTTATTTTGGATTATGAGCCCATACAAATGATGCTTGGAATCCAACTGAAGCGACAAGTAGATATTGTCCGCATTCTGAGTATTGGTTGGGGCATGTATAGTGTGTTATTTGAGAAAAGCGGGTCTGGTACTCTCAAACACCACAAATGGACCATCATGCGTAAATAACTCATTAGAAGTGAAATAAAGTAACTTACACTTTATCTTTTGAATACTAACTTACCCACTTTCAATGAGAAAACGACAATGGAGTCGTTGTTCGAAAGGACACGACAAACCTTCCTTTGTAGAATCCCTTATAAGTAGGAGAATAAGAAAGCAGGTATTGTGGAATCGTCAATTATGTTGGATTTCAAACAAATCTCTACACTAGGATTCAAATAGATTAGGAGACTTAACCATATTCACCGAAGGGGACAAGTGAAGCCAGTAAAAGAAAAGCTTGGCCACAAAGCTATGGACACTCGGCTAAAGCGTAGCTGATTTTCACTCCCAACCAAGCACAATGTGAAATTTAATTGTCTCCTCTCTCAAATGGCCTATGCCCAAAAAGTCATAATGAAGATAACTCCTATGCTAATCAAAAGGAGTGACAAATCTCGTGAAGCGCATGTCACATCGTGGAGGAAAAGATGCAAAACTATAGTCCATCTTGAACAAGAATTCTCAATGCTCCAATCAGACTCAAGTTAATGGCCAAGCAATCACCATTCATTGTCTAGGAGACGGCCAAATCATTCCATTCACGAGGTGGATAAACACAGCTCGATATGAAAGGTATGTACATAACATACAAATAAGAAGGTAACATTCCATTATTGCATACAAGCTAATGGCAAGCTGTGAGATCTGAGAGTGATCTAGAAGCGAAGCTACATCTCAAAGGAAAATGTACATAAACTTATGAAACATTTAGTCAAAGATGGGCACTTCATATCATGATCGGTTACATTTGTCAAGAAATACCCCATCTCGGAATAGAGTGTAACTCCTAGAGGGCAAGTGAAAATCTTATAACAAGACTAGACAGGATGAAAACAATAGTTTCACCGTCAAAAACCATGACTTCAGTGTTATAGAACAATCCCATTCAAGCTTTAATCGAAGTAAGAAACGAGTTTCTTTGCACAATAAGGCTCATGATCAAAGTGGTCAAGTACTTTTGAAATAAATCATTTAACGGAGAATGCTTAGAATTCAAAGGGAACAAGCATGCATTTCCAATTGAATTCTATACATTAATCGGAGTAGGTACAATGCACTGTCTTTATAAGAAAAGCACCATAAGTTCAGATACAAGCAGATCAGTCCGCCTAAAACTCTCATGAGTGACAAAAATACAATATATGTACTTCTTCTTTCCACTTTTAGAACTTACCCGTTATCATTTGAAAAGTCGACAATGGATCCATTGTCATAGGTGGATTGGAAAGCTTTCTCTTTCTAGGATGATTGGATATGCAGAAGAAATATGGCACAATGGTGAAATGGTTGAGGTACTCAAGTCAACTCATACACCATTAAATGTCGATCGAATCTATCTGATACCGAGTATAATCAACTGCGTCGATCTGAGACGATATTCTACCAAATCGACATTAGGAAAAAGAATCGGCTCCAAAACTCAAGGCATAAAAGAAATTTTCCCAAAAAGCTCCTCAATGCTTAGGACTTGACGCCAAGTAATGCCCCAGAAACAAATTATTCTCTCAATCCAACCTAGCTTGAACTTCGCACACATGAACCAATCAGAAGCCTCTTGCAAGGTCCAAAATAAAAGTTGCATCATCGGACCTAACAAGGACGATCCAAGACAATATTCTCATGAAAATAGCCAAAAACTTAATGACAGTTCATTCTAGAGCACATCTTATTTTCAATGAAGACGTGAGGGGCAAATGTTTACCCGTTTTTAGACCCAGGCAGCTTAAACTGAATATACAAGGCACATACGAGTTTAGATTGACTTGAAATTTTGGTACAACACTTAAAAGACATAAAGGAAGTCTCACAAAAAATTACATATGATTTGGAGTTAATATCGTGGGTTAGTACCGATCCATGCCCCAGGATCGGATCGGACCTATATTTGGTGGCCCTACCTCCTGAGATCCATATGATAGGTCTCTTACATCATTTATAATACATCCCCAAAGTTCGTGTCAATCAGATAAGTATTGAGTGAGTTATGGATGAATCATTGTTGAATTATGCTAGTTTCGCGGACATAATCCAAACCTTGAGGAGTGACTCAAATGGCTTGAAATTTATATGAGAGGTCACTCTACTCATCTATATTACATATGTGAATTTTCAAGTCATTTGGTTAAGGCTTGAAGAAGTTATGAATGGATCTTCCACTACAAATTTGAATAAACTAAAAATTGACTATGCAGATGGATGAGCACCTATACATCCCCGATGGATAGACACCTATCTATAAATATTAAGTGAGATCAATCAAGGCTCATCTTGTTGCAATCTTCATCAATCCACTAGCCTATACTTTAAGTTTAGTTGCAATCTGAGGTCACTATCTCAAGATACTCGATGGACTGAACCAAAAGCATGCATGATGAAGGATGGACATACGACTGCAAGCAAACAAAGACCAAACCAAGTCAAACTTTATCGAAAGGATCATAAATGCATAAGAAGGCACTTAGTAAAGTCAAAGTTCAAAAATATTTTAAGTTTATGGACCAGTACGATCCTATGGTTTGATCATATGAAGACCAAATTTGGCTAGAGGGATTAAAAAAGACCTAAGATAGCCAAAAGTGAAGACAAAGTGAACAAAAAGGCCAGGGACCGGTACTGATTCATAAACTATGGACCTGTATCGATCTATGGGTCAAGTCCTGTGATGGTGAAACTTCGGCCATGGCTTTCTTATGATGTCTCGTGCCTATATGCAAATGGGCTTACCCCAATACCTCCTGGAACTCCTATAAATAGTCCATCCCCTGCAACCAAAAAAGGGATCAGATCCTAGACTTGCTAGAACACTGTCAAAATAGATCTACATCCATACTTTATCTCCAACAGCCATATTCCATCTCCAGCAGCCATAGTTCATCTCCAAAGACAGCAAGATCAAGCCATCTAAGTTGATTATCGAGATTTACTCCGATATTAAATAATTATTGTAATTTCTTGTATATCCTTACTCTGCTGAGCATTGTAATCAATTGAAACTCATTGTATTATGGCATGGCAAGGATAATAGTAAAAGTGGATGTAGGCCTCATTAATGCTGAACCACAATAAAAATTGTCTCTCTCTCTCTCTTTACTTTCTATTTTCTATGCTTTCCATTTACTTTTATGTACTCTGTATTGTTTTCCCATAAAGGGATGGTGCTTTCGGTATAATCTGGTGTTAGCACCATTTTTGGCATTAAAATTTCTGTGCTTTCACCGAGAATTGAATTCATGAATAGATTTGTACTTTTATTATAGATCATAAAGATCTACAAGGAAGATACACAAAGAAAGTTTCATTGAGAACCTGCAGGCTGATTGTTATTATGGCTCCCCCGAAGAAAAAGGCCAGTAAGTCAGTAACAGCTGCCGCTTCTGGGAATGTAGTAGTTGATACCCTAGTTTCCTTTACTACCAGTAATCCTGGAACTTCTCAAATCCCAGAAGAAGTGATAACACAAAGGGAACTTAATACTGTGGTAGAAAGCCTAAACCAGTGCTTAGAAAACACAAACCAAGCTTTGATTGAAAGGCAGGATGCCTTTTTTGGTACAATGGCCAATCTAGGAAAAATATTGATCTAGAAGAAAATGTGCACTCGTTTGCCTCTGATCATCATAGAAGATATCAAAGGGCAATGCAAAGAGAGCACCTTAATGCAGATCAATCTAATGTAGGAAGGAACGAGACTTCTTTCCCTAAAAATCTAAATATAAAAAATAATCCAAATAATCAAGTTAATGTTGTTGATGAGTTGGATAGAATGTCAGTCTTCGGTGATAATCAAGATATTGGAATTGAAGGTTCAAAGACTGATGTTGTCCTGAAGGGAAGAAATCAGTCCAACATCTGAGATGAGTTGTAACACCCCGTAATTCTGTAACACTAGGATTCACAAATCAAGGCAGAATTAAAAGTTAAAATCAAAATCAAGGGAAATGGGCTGCGCCATTACGTTTGTCTCGGAATTCTGCATGAAAACGAGTCCGAGTTTGCGTAAATCGGAGTCCGTATGAGGAAGATACGGCCTCCAGAAGATTCAGCGAAGTTCAAATTTCAAAAACAGGTCAAGTTCAAAATTCAAATCGGACCCATATTGGTCTAGGCGGGAATTTTCCCGCCCAAGGCACCCAGGTCGACTGGGTAGTCGACCTGGGGGTCGACCCCCCTGCTTTTTTTCCTGTTTTCTGCACCTGGTTCGTTCTTCTGTATTCGGACGCCATCCTGACCAGATTCGTTGACTTCTACACTATATAAACAGCCCTAGACCTCTATTCACAATTCTTCTCTACCCTTATGCTACAAAGATTCTTAGTGAACATGGCTTCCTCTCCTCCTCTTAATTAAATAATAAATAAAATAATATATATAAAATAAATCATGACGAGGAGGTGCTGCTCAAAGACTTTCAAAGAGGAGATTAGAGCTAGAATTCAAGTGAAGATTCGAACGAATGCAACGACTGTTTTTCTACGAATCATAGCAACGCCATCTTTCTATTCTAATCTAATCTCTGTAAGTCAGTTATTTCTAGATTTGAACGTTTTTCTCTGTTCGTGACATGAAATTAAAGGAATAAAAGAATATGCCGAATCTCTCTCTATTCGAATCAATGCCTATACTCTTGAACCTAATTAAGAACTGTTATGATTCGAGGACAAATAAGACCGTGACTATGAAACTATGGACCTTAGAACCATATGCCTATGACTATGAACATTGCCTATGACTATGGACAATTGCCTATGACTATGAACATTGCCTATGACTGTGACTATGACTATGAGGATTATTTCCTTGACTAAACCTATGCCTTTGATTAGAAAACATAAACTATTGCCAATGACATAACAAGGACATCTGTGATTAAACACCTATGATTCATGACTAGGAAAGTGTTGCTTAAGTTCTGTGATTATGGGATTGGGTCTAAACCCGATTATTTATTTTGTCTGTCCTTGGTTTTCTTTGGTTTTAGACCATGGGAATTTACCTATTAAGTTAGGTCTACCCATGTTCTTGAACCTGCGCCTCTATTCTGTCTATCCTTGGTTTTAGACCTTGGGAATTTACCTATTAAGTTAGGTCTACCCATGTTCTTGAACCTGCGCCTCTATTCTGTCTATCCTTGGTTTTAGACCTTGGGAATTTACCTATTAAGTTAGGTCTACCCATGTTCTTGAACCTGCGCCTCTATTCTGTCTATCCTTAGTTTTAGACCTTGGGAATTTACCTATTAAGTTAGGTCTACCCATGTTCTTGAACCTATACTATTCAACCCTTTTCATGTCGTGATATTGCCATGCTTGGGAATTGTCATCTTATGCCAATTATTATGTCCGTTCTTTGATGGCGTTTTGGCTCATTCCCTTCTGTCCACGAATCCAGCTTTATTTATAATCTAGGTTGAACCACGATTATGCGAATGATGGGAATACGTTTTGGGGAAAACATGAAATTGACTAAACTTGGAAATTGGCATAATTTGATGAAAATTAGAACAACAAGTCTAGTTTTGGTAATGAACTGAAATTAGAATATTAAATCAGAATTGGGTGGCTAAATTAAGCATGATAAGCATGTTAGCATAATTTACATACGTCGGGCGTAAATGGAAAAGGGTTTAGTGGGCCACAAAATAGGTAGTTGGTATGCAAATTAAGTTTTGGCAAAAACGGGGAACTAGAATATGAAATCTAGTTTGGCATAAACTGTAAACTAGAATATAAAATCTAGTTTTGGCATAAACTTGTAAATGGGGGATGTTGGATCTAAATTGCAATAAACTGTAAGATAGGCAAATCAAGATTTGGACCTAGAATACAAGTCCATTATTAGGCATGGCAAATGTATAGGGTATAGGCCAAATTTATTTTAAAAAGGGAAAACGGGCTTTGAGGATAAATTGTTAACAATTTATTTATACACAAGAGAAAGGTTTATTAACGACATCTCTTTTAACAATACACCAGAAAGTTCTAGGGTGACAGAGAGGATAGTGTCTAGGCTTGGGTTTGGAAAATACAAGTTTCCTGCTCTCCCTGGCTATCCCTAACTGATCCGACAGACGGGATGGTTGCTTTCAAAACCTTATTTGAAAATTAATCAAAACCCTTTGAACTTAGAAAACACGAATATGCCTAACCCGAGGTTAGACTGAGTTGCGATGTAAACCTGCCTGGAACCGACCGACACATCCAGTATTCGCAACAATATCTGTCTAATGTGAGTGGTCGTGGCTTTAATTTAGTTAAAGCAAGAATGGTAGGGTTAAGTTAACTAAGAAACTTAACCAATTCAACATGATAACCAAACCAATGGGTGGGGTTAGGTCCATACATACAGTTAACGCATTTAAGCTAGAATGGGAGGGTTAAGTCCATAGGAACACTTAACAAACTTAATACAGTTAAGCTAGAATGGGAAGGTTAAGTCCATAGGAACACTTAACCAACTTAAAACAGTTAAGCTAGAATGGGAGGGCTAAGTCCATTGGGACACTTAACCAAACTTAACATCGTAACAAGATAAGATTTGTCGGGGATAAGTAACTAAGAAAACACTTATCCAAATTAACATGTTAACTAGACTAGAAGGTGGGGTTAAGTTAATACACTTAGCCAAATTAACATGTTAACTAGACTAGAGGTTGGGGTTAAGTAAAGATAACACACTTAGCCAATTTGATATGTTAGCTGGGCTAGACTGTAGGGTTAAGTAAACTTGAACACTTAACCATCGGATTGAGATAAAGGAATAGGGTTAAGTCTAAAACATGAAGGGATAATACTTAACCATTAATAACATGTTAGTTAAAACAGACGGGCAAGGTTAAGTTAAAAAGGGATACTTAACCAATACAGGAACGAGAACTAAGTAGTAAACCTTAGTTAAGAAAACAACGATTCTGGAAACTAAGTGGTAAATCTTAGTTAGTAAAACTAAGTAGTAATTCCTAGTACAACACGGGAAGGAGCGAACGTTCGTCTGAGTAAAAAAAAGGAGGCTCCAACGAATTGGGTTATGAAGCCCGAGGCTTCGAGGGGACGTGAGGGTACTCTTGGTATCCCTCTGTGAGGCTGCAGATGATCCTCCTGGGCTCACAGAGGTTAAGGTCTGCGTAGAAGAACCAAGGGTATGCCTTGGTTGCAATATACGGCAACCTAAAGACTAGGATGGACCGGCGTGATTCGACGAGAAAACGGTAGCCCTGTGGTAGCAACTCGTCGTCTACCATCCATCTTGAGTCAATCGAGATACGTGAAGCGGAAAGGCGGAGAACTCCAAAAGACCATATACTTGCTATCTAGTTATGGGTGAGGATGGCCATAGGATAGAGGGGCACCGGGGGCTGGCGTATAGTTCTCATTTTACAAGGTGTGCCTTTCATTAGTTGAGGGAGGGGTCAAGTGGGACCATAGCCACTGGAATAAAAACAGACCTTAGCATCTGCATCGACAGATATCTGAAAGCTCCCGAACGAGTTCTGTATTCCTTGATTTGCCCTATCACAGGACTCGGACCGCACGTTACAGGACATGTGCATCTAGACAAGCGATAATGATTCATGATACATGCGTGGGGAGTATAGGAACATATACCACTCTAGGTAGTGTGTCCTAGACTTGGGGGCATCGTTCGACAGGTAGCATAATCCCTAGTTGGACTAGGTGGCATAAATCCTGAATCCGAGAAGCGTTCAGCAGATAGCGTAAACTCTAGTTAAATCTAGGAAGCACTTGATAGAAAACCCTAGATTTGTTCTAGGTAATAAATAATGAATGTATGCCGGAAGGCAATGGAAAATACAAGGGTTGGGATCACGTTATCGTTACTAGTTGGGACACTAGATAGGCGGTGCAGAGATATAGAAACCAGTACAACAAGGAAATAGCAAAGCGGCGAAAGTATTAGAGCATGTCCAGTTTATCTTATCTTAGCATATCTTGTGATTATCTTGTCTAATCTTGTTGACCTTATCGTCATGGAGTAATCTTGTATTCAGTTAATTCATGTCGTTTTTGTGTTTCCATGTTCACATGCTAGAAGTTACTGAACTTACTCAGGCTTTATGTCTGACTCTGTTTTTCTTTCGTCTTCTTTTCTTCCGTTTCCCCTCCCCCCCCCCCCCAGGTAGTAAAGGAGGGAATAGTTTAGCTCAGGTTAAGTTGGACTGCCACTCTTTCCCAGCTTGAAGATTTGTCGAAGTTTGCTTGGATTCTCTTTTCAGATGCTATGGCTGGCTCTTGCTAAAATCGGGGAATATAAATGTTGTTTTTATGCTTCTTTATTTTGTAAGACAGATGATACTCTGATCCCGCAAAGAAACCATTGTACAAACTATTTTATCAATAAAGCAAAGTTTTATTTTCCGCTGTTTAATTTCTGTCTGTCTTGTAATTTATCTGCATCTTTTACCCAAAATGCTCCACAAAACTTAGTGCATTCCCTTTGTGAGTGATACTAACGGACGTGGGGTATTACACGTGGTATCAGAGCGAGGTTACCAGATCAAATAAAGGATTTGAAAAATTATTTTCAAAACGGTTTTTAAAGAAGCATTTTCAAGAGAGAAGATTTATTTTAAAGACATATTCCCCAAAGCCATACGCACTATCTTCTCTTCCTCTATTTAAATTCTTGTCTCCTTCTTTCTTGAGTCTCTGGGGCTCTTGGCTTTCTGGGAGGTAACCTCATCGAAGGGCGAAGTAGTGCCCGACTTCCATCCATAGTCGTAGTTGTTTCGCGTACGGCTAGTTTTCTTTCAAAGCTTATAGGGTTTTCCGTACGATGGAGGCAGCTTTCGAGAGATTTTTCAACATGGTTACACACAGAAGATGAGGAGTTTGGCTAAGGAGCACAACCCTAGGATGAGGAATTCATAGATGTAGATTTAGCTCACGAAGGAGGAAGAAATTATAAAACCTAAAACAAGAGGAAGTATCTTTACTAGGGTATGATAGGGCATATACTTAAGGACAAGGGCAAGAACGAGGACGAGATTTTCAGAAGGACAAGTACATGCTTTTGCCACCAAGCGTACCTAGGAGAAAGGTAGTCCGGTTGGAAGAGTCTAGTTTTCTGTTCGTACTATTTCCTTAGGTTCTAGCGCTTCTCATTTGTTCATATCCACTTCCATAGTTGGGTCTCTGCACCATAGTACTTGTATAGTAGAAAGATCCCACTAGAGTCTCAAATCTAATTGGTGGTCCGACCAGTTTATTTTTGGTTAGTAGGGATTTGAGAATAGCTATCGAGTTTGCTTATATCATCTCACGTAGATCTTCTAAATTCGGGGGAGATATTCCTTGGGTGCTTGTCTGATATTGGTTTAGGCCTTTGGGGCTTGTACTTGAGGAATGTCGAGTTCGGTTTGGATGTTTTGCGTGAGAGATGAATAGTTGTGGCAGGCACTCCAAAGAGCACGTAGTGACCTTTCGACTCTTATAGTTATGGCATGGCGGATAAGAGGGAAACCTCTAATCATCTTAGTACGTATACCTGGTACCGTGATTGACATCTGTTTATTTTGGAAATGGAGATCCGGAACTTCACAATCGTGAAGTTAAATTAGTTAAGATACGATGGAGTAAAGCTCAAGAAGGCTAGATACTAGCATCATATCCTTTTCCTTGAGGGTGCATCCTTGATTTCTTTGTTTTAGGAGCTTTACGCATAATTGTTTCTCTCTTTCCAAAGTATATCACCTAGGTCGTATCTTCGATCCTTAGGTAGAAGCCAATGGATGTAAACATGTATTTGAAACATGTTATGGTTGATGGTTGCAAGTGGTTGCTTGTGAATGCATATGCATACGTATTAGACACTAGATCAGTTCGGACGCTTTCATATTGCATTTACAGATATGTATTTGTTTGTAAGTTGAACTTGATATGTTAACATATGGATGTTGCATATGGATGAATGGCTGTGCACACATGTAGTATTTACATGACTAGGGATGCTTGCATACATGATTGTACGCATGGCACTGACATGATTCGCATTAAGGAGGTCAACTGAATCAGTAGACCGCCTGATTTTGCATTAGATAAAGACATATACACACACTGTGCATATGAACATGAAAGCATTAGAGATCTTTTAAGGACATTGAATGCCTGTGGTTGAATGGTTGAGTAGATGGGTGATTGGATAGTAGGACACATTCTTCCTAACTTGAAGATTTCGGGGACGAAATCCTTTTAAGTGGGGGAGAATGTAACACCCCGTAATTCTATAACACTAGGATTCACAAATCAAGGCAGAATTAAAAGTTAAAAACAAAATCAAGGGAAATGGGCTGCGCCATTGCGTTCGTCTCGGAATTCTGCATGAAAACGAGTCCGAGTTTGCGTAAATCGGAGTTCGTATGAGGAAGATATGGCCTCCGGAAGATTCAGCGAAGTTCAAATTTCAAAAAAAAGGTCAAGTTCAAAATTCAAATCGAACCCAGATTGGTCTGGGCGGGAATTTTCCCGCCCAAGGCACCCAGGTTGACTGGGCAGTCGACCTGGCACCCAGGTCGACTGGGTAGTCGACCTGGGGGTCGACCCCCCCTGCTTTTTTTCCTGTTTTCTGCACCTGGTTCGTTCTTCTGTATTCGGACGCCATCCTGACCAGATTCGTTGACTTCTACACTATATAAACAGCCCTAGACTCCTTCTCTATTCACAATTCTTCTCTACCCTTATGCTGCAAAGATTCTTAGTGAACATGGCTTCCTCTCCTCCTCTTAATTAAATAATAAATAAAATAATATATATAAAATAAATCAAGACGAGGAGGTGCTGCTCAAAGACTTTCAAAGAGGAGATTCAAGCTAGAATTCAAGTGAAGATTCGAACGACTACAACGACTGTTTTTCTACGAATCATAGCAACGCCATCTTTCTATTCTAATCTAATCTCTGTAAGTCAGTTATTTCTAGATTTAAACGTTTTTCTCTGTTCGTGACATGAAATTAAAGGAATAAAAGAATATGCTGAATCTCTCTCTATTCGAATCAGTGCCTATACTCTTGAACCTAATTAAGAACTGTTATGATTCGAGGACAAATAAGACCGTGACTATGAAACTATGGACCTTAGAACCATATGCCTATGACTATGAACATTGCCTATGACTATGGACAATTGCCTATGACTATGAACATTGCCTATGACTGTGACTATGACTATGAGGATTATTTCCTTGACTAAACCTATGCCTTTGATTAGAAAACATAAACTATTGCCTATGACATAACAAGGACATCTGTGATTAAACACCTATGATTCATGACTAGGAAAGTGTTGCTTAAGTTCTGTGATTATGGGATTGGGTCTAAACCCGATTATTTATTTTGCCTGTCCTTGGTTTTCTTTGGTTTTAGACCATGGGAATTTACCTATTAAGTTAGGTCTACCCGTGTTTTTGAACCTGCGCCTCTATTCTGTCTATCCTTATTTTTAGACCTTGGGAATTTACCTATTAAGTTAGGTCTACCCATGTTCTTGAACGTGCGCCTCTATTCTGTCTATCCTTGGTTTTAGACCTTGTGAATTTACCTATTAAGTTAGGTCTACCCATGTTCTTGAACCTGCGCCTCTATTATGTCTATCCTTGGTTTTAGACCTTGGGAATTTACCTATTAAGTTAGGTCTACCCATGTTCTTGAACCTATACTATTCAACCCTTTTCATGTCGTGATATTGCCATGCCTGGGAATTGTCATCTTATGCCAATTATTATGTCCGTTCATTGATGGCGTTTTGGCTCATTCCCTTCTGTCCACGAATCCAGCTTTATTTATAATCTAGGTTGAACCACGATTATGCGAATGATGGGAATACGTTTTGGGGAAAACATGAAATTGACTAAACTTGGAAATTGGCATAATTTGATGAAAATTAGAACAACAAGTCTAGTTTTGGTAATGAACTAAAATTAGAATATTAAATCAGAATTGGGTGGCTAAATTAAGCATGATAAGCATGTTAGCATAATTTACATACGTCGGGCGTAAATGGAAAAGGGTTTAGTGGGCCACAAAATAGGTAGTTGGTATGCAACTTAAGTTTTGGCAAAAACGGGGAACTAGAATATGAAATCTAGTTTGGCATAAACTGTAAACTAGAATATAAAATCTAGTTTTGGCATAAACTTGTAAATGGGGGATGTTGGATCTAAATTGCAATAAACTGTAAGATAGGCAAATCAAGATTTGGACCTAGAATACAAGTCCATTAGTAGGCATGGCAAATGTATAGGGTATAGGCCAAATTTATTTTAAAAAGGGAAAACGGGCTTTGAGGATAAATTGTTAACAATTTATTTATACACAAGAGAAAGGTTTATTAACGACATCTCTTTTAACAATACACCAGAAAGTTCTAGGGTGACAGAGATGATAGTGTCTAGGCTTGGGTTTGGAAAATACAAGTTTCCTGCTCTACCTGGCTATCCCTAACTGATCCGACAGACGGGATGGTTGCTTTCAAAACCTTATTTGAAAATTAATCAAAACCTTTTGAACTTAGAAAACACGAATATGCCTAACCCGAGGTTAGACTGAGTTGCGATGTAAACCTGCCCGGAACTGACCGGCACATCCAGTATTCACAACAATATCTGTCTAATGTGAGTGGTCGTGGCTTTAATTTAGTTAAAGCAAGAATGTTAGGGTTAAGTTAACTAAGACACTTAACCAATTCAACATGATAACCAAACCAATGGGTGGGGTTAGGTCCATACAGACAGTTAAGCTAGAATGGGAGGGTTAAGTCCATAGGAACACTTAACCAACTTAATACAGTTAAGCTAGAATGGGAAGGTTAAGTCCATAGGAACACTTAACCAACTTAATATAGTTAAGCTAGAATGGGAGGGCTAAGTCCATTGGGACACTTAACCAAACTTAACATCGTAACAAGACAAGATTTGTAGGGGATAAGTAACTAAGAAAACACTTATCCAAATTAACATGTTAACTAGACTAGAAGGTGGGGTTAAGTTAATACACTTAGCCAAATTAACATGTTAACTAGAATAGAGGTTGTGGTTAAGTAAAGATAACACACTTAGCCAATTTGATATGTTAGCTGGGCTAGACTGTAGGGTTAAGTAAAATTGAACACTTAACCATCGGATTGAGATAAAGGAATAGGGATAAGTCTAAAACATGAAGGGATAATACTTAACCATTAATAACATGTTAGTTAAAACAGACGGGCAAGGTTAAGTTAAAAAGGGATACTTAACCAATACAGGAAAGAGAAATAAGTAGTAAACCTTAGTTAAGAAAACAACGATTCTGGAAACTAAGTGGTAAATCTTAGTTAGTAAAACTAAGTAGTAATTCTTAGTACAACACGTGAAGGAGCGAACGTCCATCTGAGTAAAAAAAGGAGGCTCCAACGAATTGGGTTACGAAGCCCGAGGCTTCGAGGGGACGTGAGGGTACTCTTGGTATCCCTCTGTGAGGCTGCAGATGATCCTCATGGGCTCACAAAGGTTAAGGTCTGCGTAGAAGAACCAAGGGTATGCCTTGGTTGCAATATATGGCAACCTAAAGACTAGGATGGACCGGCGTGATTCGGCGAGAAAACGGTAGCCCTGTGATAGCAACTCGTCGTCTACCATCCATCTTGAGTCAATCGAGATACGTGAAGCGGAAAGGCGGAGAACTCCAAAAGACCATATACTTGCTATCTAGTTATGGGTGAGGATGGCCATAGGATAGAGGGGCACTGGGGGCCGGCGTATAGTTCTCATTTTACAAGGTGTGCCTTTCATTAGTTGAGGGAGGGGTCAAGTGGGACCACAGCCACTGGAATAAAAACAGACCTTAGCATCTGCATCGGCAGATATCTGAAAGCTCCCGACCGAGTTCTGTATTCCTTGATTGTCCCTGTCACAGGACTCGGACCGCACATTACAGGACATGTGCATCTAGACAAGTGATAACGATTCACGATACATGTGTGGGGAAGTATAGGAACATATACCACTCTAGGTAGTGTGTCCTAGACTTGGGGGCATCGTTCGACAGGTAGCATAATCCCTAGTTGGACTAGGTGGCATAAATCCTGAATCCAAGAAGCGTTCAGCAGATAACGTAAACTCTAGTTAAATCTAGGAAGCACTTGATAGAAAACCCTAGATTTGATCTAGGTAATAAATAATGAATGTATGCCGGAAGGCAATGGAAAATACAAGGGTTGGGATCACGTTATCGTTACTAGTTGGGACACTAGATAGGCGGTGCAGAGATATAGAAACCAGTACAACAAGGAAATAGCGAAGCGGCGAAAGTATTAGAGCATGTCCAGTTTATCTTATCTTAGCATATCTTGTGATTATCTTGTCTAATCTTGTTGACCTTATCGTCATGGAGTAATCTTGTATTCAGTTAATTCATGTCGTTTTTGTGTTTCCATGTTCACATGCTAGAAGTTACTGAACTTACTCAGGCTTTATGTTTGACTCTGTTTTTCTTTCGTCTTATTTTCTTCCGTTCCCCCCCAGGTAGTAAAGGAGGGAATAGTTTAGCTCAGGTTAAGTTGGACTGCCACTCTTTCCCAGCTTGAAGATTTGTCGAAGTTTGCTTGGATTCTCTTTTCAGATGTTATGGCTGGCTCTTGCTAAAATCGGGGAATATAAATGTTGTTTTTATGCTTCTTTATTTTGTAAGATAGATGATACTCTGATCCCGCAAAGAAACCATTGTACAAACTATTTTATCAATAAAGCAAAGTTTTGTTTTCCACTGTTTAATTTCTGTCTATCTTGTAATTTATCTGCATCTATTACCCAAAATGCTCCACAGAACTTAGTGCATTCCCTTTGTGAGTGACACTAACAGACGTGGGGTGTTACATGAGTATATTTCCAGGGTGATTAAGAAGCTGATGACCGAAATCCAAGAAAGAAATAATGATGATGAGGAGTTAGGATTTGCCCTATCCATACTCCATTCACTCAAGAGATCCTTGATGCCAAATACCCTAATAAGTTCATTCCTCCATCCATGCCCACGTATAATGGGACTACGGACCCAAATGTCTTCTTGTATAAGTAAGACTGGCATATGAATGGAGCACGGGAAACCGATGAACAGTAAGCTGCTATTTATTTATTTACCTTGAGGGTGTCGCCTCCTTGTGGTTCACGAAGCTCCCTCCAACGTCTATTTCTCAATTTGGGGAAATAACATGCAAGTTCAAGGAGCGGTTCGGGTTACGCATGACTAGGGCCAAGGATATTATGTCTTTGTCTAGATAGACCAAAGGACCTCATGAATCATTGAATGCCTTCTTGAAATGATTCAATACTACAGTAACTAAAGTTGGAAACTTGGAACCTGAAATAATGTTGATGGTGTTACTACTTTTTGTTAACAAGGGGACACATTTTGGAAAGTGGGCTAAGATGAAGGAATCCAATTCGCTTGAAAAGTTCTATAAGTAGGCCAACGAATTCATTAGACTCGAAGAAGAAAAGGATGATGCTTAAGATTCAAATTTGGAAAACTTGGGTCAAGTCCCTCAAAGCAAGGCTGCTATAACAGGTAGTGCAGAAAACTTAACTCTGAATGGGGGTCAAAACCGAGGAAGTCAGATTAAAGAAAACAGTGGCAAGAGTGTGAAACGCCCAAAAATTTTTAGAACAACTGACTACATGCCTTTGAACGACAACCCGGAGCATATCTATCTCGCCACTAAGGAAATTGAGCAGTACTCAAAACCTTCAACAAATAGTCATTGAACTTGACATTCAGTCGGGGAAGTATTGCAGATTCCATCTGGGAAGTATTGCGGATTCCATAAAGTTGTGCGACATGATACTAATGAATGTCGGTACCTAAGGAATCGGATCAAAGAGCTTGTAAGAAAGAACAGGCTTCAGAAGTTTGTAAGGGCGTAGCAAAAGAACCACGTGATTATCGGGGATCAAGGAACCTCTACTTAATGAGGACTAACTCATGGAAGATTCATCTTCAGTTAATCCACCTGCACTCAAAAG
The DNA here is from genome assembly GCA_030737875.1 of Allium sativum. Classification (NCBI taxonomy): domain Eukaryota; kingdom Viridiplantae; phylum Streptophyta; class Magnoliopsida; order Asparagales; family Amaryllidaceae; genus Allium; species Allium sativum. Next base: position 665,604,464 of record CM060923.1, read on the forward strand.
CAAAAGAGTTCAATCTTCCTCTTTCATTTATTAATAAACTTAATCGTTTTCTAATTTTTTTTCTTTTATCATTTCTCTTAAATAAGCCTCACCGGGACATACCGAGGGAATTTGTAATTTGAAAGAATATGCCTTTTTGATTAGTCATTAATAAAAGCTTATTTTTAGAATATGAGCAATGTTTACAATGAAAGAACAACAACGTAATCATAAGACTGTCAACATTATGATAAAACTAGGTGTTATCCAAAGAATGTTGTCACCGCAAAGTCACGACATCGCCCTAAGATTGTCGACATTACAATAAAACTAGGTGTTATCCAAAGATTGCTAACATCGAAAAGTCGCGACATCATTCAGTGACTGTCGACGTTGCGATAAAACCATGTGTTATCCGATGGCTGCTAATGCTGCAAAGTTGTGACGTCATCCTAAAACTCTCGACGTTAAAATAAAACCAGGTGTAATCCAAAGACTGAAAACATCGGAAAGTTGCAATATCGTCCTAAGACTGTCGATGTTGTGGTAAAACCAAGTGTTATCTAAAGACTATTAACACCGCAAAGTCACGACATCATCCTAAGACTGTTCAGTTGCGATAAAACCCAGTGTTATCCAAAGACTATTAACACCGCAAAGTCGCGACATTATCCTAAGACCGTCGACGTTGCGATAAAAAAAACCAGGTGTTATCCAAAGACTGTTAACACCGTAAAATCCTGACATCATCCTAAAGCTATTGACATTATGATAAAACCAGGTATTTTCCAAAGACGGGTAATAAAGCAAAGTCGTGATGTCATCCAAAGACTCTCGACGTTGCGATAAAACCAAGCGTTATCTAAATACCGTAAACATCGCAAAGTTCACGACGTCATCCTAAAACTGTTGGTGTGGCGATAAAATCAAGTGTTATCCAAAGATTGTCAACACCAAAAAGTAGAAACGTCATCCTGAGATGGTCGACATTATGATAAAGCTGGCAAAAGCACCATCAAACCAAGGCGTTGCCCTAAGAATGTCAATGTCCTTCGAGGCCAGTACTTCCAAAGCAAAGAGCTTGTGATTCCGAAGCATGAATCCTTATCTTCACATGAGGAGAAGCGCCTCTTACCATTGAGCTCACAACTCCAAAGGGAAGGCTTCCTCATTCCCATTCGAGGATAGAATTCCCAATCACTAAAACTAAGCAACGCCACAATTGGGCATCTTCACTCCCTGATTGAGATTGAAACCCTTCAACGAGCAGACCTAGAGTCTCCAACAAAAGAGATTCCTTATCCCCAATTCAAAAAGAATTCCTCCTACAGTTGAGGTCAATTATCTTCGACGAGAATACGTTCCTCCCCCAGGAAGCCTAGATCATTATGGAAAAGCTCGGTCATTCCGGTAGTTCGAAGCCAATGTATCAGCTGTGAAATCCTAAAAATTAAGGTTGGGAAATACACTTAGTGACAACTCGAGACTCTAGATGCCAAGCTAGTTGCAAGTTGGTAAAATCAGGCAGTCATCATAATCTGGGGGAAATAGGAAGAATAAAGTTAAATCAAGCTTAAACATGCGACGATCGATGGTATAGGGGCAACAACACCCATAATGGCACATGCACCATTAAATAAAATATACTACAAATCTACTAGATGAACCAAAAAAGCTGTGAAAGAAGTAAAGCACTACATTCATGAAACATCAGCCTGATCCAGACCATGGAAAAATAAATCAACCTTGATCATGGCCTAATGGGCGAGTGAACTCAAATAAGCTCAAAAATCCATGCTTCGGATTTTAAACTCCAAAAAAAATATAGTAAAACCACTGCATGGATGCTGGCAACTGAGGAACCACGAGAGGCTAAGTCAGAGTAAACCAAATCCCAAAAACTAAGCATTTAGAGGATGAGCTTTGTCAATCTAGTTCAGCATGCAATACACAAAGTGGGATAATATACCTCGGATGCTCCACAAATTTGCATAAGCTACAATAAGACCTCATCCTAAGAAGAGAAACTTTCATTTCACAAGACTTGAGACTAAATAACCAAAAAGACATTCTAAACAACGATACTCCACATCGAGACCGTTAAGTATGTTTTATTTTGGATTACGAGCCTGTATGAACGATGCTTGGAATCCAAATGAAGTTGATAAGTAATTATCATTCAGATTCTGAGTATCGATTGGCGCATGTACAATGTGTTATTTAACTAAAGTGGGTAAGGTATTCTCAAACACCACAAATGGACCATCATGCATAAATAATGCTTTAGAAGTAAAATAAAGTAACTTACACTTTATCTTTTGAATGTTGTATATAACAATTCTACGATTTTTGTTTGATGATAATAAACACACACACACACACACACACATATATATATATATATATTATAAATGTGTTTGTAATTGTACTATTCTATTACATCATAGACAAAATTAAATATTTATATTTAAATAAATACTACTGCACAAGAATTTAAATATTCAAATAGTATTTTATTAAAATATAATATTTCATTTCAATAGTACAATTTTTCATAACTCTACTATTTGTACATTTCACTGTAAAATAATACATTCCATTTCATACTCAATTTTATCTTACATTTACCCCTCACTACAAGCTCTCAGTTTCACTCAATTATACATTTCACTATGTCACTCATTTACATTCACTCATATATAAACAGTGTTACATCTCTTGACACACTCACTGACACATTTATCTTTTGTCTGACCACTGTCTCTTCAATCTGCTTCTGTCTGTCCAGTCACCTGCTTACCTGTCACATAGAAACACACACAGTAAACAAGAAAAAAAATATGTTTAAATTCTTGCATATGTAATTTTATTTTTAAAATTTATTTACCGCGGAATTTTTGGTGTGTTTTTCATCATATTTCATGACTTGATCTGATATATGTGTGTGTGTGTGTGTTTATATCCATCTATGTTTAGACAACTTGTGATATTCACAGTGATTCACTGTAAATACCACAAGGTAGACATGTCTCTAGTGCTCACACACACACACACACACAAATATATATATATATATATATATATATATATACACATAGACATATATATATATATATCTTTACTAATAATCGGAATAGGTTTGGTGTCACACTATTTTGGTGTACACGCAAACTACCGAAAATGCCCTTTACTAAAAACAAACACATCTTTACTAATAATCTTTACTAATAATCGGAATAGGTTTGGTGTCACACTTTTTTTGTGTACACGCAAACTACCGAAAATGCCCTTTACTAAAAACAAACACATATGATAAAAGGAATTAAATCAAGAAAAAAAGGAAAGTAGTTAAAGTTAAATAGCAATGTTCCTTTAATTAGCCATGCGCGTCATTAATGACATTAATAGAGACGTAAATGGGAATAACGTTAAAATTTGAAAGCAGATAATTAAATCTAGAATGGTAACGTAAATGGAATTAAATCACGCGTATGTTTGAATTCGAAAATAAATGTGCATCGTAAATGAAACTAAATCACGCGTATGTGGAAATATTTATTTCAAGAGTATGTGCACGCGTATTAAGAATGGAATTTTTTCAATAAAACTAGAAATAAAAATAAATGTTTTGAATAACGGTCACATGAATTAACAAGCATGAATTAGAAACAGAAGAAAATTAATGCACAGTAATGAAAATAGGAAAATAAAAAGAAACTATCGAGCAAATAAATATGCAGAAAAAATAAAATGGGCAAGAAATATACCAGACCATTTACTAACGACATATTTTTATTTTGTTGAATGGCTCCGCGCGTGCCATCACCACGCGCGAAGCGCGCGCCTATACGTCTCATATATATATATACTAATAATCGGAATAGGTTTGGTGTCACACTTTTTTGGTGTACACGCAAACTACCGAAAATGCCCTTTACTAAAAACAAACACATATGATAAAAGGAATTAAATCAAGAAAAAAAACGGAAAGTAGTTAAAGTTAAATAGCAATGTTCCTTTAATTAGCCATGTGCGTCATTAATGACATTAATAGAGATGTAAATGGGAATAATGTTAAAATTTGAAAGCAGAAAATTAAATCTAGAATGGTAACGTAAATGGAATTAAATCACGCGTATGTTTGAATTCGAAAATAAATGCGCATCGTAAATGGAATTAAATCACGCGTATGTGTGGAAATATTTATTTCAAGAGTATGTGCACGCGTATTAAGAATGGAACTTTTAAAATTAGAAATAAAAATAAATGTTTTGAATAATGGTCACACGAATTAACATGCATGAATTAGAAACAGAAGAAAATTAATGCACAGTAATGAAGGAAAATAAAAAGAAACTATTGAGCAAATAAATATGCAGAAAAATAAAACGGGCAAGAAATATACCAGACCATGTACTAACGACATATTTTTATTTTGTTGAATGGCTCCGTGCGTGCCATCACCACGCGCGGAGCGCGTGCCATCACCACGCGCGAAGCGCGTGCCTATACGTCTCGTGTGTGTATATATATATATATATATATTATGCACACACACACAATACATGTATACACATACATGTGTGTATATACACATATATTTCTATGCGGGGGCAATACGATCAAATATCCGTGAGTGGGCATGAATTAAGAAACTCAGTGAAAGTGCAGACACAAACATATTTACATATATACACATGCACATCTATGCATATATATATATGTATGTATGTACATAGAAGCAACAATGGCTAAAGAGTACAACAAAACACCAAGCTCAAATACATGTATGCGCTAGCATGTATTCAAGTCCATATAGCATGTAGATCATGCACAAACAGGTACAAATAATGTCATGTTCAAGTTCACCTAGTCAAGCACAAGCTCGAGACAGTTTTAAAATGATGCGGCATCAAATACACACATCTATACATTTATAAACATGTCGGTGTATATATATATATATATATATATATATGTGTGTGTGTGTGTGTGTGTGTGTGTGTGTGTACATATATATATATATATATATATATATGTATGTATGTATGTATGTATGTATGTATGTATGTATGTATGTGTGTGTGTATGCATGGAAATAGATTGGTGAATCGACCACACATCATCAATACAAGGCAAGTGTCAAGCACAAATGAACTACGTCAATGAAACAAGACTTAGATCTTAGCAGCAGCAAACAAGACAGTGCACACGTGTGCAAACCAAAGTGATGATGTCAAATTCAAGAATTTACACAGCAAACCAAGATGGAACACGTCAATCCATTAGTTCAAGTATATATGGATCAAGGCAAACATATAAGTCGGAAAGCACATGAAGTCAAGCTAGCATGCACAGGCTCGAGCAAACATCAATGGCAACAAGCACGGACAGTACAAAAATAATGGACAAAGCAATTTCAACACAAAAGCAAAAGGTTCAAGCCAATACAAGAAGCTTGCAAACACACACATACATATATATGTATATATACACACACACACACTTATATACACAGCAATATATATATATATATATATATATATATATATATATGCATTATTGGTCAGCAAGAATACAAGCTTCAGGATCATGAACATGGCACAAAATATGGCAAGCCATGCTCAATCACAAAACAATTCAAGCCATAGTGGAACAATCAAGATGTACATAGCTCGACCATGTACACAAGCACATAATCAAGCCAAAGACATATCATGAACAACACTGTTGTTTTTGCATGAACAAGATGGATATCAACATGCCAGTGTTTCAAGTTCATGACCAAAAACAACAAGCTCATTTCAGGCACAATATACAACATGTCAAGGGAGCATGTAGTTTCAAAGCAGGAAGAAACACATGGGATAGTAAAAAGGAAAAAGGTGTGTACATGGTGAACAATGACACAAACAACTCCTGCTTATACAAGCCTAAACATGGTAGGACAAAAAATCGAAATATGCACAACAAAGAAGACAAAGCCATGGTTCAACAGGAAATTGAAGCACTCAATAAGTCCAAACAAATGGAGCCAATCAAACATATACATGGTGTTCAACTACACACGGTAAGTAACTGAAGCACTCAACAAATTCAAACCAATGGAGGCAAATATGTATATACATGGGGATAAGAGCAAGAACTATAAATATGTATATATATATATATATATACACACACACACACATACCATATATATACATTATTTTTATCAGTGCCAAGCCTGAACATAGAATTCAAGTGCCAAATAAATGGTTGAACTTTTTCAGAAAACCTCCCGTGGGAAAATGGAAATAACATACGTTTTCACTGGTGGAATGAAGAATGTATGCAAAGAAATTCTTAATTTTCATTCACTGTTTTGAAAAAATGGAAACAATTTATACCCTGCATTGCTAGCAAGAATTAATTTTGGAAATCGAATATTGTTTTCAATTTGTCAAATTTACAGTGGTTCATGAAATAGACCAGGTTCATCAAATGATTCACGGAGGATTTTAATTCAACAAATTCGAAGAAAATGGTTCAGGAAACAAATCAATTCACATTCTAAACTTTCCAAAATTGCTTAAAACATTTTCAAGGAGCAGAAAATCAAATTGAAAGTTTCCATAGTTCCACAAAACAAAATCAGGCAAGTTGCAAATTGAAATCAGAGGATTAGGGTTGTCTAAACCCTATAAATAAACCTATATCCTCATCATAGATGATATCCCAATCGAAAACAAATCAAGCACAAGTATTCGAGCAAGAAAAATTATCAGAGAGCTTACTTTTTCTTCGACCGAGAGATTGGGATTCAAAGATCGCAAAGTTCATCAGCACTCAAGTTCAAAGATCGTTTGAAGCAAATTCTCTTCCTTCTCTATGATCTGGAGTATTTCAAAAAACCCTAGGAAACATTTTGGAGCAGCATTGAAATAAAAGAAACGACCGAGATTTTCAAAGGAATAAAGAAATTAAAAGGGGCAAACCCTTCTTTCTTATTTGAAGCAACATTGAAATAAAAGAAACAACCGAGATTTTCAAAGGAATAAAGAAATTAAAAGGGAAAGCCCTTCTTTCTTATTTCAAGGGTTTTTAATTCTAGGATTTTATTCTTTGTCCTCTTATTTTGTTGTTTTATTTTTGTAAACAATCTATAAGTTTACTAGTTTACTTCTAAACTAGGGTTTATGGGTTATTGCTTCGTAATCTGGGGAAAATATGATCTTGGTATAAAGATCAGTCTACGGTTTTGAGTGTAGGATTAGAACAGGAGCAGGGCTTGCAAGTCTACATCGTTTTGTAAGTGGGATCGGTTTTGACACCTAGTAGAAATCTTTGGAATGTAGCAGTTGGCAGGGTTTACCGAAGCTGGGTTAAATCTGTGTTATTTATTTCCTGCATTTATTTTCTCTTTTGCAATTTGTGCTATAAAAATTTTAATATCTCGTAAAACTCCAATAAACCCTATTCACCCCATCTATGGTAAAACTAGATCCAACAAGTGGTATCAGAGCTGGTATAAGGTAACAACATGATAGAGGGTTCTCGCTCTATGATCAAGTTGCGAAGTATTGACTCTTTCCCCCACATGCTCTACTGGGTTGTTCTGTGTCGAGAGGAAGGACGTAAATCAGTGTTTGAGATACCCTTGTTCGCCACAGGGGTGGTATTAAAATCCTTGTTAATGGAGATAACAAGTGGCATCATAGCCTGGTATTTTCTTTAACTTTAGAGTCATGGTTTCTAGATGTCAATCCAGTGAGGGTTAGTCTAGACTTATTCCAGCTATTTTTAATGGCATAGAATTTTTTTAATTGGAAATCAGAAATGGAATCCTATTTAAAATCTGTTAATATTTAATGTTAGGATATTATTATAAATGGATATGATACGATTGATATTGGATTTAATTCTCTGCTACTCAGATTTTATTTTCTTATATTAATGATGACTAATATAACCTTATCTTCTATTGTTTGACTGAACAGGAAATCTAGCAAACTCTCAATATGAAGTTTGGGAGAATCGAAACCTGCTCAAACCCCCAGAATGTCAACTCAGATACAGATTTGTGCTAAACAGGTCGTACAGATAAAAGTTTAGATGGATCAGACGATGGAGTCTCAATAGACGATGGACAAAAAAAATTCTCGTATGAAGATTTAGTTTATATGTATAACGATTTAACTAAATCTGTTGATAAACTCCAATGGAAAAATAAAACTTTGAAATCTAAAACTTTTAAATTGACTAGCAAAAATACTTGATTGGAATTAAAGCTTGAAAACGTCAAGAAATCTGAAAACTATGATTGCAAAAATTATTTGAATTTAGAAACAATCTTGTGCATCTGAATAGAAATATTCAAAAACTTGAAAATGAAATTCTGATCTTAAAAAAGAACAAGATTGATTTAATAAGTTCAAACAATTTTCTGCAAAAGGAATTGGATAATTTTAAGACATTGAAAATTCCAAACTTGAAATTTTTTGAAAAAGAAAATTTGTTGAAAACTAAATCTATTTTGAATGAGCTTGAAAACGAGATTGAAAAATTCACGAATTTTGAAAAACTTGAATTTGAAAAGCAAAAATATTTTGAGTTTGGAATTTCTAAGTCCCAAGCCAAAATTAAATTACTTGAAAATGGAAATTTGGTTTTGAAACAATATAATGCTGTAAGAAAGATCACTAATAATCGTTTTTTTTAGATTTAATAAAAGAAAACAATGATCTTTATCCAAAATTCAATGACTTTAATCAACTTTGGATAAATTTTCTAATGGGGAAAAATCATTGAATATGTTATTACAAAACCAAGTTTTTGTTGAAAATAACTATGTTCTTGGCTTTGGGAAAATCAATGGGTTTGAAAAGATGAATTCTAATGATTTTAAAAATCCTTCAAATCGCTTTGGAAATTTTAGTTTAGAGAATTTGAATTCAAATAATTTTAAAGGATTTTTGAATCATAAAAAAATTGAAAACTTGTTTAAAAACAATCCATTTTGGACCCCAAAAAGAAAAAAAATGAATTCATCTAATTTTAAATAGATTTGGGTCCCGAAAGGTACCTTAGTACATTCTGACGGATTATTATACAAACAAGTTTGGGTACCTAAATTCGTGAATACATTTCAGAGTGGTTTTACACATTTTGTTAGCCACTCGACCCTCTAAACACTTAGGTACCAGAGGTTGACTTAAGAATGACTTTTTAGAAGAATCATAGTCTATTCCATAACTGAATTGAAGCTGTTCAATATATGTTTCTCAGCCAAGATTGGTGAGTTATAGGATCAACATCATATACTGAAAATCAGGTTTGATCTCTACACCCACATTTTTTTTTGTTTACAATTTTATTATATTATTGTTTCTATTCCTCCTTCTACTCCTTTTATTCTTCATTTTATTTGTGCTGTTTTGATTTGTCACTACCACATATTTTCTTGTTGAGCTTTTTAACTTCAAATTGTAGAATTCTTGTTTTTTTGGAATTCGCTTCATTTGTATAAAACTCTCATGTTTTAATAACTTCTAGAATCTTGAATTCGAATGTGTAAATTTCTGCAATTATTTTGAAGTTTATTTTTTAATTTATGAATTCCAAACAGTGCTGAGGCATTCTTGTTATATCTTGAACACTGTTAATTTGAATTCTGAATTTTTAAAGATCTGAAAAACTAATGAAATTTCACACACCTTTGTTGTTTTGAGTTTCTTACAATTCCTTTTGGAAAAGCTTGAAAAATTACACTCATTACAGCACATTACTATTTTTCTGTTGTGATAACTTCATTGATTTTTGGATGAGTTTGATATTTCTGAAGTGAAAATTATTTGGCTTGAATCATTATGTTACATCTTGAAATTCATTTTTATTCATGATCATTTGGGTTGGATAATTGTTTTGTTTGAAATCATTTGAAATTTTGGATTTCTTGAATCTCACATACATTTTGGATTTGAAATTTATAGTCTGGTGTGATCGATTCATTGAATCTTGTGATTTTCGCATTCCTTCAAGTAATTTCAAATAAACTGTATTTTTAATCTTGGATCATGACTTATTTTTGTGCTTGTTAGAAATAACTGTAAAAAATTATTTTGACAAGTCTGCTTTGAAAATCATTGTCTTGCTGCTCCGATAAAAGTAACTGGATTGTTAAATTGTCTGCTTGGCCTTGGTGATTAGATATTGTTGTCTGAGATACTTTATTAGCCACCAGGATGGTATTAAAATCCTTATTAATGGAGATAACAAGTGGTATCAGTCTTAGATGTCTTATATTTTCTCATTCAACTACTAAATTTTTTAAACCGATTTTTTAAATTGCATAGATCTTTCAATTCCCTCTTGTAATTGATTTTCAATTTTAAAATCGTTTATTGATTATTTATTCATAAATTGAAATCAATAACCAAATTGAACTGTAAATAGAATTCATCAAAATTATTATCAGATTTTTGAAATTGTGATGAGTTGTGATTACAATATACTTCTTAACAAGACGAATTATTATTTAAAATTTTCATGATGATCGAACGGTTTTTATAATACCTTTGAATTAGGACTTATTTCACGAACATCTTCTCTACCTATCTTCCTTCTGTCATCCATCATGATTTTACACTAATGTGGAGAGTTTAATTTTTAGAAATCATCTTAAATATACAGTGTTAAAATTTGTAGTGGAAATGCAATTGTATTATTTTTCAGAAAAAGTGATAATTGAAAATTTTCAAAGATCCCGGTACAGTTGAGCATATTTCGTAATATGATTAATTTAGAAAAAAAAATTCATGATCATTTCCGTACCTACCATATTTCTATCATCCATATTGGTTTTATATACTGAGGAGTTTTTTTTTTTAGAAAAAGGAAATGATAAAATTATAATATACATATGTGTTTCTCTAACCTCATTTTAAAATCCAAGATCTGGTCATGCGTGGTTAAGAGATTACTTATAATTTAAGTTGCGACTGACCTCATTTAAAAATCCTTGATCTTGTTATGCGTAGTCATTGTGCTCTTAAATAAAAAGATAAAGAAAATGATTTGATATATATATATATATATGAAATTCTCGTTGGTGTGTAAAAACCAGCCTGTCAATCCATTTTCTAATTTGTGAAATGTGTTAACATTTTATGATATATTATGATTTGTTGGTTGATAGCTATTGGGATTTAAGGTTATTTGACTGTGTCACTTGATTTGAATTTATAATTATTGTCCAAATCCATCACCGTTTTGTGCAAATTTTGTAAATAGTTGGAATCCTTATGTTTTTAAACTCTCTCCATTTTTATAAAATTCAACGTAATTCCATCTTTCTAGAGTGTAAAATTTGCTTTTATTTCTTAGAATATTAATTTTTTTGTTTGATTGATTAAGATATATGATGAACATTCTGTCTCTTAAGCTGATGTTATATTTCTAGTCATTTCTTTTCATCACTATTTTAAATTTCTGCATCCTTTTGATGATAACAAAAAGGGGAGAATGAGTTAAGATTTTGATTCATGAGTGAATATTTTATAAATATTTTAATATTGAAATTTCATTTGATTTACTCTTTTCACTCATGCACATATCTAGGGGGAGTTTTGTTGTAGGTGGAGCATACATATAAGGGGAGTTCAATAGTTCACTAGCAAACACATTTATTATATTCAAAATCTTATTCTATGTTTGTCATCATCAAAAGGGGGAGATTGTTATATATAACAATTCTATGACTTTTGTTTGATGATAATAAACATATATATATTATTATAAATGTGTTTGTAATTTACTGAGCTTAACTTACATCAACCTTCAGCTCAGTCTCCACAAGTTCAATCCCCTAAAAAAAGAAACTTCAGAATGGCGGATTCTTCAAAATGCATTGTAGCCAAAACACTGGCTGGAAAATGGAATATAGAGACTTTACATCATGCTTTGGAAGTTAACCTTGAATATGACTGTTGGCCGATGTCGATCATCACAAACAACTCCTTCTTGGTTTACTGTCCTACTTACGGTAAAAGAGGCCATGCATTACTCCTCAAAATTCTGACCAAACCTGGAGCTGCGATAAGTTTGGAAGCTTGGGATGATGACGAGAGAGAACTAGAACCTGCATTGGAAACTGAGTCATGGGCTAAAGTGGAAGGATTTCCACAATTTCTCAAAAATAACGATGAAGCTGTGAAGGAAATTTTGAAACCTATGGGTAGGGTTCTTGCTGTTGATGATAGCGATTGGTGTCACTTTGATCATAGAGATTTTCTGATGAAGTTGCAATTTTCGAAGGAATAGGTTCAAAAAACGAATTTGCATCCCATCTTAACAACAAAGTCCATATTATTAAGGTACAGCATTGTAAACACGAACATCCAGGAACAAGATCAGAACTTGTCTTTATTGGTAATGAGGAGGAGCAAGTGGTGCCATGTATCCATAATTTTCAAGAGATTAGCTCGGAGGATCGGGTAAATGCTATGATCGAAGAGGCAATGATGTTACCACCGCTTCCATCGTTTTTAGAGAAGTCAATACGAATTTCAACTTACCAGACTTTGATTCTCAAGGGCTAAGTGATCAAGATGAAGTAAATCAAGATATGCAAGTTGATCAGAGTCTGGATTTGCATGTTGATCTGAATCCACCTTTCAATCAACCTCCCCCTCAAGCCAATGATTTCTCTTTGATCCCTATTCAAACTATCCCATTTGTCATTAGCTCTATCCCCCCGCTCCTCCTCAGCAACCGTGGTCTGATAATCAAGAATGGCCTTAATTCCTCTCTCCTATTTTCCTTCGTCGAAGTGGGAGACGCAACAATCCTAAAGTCACAGGTAGTTTTCTAACTCCTATTGTTTTTTCCTCTACTAATAAACGTTTGAACAAAAAGATATCAAGCTGCATGGGTGTGAATTTATGTGACTCACATTATAAAGACATGCAGGCATTAGAACAAGAGCGTATTAATAGACATCAATGAAAGTGGTCACACGGAATGTCGGGGGGTTGGGGGACCATTCAAAATGTCATGATATTAATCTAGTTTTGTCCCCTCTTAATTTAGATGTACTTTTCTTTCAAGAAACCAAACTCTCTGATCCTTCGAATTTCCACTTTAGTTTGATTGGTGGGTCTTCTTTGAGGGGATGGACATATGTTAATGCAACTGAAACTAGAGGTGGTCTCATTACTGCATGGAATGAATCTATGTGGTCATTATATCAAACTTTTCCCTCCCAATCTGCTTTGCATGTATCTCTTAATCATATTGCCTCTAATACAATTTACTTCTTCTCCAATATATATGGTCCTTAAGTCTCTCATGAAAGAATAACTCTTTGGGAACATTGCAAAGGAATGGCTAACTGTTTACAAGGTCCTTGGGTTTTAGGGGGTGATTTTAACACCATAAGAAGTGTTAATGAGAGAAAATCTAGAACTATTTCAGCTGACACTGATGCTTTCAATTCCTTTATTTTTTATTGTGGCCACATTGACCCCCCTATTTGCAATCGTTCTTATACCTGGTCAAGTCATAGAATGAATCCTTCTCTTGCTAAACTTGACTGCTTTCTCTTCAATTCTTCTTGGGAGGAGATTCATCCTTTATCTTTTGCAGCTGGCCTTGCTTCAATCATTTCTTATCATTGCCCTATTATCGTTAATTCGGGTTCGCTTTCTAATCTTAAGCGTCCATTTAGATTTGAATGTTTATGGTTACTTGAACCATCTTTTAAGGATTTTATCCAAATAGTTTGGGTTCAACCTATTCAATATCAATCTGCCTCTCTTAAAATTGTCCTTAAATTGAGATCTCTGAGAAAGCTGGTTAAACCATGGACCAAAAATATTTGGGGTTCAATTCGTTCTCGTATTTCTAATCTTCAAGAAGCCATTTTAGATCTCAACATCTTGGAAGAATCTCGTCCCTTAAATGAGGAGGAATTCAGTTCCTTGAAGGATTTTGAAATGGAATTGGATAGACTGTTTAAGCAGGAATAAATTGTTGGAAACAGAGGTCTAAAGCTAGATGGTTAGAAGAAGGGGACAAAAATACCTCTTACTTCCATAGAATTTCCAATGGAAGGAGAAGAGCTTCCTGCATTCTTGAAATTTCTCATGAAGGCCAATCATATTCAAATCATGATGATATCCTTCTTCTTTTCACTAACTTCTATCGTTCCATTCTTGGTCGATCGTCTGATGATATTTCATTCATTGATTGGAGCTCATTTTACCCTTCTCCTGGAGCTATTTCTATTGACCAACCTTTCACTGAAAAAGAAACTTGGGCTGCTTTAAACGAAATTAAAGATGACAAGGCCCCTGGGCCTGATGGTTTTGGGCCTTCATTCTTTAAATCCTTTTGGGCCGTGATGAAAAAAGATATTTTGGACATGTGCAATGAATTTTATGATAACCCTTGTCTTATCTCTCGTCTAAATTTATGCAAACATTGTGCTTCTTCCTAAATTCTCTGTGCCATCTCGCTCTCTGATTTTCGTCCCATCAGTTTGTTCAACACCACCTTCAAAATCATTTCTAAAACTCTTGCTAATCGGCTTCAATCTGTAATTTCTGATCTTATTGGTATTGAACAATCAACTTTTATTCAAGGACGCAGCATTTTCGATTGTATTGCAGCTACAAAATAGGTAATCTCGCATTGTAATAATTCTAATACACCTGGTGTCCTCCTCAAATTAGACTTTTCAAAAGCATTTGACTCTGTAAATTGGGTATTTATTTTACAAATGTTTAAGCACAGGGGTTTCTCTCAGTGTTGGAGCAATTGGATTGAATGTATTCTTAAAACAAGTTATCAGTCTGTCTCTATTAATGGCAGTATTGGTGGTTTAATTAAATCCAACAGGGAATTGAGACAGGGTGATCCATTATCTCCCTTCATATTTGTTCTAATTGCATGTGTTCTTAACCGGATGGTTAAGAGAGTGATTTCTAACAATCTATTTGATGGAATTCATTTTCCTAATTCCTTTTTAGCAATCTCTAACCTCTAATTTGCAGATGATACAATTATCTTTTCCTCTCCTAACCTAAATCACATTCATTGTCTAAAAGTGGTGCTTTATGTTTTTGAGCTTATCTCGATTCTATCTATTAACTTTTCTAAAAGCTCAATCATTATGTTAGGGAATGCTGATCATCTTAGTCCTTTAATCTCTTCCTTCCTCAATTGTTCTATCCATAGGTTCCCAATTCAGTATTTGGGAATCCCTCCCAGACCTACTAGACTTCATAAATCAGATTGGTTGCCACTCATTCACAAGGTCGAACAGAGGTTATCTTCCTGGAAGGCTAATTCTCTATCTTCTACTGGTCGCTTAGTGTTGGTTAAAGCAGTTTTATCTGCTATGCCAACTTATTAGATGTCTTTTCACAAACTTCCTAAGTGGGTAATTTCGAAAATTGACTCAATAAGGAGTGCTTTCCTTTGGAAGTAAGGTCAAAAAACTGGTTAATTGGCAAACTATATGCTTACATATTAATCAGGGGGGTTTGGGTATTGTAAATCTCTCTAATTTCTATGTGGCTCTTCTATCAAAATGGTTATGGCACACAATATCATCAGGTTCCTTCATTTGGAAAGACTGGATCCTTTCTCTTTATTATTCAAGTAATCCCCACTTAGTATTTCACTCTTCCCCCTGTTAAGCCTTCTCCTTTTTGGTCTGGTGTAATATCTTGTATTCCTCGTATTAAAAACTTATTTCACGTTAAGTTGGCGAATGGAGAATCTTGTTTATTTTGGCATGACATTTGGCATGGTCATTTTCCTCTTTATCAAACATTTTCTTTTCTTTTCCCTTTTACTTCCAATGAGTTCTATTCAGTGGCAAATCTGATTCATATTGGTCCCTCTGCGCTTTGCCCATCATCTTTGCTTGATGTTAATGTCCTTGATAATCTTCTAGATGCTTCTAATTTGATCATGCACACTCATTTTTCTTTCTCTCCAGATTGCTACCTTTGGGCTTTATCTCTAAGAAAAGGATTTTCAGTTGCTTTAGTGTACAATTTTGATAATTTCACCGGTAGATTATTCTCTTTCCCAAGACATTGGAAAATTCGTCTTCCACCAAAAGTTCTCTTCTTTAATTGGTGTTTGATTCATGGTAAAATCAATACCAGAGTTAAGTTGCATAGACTTAACTTGATTGAGAGTCCTCTCTGTGCTTTTTGTGTAGATCATGCAGAGTCTATAGATCATCTTTTCTTTGACTGTGAATTCTCATTCCCTATCTTTGCAGCCACTAGCTCTCTTTTGCTTGGATTTGTGCCTAGCACTGTTTCAGTATTTGATTACTGGAATTAAATGCTGCTTTAGATTCCTTTTTAGCAATATATTGTTGGTGCATTTGGAAAGAAAGGAATGCAGTGATTTTTAATAAACCACTGAAGCGGTTTGAAGGATTAAGCAGACTCATTATTTTCTACTTTAACTCTTAGACAGGTCAACCTTCTTCTTCTCCAGTGAAGTTCATGCTTGCTCTGCCAGCGTCTAATAGCCCAGCTGAATCAGTGGGTTCTAATCATGGTGATTCAAGTCCAGATTTGCATTATTCCGGATATGGTTGTCTGGTTTAGTATGTTCTTCTTCTATGGTTTCATATTTTGGCTAGCAATGGTACTGCATATTATCGAAGTAGTTCTTGGGATGTTTTGCTTTTGTTGTAATGGTTGTTATGTTGTAACCTATTGTATAATTATCTCTTTTAAACTTTCGTACTATTAGCCACTAGTTGGGCTTTGTCAACTGGATTATATATATTAATATTATGCTTAATCGTCTGTGTAGTCTCGCGCTACACATCCGTTCTACTAAAAAAAATGTGTTTGTAATTGTACTATTCTACTATATCACAGACATAATTAAATATTTACGTTTAAATAAAATACTACTACATAAGAATTTAAATATCCAAATAGTATTTTTTCAAAATATAATATTTTATTTCAATAGTACAATTTTTCATAACATCATTATTTGTTCATTTCACTGTAAAACAATACATTCCATTTCATATTCAATTTTCTCTTACATTTGCTCCTCACTACAAACTCTTAGTTTCAGAGTGTTATACATTTCACTCTGTCACTCATTTCATTCATAAATATACAAACAGTGTTACATCTCTTGACACATTTATCTTTTGTCTGACCATTGACTCTTCAATCTGCTTCTCTCAGTCTAGTCACCTGCTTACCTGTCACATAGAAACACACACAGTAAACAGGAACAAAAATATTTTAAAATTCAAGCAGATATAATTTTATTTTTAAAATTTAATTATCTCAGAATTTTGGTGTGTTTCTCATCATATTTCATGACTTGATCTGGTATGTATATATATCCATCTGTGTCTAAACAATCTGTGATATTCATAGGGATTCACTGTAAATACCACAAGGTAGACATGTCTCTGCTGCTCATGTGTATATATATATATATATATATATATATATATATTCTGCACACACACAATACATGTATACACATACATGTGTATGCATATACACATATATTTCTGTGCAGGAGCAATACGATCAAAAATCGGTGAGTGGGAATGAACCAAGAAATTCAGTGCAAGTGCAGACACACACACACACGTGTGTGTGTGTATATACATACACATATGTGCATATATATATATATATATATATATTTATATATATATATATATATTTATATATGTATATATATATTTATATATGTATATGTATGTACATAGAAGCAACAATGGCTACATAATACAATAAAACACCAAGCTCAAATGCATGTATGCATCAGCATGTATTCAAGTCCATACAGCATGTAGATCATGCACAAACAGGTGCAAATATTGTCGTGTTCAAGTTCACCCAGTCAAGCACAAGCTCGAGAAAGTTTTAAAATTATGCAGCATCAAATACACACACACGCACACATATATGTATATATACATATTTTTTTATTTTTTTACATGTCTGTATGTGTGTGTGTATATACATACACACGTGTGTGTATATATATATGCATGGAAATAGCTTGGTGATTCGTCCACACAGCATCAATACAAGGCAAGTGTCAAGCACAAATGAACTACATCAATGAAACAAGTCTTAGATCTTGGCAGCAGCAAACAAGACAGTGCATACATGTGCAAACCAAAGTGATGATGTCAATTCAAGAATGTACACAGCAAACCAAGATGGAGCATGTCAAGCAATTAGTTCAAGTATGCATGGATCAAGTCACACATACAAGTCAGAAAGCACATGAAGTCAAGCCAGCATGCACAGGCTCGTGTAAGCATCAATGGCAGCAAGCACATGCAGTACAAAAAAAATGGACATAGCAATTTCAACACAAAATCAAAAGGTTCAGGTCAATACAAGAAGCATGCAAACACACACACATACATCTATACACACACATCCATTTATATACATATACATATGTACATACATATATATATGCATGTACTGGCCAGCAAGAATACAAGCTTCAGGATCATGAACTTGGCACAAAACATGATAGCCATTACTCAGTCACAAAATAGTTCAAGCTATAGTGGAATAGTCAAGATGTACACAGCTCGACCATGTACACAAGCACATAATAAAGCAAAAGACATACAAGAAACAACATTAATGTTTTTGCATGAACATGATGGATATCAACTTGTCAGTGTTTTAAGTTCATGATCAAAAAAAGCAAGCTCATTTCAGGAAGAATATACAACATGTCAAGGAACTGTGTAGTTTCAAAGAAGGAAGAAACACATGGGACAGTAAAAAGGAAAAGGTGTGTACATAGTGAACAATGGCAAAAACAACTCCTACATATACAAGCCTAAACATGGTAGGACTAAAAATCCAAATATGCACAACAAAGAAGACAAAGCCACGGTTCAGCTGGAAATTGAAGCACTCAACAAGTCCAAACAAATGGAGCTAATAATACGTATACATGGTTTTCAACTACACACATCAAGCAATTGAAGCACTCAACAAGTTCAAACCAATGGAGGCAAACAAGTATATACATGTGGATAAGAGCAAGAACTATAAATATGTGTATATGTACACATGTGCATATATATATTTGTATGCATATATGTATATGTATATATATATATGTATACCATATATATACATTGCTTTGATCAGCGGCAAACCTCAATATAGAATTCAAGTGCCAAATAAATGGTTGAACTTTTTCAGAAAATCTACTATAAGAAAATGGAAAGAACGTACGTTTTAATAGGTGGCATGAGGAATATATGCAAAAAAAATCTTTGTTTTCATTAACTGTTTTGAACAAATGGAAATAATTTATACTTTGCACTGCTGGCAAGAATTAATTTTGGAAATCGAATGTTGTTTTCAATTTTCCAAATTTATAGTAGTTCATGAGGTAGACCAGGTTCATCAGATAATTCATGGAGGATTTTAATTCAACAAATTCGAAGAAATTGTTTCTAGAAACAAATCAATTCACATTCAAAAATTTCCAGAGATACCCAACATGTTTTCAAGGAGCAGAAAATCAAATCGAAAGTTTCTACAGTTCCACAAAAACAAAATCAGGCAAGTCACAAATTGAAATCATAGGATTAGGGTTGTCTAAACCCTATAAATACACTTATATCCTCATCGGCAAATGATATCGCAATCGAAAACAAATCAAGCACAACTATTCGAGCAAGAAAAAATATCAGAGAGCTTACTTTTTGTTCGACCTAGATATTGGGGATTCAAAGATCGCAAAGTTCATCAGCACTCAAGTTCGAAGATCGTCTGAAGCAAATTCTCTTCACTCTCTAGATCTGGAGCATTCCTGGAAACCTTAAGCAATATTTTTGGGGCAGCATTGAAATAAAAGAAACAACCAATTTCAAAGGAATAAAGAAATAAAAAGGGGCCAACCCTTCTTTCTTATTTGAAGGGTTTCAAATTCTAGGGTTTATTTTTTGTTCTCTTGTTTTGTTGTTTTATTTTTGTAAACAATCTCTAGGTTTAGTAGTTTACTTCTAAACTTGGGTTTACGGGTTACTGCTTTGTAATCTGAGGAAAATGATCTTGGGTATAAAGATCAGTCTAGGGTTTTGAGCATAGGATTAGAATAGGAGCTGGGTTTGCGAGTTAGCAGGTTTTTGTAAGCGGAATTTGTTTTAACGCCTAGTAGAAATCTTGAGAATGCAGCAGTAGGCAGGGTTGGGTAAAATCAATATTATTTATTTCCTGCATTTATTTTCTCTACTGCAATCTATATTGTAATAATTTTAATATCTCGTAAAACTCCAATAAACCCTATTCACCCCCTCTAAGGTTAATCTAGATCCAACATTGAATACTATCTTAAAACTTACCCACTGTCAATGAGAAAATAACAACGGAGTCATCGTTCGAAATGGCACGGCAAACCTTCCTTTGTAGGATCTCGTGAAAGCAGGAGAACATGAAAGCTGGTATTGTGGAATAGTCAATTATCTTGGTTTCAAACATATCTCTACACTGGGATTCAAATAGGTTAATAAACTTAGCTAAATTCACCAAACGGGACAAGTGGAGCGAGGAAAATAAAAGCTTGGCCACAAAGCTATGGACATTTGGCTAAGCGTAGCTGGTATTCACTCCTAACTGAGCATAATGTGAAATTCAATTGTCTCCTCCCTCAAATGACCTCTACCCAAAAAGTTATAAAGAAGATAACTCCTATGCTAATCAAAAGGCATGACAAAGTCCATGAAGCACATGTCACAACATGAAGGAGAAGTTGCAAAACTCTAGTCAAGCTTAAAAAAGAATTCACAACGCTCTGATTAGACTGAAGTCAATTTCCAAGTAACAACCATTCATTATCCAGGAGACGGCCAAATTCTTCCATGTACGAGGTGGATAAACATGGCTCGGTATGAAAGGAATGTACAAGACGTACAAATAAGAAGGCAACATTCCATTAATTCATAAAAGCCAATGGCAAGCTGTGAGATATGAGAGCAATCTAGAAGTGAGGTCACATCTAGAGGCAAATGCACATCAACTTACGGAACATTTAGTCAAAGATGGCCGCTTCCTAGCATGATCGGTTACAGTTTTCAAGAAATACCCCATCTCGGAATAGAGTGTAACTCCTAGATGGCAAGTGAAAATCTTATAATAAGATAGACGGGATGGCAACAATAGTTTCACCGTCAAAAACCACGCCTTCGCTGTTATAAAACAATCCCAATCAAGTTTTAATCGAAGTAAGAAATGACCTACTTTACACTATAAGTTACATGATCAAAGTGGTCAGGCACGTTTTATTTTGAAATAAATTGCTAAACGTAGAATGCTTAGAATTCAAGGGTAACAAACCTGCATTTCCAATTGAATTTTATACATTAACCAGGGTAGGTACAATGCACTGTCTTTGTAAGAAAAGTACCATAAGTTTAGATTCAAGCAGATCATTCTTCCTGAAACACTCAAGGGTAACAAAAATACAATCTATGTACTTCTTCTTTCCATTTTTAGAATTACCTATTAACAATTGAAAAGTCGACAATGGATTTGTTTTCATAAGTGGCTCGGAAATATTTTTCCTTTTAGTATCATTGGATGTGCAAAAGCAATATGGGAAAATGGTGAAACTGTTGATGTACTCAAGTCATCTCATACTCCATTCAATGTCAATCGAATCTATCTGAAACTAAGTATAATCAACCGCATTAATCTTAAAAATTATTCTACCAACGGGCTTTAGGAGAAAGAAATGGCTCCAAAACTAAAGGTGAACAGGTATTTTTCCCAAAAATCTTCTCAAAGCACAGGACTTAACATCAAGTAATTCCAATGACCCAAAAAAAAAAAAAAATTCTCTCAATCCAACCTAGCATGAACTTGCACACATGTACCAATCGGAAGCCTCTTGTAAAGTTCAAAAAAATTTGCAATTATCATCACTAACAAGGACGATCCAAGACAAGAAGCAAAAGCAAATAGCCAACAACTTAATAACAATTCATTCTAGAGCACGTCTTGTTTTCAAAGAAGACATACTCTGAGGGGGCAAATGTTTACCCGTATTCGGACCCATGCGGCTTAAACTTAAGATATAGGGGACATACAGACTCTGATTGACTTGAAATTTTGGTAGAACACTTTAAATACATAAAAAAAGCCTCACAAAAAATTTCATGCGATTTGGAGTTAATCTCATGGGTCGATACTGATCCATGCCCTTGGATCGGATCCGACCCATCTTTGGGAGGTCTTTCCTCTTGAGATCCATATGGTAGGCCCCTTACACCATATAGAAGACATCCCCAAAGTTTCATGTTGAGCAGATAAGTATTGAGTAATTATGGATGAATCATTGCTGAATTATGCTAGTCTCGCGTACAAAATCCGAACCTTGAGCAGTGACCCAAATGGCTTGAAATTTATATGAGAGGTCACTCTACTCATCTATGTTACATATATGAATTTTCATATCATTTGTTAAGACTTGAAGAAGTTAGGGATGGGTCTTCCACTTTGAATTTGAATAAAATGAAAATTGGCTAAGTAGATGGATAAGCACCTATCCATCCCCGGTGGATAGGTACCTATCCATAAATATTAAGCGAGGTCCATTAATGGTCATCTCATTGCGATTTTCATCAATCCATTAGCCTATACTTCAAATTTAGTTGCAATCCTATGTCACTAGCCCAAGATACTCGATGGACTGAACCAAAAACATGCATAATGGAGTGATGGACCAAAGAATGCAAGCAAACGAAGACCAAACCAAGTAAACTTTGCACAAAGGGTCATAAATGCATAAGAAGGCACTTAGTAAAGTCAAAGTTCGAAAATAGATTAAGTCTATGGACCAGTACCCCTCCATAGGGTTTGATCATATGAAGATCGAATTTGGCAGAGGGAATAAAGAAGACCCAAGAGAGCCAAAAGTGAAGACTTAGTGGACAAAAACCTTAAAGGCCATGGGCCAGCATCAGTTCATAGGCCATGGATCGGTATCAATTCATAGGCCATAGATAGGTACCGGTCCATAGTGTCAAGTCTTATGATGGTGAAACTTCGATCATGGCTTTCTTATGATGATTCGAGCCTACACGCAAGTGGGCTTATCCCAATACCTCCTGGAACTCCTATAAATACTCCATCCACTACAACTGAAGAAGGGATCAGATCCTTGACCCGTTGGAACATTGTCGAAATAGATCTCCAGCCATACTCCATCCCCAGCAGCCATAGTTCATCTCCAAAGACAACAAGATCGAGCCATCTAAGTTGATTATCGAGATTTTCTCCGATAATCAACAATTATTGCAACTTCTTGTGTATCGTAACTGTGGAGAGCATTGTAATCAATTGAAACTCATTGTATTATGGCATGACAAGGAAAATAATAAAAGTATTCAAAGTGGACGTATGCCTCATTTATGACAGAACCACTTTAAAAATGATCTATCTCTCTTTACTTTCTATCTCTTAAGCTTTCCACTTACTTTTATATACTCTGTATTGTTTTCCCCATAAAGTGGTGATGCTTTCGGTAAAATCTGGTGCTAGCGCATTCTTGGCATTAAAATATACATAAAATATAAATGGTGAGATGTGTAATTTTACATTTTTGCATGTTTTTTACACTGTCTATTCAAAGTGGAACAATACTCATTTCTTGTAATTTTAGATATGTCGATAATATTACTTGGGAGAATTTATTGAAATTATAGCAAAGACCTTATTGGAATTTGAATTCCAAAGAATTGGAGCATAGAAAAATATTTTAGTTATTATTATGGACTAGGATGTAAATTAGTTAGATTTATAAAATTTGGTTTAGAAAACTATTGAATTTTTGGGTCACACACCTCATTTAAAGACTAGAGGGCAGACTGAAGAAATAGTCATAGCTTGTTGGATGAGAGGAAAAGTGTTACACCCCACACTTTTCTAAGTCCAAATTCCGACAAAAACCAAAGCTCAAACCCATCCAAGCATGGACAATCTAAATCTGGCACCTGCGAATAATGAGCATGAGTACAAATAAACTAACTCACAATAGAAATAAGATTGGATCACAAGTATCGATTAAGGCAACTACCTTAAAAAGTGAATCAACACATCAATACTGAGCATAGGAGAAAAAGAACAGAAAACCAAAGTTGAATACTTGCAAAGACCTGTCTTCTCCAAATAAACCTGAGAATTGTTAGGAGGAGAGGGATCAGAACGACAAGTCCTGGTGAGTAGAAAATATATAACACTATCAAAATACACAAATGCATCCCATTTGGTTTCACCTAAATCATATGTATAATAAGGTTAGTAATTCTAATCTAAACTTGTAAAAGATTACATACGATGATTAACTACTAGCATGCCCAAGGTGCACTTCCCAAAGATAAATTACCGTAATACACTAAGATAGAAATTTTATGCATAAGTATGAAGCCTTTAAACAACCACAAAAATCGATACCAAAACAAAAGGCGGTCTTTCCAACTATTTAATATCCTACTAATAAAGGAGGTGGATTATGAATATTTATCCACTTATTGCCTCCCTTACAACATAACATATAAGGCGGATTCTAATAATCATGTAAGGCTCTAAGAGGATTCGTTGATCACTTAATACCTTACTATTTGATTTACAACATGCTAATATAATTTAGAAGATTTTAGCTACTAAGTCCTTTAATTAAAGGCTTCCGTTATCCATGTATATTACCAACCCCACATAAGGCGAGAGATAGTAAGAAGTCACTTATTACTTATAGGCTAGGTAGATGACGAGTCGTCATTTATTACATTCCCCCGGCGGACCCGTGTTACTATCAAGCTAACCATGTTATATAATCCCCAAGTCGCTTAATACTTCCTACAGGATAGGCAAACCTAATGTACTTCCATGACGGTCATTTAATACCTTATCCCAATGCGGACTCTAACCCAATCACTTACTACCTAAAGGAAGCGGAATATCGCGGAGATTACTGATGTCGCACACAATTAGCCATTTAATACTTCTTATTTATGGAAAGAAAAGCTATTCTATCACTTAATACCTAATAAGGGCGAACCATATAACACTACCCTTAAGGGGAAGGGTGAGCCTAATCACTTAATACCCAATATTAGATCCCGCTACTTAATACCTCTAATCACGAAGTAGGCTACGCTATTAAATTATTCCCTTTTTGGTTTCTCCTTTTAGAAGGGAGGCGGGCCCAACAGCTGCATAATACCTCAACACTTAAAGTAAACCTTTAGGATAAATTTGTATTATGCAATTAATTATCGTCGCTGTAACGACCTGCATTCTACGCATCAGAGGATCGTAGAATATATATTTTATTTTCATATGAAGTCATATGGTCGTGTAACTTTAGGCAACGACTATTGGGGTTATTTCCCATATTCAATATTTTTGCTGAATTTTGAGTAGTTTTGTGGATTACAATTTGAGGAGAAATAGTGGTATTTCTGAGAATATGGTTAATGATTATATTAATGATGGTTTTTTTATTTTTCCTCATAATAGTTCTGCTTTACTTTGAAGTTTATGGGCAGAAATCAGTTTAAACTTTAGGACTGATAGAGTTGCCATGTCTTGGATGGATAGGAGTCACTCAATTAAACATGTTTATGATCTTTTGATTGGAAATATGCCTTGCTTTCCCTGGTATAAAAGAATTTGGAATGTGATGAGTAATGCTAAGAAAAACTTATTACTCTGGAAAGTCATGGCGAATGTGATTAACACAAAGGATAAACTGTTTAGATTGGGAATCATTTATAATGATTTATGTGAATTCTGTGGGGTTGAATCTGAGTGTAATACTCACATATTTTTTGAGTGTTCATTTGTGTTTCAGTTATGGAAGAGAATACTGTCAGCCTTTCAACTACATTCTCCTAAGAATGTAAGCAAAGATGAATGGTTTGTGCTTTTCAAAGCAACAAGATGGAAGGATGGTAAGAGTCTGCTGTTCTTCAGAATTTTGAAGACTTTTGTTTCTGAAATTTAGATGGAGAGAAATAGAAGAGTGTTTGAGTCTAAAGTGCAAAGTGTTGATTATATGTTCTCGCTTATTTCAAATGCCATCTTGAAGAAAATGAGATTTGTTGATTGACTGGTACTTCTTACTAGTTGTATGTTGTTGTTGTTTGCCTATTTGTAATTAGTAGTTGTACGGCATTGAGTTTTTTTGGTTAGTATTGTAAGTTTGTTATGTTTATCTCTCAATGCCATTCATAGCTTGTTGGTATAGTTATGTTGTATATGCTTGTAATTGAATTCTTATGTGGTCAATAAATTCTATTGCCTTTCTAAATATATATATATATATATATATATATATATATTGCTGAATTTTAAATGGTTGTTTTACCCCTAGCAATCTTGTTTCGCCTATAAAGTTTGATTGGTAATGATTTTTGACCTGAAACCACTTCCATTGGATTCAGATGATGGTTTACCTTTCCGTAGAGTGGTCACATTAATCAAATGAACTTAACATTTGGGAGATATGGCTGAAATTAGGTTTGTAAGATGAAAAACAGCATAATTGGGCTTAACCGGGTGATTAGCAGCTAAGCCCATAACCCATTTCGGGATTAGGGTTATGGGAGGGCTAATAGGGTTTGGGAAATCAGTTTTATTCATTTTTCTAGCCACCATTTACCTTCCTCTAACCCTAGCAATGACCTCCAACTCCCAAATCACCTTTTAATCACTTTCTAATCGCATATTAGTCCAATCTACATCAAATTAAGGCGGATTAACATCAAATTAGAGATAGAGCTGCTATAATGCATTGGGATCCGTGCCAAATCAGTTAGACTTTCAGACCTAAAATTTATTTGTGGCTAAGGTGAGTGATTAGCATGTTTATTCACTAATTACGGCTAATTAGGGGTGATTAATGATAATTAGTGAAATTATGACTCAGAGAAATATGTAGAAATTCTTAAATATTATTTTATGCCTCTATTAGAAATTTGGGTTAATTTGGATTATGTTTGTTATTCCTATTGTTAGATATAGTTAAACATGATTAAGGGGAAAACTATGGGTTTGGATATGTTTGATCCATATTAACATGTTAAATTGTTGTTTTGGTGTTTATGGTTGATTCTATATGTTATTACTACTGATTGGAATGTTTTATGGTTGCCTAGTAAAGTTAGAATGGTCGAAAACGCCGTCTTGTGGTGTAAATAGCTTGTTGGATAAGTTGTAGGAAACAGTGCAGGACCCCGTTCGTGACATGGGCACCACGACTCGTTCGTGACTCATGACCCGATTATGGAGCACACCCCCTCACGAACCGCTCCACCATACGACCCCAAACCACGAACCGACATTCACGAACGAGTGCACCCACAAGCAGAAGCTAGGGTCACGAACCGAATGGCGAGCAGGACCCACAAGCCGAAATGAAGTGACGAACCAGAGCACTATTGTACCATGAGCCGAACCAGAGATTGGGTGACGAACCGTAGCACTCGAGCCGCCTTCTCATGAGCCGAATGGGACCCACGAATCATGCATATCCAAACCGAAGTGTGAGCATGAAAGGAAGCTTGGAGTCACAAACCAAGCAGAGGACTTGAACACCAATTCGATTAAAAACCAGAGATGCGAAGGAAGTCCAAATGAGAAGTTGTACCTCAGGATACAGATGAGAACCAACGAGATAACTTCAAGAGTTGCGTTTTGATGTGGGACATGTGCAAAGGGGTTATCGATATCTATAGCTTTAGTTCACCACTGGGAGATGGATTAATGGCCATGGATCAACGCAATGGGATCATTAAGACTCCCAAGGGTAAGTGATTGTATCATGACTATGGATCAGTGCAATGGGGCCATTAGGACTCCCAATGGCAAGGTGATCGTAGCAAGGGATTAGTGGTTATGGACCAGCGCAATGGGGTCATTAAAACTCCAAAGGGAAAGTGGTCGTAGCAAAGGATTTGGTGATCAAAGTGGTGGATATCGTACGCTTTACGCACTGAGTGAGAGTTGTGAGGATGATTGCTATGTTTGATGTTTGTTATCACCATGACATGTGCACTTCCACTTTACACTTTATGTTGGTGTTACCTTAGAGTACTGTACATCTTGTTGATCTAACTCTTTGGTTGCAGGTACAGGTTCAGGTATGATTATTCATACCTGTTATTGTTTTTTTTTTTTTTTGCTGCTATCGTTCATACCAGACTTTTGTCTGACCCAGAGTTTTATGTCTCTTCTTATTACTCTGGGTGCTCCTAAACAAGCAAACCACGGACGAGTTAGGTGGTATGCACGAGTATCTGTCTGGAGACAAGCAGGAGGCCCCACGTACTATTTACATATACTCTCCATGTGTTGTTGGTGGTCAGTACTTTGGGCATTAGTAGTGTACCTTTTTCTATTTTGCTTTAAGAGAAATTATTTTGAAGTTGTAATAATGGTTTGGATCATAAGTTGTATTCTGGATTCCACTGCTATGATGGTTTAGCTTTCAGCTTATGCACTGTCTCGCCTGTTATTATTATATTTTATTTTATGCGTTGTGAGATATACAATAGGTTCTTGATGACTCATAGTTTCAAAAACCTTTTCTTTTGACGACCGTCCCGTGCTAGTTGGGCATCGGCACAACGCATTTCGGAGAAATGTCGGTTGGTACGGAGCGGGCCATCACACTTGGTATCAGAGCCTAGGTTGCGTAGTTAACCTAGGGGAAGACATAACTGAGAGATAGTATACATATATGAGAGCGCGTATTTGTGATATTTTGGTTTTCAAAAGCTATATATATACTATTAGTATACCTAAAGATGAAGTCGCACTGCACTGGCACCAATATGGAGACGGTTAATCTTTTTCTCTTTACAGATTGAACATTGAGCCAATATACGAGGAGTATAGGTTTAGGGGCCAATAATAGGAATGCCGCTGATATGAGGGTGATGTTTACTACCTTCATGCGAGAGATGCTTAGGTATGTTCAGGGAGTAGTTCCTAATGCTGCTAACGGTGGTGGTGCAGCGGTGCAGGCGCCTAGAGTCGATTTCGCCAAGCTTAACAATGATTATACTAGCGTTGGTGGGAAGTCGTTCCATGAAACGGAATCGGATACGGAGTTCAAGATTGGCTTGAAAGTTGTGAGCGCATCTTCGAGGATTTGAGAATCGATGATGCAATGAAGAGAAAGTTAGCATCACGTCAACTTCAAGGACGAGCTATGAACTGGTGGAATGCTATTAAAGCAGCTACTCCTGAGGATCAAATTACTTGGAATCGGTTTAAGACTCATTTCAGTGATAAGTTAATCCCAACTGCATAGAAATTAGAATAGTTTAGGAAATTCTTGGAGCTTAAGCAGAATGGTAGGGAAGTCTCGGAATATATTGCTCAATTTGGTACTTTATCAAAGTATGGATTATCTCTTATCGATGCTGCCGAGAAGAAGAACGAGAAATTCATAACCGGCTTAGATGAGTACTTGGGGGAAAGACTTATAAACCACATCGGTGAGATCTTCGAATCAATAGTGGGAAAGGCATTGAGGTCGGAGATCCTTTACCCTAAGTCAAAGACCGAGGTTGCTATTACATCGACAGGGGTGCCAAAGATGCAGGCAAGCGGCAGAAGCAAGAATAATTTGCAGAATAAGAGGAAACAGAACCAAGCTAAGGATGGTCAGAAGAAGAATAAGAAATATGTTGAATGCTATAGCTGTGGCAAGAAGGGCCACTATGCCAAAGATTGTCAAGCAAAGCCAACGGACAGGAAGTGCTTCAATTGCGGCCAAGTGGGACATCACAAGGATAAATGTCCACAACCCCTTAAAGAGAAGCAAATTGTGAAAGCATATGCTACCAATGTTGTTCCTTCTTTGTCGAATGCCCCAAGTGTGACGGAGAAAGGAAAGGTGTCGTTATCCAAGGTATGCTTTCTATTTATGGTGTTCCTGTTCGAGTATTGTTTGATGCCAGGGCTTCCCATTCCTTCATATCTAGTGACCTAGTAGATAGGTTGGGATTGGAACCCGAGATTGTCGATAAACCTTTAGTTGTGACGACCCCGATTGGTGGTTCGACTAACCTTAGTATGATTTATCATAATTTGGTCTTATCAAGTCATGGATGCATGTTTATTTGTGATTGCTTTATTTTGGGCTTTACTGGGTTTGGCACTATTTTGGGAGTCAATTGGATCCAATGGTATGGGGTGATGGTAGGCTGTGAGGGCTCTTCGGTGACCATTAGAGCATATGATGGGAGGAGGGTACTGTTTGGTTGCCTACCTAGTGATGGAGTGATGACTAGTTTTCTAAATTCCCTCGACATCCCGCATGATGAGTTGTCAGATGTGCCTATTGCTGGCGAGTATCCGGACATCTTCGGGGAAGTGACCGGACTTCCACCACACCGAGAGAGCGAGTTCTGTATTGATTTAGCGAAAGATGTCAGACCTATAGTGATGCCACTTCGTCATATGGCGCCAAGGGAGCAGCAAGATCTAAGTGCAAGTTGGCGATCTTTTGAAGAAGGGATTTATCCGAAGAAGTATTTCCGAGTGGGAAGCACCAGTTGTATTTGCCACTAAGGCCGATGGTTCCCTTCGCTTATGTGTAGACTACCGTGAGTTGAACAAAGTGACGAGGAAGAATAAGTATCCCCTTTCGCGAATAGATGATTTGTTTGATCAGTTGAGTAGAGCGAGAGTGTTCTCCCGTTTAGATCTCGCGACAGGTTTTCATCAGCTCCGAGTAGCAGCTGAGAGTGTACCTTAAAATGGCATTTCGGACGGTGTCTGGATTTTATGAGTGGTTGGTGATGCCATTCGGGTTGACTAATGTACCAGCATATTTTGTGGATCTTATGAATAGGGTATTCAGGGATCAATTGAATAAGTTTGTTCTTGTGTTCGCGGACGATATCTTGGTTTACTTGAGGACAGAGGAAGAAAACAAGGAACATTTGAGGACAGTGATGGAGGTGTTGAGGAAACACCAATTGAAAGCAAAATTTTCTAAGTGTCACTTCTAGAGGGGGGAAGTGAGATTTTTGGGCCATGTTGTTTCAGAGAATGGTATTGCCGTCGACCCTGCGAAGGTGGCTACGGTGCAAGATTGGTATACCCCCAAGAATGCAACAAACGTAAGAAGTTTCTTGGGGTTAGCTGGATACTATCGTAAGTTTAGCTAAGACAATAGCACCGTTAACTCGGTTGACCAAGAAGAATCAAGCCTTCGTATGGGACGAAAAGTGTGAGTATGCATTTAAGAGTCTAAAGGAAAAGTTGAGTGTGCACAAGTGTTAGTTATTCCTAAAGGGAACGAAGAGATGATGGTATACACGGATGCCTGTGGTACCGAACTAGGTGTTGTACTAATGCAAAGAGGTAGGGTTGTAGCTTATGCTAGTCGACAACTGAAACCTCATGGAAAAAGGTATCCTACCCATGATTTGGAATTGGCAGCAATCGTGTTTGCATTGAAAATGTGGAGGCACTATCTCTTGGGAGAAAGATTTGAATTGTTTGCTGATCATAAGTCATTAAAGTATCTTTTCTCTCAAAAGGATTTGAATCTTCATCAGAAGAGATGGTTAGAGTTCTTGGCTTCATATGATTTCAATATCGCATACACACCCGGGAAGGGAAATGCGGTAGTTGATGCATTGAGTAGGATACATGCTAGTTTGGGGGTTATGTTTCTTGAATGGAAGCAACTGGAGTGTATTGCGGGATATGATTTCAGGCCTAAGTGTGAATTGGATCCACAGATGTTAGCAAGTTTGATGATCAGACCAACTTTGATTGAGCGGATTGGTTCCAGTCAAAGGGATGATCCTAATCTATTGGAAATCATCTCCAAGGTAGAGATGAGTATTGACGGTAAGGAGATGAACAAGTATGGACTTGATAGAGAAGGATGGCTTCGAAAGAATGGGAAACTGGTCGTACCCAACGTTAATGGATTGAGAGATGAAGTACTTAGAGAATGTCATCACTTGAAACTGACTATACATCCCGATGGTAACAAAATGTACCGAGACATGAAACTGACCTACTACTTGGAGGGGATGAAGGGGGACGTTGGGAAGTTTATTTCCAAGTGCATAAACTGCCAGTTAGTTAAAGCCGTGCAAACGAAGCATAGTGGTCTATTATAACCGTTGGAAACTACTGAATGGAAGTGGGAACAAGTCTCAATGGATTTAATTGATGGTTTACCAAGGACTAGATCAGGTCATGATAGTATTTGGGTAATTATGGATCGATTGACCAAAAGTGCAAGGTGCATACCGGTCAAGTCGAATAGAACGACAACTAAGTTAGCAGAACTGTATATGAAGTGGGTAGTGAGATTTCATGAAGTACCTAAAGGTATTATGAGTGACCGAGATCCATTATTTACTAGTGGGCTTTGGAAGAGCTTACAAGAAGCTTTAGGGTTAGAATTACATCTCAGTACGCATACCATCCTTAAACCCATGGTCAAACAGAGAGGGTGAACCATGTATTGGAGGATCTCTTGAGGGCTTGTATATTGGATTTTGGTGGTTCATGGGATGACCATATGCATCTGGTTGAGTTCGCATATAATAATAGTTATCAGTCCAGTATTGGTATGGCTCCATTTGAAGCCTTGTATGGAAGACTGTGCAACTCACCATCATGTTGGTTGGAAATCGGTGAGAAATTTGTGCTTGGGCCATATGTAATAAGAGAAACTTAAGATAAGATTAAGGTTATTCAACAGAGAATGAAGGCTGCCTAAGATATGCAAAAAAGTTATGTTGATAAAAGACGAAGAGATTTGAAATTCTCTGTTGGCGACTTGGTATTCATCAAAATTTCTCCATTAAAGAATGTAATTTGATTTGGTAGGAGAGTTAAGTTAGCACCAAGGTTTGTTGGTCCATTTCCAGTCCTCGAGCAAGTGAGGAATTTAGCGTATAAAGTTGGGTTGCCTGACATGATGGTAGGAGTTCACAACGTAAATCATGTTTCCCAGTTAAGGAAGTTCGTGCACAATTCTGATATGACTATTTCACCGGACCAGTTGGACGATATCGAGGTAGAACCCAGGCGGTTGGGAACCGCAGGCTTATTCGTATTATCGAGCACGATACGAAGTAGTTTCGAAGTAAGACGGTGGAACTAGTGAAAGTCCAGTGGGGGTGATAATGAGCATGACTGTACTTGGGAAACAGAGGAGAACATAAGGAGGTCGTATGCAGAACTCTTTGCCTGGTAAGGTTTTAATCGCGATATAGTTATCTCCTTGTTAGTAAACCGCATGCTAGGATAGGCTTGTTGTGTTGTTATGTATGCTTGAATGTTGCATGGTTGATAGGCATGCAGGGTCCTTTGTATGTTTTGGTTAAGGAATTTCGAGGGCGAAATTTCATAAGGGGAGGGGGGAAGGAGAGTGTAACGACCCGCATTCTACGCATCGGAGGATCATAGAATATTTATTTTATTTTCATGCAAAGTCGTATAGTCGTGTAACTTTGGGCAATAACTATTGGGGTCATTTCCTAAGTTCAGATTTTTGCTGAATTTTAAATGACAGTTTTACCCCTAGCAATCTTGTTTCGCCTATAATTTTTGATTGGTAAGGAGTTTTGACTTAAAACCACTACCATTGTATTCGGATGATGGTTTGCCTTTCCCTAGAGTGGCCATATTAATCAAACGGACTTACCATTTGGGAGATATGGCTGAAATTAAGTTAGTAAGATGTATAACAACATAATTGGGCTTAACCGGGTGATTAGCAGCTAAGCCCATAACCCATTTCGGGATTAGGGTTATGGGAGGGCTGATAGGGTTTGGGAAATCAATTTTATTCATTTTTTCTAGCCGCCATTTACCTTCCTCTAACCCTAGCAATGGCCTCCAACTCCCAAATCACCTTTTAATCACTTTCTAATTGCATATTAGCCAAATCTACATCATATTAAGGAGGATTAGCATCAAATCAGAGATAGAGCTGCTACAACGCATTGGGATCCATGCCAAATCAGTTAGAGTTTCATATCTGAAATTTATTTGTAGCTAAGGTGAGTGATTAGCATGTTTATTCACTGATTACAGCCAATTAGGGGTGATTAGTAATAATTAGCAAAAATTATGACTGAGAAAATTGTGGAAAAAATATAGAAATTCTTATATATTATTTGTTGCCTCTGTTAGAAATTTGGGCTAATTTGGATTAAGTTTGTTAATCCTATTGTTAGATATAGTTAAACATGGTTAAGGGGAAAACCCATGGGTTTGGTATGTTTGATCCATATTAACATGTTAAATTGTTGTTTTGGTGTTTATGGTTGATCCTATATGTTATTACTATTGTTTGGAATGTTTTATGGTTTCTTAGTAAAGTTAGAATGGTCGAAAATGCCGTCGTGTGGCGTAAATAGCTTGCTGGAAAAGTTGCAGAAAACAGTGCAGGACCCCGTTCGTGACATGGGCACCACGACCCGTTCGTGACTCATGACCCGATCGTGGAGCACACCCCCTCATGAACCGCTCCACCATACGAGCCCGAACCATGAACTGACATTCACGAACGAGTGCACCCACGACCAGAAGCTAGGGTCACAAACCGATTGGCAAGCAGGACCCACGAGCCAAAATGAAGTGACGAATCGTAGCACCATTGTACCACGAGCCGAACCGGAGATCGGGTGACGAACCATAGCATTCGAGCTACCTTCTCACGAGTTGAATGGGACCCACGAATCTTGCATATCCTAACCGAAGTGTGAGCATGGAAGGAAGCTTGGAGTCACAAAGCAAGCAGAGGACTTGAACACCAATTCGATTAAAAACCCGAGATGCAAAGGAAGTCCAAATGAGAAGTTGTAGCTCAGGATCCAGATGGGGACCAACGAGTTAACATCAAGAGTTGGGCTTTGCTGTGGGACATGTTCAAAGGGATTATCGATAACTATAGCTTTAGGTCACCACTAAGAGATGGATTAGTGGCTATGGATCATCGCAATGGGATGATTAAGGCCCCCAAGGGAAAGTGATCGTAGCATGGCTATAGACCAGTGCTTGGGGACATTAGGACTCCTAAGGGCAAGGTGATCATAGCTAGGAATTAGTGGCTATGGACCAGCGCAATGGGGTCATTAAGACTCCCAAGGTCAAGTGATCGTAGCAAAGGATTTGGTGATCAAAGTGGTGGATATCGTACGCTTTACGCACTGAGTGAGAGTTATGAGGATGATTGCTATGTTTGATATTTGCTATCACCATGACATGTGCACTTCCACTTCACACTTTATGTTAGTGTTACCTTAGAGTATTGTACATCTTGTTGAGCTAACTCTTTGGTTGCAGACCCAAGTTCGGGTATGATTATTTATACCTATTATTGTTTTGTTTTGCTGTTATCGCTCATACCAGTCTTTTGTCTAACCCAAAGTTTTATGTCTCTTCTTATTACTCTAGGTGCTCCTAAACGAGCAGGCTAGAGATAGGTTAGGTGGTATGCACGTGTAGCAGTCCGGAGACAAGCAGGAGGCTCCCATGTACTATTTACATATACTCTCCCTGTGTTGTTGCTGGTCACTACTTTGGGCATTAGTAGTGTACCTTTTTCTGTTTTGCTTTAAGAGACAATATTTTGAAGTTGTAATAATGGTTTGGATCATAAGCTATATTTTGGATTCCGCTGCTATGATGGTTTTGTTTTCAGCTTATGCACTGTCTCGCCTGTTTTATGTCAAGTTATGTTATTATTATATTTTATTCTATGCACTGTGAAATATACAACTGGTTCTTGATGACTCATAGTTTCAAAAACCTTTTCTTTTGACGACCGTCCCATGCTAGTTGGGCATCGGCACAATGCATTTCGGGGAAATGTCGGCTAGTACGGTGTGGGCCGTCACACTCGCGGGTTCATATGGCCAATGATATCTCACATCAGTTGAATATATATATATCCGACTGCTGAAAAGTGCAAACTTTTGTCGAATGATGCAACTGAACTCGCATCATTAATATACTAAGTCCAATACTTATTTTAATTAAAGATGTTGTTTATACAAATTAAACTAGAAATAAGATAAAGATGATTTCCTAAGATTCACAGTTCTACGATATTTATCTATTCACTTATGGGACTTAGTATAAATATGGCAATCAATACCCAAATTTTTCATTAAATCCCTTTTAATTAAAATAATTACTATTATAATGGTCACATGTCTATAATGACCATAATGGTCATATTCACTACGGCAGTGGACATCAATTAAATTCCATAATTATCACATGCCATTAATGACCATAACAGTCACATTTCATAAGGCGATAAACACTTAACTAACTCAATTAATTTCTATAATTGTCATATGCCATTAATGACCATAACAGTCATGTTTCCTAAGGCAATAAACAACCTATAAAATGCCATTAACATCAATCCCTTTTAATCAAATTAATTCTATATATTGTAACTCCCATTTGTTTTATTATTATTATTATTTTACTTTATGAATTTTTATATATGTAGTATAAATAAATTCGTTATATAAATGAACAGTTTGGCTCAGGTCTAGTTTAAGTTTCAAAATACAAAATAAAATCCTATTTAAAAACTTTATATATAAGGTTTCTATTTTTTGAAAATTAGCAAAAAAAGTAAAATTTTGCCAAACTTTGAAATTTAAGTCAACACATAATCATCCTCAAATTCATGCAAGAAACTACAAAAAATGATTCAAAAACAAAAAAAATTCACGTAATAGCGAGTTTCAACAATTTTTTTGTAAAATTGTAGATATCGCAATAATTATTTTAAAAAACATGTTGGTTCTCACGCAATATTTGCTAATTTGCTTCAAAAATTTAAATTCAATACCTGCACTTTTCTAAACATTGAAGTATTATAGAAAAATCACTAAAATTGTGTATAAATAAAATATCATTCATCTCCAGTAAATTGCTGAAAAAGATGCAACAATTTGCAAAATTTACAGACATATCCGCAACTTTTCCACATAGTACACTATACTGTAAAATAGTTGTTGGTATGTTTGCAATTATCTATACTATATTACAATTACTGAGTTTGCATTCAAGCGCTCAGAGGCCTCCTCAGTAAATTAAACTCAATCATCTCCCTAATAAATTAAAGAAGAAAAATATGTTTCCTACTCCAATTGAATAAGGGTGCTACAATTCACACCCTAGTTTACACTTCTGGCCACCAAAACTAAAAGCACCCCAAAATTTTCCATTTTCCTCTACTGGCCACCGTCTAATTTATTAACATAAAAATGGAGAGGCCACCATCACCTTTATCTAAACGAACGCTTCCTTCCTCACTTACAGGGCGTCCACTACCTCCAATGAAGAAGCCAACCTCCGGTTAACCAAGCGGCGGGTCCAGGTTAACAAAGCGGTGGGTCCAAGAAGATCATCAACGATGGGTCCAAAAATACTCTTAAGTTGTTGTTTACAATAGTTTTCATGAAACAACGTCAACATTCCTTTAAATTTCATGAAACAACATCAACATTCTATGCTATGTATGATTTACAATGCTATAGTTATTACTTGCAATAGTTTCCATCAACATTCAATGAATTTTTTTATTAACAATCTTTAATAGAAACAAGTCAAAACTTACATTGTCATTATCTATTACAACGTCGTCAAATTTAATGTCATCCAAGCTTGAAATTTCCAACAGAGCAGAGAAAAATTCCTAAAAGGCAATGGCAAACCTTAACCATTAAAAAAACCTAACAACATGTTCTACAAAATAATAGAAAACAATAAAAATCAAGCATATCTAACCTTTTTTATCTTCATCTTCCATCTCTATTACGCAGAAAAGAATATCTGCTTTGTTAGGGTTTAAGGTTTGAAATTGTAGAGAAGCACGTGTTATTTTGGGAGAAGTACGGTGGTGAATAACTGAGTGAAGGAATAATATATGGTGGTCAGAAGAATATAAAAAACAATCATTTGTATTAAATTTAGAAAGGTGGCCAGAAGTATAAATCGAGGCGTGAATAGTTGCACCCTTGAATAATCTACATCTCTACCCTCTTCCCAAATCATTCCTCTTTTCATTTAGCATTTTTTCATTACTTTTTCCCATTTACTCCCCATCTTCAATCTAGTCCTAAATTGAAAACAATTATATTTGCTCCCAACGAGGGCACGCTCCATTACTGCGCTATGTTTTTCTCTACTCTATCAACGGTGGTTTAGGGCTACCACTGTTTCACAAGCGCCCATCGATTTTCCCAAAAGGCATCAACAAGTCATCTGTTGTAGGTGATCTTTCTATCATATTTCCATATTGTCCATTTGTTTACATATCTCCCAATTTTTTTTGAGCTAATTGTGAATTTATTCTATGGAGAAGGCCCACGCAATGAAAATTATGTTGGCTTAAAATCAATGTTTTGCTTATAGTAATACCCTATATAATAGTCCACTGAATCGATTTTTGCACCAGTAATTTCCATGTGATAGTATCACTGAGTTGCTGGACTTATTAAACTATGATGATATCAAAACCATGTCAAGTCAAGTTACTTCCTTCTGATATATATTTTTCATAAATTATCACTATTATATGATATGTTTACTATTGATTTCTTCTGATAATGCATGAACTCACTAAATTAGCTAGCATTTATTTTTATAGTAAAGTCCCTGTAGAATGTGTCATTATTTCCAATTTAATCTACACATTGGGCGTAACTCAACGAATTTATCTCATTCTAATATGCTAACATTAACCATAAAGACATAAATTATGATTTAGAAGACGACGATTTAGTGCTACATAAAAACTTATTTCATTTAAGCGTATTAAACTCGGGTTAATTGTGTCAGACTATGAATATTTAAATTTATTTCATTAAATTTACTATTAATTCAAACATGGATATTTAAGATTTTCTTTTATCCATTATACATACATACATCAAGGACAACGCTAAGAACTATAATATCTTTTGATTCAAAATATTATATATGTGTTTTCGTGTTTTTGTGTGTGTGTGTGTGTGTATTTAACATTTTTCTTCATACACTCATGTGTGATCATGATAATTTAGCTGACTTTTCCATGTCATGTCAAAGAAAGCATACTGCAATAAATGTAGTACTTTACACGATAACCTAAATTTTTACTCTATCTATGATGCATTTTGCTAAACATATATCTTAATTTAGGTATGTATATAATGGAATGAAAGGGCATGTTTATGTCATTGAAATTTCTATTTGTATCTACTAATAATTCACTTTTAATACTTATTATGTTTAAGTAGTGGTATACTATTGAAATTTTATCTAATAATCTTTTGCCCCAAAATTTGATATTATAGGTGTAATATTTTTTATAAGCAATTGATTATTATATTCATAATTTTA
Organism: Allium sativum; assembly: GCA_030737875.1. Classification (NCBI taxonomy): domain Eukaryota; kingdom Viridiplantae; phylum Streptophyta; class Magnoliopsida; order Asparagales; family Amaryllidaceae; genus Allium; species Allium sativum. The sequence goes on from CM060923.1 coordinate 665,643,880, forward strand.
CAGTACTAAGTTTAATACTAAAAATCAACTTAAGAACTCAGTGATGGTGTCAACCACTCCTAATTTTTTCATTTTAAAATTGGATATACTTTTACACTAAATACCTGCAAATTTATTTGGTTAATAAATCTGTTGATAATGGAATAAAGTGAATAATCATATGCATATTTGAAGCTTTTATAGTTCAAACAAGTATATGTGTGTGTTTTTGTGTGTATAGAGTAGATTGTCCTAAGCTAAACTATTTCATGTCCTTGGTTCAATATGAAAAGATATGGATTACATGCCTATTGGAAGTATGGGAAAGACTGAGGAAATATAGTTGCTATAGTATTCCATTTTTAAAATAACATCTATCAAAGCTTCTAATGCTTTTACCTTAGATTTAAAATGCCAGTATTGGTTTAATCTTTGTTCACTCGAGTGATTAGTCTATGGTTTAATCATTATCGTTTGAATAATTAGTATGATATTAACAACATGTATTGCATTCTGTTTTAATGCATCCAATAAATGGAGAATTTTTTGGTATACTGTACATACAAAAATAAGTTTCATGTACAAATGTACAGGCGGGCGTGCATTTATATCCGGGGACATAACAGTGACACTGAATGTAACCTTTTGGTGTTAATTTAACTATTATGTATGCACTGAACATGATCTTCTTTTATCTTATGCAAATGATGACAACTCGACAGTTTTATAACAATAACTAATAAATAAAGTCAAGTGAAAGATATCCAGGTATAAGATATGATATTTTAAATTTGAGATAACTTTCATTTTCTTTTCTCTCCCTCGGCTTCTAAATGTATTCCTTGAGGTATACTAAAATTATAGACATTTGAATACATAGGTTATTTAATTCATATCTAATGGTGTAGATATTTAAACATGGTGGTGGGTGACTCTTTAGATGTATAAATCATAGATTTTTGCTATATTAAATCATTCAGGTTAGAAAATGTGATTATTTTCTTCCCATGCTTTCTTTTCATTTACCGTGAAGTTTATTTTTCCTCATCTACCATGGAATCATGTCACCAGGAAAAGAGACTTTTTGAGTTCACGCCTTTTGATAGTGCTTGTGAATTATGATTCATTTTTTAATTTTGTGTATATGACTTAGATATAAATTAATCCTTTTTCATAGTTGGATTGAAATTTTTACTTAAAGGGTCTTTCAAAAAATGTGTACATGTAAAATTTTGTAATGCAACCAGTCATTACTACTTATGCAAATGCTATTGTTTTCTGATGCTCAAATTTTGCTCTAGGTTAATAAACTCAATTAGCTCTTATATAAATTGAGGTAGAGTTTCCTTGACATATATTCATCGATATAGAAGGGCGTGATTGAATCATGAACTACTATAGAGTCTGATATAGAAGGGTTGAGGATGTCTGGTAAAAGGTATGAATAATTTTACATAAGAAAAAACTAATAAGTTTATGGCAAAATTATTTAACTTATTCATTTTTGAGATCCATTCCTTTGTTCACATGATTTAACGTGAGCCCGGATGTCCACTTCAATTATTTCCTAAACATTATATATATATATTGTAATTGGCATGTAACACACATGCATTTATGCATATATAAATTACATTTAAAAAAATGAATTTATCCTAACTTCCTAATACTATGCACAATTGTAGTAACCCGTAACTTCCCCGGTAAGGAAAGCCCGGATTGCTTTTAGAACAACGCACATCAGAACACAAACAGAAGAACATTTCATTGTTATATACAATAATTCCATCAGATTACAAGAATATACAGAGTATGAATAAATATTATACAACAGAAAAATATCAGAGATTACAATAAATTACATAGCAGTGGAAAAATAATACAACACACAACTGAAGGCGATACACGGATACAAAGCTTTCCGAGCATCGTTCCAGCTGTAAATCAGGATCCTGTGAATATAAATCTGCAAAAACCCAACTACTAGCAGGCCGTGTCGAAAATAAGGGCACCCAGAGTTTAGGTTAAAACAATAAACTCCAGGTCAGTCATGTGATTGGTGTGAGAACTAGAACAGTTATTTAAAACTTTACTTTAAAAGAGAGTAATTCAAGGGACTACGTCGTATAACACGGAACGGGTTTCCTCCCAAGAATACCAGTGCATAGAATAAACAACGCAATGCTTTTTCGAAAAATGAAGCTATTATAAGACCCAGGTCCCATCACACAATGCAACGCAAGCCGAAGGATAGGGTTTTCCCTTATAATTGCCAAACATGCTTGGTACGTTTAAAACAAATCATTTGATACTATAATAAGTGTATAGTGTCAAAAAAATTTCAATCATAAGTATCAATCATAGACGGCATAGCTACCATCTACTAAGTCGCCATACTAGGTTCTACAAATAAAAGCGAAATATCTCGTATTGGAAATTGGATTTCCGTCATGAGTCGAGGCAAGGGGCAAGCTCCTCTCCGCTTCGAGACAGTCTAGCAAATGTCTCAGGACTACTTTCTTTGGGTAATCCTCGGATGCTTCAGGGCCGGTCCACACTTATGTTAGTGGATTAGTATTCTTGAACACATGTTTCCCAGTCCTAAAAGACCTAAAATCGAGGCGCCTCATTCCAACAACCACATAGAAAAAAAAATATATGAATGTCAGCCAGTTTAAGCACTGACACCACCCATAGCTAGAAAGAAACGTCGTGCTCTCCCTGAAGTCCTTATCCCGTTTTTGACTCATACCGAAGTGTGAGGCTCGCGAATTCACACTATACACAAAGCTGCGCCACACAGGCCGTGCTTTGATCATCAACCACAAGACTTTGCTTTTCAACAGAAGCCTTGATCATATGCCACTTAGGCATGCCACACATGCAATTCACTCCATGCGACTGATGTCCATCGATATACAACCTCTGAGCTCGTACGTCTCAGAGAAGGGCATTAAGCAAGAGAATAAATTCTCCGCCGCCAAATAGATGTATATTTAATAGATATCAATCAACACAGAATAAAATCCAATGTCAAACACACAGTCCATTTACAAGTTCGTTCTGGGTCTAAACGAAACCGGAGGCACTTTTCTCGCATATCCATCGATCTCCAAGTACGTCTGGACGATCACCAACTGATTCCCTCCTCTTGGGTGTACAGCCCAATCAAGATCATCAGTAATCACCCAAACGATGTGAAGACTTCCGGTCTACAAACACCGTCTTCATCTTCGATATATCGTCGAATCAGTTATTCAGAATGGGTATAAACCCGGCCTTTCTGAATAACCCGCGTATATAATAAACAAGTGTCATACAAACACAACATACACCTTATTCCAATTCATCAGTCACTAACCGTAAATTAGCAAGAGAACAATTCTCCAAATATTAACCCTAAAGGCCGAAACCAACATCAGATCAATACCCAGGAAACCATCCTTCTTAGCTAACATACGGTTAGTTTCTAAATTTCATATTCTTAAGGAAAGGTTCCCATTAATTTTATCAAAGATAAATTCTTCTAAATTTATTCTTTAATCTTCCTTTGGATATCATTTCAAACCATGTTAAGGTTTTCCAAACTAGTCAGGATTAGCGAACCACACCGAAGTAATTATTTATATTATTTCCCAATCCCAACCTATTCATCCCATGGAGCAAAACTGTTATTACCCCATGACTAACATCACGGTGTTATCGGTAAATTTAATTACCATTTTCTGTTCAAATCTAATTAAAGATTTAACTATCGCTCAGAGCAAAACTAGTGATACTCCGTTCTCGATCATTTTCCAAATTTGATAATTCAAATTATCAATTCCTATTTTAATCTGATTAAAGATTCATTAAAACTCCTTTAGTTTTAATCTTCCCAAAAATCAGTATTACTGATTATTTAACTTTGGAAAATCCCATTAAATCTTTATAAAAAGATTTATAAATTCCAGATCACATTCTACTGTAAATCGGGTTAAATGACGGATGTCATTAAAAACACAGTTCACAATAAACCCAATTCACATTCCATTTATAATCGGGTTAAAGAACATGTGTTATTTAAAACACCGCTCACGATAAACCCAAAAACAAATTCTAATTCAATTCCAATCAAATATATTAATTAATTGGTATACTTCATTAAATCTAAATAAAAAAGATTTAATCTTTCCTCAACTAGGTTCAAGGATAGTGTTAATGAAGACACCATTCACGACAAACCCAAATCTCATTTGATATTAAATATAAGGCTCTGAATAGAAAATATATCGGCTTACATTCAATATCAAATTCTGAAATCAACAAAAATCGTATTGGAAATAACGATATAAAATATATCTTCCAAATTTCCATAAAAATATTCGTATAATCCCGAATTTAATCATCGAAATATTCCAAAGATAATTTCAATTCAAATCCATTCCAATTCATAGATTTGAAATTCTGGTTATTTTTAAAACCATTTCAAATCCAGTTTATTTGTTTTAAAAATATTGAATTTATAAATCTAGTTCAAAACTAGTTCATTTTGATAAAAACACATTTTTATCTTTACAAATATGGAATTTTTCATCCCAGTTCTTTCCAAATCATTTATTATGATTTTACACAAATTATTAATATTTTTAATAATTTTATCACAGTCGGTTTTCAATAACTGCCACCGAACTGCACTTACAACGACCTTTTCCAAATTTGATTTGGACATAATTCCAAATCCAACCGTTAGATTTCAAATTTCTAATATTCACTGGAAAGCTCTTTTCGATATGAACCCAACGGTTCCGGTTTCAGGAGAATCCGACGGTCGGATTTCCCGTAATGTCCATTCGAAGTCAATGGTCGAAATTCACGAATTGCCGCGACGCGGCGCATTCTATTCAGGCCATTCTATATATATAACATATATATTATATATATTTCGTCGATTTCATTTTTCAACGTATTTTATAAATCGTTTTAAATTCGTTTTCGAAACAATTTCAACTTCATATTCAATTTCGAATCAAAATTGAATATTCCACATCATCGATATACAAATGACAATATTTTCAAAATGTTATATTTTGAAATCACTTCCTTTTCTATAATCATTATAAAAACGAATATAATCGATATAAATATCGTTCGCGTCAAAATAGCGCATTTCTAATCAACACGGCTTTATATTTTTCAATAACTTCGTTATTCTATTCAACAAATGAATATTTATTCTATTCAACACATGAATCTATATTTCTTTCAACACATGACTATTCTCAACACATGAGTACTGTCAACACATGACTATTTTTGTTATTTAATATATTTTATAAAATTATGATTTCTATCGTTAAATTTTATATCAAACTCTAACCGTAAATTAGCAAGAGAGCAATTCCCTAAATATTAACCCCGAAGGCCGAGACCAACATCAGATCAATATCCAGGAGACCACTCATCTTATCTATTTTCCAGCTAGTTTCTAATTTTATATATGATAAAGTTGTAAATTTTATTGTTAAAATATTTTACTCAACACATGATAAGTTTCAACACATGAATATTCTCAACACATGAGCATCGTCAACACATGACTATTTATTCTATTCAACACATGAATCTTTATTTTATAATATTCTTTATTTTTCCCAATTGGAATGAGGCCCAATCAATTACCATATAATGTTAATTATATGGATTCCATACAACACATGTATATAATAGCAACGATAAATAATCAACCATCATCCAAAGTGCACCACACAACTGCATAAGCATTAAATATAAATAATTAACGCTTGTACAGTCTGTCAATCCAACGATCGACATACCACTAAACAATTGGGATTAGTGTACGATAAATATCATCCCAACACCCGTGTGGGGTTTCAATCCACAAACACTGAATATTATTTGTGCAATTGGGCGACGTGTAAAATTTATCGTCCCAATCAATGTCCTTCAAATTGGTGTACATAAACAAACCGTCTGGTTTGTAAATGAATATTTATTCTCACATTCACGTTAAAATTATATTTTTAACGATAATTAATTTATTTCAACACATTTCACATCAACATCACAAACAAACTTCACAACACATCAAACAAGCATACAAGCCGTCCATGGTCTGTGGACGACGGGTGTCGGGTGCTACTAAACACCGTCTGCATCCTAGTATATATTTTAACTAGAAAATTAAATTAAAAGTGAGAAGTTCTCACCGACTAGCTAAACCAAACGCCATGACTCTTCATATGTAGAAATCTTCGTCGTGCTCGCCTTTTGTCAATTTCATTGTCCGTAGCCACTACATATATAAAAATCACATTTTTACACTACTACCGTATAAATAAAAATTCTATTTTTACACCGCTACTATATAGATAAAAATTCTATTTTTACACCGGTACTATATAGATAAAAATTCTATTTTTACACCGCTACTATATAGATAAAAATTCTATTTTTATAACAGTGTTCATATAATAAAGATTATATTTTTATCACGCTATTCTCTATATAAAAAATTATATTTTTTTATCGCTCTTCTTCCAATAAAGAATATATTTTTATAATGCTCCTTCCTATATAAAAATTATATTTTTATATCTACTTCTAATATAAAGATCGAATTTTTATATCATTGCTATAAAAATCCCATTTTTATTTCAACATATATATAATAAAAATCAGATTTTTACTTCGCTACATATATAAAGATCAAATTTTTACTATCTATATAATACAAAAATCATATCTTTAGTATCTACATTATATAAAAAATCATATTTTTACGTTCTCTACCTTATAAAAATTATATTCTTATACTCTACAATATAAAAATCTCGCCTTTCTTCAATCTCTTCTAATTAAAATCTTAACTTGTGTATATAAAAATATAACTTTCTTCATATAAAAATATTAGCTTTCTTTATATAAAAATATTACCTTTCTTTATATCTAAATAGATTTTTATAATTTTAAAAATTAATTACACTAAAATAAACAAATGAGTAGTAAAATAAAATAAAATAAAAGACTTACAGTAAAAATCTCGAGAGGGGGAGGGGGTTTAGGGCTTCACTGCTTCATCAGGTGGCGAAGAGGGGATTGGAGACGACTGTGGTGGTGGGTGGTTGTGCGGCGGCAGATGGAGGCTTGGGGTTGAACGGGTTTCAGGGGGGGTTGCGTCGGCATCAGAAGAGGAGGGAGGACGGAGAAACGGCGGAGAAGGAGGTGGGAAGGGGGTGCGGACTTGGGGAAGGCGGCGGTGGCCCACCTCCTGGCGGCGCGGCAGCGGAAATTAGGGCTCGAAGCCCTTTTTCTCTTTTTTTCTGATTTCTGTTGAAAACGATGAAGGGAGGGGGGCCTAAGATAAAAGGAAGAGAGAGAGAGGGTTTTCTTTATTATTTATTTAACTATTTAATTTCAAAAAGTAACTTTTAATTTCGACCTCGAAATCGAACCCACCGACTATCGTCCATAGCTAATTACCCCCATTCCGAACACAGTGGGATACCTATCGTAAGCTGATTCGATCGTTTCGATCAGTTTTCGTCAAAGTCAAAATATAACTCTATATACTGAATTTGAACGCACATTTCAATTGCTGGGGTCACATACGGACTCTAAAAATTCCCGAAAAATATTTTCTAGCTTCGTATTGACGATACGGTCCTAACAAAATTAATTTCATCATATTCCGAGATCGTTTGAAAAATGGCCATTTTTCAGTCGATTAAAATCAACTGAAACTGGTCAAATGCGTTTTCCTTCGCCACGCTCACATATTGATTCGAAAAATTAAAATTTTTGAAACCTAGCAATAACTTGACATCACGGATCCAACAAAAGTGGTTTCGTCGAATACTGAGGTATTTGCAAAATTTCCATCTTTAAGGGCCAGAATTCCATAGCGACTATTCTGAATTTTCAACTGGACGTATCTTTTGATTCCCGCTATGATTTTTTTTTTCGGATTCGTTGGTAAGGTATTCTCAGATAGATTCTAATATTTTTGGTTTTGCTAAATCCAGTTTATTTTGAATCCTATACATTCATTTGAAGTTTGAAATCGAATTTTCAAACTACCGCGCCATTTTCAATTCCTTTTATATTTTAAAATAAAATTTTTATATTCTAACGACGATTCAAATAAATATATACGTATAATTCTATTCAAAATAAATTTCTTGTCGTTATTATTTAAAATAAATCATTTTAAATATTCAAAATTTATCAAAATTGCCAAAATAAAAAATTTAAATTGGCTTAGAATTTCCGGGTTATTACAATCTCCCCCACTTAAAACTTTTCGTCCCCGAAAAGGAACGAAGCTGAAAGTTGTTTAACTAATCAACTCAACTTCCAATATTTTCTTTACGACTTAAGTTCTTCAACTTTTCAGTTTCTAAGAACTTTCCAAATTTTTCAAAAATTTGGCTAACACCCTAAATTTTCGAAAAATTTTGCCATAACTTCACCTGCACTGGGGACTTCGGGATATTTCATATAGCCTCCCATGGCCTTATTCAATCCAAAATAAAAATAAAAAGCCAATCGGCTCATAAAATCATCCAAACCCAATAAATTTGTAAACATGTACCTATTTGTCAGGCAAACAATTTTATTCCTCTTCTCTATCCTCCTTGCTATGACTTGTTCAATGTAAGCACATGTATATGCATGCAATTGTAATCATTTTTCAATACAGTTCAGTATTTGATTCAATTTGGCTAAATGGTTGAAAATTTCAAACCAGTAATCAAACAACACAACCATCAATCAACTGGTGATTTAACATTTCAAATTCATAATTTTTGATAGATATACAGAAAATCATATTTTTGATGCCAAATCACAACAATAAACCTATCTAGTTTTGGTTCTCACATCGGTCAAATGGAAATATATAGATATCACACTTCCGATACACGAAAATAAATACCGATAACGCTGTAGCATTATCAGAAATATCCCCGGGCAACTAGAGTGCGATTCTATATCCATCCAGTATATTAAAACTTCGAATATACGTTCATGACGCGTATATGCAAAATCTTTATGTACTCGATTGTCCAAATTCAATACAATTAAAATATTCAAATACGTATACTTGAATTTAACTTTCAAAACAAAATTGTTTTCATTTGAAAAATATCCTCTTCACACTCGTTCTAGGATACTAATGATCCTATTTCTAACGAGTCATTCTAATTGGATCTTACTAATCCAATATCCGATGAATCCTTTCGTTCGGTTCTATTGTGTCTTGTTCTCGAGCTCTGTAAACCAAAGCTCTGATACCAAATGTAGTAACCCGTAACTTCCCTGGTAAGGAAAGCCCGGATTGCTTTGAGAACAACACACATCGGAACACAAACAGAAGAACATTTCATTGTTATTTACAACAATTCCATCAGATTACAAGAATATACAAAGTATGAATAAATATTATACAACAGAAAAATATCAGAGATTACAATAAATTACATAGCAGCGGAAAAATAATACAACGCACAACTGAAGGCGATACACGGATACAGAGCTTTCCGAGCATCGTTCCAGCAGTAAAGCAGGATCCTGTGAACATAAATCTGCAAAAACCCAACTACTAGCTGTCCGTGTCGAAAATAAGGGCACCCAAAGTTTATGTTAAAACAATAAACTCCAGGTCAGTCATGTGACTGGTGTGAGAACCAAAACAGTTATTTAAAACTTTACTTTAAAAGAGAGTAATTCAAGGGACCACGTCGTATAACACGGAATGGGTTTCCTCCAAAGAATACCAGTGCATAGAATAAACAACGCAATGCTTTTTCGAAAAATGAAGCTATTATAAGACCCAGGTCCCATCACACAATGCAACGCAAGCCGGAGGATAGGCTTTTCCCTTATAATCGCCAAACATGCTTGGTACGTTTAAAACAAATCATTTGATACTATAATAAGTGTATGGTGTCAAAACAATTTCAATCATAGACGGCATAGCTACCATCTACTATGTCGCCATACTCGGTTCTACAAATAAAACTGAAATATCTCGTATTGGAAATTGGATTTCAGTCATGAGTCGAGGCAAGGGGCAAGCTCCTCTCCGCTTCGAGACACTCTAGCAAATGTCTCAGGACTACTCTCTCTAGGTAAACCTCGGACGCTTCAGGGTCGGTCCACACTTACGTTAGTGGATTAGTATTCATAAACACACGTTTCCCGGTCCTAACAGACCTAAAATCGAGGCGCCTCATTCCAACAACCACATAGGTAAAAATATATATAAATGTCAGCCAGTTTAAGCATTGACACCACCCATAGCTAGAAAGAAACATCGTGCTCTCCCTGCAGTCCTTATCCCGTTTTTGACTCATACTGAGGTGTGAGGCACGCGAATTCACGCTATACACAAAGCTGCGCCACACAGGTCGTGCTTTGATCATCAACCACAAGACTTTTCTTTTCAACAGAAGCCTTGATCATCTGCCACTTAGGCATGCCACACAGGCAATTCACTCCATGCGACTGATGTCAATCGATATACAACATCTGAGCTCGTACGTCTCAAAGAAGGGAGTTAAGCAAGAGAATAAATTCTCCGCCGCCAAACAGATGTATATTTAATAGAGATCAATCAACACAGAATAAAATCCATTGTCAGACACACACAGTCCATTTACAAGTTCGTTCTGGGTCTGAACAAAACCGGAGGCACTTTCCTCGTATATCCATCGATCTCCAAGTACGTCTGGACGATCACCAACTGATTCCCTCCTCTTGGGTGTACAGCCCAATCAAGATCATCAGTAATCACCCAAACGATGTGAAGACTTCCGGTCTTCAACCACTGTCTTCATCTTCGACATATCGTCGAATCGGTTATTCAGAATGGGTATAAACCCGGCCTTTCTGAACAACCCGCGTATATAATAAACAAGTGTCATACAAACACAACATACGCCTCATTCCAATTCATCAGTCACTAACCGTAAATTAGCAAGAGAACAATTCCCCAAATATTAACCCCGAAGGCCGAAACCAACATCAGATCAATACCCAGGAAACCATCCTTCTTAGCTAACCTACGGTTAGTTTCTAAATTTCACATTCTTAGGGAAAGGTTCCCATTAATTTTATCAAAGATAAATTCTTCTAAATTTATTCTTTAATCTTCCTTTGGATATCATTTCAAACCATGTTAAGGTTTTCCAAACTAGTCGGGATTGGCGAATCACACCGAAGTAATTATTTATATTATTTCCCAATCCCAACCTATTCATCCATTGGAGCAAAACTGTTATTACCCCATGACTAACACCATGGTGTTATCGGTAAATTTAATTACCATTTTCCATTCAAATCTAATTAAAGATTTAACTATCGCTCAGAGCAAAACTAGTGATACTCCGTTCTCGATCATTTTCCAAATTTGATAATTCAAATTATCAATTCCTATTTTAATCTGATTAAAGATTCATTAAAACTCCTCTTAGTTTTAATCTTCCCAAAAATCAATATTACTGATTATTTAACTTTGGAAAATCCCATTAAATCTTTATAAAAAGATTTATAAATTCCAAATCATATTCTACTGTAAATCGGGTTAAAGAACGGATGTCATTAAAAACACAGTTCACAATAAACCCAATTCACATTCCATTTATAATCGGGTTAAAGAACAAGTGTTGTTTAAAACACCGCTCACGATAAACCCAAAAACAAATTCTAATTCAATTCCAATCAAATATATTAATTAATTGGTTTACTTCATTAAATCTAAATAAAAAGTTTTAATCTTTCCTCAACTGGGTTCAAGGACAGTGTTAATGAAGACACCATTCACGACAAACCCAAATCTCATTTGATATTAAATATAAAGCTCTGAATAGAAAATATATCGGCTTATATTCAATATCAAATTCTGAAATCAACAAATATCGTATTGGAAATAACGATATAAAATATATTTTCCAAATTTCCATAACAATATTTGTATAATCCCGAATTTAATCATCGAAATATTCCAAAGATAATTTCGATTCAAATCCATTCCAATTCATATATTGGAAATTCTGGTTATTTTTAAAACCATTTCAAATCCAGTTTATTTGTATTAAAAATATTTAATTTATAATTCTAGTTCAAAACAAGTTCATTTTGATAAAAATACATTTTTATCTTTACAAATATGGAATTTTTCATCCCAGTTCTTTCCAAATCATTTATTATGATTTTACACAAACTATTAATATTTTTAATAATTTTATCAAGGCCCGTACATTCGGTTTTCAATAACTGCCACCGAATTGCACTTACAACGACCTTTTCCAAATTTGATTTGGACATAATTCCAAATCCAACCGTTAGATTTCAAATTTCTAATATTCATTGGAAAGCTCTTTTCGAAACGAAATTGATATACAAATGACAATATTTTCAAAACGTTATATTTTGAAATCACTTCCTTTTCTATAATCATTATAAAAACGAATATAATCGATATAAATATCGTTCGTGTCAAAATAGCCATCTCTAATCAACACGGCTTTATATTTTTCAATAACTTCGTTATTCTATTCAACAAATGAATATTTATTCTTTTTAACACATGAATCTATATTTCTTTCAACACATGACTATTCTCAACACATGAGTACTGTCAACACATGACTATTTTTGTTATTTAATATATTTTATAAAATTATGATTTCCATCGTTTAATTTTATATCAAACTCTAACTGTAAATTAGTAAGAGAACGATTCCCTAAATAATAACCCCGAAGGCCGAAAACAACATCAGATCAATAACCAGGAGACCACTCGTCTTATCTATTTTCCATTTAGTTTCTAATTTTATATATGATAAAGATGTAAATTTTATTGTTAAAATATTTCGTTCAACACATGATAAGTTTCAACACATGAATATTCTCAATGCATGAGCATCGTCAACACATGACTATTTATTCTATTCAACACATGAATCTTTATTTTATAATATTCTTTATTTTTCCCAATTGGAATTAGGCCCAATCAATTACCATATAATGTTAATTATATGGATTCCATACAACACATGTATATAATAGCAACGATAAATAATCAACCATCATCCAAAGTGCACCACACAACTGCATAAGCATTAAATATAAATAATTAACGCTCGTACAGTCTGTCACTCCAACGCTCGACATACCACTAAACAATTGGGATTAGTGTACGTCAAATATCATCCCAACACTCGTGTGAGGTTTCAATCCACAAACACTGAATATTATTTGTGCAGTTGGGCGACGTGTAAAATTTATCGTCCCAATCAATGTCCTTCAAATAGGTGTACATAAACAAACCGTCTGGTTTGTGAATGAATATTTATTCTCACATTCATGTTAAAATTATATTTTTAACGATAATTAATTTATTTCAACACATTTCACATCAACATCACAAACAAACTTCACAACACATCAAACAAGCATACAAGCCATCCATGGTCTGTGGACGACGGATGTCGGGTGCTACTAAGCACCGTCTGCATCCCAGTATATATTTTAACTAGAAAATTAAATTAAAAGTGAGAAGTTCTCCGACTAGCTAAACCAAATGCCACGACTCTTCATATGTAGAAATCTTCGTCGTGCTCGCCTTTTGTCAATTTCATTGTCCGTAACCACTACATATATAAAAATCACATTTTTACACTGCTACCGTATAGATAAAAATTCTATTTTTACACCGCTACTATATAGATAAAAATTCTATTTTTACACCACTACTATGTAGATAAAAATTCTATTTTTACACCGCTAATATATGGATAAAAATTCTATTTTTACACCGCTACTATATAGATAAAAATTATATTTTTACACCGCTACTATATAGATAAAAATTCTATTTTTATAACGGTGTTCATATAATAAAGATTATATTTTTATCACACTATTCTCTATATAAAAAATATATTTTTATATCGCTATTCTTCTGTAACACCCCACCTCCGCTACGGTCACTCTCAAAGGGAATGCACTCGTTTTGGTGGAGTATTATCTAGGTAAACATACACAGAGATATCACAAGGCAGAACATAAATAAAGCAGCGGTAGAAATTAAAAACCAAATTTTTATTACTTTCAAAAAAAGAGTCAAAACCCCATATATCCAAGGTACAAATTATTCCATTATATCAAGTTCCAAGTAAAGAAGCATAAGCTTAAGATAACAAAAGTAAATTATTCCCCATAAATAGCAGAAGCAGCCATAGCATAGCTCAAGACCAAACCGTACATGAGCTGTCAGAAAGCAAGCTAAATCCAAGCTAAGAGCTAGTGTTTCCTCCCTGAGAACCTGGAGGGAAAACGAAAGAAAAAGGGTCAGTCATAAAGACTGGTAAGCCCTAGTGACTTTCGGTATGTAAACTAGTAAAGGTAACATGACATGTGAAAACTGGAATTAAACATAAGGATGATAACAGAACTGGTAGGATAATTAAGATAACAGGATAAGTCAAGTCTAGTATCGCATATTCGAGATTCGCTGCACCAACTGTACTAGTATTCTAACCCATGTCAAGTATTAACCATGAAATGACCCCTTGGCCCAATATCATGAAGTGACCCATTACGGGGTCCTATGGTACGATCTACTAATCGATCGGCTCCCAACAAGTCCTAGCTCGTCATGTGTCTGTGTCGTACGGCCCTATCATGAAATGTAGTCACCTGTGCTAGGTCCACCCTTGGGTGTATCAAGCCCTAGGGTGCCAACCACCGACACGAATCAAGCACGCACAGTGTAAACCTATGGGTACCCAATGCCTGCTTTTTCAACTCCGGACTACGTGCACGACCATAGTCCGCCTGAACCTATAATGTCGCACCTACTCAGCCGTCGTTCTGGTCGCTTACAATCAGCCCAGTAATCGTGCCCCACCCTGCCTAGTCCCAGGGTACCGTGATACATCTAAGTGGGTTACTGCTGAAAAGGACCGCGTAACTAGGGTTTCTAATGGGTTAAGTATTGTCATTCAAATTCATGACTTAACTCTATCCAGATCATGTATGAAGTTGGTTAAGTGTGTTCAAGCGGTTCATGACTTAACCCTATCAAACCATCGTGTCAAGTTGGTTAAGTATATTTAAGTGGTTCATGACTTAACCCTATCATGTGGCATTAATTCATTAATGCACCAAACCTTTCACATTAGACTAATTGTTGTGGTCACTGGATTTGCCGGGCGATTCCGGGCAGATTTACACCACAACATAGTCTAACCTCGGGTTTTACGTGCGATATGACCAACTACCCACATTAGATCCTATTGTTTGCAGTCACTGGATTTGCCGGGCGGTTCCGGACAGATTTACACTGCAAACTCAACCCAACCTCAAGTTGACCATTTTCAAGTTTATCTAAGTGTCATGCCCATGTTCATGTTTTCATGTCTAAATTCATGTCAAGTTTTTCAGGTCATGTTTCATGTCAAATCGTGTCAAGTTCATGTCCATATCTAGGTTCAAGTTATTATAACGTTCATGTTCAAAGCCAATTTATGTTTTACCTAATCTACCCAAATCGTATTCCCATCGCACATAAACTCGAATTTGATACAAATAAATCTAATTAGGGAATAACATAAAAAGGGACGGGTATAAGGTGGCAAAAGTGATTACTAGCATAACATGGTATGACTTGAGATAAATGATTATAATATTACTGCCATATGGAATATTGGCCTCAAACATAAAGATTCCAAATCTAGCAAAATAAGGTACTAGTCAAGATAACAGTTGTCATAAGGTGATAGTATAGTCATGGTAACGATTGACATAGGGTGATAGTATAGTCATGGTAACGATTGACATAAGGTGATAGTCATAAACTTGTGACTAATAGCAGATTCAACATTGCAGGCATGATAATATGAAGGGGTTTTCTTTTTGATTTACAACATGAATAGGCCCCAAATCAATGTCATAGTAATATGTCCAAAAGTCAAGATCCAAGATGAACAAGAATGGATGTAAAACAGTCATCATACACAGGTCCAATTTCAATTTAAAACATATTCATATTACATTTACAGTTTAAATCTAAAAATAACTGGGGCTTACAGATCGTGATTCGAGAATTAGAAAAAGAGAGTCGATGTTGAATCTTTATATGCTTAGTCAAGTCCTAACAGAAATCCCCAAATCAGCAATTCTCTTAACGTAGTTTCGACGTAGAAGAAGTAGTCCCTTTCTCTAACTTTTCAACCAAAATTAGAGCAGCATAAGGTCAGAGAGAATTTTGTGTAGAGAGACTAGTGTTAGGGGCTGTTTATATAGGGTCAGGTCAACGAATGTAGACAGAAACGATGCCAGAAACATCGAAGTGAATCCAGCTTCAAAAATGGGCTCGGCCACCAGGTCGACACTATGGTCGACCTGGTCCTGGGAAGGTCGACTACATAGTCGACCCCCAAGTCGACCTGGTCCTGGGCGGGAAATTTCCCGCCCAGTCCATTCTGAGGTTTGAATTTCAAAATTTGAATTCGAATTCTGAGCTGTTTTGAACTTGAGAACTTCTGAAAACTCCGAAAGGTCATAACTTTGTCCTACGGACTCCGATTTTCGAAAACTCGGACTCATTTCCAAGCAGAATTTCGAGACAAACGCAATGGCGTAACCCGTTTCCCTTGATTCTTATTTTAAAAATTAATTCTGCCTTGATTTATAGTTATAATACGTTATAAAAGTACGGGTTGTTACATTCTCCTCCCCTTAAGGGATTTCGTCCCCGAAATCTCTAAGTTAGGGAGGATGTGTCCTACCATACATCATCCATCTACTCAAAGCATCATCCACAAGCAACCGTTGTCCTTAAAAGGTTTCTAGTGTTGTATGAACATTTGCAGAAAGTGTGTGTATATGCACTTATCTAATGCAGAAGATTAGGCAGTTACTGATTCAGTAAACCTCCTTAATGCAAAATATGTTAGTGTAATGAATCCAACATGTATGCAGGTTCCTAACATAATTTATAATCTCTACATGAGTGCACATAACATTCATTCATATGCAACATCCAAGTGATAGCATAACAAGTTCCATCCATGTACAAGTATAAGCACTCATGCATATGCAACATGAAAATGTGACTGAGCCGATCTAGTGCCTAATGTGTGTCATGCATCCACTGGCAACCACTTGCAAACACTTGCAATCATTTGCAACCATCAACCATAACATGTTTCAATCACATGTTTACATCCATATGGTTCTACCTAAGGTTCTCAAGATAAGATCAAGAAGATAACAAGACAAACGTAGGTAGTAGAAGCATGATACGAAAAGGTTTTCAAGTTTATAGGAAAAAGAGATCGAGAATGTACCCTAAAAAGAAATGGGTAAAGCGCGTGTATCTTCGCTTCGGTTTCCCAAGTTGCGTCTTCTTAGGCTTCACTCCACTGCACTTTAACTAGCTTGACTTCTCGATTCCTTAGCTTCTTAGTCTCTGTTCCTAAGATACGAATCGGAACTCGCCTCAATGTTGCTTCTTTTTCCACTTCTACGTCTTCAAGGATGCTTGGCTTAACCACTTCGGCTGACTCATGCAAGCACTTCCGGAGATACGAGACGTGAAAGACATTATGTACTCCAGTCAGCTTCTCGGGTAAGTTTACCTTATAGGCCATCCGTCCAATCCTCTCAGTGATAGGGAACGGTCCTACGAACCTTAGTGCTAGCTTTCCAACTGCTCCAAAACGAACTACATTGCGTAACGGAGAAACTTTTATAAAGACCATATCTCCGACTTCGAACTCTAGGTCTGTCCTTCTCTGGTCCACATAAGATTTCTGTCTATCTTGGGCCGTTTTCATCCGTCTTCGTATCAACTCAACCTTCTCAGAAGTGTCCCTTATCATGTCGGGCCCAAATATAAGTCTATCTGTCGTCTCCCACCAACAAGTTGGCGATTTGCACGGTCTTCCATACAGGGCTTCGAACGGTGCCATTCCGATGCTAGCTTGGTAACTATTGTTATATGCAAACTCCACGAGAGGAAGATGGCCTTCCCAAGTGCCACCAAAGTCAAGAATGCATAGCCTCTGGAGATCTTCTAGTACCCTATTTACCCTTTCGGTTTGTCCATCCGTCTGCGGGTGATAGGCCGTGCTCAAGTTCAGTCGTGTACCCATTGCTTCTTGCAGACTATTCCAAAACTGGCTAGTAATAATCGGGTCACAATCACTAACTATACTAGAAGGAACTCCATGCAACCGAACTATCTCTCGAAGGTAAATAGACACTAGCCATGATGCGGTCCTCTTGCTTTTCACTGGAATGAAGTGAGCACTTTTCGTGAGTCTATCAACTATGACCCATATGCTAGTATTTCCCTTCCTTGACCTAGGCAGTCCATCCACGAAATCCATCGAGATACTCTCCCATTTCCATTGCGGAACCTCCAAAGGATGTAATAGCCCACCGGGCTTCTTCGACTCGGCCTTTACTTGTTGGCACACCATGCACTTCGAAACGAACTCTGCCACATCCTTTTTCATTCCAGCCCAAAAGAAAATGCGCTTCATATATCTGTACATCTTATCCCCTCCAGGATGTATGGTCATCTTCGAGTGATGCGCCTCTTAGAGAACTTTCCTTACTAAGTCTCCCACTTGTGGGACACATAGCCTTCCATCGCGCCTTAGCCATCCCTTGTCATCTATGGCATACCTACTGAGGTGACTTGATGTCTCACCACTAATCAGCTTGTCCATGATTTCGACTATCTATGGGTCTTCCTTCTGTGAAGTCCCTACTTGATCTAGAAGTGTAGGTCTTAACTCAAGAGATGCTAACGTAGCAGTCAATGACTCAACAGTAGGTGTAAAATCAAAGGTTGCTATAAACTCAAGGCTTTTCCTTTCAACAAATAAGGGGCTCAAAGTCAACCTTTTTCTACTTAGCGTGTCCGCCACTACATTACCCTTGCCAGGGGTATAAGCTATATCGAAGTCATATGATGCCAAGAACTCCATCCACCGCTGTTGTCTTAGATTCAAATCTTTCTATGAGAAGAGGTACTTAAGCGATTAGTGGTCGGTATACAGCTCGAACCTCTCCCCTAGAAGACAATGGCGCCAAGCTTTAAGTGCAAAAACAATCGCGGCCAACTCCAAATCATGCGTGGGATAGTTTTTCTCATGAACTTTAAGTTGTCTGCCCCCGTAGCATATTACTCTTCCTTCTTGCATTAGGACAACGCCTAATCTCGTGCCGCACGCATCTGTGTACACCGTAAACATCTTACCTCCATCGGGTAATGCCAAAACTGGAGCTGTGGTGAGGGCTCTCTTAAGTCTCTGAAAAGCAGCGTCACATTCTATGTCCCATGCAAAAGCTAGATTCTTCTTTGTTAACTTAGTAAGAGGGGCTGAAATCTTAGCGAAGTCCTTAATGAACTTCCTATAGTAGCCCACCAAACCGAGAAAGCTCCTCACCTCCGTTGCATTCTTAGGAATTTTCCAGTCCTGTACCGCAACTACCTTTGCGGGGTCCACGGCTATGCCTTGCTTAGAAACTACATGCCCAAGGAACCGAACTTCCTTCCTCCAAAAATGGCATTTGGAGAACTTAGCCTTTAACTGGTGTGCTCTAAGTGTTTCCATGACTTCCTTGAGATGTCTAGCATGCTCTTCTTCATCTTTTGAGAAGATCAAAATATCACCCACGAAAACTACCACAAATTTGTTAAGGAACTCCCAAAACACCCTACTCGTCAAATCTACAAAGTATGCGGGTGCATTCGTTAACCCAATGGCATGACGAGCCATTGGAAGAACCCATCTGGAGTCCTAAACGCAGTTTTGTCAATGCTATCCTCAGCCACTCTAAGCTGATGGAATCCTGTGGCTAGATCGAGTTGAGAGAAAACAGATGCTTCCACAAGCTGGTCAAACAAATCATCGATTCTTGGTAGTGGGTGCCTATTTTTATTAGTTAGCTTGTTTAACTCACGATAATCTACGCACAGACGAAGCGATCCATCCACCTTAGTAACGAATACCACTGGAGCACCCCATTTAGAAATGCTTCCTCTTATGAAATTCTTCTCAAGCAACTCGTTAACTTGTTTACTGAGCTCTCTTCTTTCTCGCGGGGCCATGTGCCTAACGGGCAATGAAACTGGCTTGGCATTATCAACAAGATAAATTCGGAAGTCTATCTTGCGTTTAGGAGGTAACCCCCTCACCTCATCAAAGACATCTGGATATTCTCGGACCACTCTCACAGATTGCAAATTATCGACGGACGAGTCAAGAGATTCAAGATAAGACAACATGACCGGAACCTTAGGGTTACAAGAAATTTCAAGGGTATTACCAAGGCGAGTCATGAGCCTCACTACCCTTTGTTCACAATCAAGAATGGCTCCATAATCGGACAACCAATCCATACCTAGGATCAAACTGTATCCCATAAATCCGAGAACATAAGCATTACACGTGAATTCTATGCTTAAGATAGAGATCCTGAAATCCACACACATCATAGATAAATGGGAGGAGCCCCCAATTGGATTTGAAACTATAACGGGATCCTCAACCAGACTAGTACTTAGGTGCAGATTTTCAACGATATCAGAAGAAATAAAAGTATGCGATGCACTAGAGTCAAATAAGGTTCGAACAGGAAAGTCAGAAATGTAAACAAGGCTTTCTACGGAAATATTACTACCTCGGTCAAGAGATGGAGTGGTGTTGAAAGCATGCAACTGCCCTCCAGAAGTTCCTGCTCGCTGGGTCTGCCCTTACCCCTGCCCTTGCTTCTTAGGGCAATCCTTGCTGATGTGTCCAGTATCTCCACAATGAAAGCATTCACCCAACTTCCTCTTCTTCTTTCTACAGCCTTTAGCTAGATGTCCAGTAATACCACAGAAGTTGCACTTCCTCGTCTCACGTGGTTTGTTGTTGCTCTTTTTATTCTTGTTGCCCCCCTTCTTGAAGTCAGCTTTCTTATTCTGAGTCTCATTAGGCTTAACCTCCTTCTTGCTATTCTTGTCTTCCTCATGAAGTAGACCCATATCCACCAAGCTTTCAAAAGTCACCCCCATGGGTATATGAGTTATGACCAAACTGTGTAGCGGCTCGTTCAATCCCCGAGCAAAGCGTACAGCCTTTTTCTAGGCCGTGTTAACCAAGTCCAAACCGAACCGAGCAAGCTGATTAAACTTATTCACGTACTCCCTAACAGACATGTCCCCTTACTTGAGTGCTAGGAACCTTTCCATTGAAGGTTCTCTTCTGCTGACGATAAGAATTTAAGCCCAAACCACTCTCTAAAGTCTTCCCAAGTCTCAATTGGCCTAGTAGCGTTGGTGATTTCCCACCAAAATGCAGCTTCCTCTTTCAACAACCATGCTGCCAACTGAACTTTCCTATGGTCCTCCATATCAAAGATAATGAACAAGTCTTCAGTCTCCTTTAGCCAGTTTCGTGCCTCAACAAAGGTTTCAGTTCCAACGAAGTTCTTGCCGCCCATTGCTTTAAAGTCCTTGCATATTTTGGCAAAGGCGGTACTAGGAGGAGGAGGAACCGCGGCCAATGGGGGAGGAGGAGGGATGTCTGCCGGGCCCGCGCCGTTGGCCCTGGCTTCTAAGTACCTTCGGAACCATCCAGGCACAGGTATTCCCTCAGGCAGGTTAAGATCAGCCATGCTGGAAAAAAAAGGAAAAGATTCAAACAAGGAAACAAAGGAAAGTGCTGATGGCTTTTGGGGAATAGCCTTTTTAAACATAAAACTTTTCTTGAAAAATGCTTCTTTATAAATGGTTTTGAAAATAGTTTCAAAAGGTTTTTAAAACTTTTTGCCCAGCCTGGTAACCTTCTGCTCTGACACCAAATGTAACACCCCACCTCCGCTAGGGTCACTCTCAAAGGGAATGCACTAGTTTTGGTGGAGTATTATCTACGTAAACATACACAGAGATATCACAAGGCAGAACATAAATAAAGCAGCAGTAGAAATTAAAAACCAAATTTTTATTACTTTCAAAAAAAGACTCAAAAACCCCATATATCTAAGGTACAAATTATTCCATTACATCAAGTTCCAAGTAAAGAAGCATAAGCTTAAGATAACAAAAGTAAATTATTCCCCATAAATAACAGAAGCAGCCATAGCATAGCTCAAGACCAAACCGTACATGAGCTGTCGGAAAGCAAGCTAAATCCAAGCTAAGAGCTAGTGTTTCCTCCCTGAGAACCTGGGGGGAAACGAAAGAAAAAGAGGCGAAAGAAAAAGGGTCAGTCATAAAGACTGGTAAGCCCTAGTGACTTTCAGTATGTAAACTAGTAAAGGTAACATGACATGTGAAAACTGGAATTAAACATAAGGATGATAATTGAACTGGTAGGATAATTAAGATAATAGGATAAGTCAAGTCTAGCATCGCATATTCGAGATTCGTTGTACCAACTGTACTAGTATTCTAACCCATGTCAAGTATTAACCATGAAATGATCCCTTGGCCCAATATCATGAAGAGACCCATTACGGGGTCATATGGTACGATCTACTAATCGATCGGCTCCCTACAAGTCCTAGCTCGTCATGTGTCTGTGTCATACGACCCTATCATGAAATGTAGTCACCTGTGCTAGGTCCACCCTTGGGTGTATCAAGCCCTAGGGTTCCAACCACCGACACGAATCAAGCACGCACAGTGTAAACCTACGGGTGCCCAATGCCTGCTTTTTCAACTCCGGACTACGTGCACAACCATACTCCGCCTGAACCTACAATGGCGCACCTACTCAGCCGTCGTTCTGGTCGCTTACAATCAGCCCAGTAATCGTGCCCCACCTTGCCTAGTCCCAGGGTATCGTGATACATCTAAGTGGGTTACTGCTGAAAAGGACAGCGTAACTAGGGTTTCTAATGGGTTAAGTGTTGTCATTCAAATTCGTGACTTAACCCTATCCAGATCATGTATCAAGTTGGTTAAGTGTGTTCAAGCGGTTCATGACTTAACCCTATCAAACCATCGTGTCAAGTTGGTGAAGTATATTCAAGTGGTTCAAGACTTAACCCTATCATGTGGTATTAATTCATTAATGCACCCAACCTCTCACATTAGACTAATTGTTGTGGTCACTGGATTTGCCGGGCGGTTCCGGGCAGATTTACACCACAACATAGTCTAACCTCGGGTTTTACGTGTGATATGACCAACTACCCACATTGGATCCTATTGTTTGCAGTCACTGGATTTGCCCGGCCGTTCCAGGCAGATTTACACTGTAAACTCAACCCAACCTCGAGTTGGCCATTTTCAAGTTTATCTAAGTGTCATGCCCATGTTCATGTTTTCATGCCTAAATTCGTGTCAAGTTTTTCAGGTCATGTTTCATGTCAAATCGTGTCAAGTTCATGTCCATATCCAGTTTCAAGTTATAATAACGTTCATGTTCAAAGCCAATTCATGTTTTACCGAATCTACCCAAATCGTATTCCCATCGCACATAAACTCAAATTTGATACAAATAAATCTAATTAGGGAATAACATAAAAAGGGACGGGTATAAGGTGGCAAAAGTGATTACTAGCATAGCATGGTATGACTTGAGATAAATGATTATAACATTACTGGCATATGGAATATTAGCCTCAAACACAAAGATTCCAAATCTAGCAAAATAAGGTACTAGTCAAGATAACAGTTGTCATAAGGTGATAGTATAGTCATGGTAACGACTGACATAAGGTGATAGTATAGTCATGGTAACGACTGACATAAGGTAATAGTCATAAACTTGTGACTAATAGCAGATTCAACATTGCAGGCATTATAATATGAGGGGGTTTTCTTTTTGATTTACAACATGAATATGCCCCAAATCAATGTCATAGTAATATGTCCAAAAGTCAAGATCCAAGATGAACAAGAATGGATGTAAAACAGTCGTCATACACTGGTCCAATTTCAATTTAAAACATATTCATATTACATTTACAGTTTAAATCTAAAAATAACTGGGGCTTACAGATCGTGGTTCGAGAATTAGAAAAAGAGAGTCGATGTTGAATCTTTATATGCTTAGTCAAGTCCTAACAGAAATCCCCAAACCAGCAATTCTCTTAACGTAGTTTCGACGTAGAAGAAGTAGACCCTTTCTCTAACTTTTCAACAAGAATTAGAGCAGCATAAGGTCAGAGAGAATTTTGTGTAGAGAGACTAGTGTTAGGGGCTGTTTATATAGAGTCAGGTCAACGAATGTAGACAGAAACGAGGCCAGAAACATTGAAGTGAATCCAGCTTCAAAAGTGGGCTCGGCCACCAAGTCGACCCCAGGTCGACACTATGGTCGACCTGGTCCTGGGCAGGTCGACAACATAGTCGACCTAGTCCTGGGCGGGAAATTTCCCGCCCGGTCCATTCTGAGGTTTGAATTTCGAAATTTGAATTCGAATTCTAAGCTGTTTTGAACTTGAAAACTTCTGAAAACTTCGAAAGGTCATAACTTGGTCATACGGACTCCGATTTTCGAAAACTCGGACTCGTTTCCAAGCAGAATTTCGAGACGAACGCAATGGCGTAACCCGTTTCCCTTTATTCTTATTTTAAAAATTAATTCTGCCTTGATTTATAGTTATAATATGTTATAAAAATACGGGTTGTTACATCTTCCAATAAAGAATATATTTTTATAATGCTCCTTCCTATATAAAAAATATATTTTTATATCTACTTATATCATAAAGATCGAATTTTTATATCATCGCTATAAAAATCCCATTTTTATTGCAATATATATAATAAAAATCAGATTTTTACTTCGCTACATATATAAAGATCAAATTTTTACTATCTATATAATATAAAAATCATATCTTTACTATCTACATTATATAAAAAATCATATTTTTACGTTCTCTACCTTATAAAAATTATATTCTTATACTCTACAATATAAAAATCTTGCCTTTCTTCATTCTCTTCTAATAAAAATCTTAACTTGTGTATATAAAAATATAACTTTCTTCATATAAAAATATTAGCTTTCTTTATGTAAAATATTACCTTTTTTATATCTAAATTGATTTTTATAATTTTAAAAATTAATTACAATAAAATAAACAAATGGGTAGTAAAATAAAATAAAATAAAACACTTACAGTAAAAATCTCGAGAGGGGGAGGGGGTTTAGGGCTTCACTGCTTCATCAGGTGGCGGAGAGGGGATTGGAGGCGGTTGTGGTGGTGGGTGGTTGTGCGGCGGCGGATGGAGGCTTGGGGTTGAACGGGTTTCAGGGGGGGTTGCGTCGGCATTAGAAGAGGAGGGAGGAAGGAGAAACGGCGGAGAAGGAGGCGTGAAGGGGGGTGCGGACTTGGGGAAGGCGGTGGTGGCCCACCCCCCGTCGCGGCGACGGAAATTAGGGCTCGAAGCCCTTTTTCTTTCACTTTTTTTTCTGATTTCTGTTGAAAACGATGAAGGGAGGGGGGCCTGAGATAAAAGGAAGAGAGAGGGTTTTCTTTATTATTTATTTAACTATTTAATTTCAAAAAGTAACTTTTAATTTCGACCTCGAAATCGAACCCACCGACTGTCGTCCATAGCTAATTATCCCCATTCCGAACACAATGGGATACGTTTCGTAAGTTGATTCGATTGTTTCGATCAGTTTTCGTCAAAATCAAAATATAACTCTATATATTGAATTTGAACGCACATTTTAATTTGCTGGGGTAACATACGGACTCTAAAAATTCCCGAAAAATATTTTCTAGCTCCGTATTGACGATACGGTCCTAGCAAAACTAATTTCGTCAAATTCCGAGACCATTTGAAAAATGGCCATTTTTCAGTCGATTAAAATCAACTGAAACTGGTCAAATGGCGTTTTCCTTCGCCATGCTCACATATTGATTCGAAAAATTACGAATTTTGAAACCTAGCAATAACTTGACATCATGGATCCAACAAAAGTGGTTTCGTCGAATTCTGAGGTTGTTTGCAAAATTTCCATTTTTAAGGGCCAGAATTCCAAAGCGACTATTCTGAATTTTCAACTGGACATATCTTTTGATTCCCGCTATGAAATTTTGATTTTTCGGATTCGTTGGAAAGGTATTCTCAAATAGATTCTTATATTTTTGGTTTCGCTAAAATCCGGTTTATTTTGAATCCTGTGCATTCATTTGAAGTTTGAAATCGAATTTTCAAACTACCGCACCATTTTCAATTCCTTTTGTATTTTAAAATAAAATATTTATATTCTAAAGATGATTCAAATAAATATATATGTCTAATTCTGTTCAAAATAAATTTCTTGTCGTTATTATTTAAAATAAATCATTTTAAATATTCAAAATTCATCAAAATTGCCAAAATAAAAAATTAAAATTGGCTCAGAATTTCTGGGTTATTACAACAATGGGTTCCATCTACAATTAGCGTGTTAATCTCTTCGCTTTTCTTCATTTTGACTTCTTTCCTTTTTCCGACTATGGTAATTTGGACTTGTGATACTTCAATTCAAATAAATAAAAAGATAATTTTCTAAATATGTTCTAGCAAACTTTATCCATATATTGGACTGGCTTTGGTATTTACAAAAAGTTTCTTTAATAATTTAATATAACTTTGCCATCTATCTTCTTTGCTTGAATAATGTTTTTTCATGAATCTAAATGCACGACGGGATTAGGACATTTACAAGCATTATGATTGAATCGAATTTATTATTGCTTAACATTAACACAAAATAGAACAATATCATTCACTTCATTTTTAACATTGCATCTCATAATAATGATCCAAATTAAGCAGTTTAGGATACATTTCATCCATAGTAAACAACATGACGCTCATATGTTTCATATTTGAAAAATAAATTTTGATGTAATTGACATAACCCTTTATTCCTGCCATGTATATTTGGAAAACTCTTTATATCTTGGGATGTGTATTTGAGATTTCCTTATGTTGTCTTGATTGAGATATTACTCTGGTTTGTTTCGCAAAGGTGAAGTTTTATCCAATGATTCAAATCTAGTATGAACATATGATACTTTTATTCAAATAACTAACAATGTAACTTTTAGAAATACATTGCTAGCAAACTTTATCAACATACTGCTGGATTTCGTAAATTTATCGGTTTAATATAAAAATAATTTTTTTTATAATAATTTGCTATTAATTAGCCATCTATCTTTTATATTTAAATGTTTTTGCTCTTCGAATATTAAAATCCAGTTAATAACCAATGATCAAGACATGTAGATGCATAACGATTGAATAAAATGAAATGTTGTGTACCATTAGCCTAAATAGAAAATTTTCCTTTATACCTTATGAGAATGACCCAAATTTAGCAGTTTAAGATATGTTTTTTATTACGACATTGATCCATGGTTCATAATGAGATGCTTGCCTATTTTGTGTTGGGAAATGGAAAATTTTAATATGATTGGCATAATCCTCTGTTATTGCAATACAAATATGACATCGTCTTTTATTGTTGCAATGTATATTTGGCACTTTCTTATGTACTATTGGATAGGATCATATATGATTCATCGCATATATAAAGCTGAACTTTTATTTCCTGCTATATGCATTTACTGCCAGAAAATCACTATTGGTTGTTTTTTGACTTGAAAACAATTAGAAAAAGAAAAAATGATGAGATATAAAACAAAATCTACTAATTAATAGCTTTCATAAAGGTTCTATCATAGAACCTTGATCTAACATAGAAACCTCAGGGTACATGTGGTATGCACAATCTGAAGTATCTTAGGATATTACTAGAGTGATATAATTGTTAGATAAAGTTTAAAGTGCTATTCACAAATGGAAACTTTCAATCACAAACTTATAAATCCATTGTTACTGTTCAAGCATGGTGTTAGACCAAAAAGTGGTTCTAACACCCAATTGATTAGAAACTATGAGAAATTATAATCTAAAAGCAAATATAAAGCAATCAACATACATGATTTATAGTGGTTCGGCATTAACAAGCCTACGTCCACTTTATAGCTCTTTGTTTGATGATTTGATTACAAGTGCAATATATATAATCACTCAACCTCACTAGTACAATCAACAATCTCTCCAAATTTGTAGACTTATACTCCAGGATTAAGAGTACAATCTGAATAAAACAAAGAAGAATGGTTAATAGTAAAGTTTGAGTACTCAGAATGCCAAAAGATCCTTCAAAATGGCAAGTTCAGGTGTATTTATAGATGTAGAGCATAGGCGGGTCGAGTGCTACATGGGTCCCGTCCCATCAATCTTGAAATTGGATGTGCCATGATGAAGACGACACATCAGCTTCATGGGTTAGTGGGTAGCAATCGCTCCACATTTGTAGCAACATGATGTGTAACTACTTTAGGATAGCAGTTTGAGGAGCGGATCGGTCAAAGGGACTCTGAACCGACCCGATGTTCATCAACTGGACTTGAAATCTTTGTGTGTGAGTGGGTCGAAACCAACCTGTGTACTACGATCTGATCCGGCCTTATGGTTTTTAGTGAAAATGAAGATAATTGCTGCTTCGATCCGATATGGCATCTCACACCCAATCTGGTGGATTACTCTCCTCGATTGACTATGTCTTTCATCCTTGAGTACATCCAACGTTTGATTCCTAGTCTTTATATGGCCTGGTCATAAAGCAAGCAAACATTTTCCTCCCTCGAAATACGTTTTATTTGAGATAGAATGTGCTTCGAAACAGTTAACATGTCTGTTCTTGAATTAGTGATAACCAATGATCGTGTCTGTCTATGGAGTCGTGATGTTTAACGAAACAGTGTCTCCTGATTTTTGTGCCATGTATAAATAGGAGGCTTGATTCATCATTGTTTCCGTTGCCTTCAGTAAATTTCTTGACCTCTATTGTCTCAAAACATTATAATTACTCAATTCCATGAAATTGCTCTGTCTGTTTGCGCTCACATATTCATTCACCCTCGAGTAAACTTTTTGATTCTTTTCTTGCTTCCAACTATGCTCAACTTCATTTTCATATTACTGGACTGAAGTCTGAACATCGGATCGGGTCAAAGTTATTCAACCCACTTATATATTCGAACCAATTGAATTTTGGACCATTCCTATTTTCGAGCTAACGGGTTGGATTGGGCCATCACCTCAGGAATATGAATAGCCGTTTTAACCTAGTATATAATTCCACAAACCCACTTTTTTACTCCTTGCTTTTACTGCTGCAATTTCACCTTTAATCCACGAAAAATCCTAATTCCTTTCACATTAATCCCTTATCGATTTTCAGATTCAAATTATAGGTAGGCTTTGATTTCTTATCTCGGACTCTGTAATCTTCGAATTGGAATAGAAAAAAATACTCGAATTCTCGTGTTAAACTGCGTTGCCTTAGCCAAGTCGATGGGTACGTTGGTGTCGGGGCCATCTTATCTGCCACTGTCGATAACGATGTCGCTGTCACCTCAAAGCGACGGCGCCGACGAACTATGCTTGGCGTTGAGAGGCTCGACACAGGGGTTTACTGGTTATTTTAATGAAAGGGAGATAATGGATATTTGGTTCTTGGTGTGATGAAAGGTGGAAGAAGATGGTGAATTGGATGGAATAGGAACTGATTGGGTCGGAGTTGGTGACATCACGGAAAATTCAGAGATGCTTGGGTGAATGGAGCGAGCTACAACAAACTGGGTTGGTTCGGGTTGGATTTCTCCGACCCATGTTAGTGGTTTTGCAATTTTGCCGAACTGGTCCGATATAACTTTCCATAGCATTCCGACTTGATTTGAAGTAGCTTCACATAGCATTCTTACCCGTCTGATGTAACCTCCTTTAACAACCCCGATTCGATCCACACTCCTTCAATGTGGAGCATACACACTACTTCACACTATCAGACTTGGTTAAAACTGAGACTTTGACGATGCAGACTTGTAACATAATATTACATATAACCCAACCAAAATCAAGTACAACTTACAGATTTGCGGATAGTTAGGATAGGTCCTTTAAAACTGGTTTTTTTGGACTTGAATAATTATATGACCACTTGACACATACTGATGAACTGCTTGTTTTCTTGTGTACTTTATATTCTCTAATTTCAGTATTGCACATATTGGCACACACTAGCACGCACACACGGGAGGGACGGGCAACATATTCTAATATTTGCTATCTCTTGGATAGTACAACGATCATGTCTGGAAGACGCTTAGCAAGATTGTCAGAGAAGATTGCAGCTCGAGGGTCATCTGATAGCCCCAATCTTGGGGATATTTCATCAACCTCAGATCTGGAGTGGGATAGCACAGGTTCAGACTTTGAAATAGAAATCCGCGAGAATGCAGAATCACCTAGAGGTGAAGTGTAACGACCCGCATTTTACGCATCGCAGAATAGTAGAATATTTATTTCCTTCACATACAAAGTCGTATGGTCATGTAACTTTGGGAAACGACTATTGGAGTCATTTCCCATGTTCATGACTTTTGCCAATTTTTAAATGACTATTTTGCCCCTAGCTGACCTTGTTTTGGCCATAATTTTTGATTGGAAAGGAGTTTTGACTTGAAACCACTTCCATTGGATCCAGATGATGGTTTACAATTCACTAGAGTGGTCACATTAGCCAAACGGAGTCACCGTTTGGGAGATATGGCTGAAACAAGTTTCAGAAGGTGAAAAACTGCTTAACCGGGCCAAATGAGGTGATTAATAAATGGGCTCACAACCCATTTCGGGATTAGGGTTATGGGAAGGATGAAATGAGTTAGGTTTTCATTTCAGTTTTCTAGTCGCCATTTACCTCCTAAGAACCCTAATAATGGTCTCCAACCTCTAAAACATCCCCAAATCACTTTCTAATTGAAGATTAGGCTTAGCAACGTCAAATTAAGGAGGAATAGCACCAAAGAAAGGTTAGAGCTGCTGTGTTGCATTGGGAACAGCGCCAAATAGAGATTCATTTCAGATTTGGTATTTTATTTGTGGCCAAGGTGAGTGATTTGCACAGTTTTGCACTAATTACGGTTAATTAAGGGTAATTAGTGAAAATTAACGAAATTAGACATGATAAAATTTTGGAAAAATATTTATAAAATTCGAAATGATGTTTTAGACCTCTGTTAGAAGTTTGGGTTAATTTGGTTAAGTTTTGCTAATCATATCATTAGATTTTGCCTAAACATGCTTAAGGGAAAATATGGGGTTTTGTGTATGTTTGATCTATTTTACATGCTATGATTGTTGTTTTGCTATTTGTGGATGATTATACATGTTGCTATGACTGTATGGTATGATTTGTGATTGTCTAGAGGTGTTAGATTGGTCGAAAACGCTGTCGAATGGCGTAAACAGCTCGCTGGACAAAGTGCAGGAAAATACCAGGACCGGATCAGATTGTCTTACCCGATCGCAACATCTTCTCCGACCCGATCCGCTTGTGGTGATGAAACACGACCCGAACTGCCTGGAGCTCGTGAACTGATAGCCGAGGAGTTCTCCGACCCGATCCGCCTCTCTTGGGCATGTGCCACCCCGACCCGAGTGGTCACTCCCGAAACCGATCCGCCAGTGGTTCCTCGATCTGACCCGCAGCAGAGAGGAGGGATTGAGCTTCTTGTACCTCGAAGGGACACCACTTCCGAACCGATCCGATTGCTTATGATGATGACCACGAACTGAACCATGAAGCTTGAATGCGAGGCATGGGTTGCGAACCGAATGAAGACCGATCTAGAGGAGAAGACCAAAACCCGAGATGCAAAGGTAGTTCAAATGGGAAGTTGTACTTAGGATCCAGTTGGGAACCAACGAGTTGACTTCTTGAGTTGGGCTTTGCTACGGGACATGTGCAAAGGGGTTGTCGATGTCCGTAACTTTAGATCACTATGTGTAGGGAGTACGTGAACGGATTTAGGGCCACAGTGGCCTAGGTACGACTAAAGAGCTATAGACCAATGAAGTGGGGTCATTTGTAAAGATTTGGTCATGACTCAATGGGGTAAGCTTGGTAGTAGCAGTAGTAGTACAAGTCGAACTCCGTCACTACTTCGATGGGTCTAGTGATTGACAATGGTGGACATCGTATGCTTTACGCACTGAGTGAGAGATGTGAGGATGGTTGCTATGTTTGATCTGTTTGCCATCATTATGACATGCACACCCCCACCCCCGTATTCTTTACACTATATGTTAGTGGCACCTTAGAGTATTGTACGGTATGTAGTGCTAACTCTTTGGTTGCAGGTCCAGGTTCAGGTATGGTTTAGTATACCTGTTATTGTTCTGTTTTGCTACTTATCGCTTATACCAGACTTTTTGTCTGACCCAGAGTTTTATGTCTCTTCTTATTACTCTGGGTGCTCTGACGAGCAGACTAGAGACAGGTTAGGTGGTATGCACGAGTAGCTGTACCGGAGACGAGCAGGAGGCTTCCACGTATGATACATATATATAGATATTCTCCCTATGTCGCTGCTGGTCACTACTTTGGGCATTAGTATTGTACCTCTTTCTTTCTTTTGTTTAGAGACAGTAATTTGGAAAGTTGTAATAAGCTGTATTTGGATTTCTGCTACTCTGATGATGATGTTAATGTTGGTTTTGTTTATCAGCTTATGCACTGTCTCGCCTGTTTTATGTCCAATATATTATAATTATATTTTGTTCCATGTGCTGTGAGACATTCTACAGGTTTTTGATTAGTTCATTCTCTTCTTTCCTTTCTTTGTGACCGTTCTGTGCTAGTCGGTTCATGTGTACATCGCACTTTCGGAGGAAATGTCGGTTGGTGCGGGGCGGGCCGTCACACTTAGTATCAGAGCTCTAGGTTGCGTAGTTAACCTATGGAAAGACATCAGGGAGAGATAATACGTATATGAGAGCATGTATTCGTCATTATTTTGCTTCTCAAAAGCTATATATATACTATTAGTACAGTTAAGAATGAAGTCGCACTGCACTGGCACCACTATGGAGATGGTTAATCGTTTTCTCTTTACAGACTGAACGATGAGCCGATACGCAAGAGGTGCCGGTAGAGGAGCCAATAATGGGAGTGCTACTGACATGAGGACGATGTTTACTGACCTCACGAGAGAGATGCTTAGGGATGTGCAGATGGAAGCTCCCAATGCTGGTAATGGTGGTGGTCCAATAGTGCAGGCGCCTATGGCCGATTTCGCCAAGCTGAACAAGGATTATACTAGTCTTAGTGGGAAGCCGTTCCACGGAATGGAGTCAGCTACAGATGTTCAGGATTGGTTGGATAGTTGCGAGCGTATCTTCGAAGATTTGGGTATTGAGGATGTGATGAAGAGAAGGCTAACATCCCGTTACCTGCGAGGACGGGCAATGAATTGGTGGAATACTATAAAGGCAACCACTCCCGAGGATCAGATTACTTGGGATCAGTTTAAGGTTCGCTTTCGCGATAAGTTCATTCCAGCTGCTCAGAAGTCAGTGCTGTTTAAGAATTTCTTGGAACTCAAGCAGAATGGCAGAGCTATCTCGGAGTATATTGCCGAATTCGACACTTTGTCGAAATATGGGTTATCCCTAGTAGATACTGCCAAGAAGAAAAACGAGAAGTTCATAAGTGGCTTGGATCAGTACTTGAGGGAAAGGCTTATTAACCACATCGATGAGACGTTTGAATCGATTGTGGGGAAAGCATTGAGGTCCGAGATTCTTTACCCTAAGTTGAAGACTGAGGTTGCATCTACAGAGAAGTCAAAGCCGCAAGCCAGTGGTGGAGGCAAGAGTGGTCCTCAGAATAAGAGGAAGCATAACCAAAATAAGGATGGCCAGAAAAAGAATCAGAAAGATGTTGAGTGCTTCAGCTGTGGTAAGAAGGGCCATTATGCTAGTGTCGGGCCAAGCCGGCGGATAGGAAGTGCTTCAGCTGTGGCCAAGTGGGACATCACAAGGACAAGTGTCCGCAACCCCCTAAAGAAAATCAGATGGTGAAAGCATATGGCCTTAATGTTATTCCTTCTTCGTCGAATGCCCCAACTGCGGCGGAGAAAGGAAAGACTGTCGTTATTCAAGGTATGCTTTATGTTTATGATGTTCTTGTTAGAGTTTTGTTTGATACCGGAGCTTCCAATTCTTTCATATCTAGTGACCTAATAAATAGGTTGGGATTGGAGCCCGAAATTGTCGATAGACATTTAGTAGTGACGAACCCGATTGGTGGTTCTACTAACTTTAACATGATTTGTCGTAATGTGGTCTTATCGAGTCATGGATGTATGTTTGTTTGTGATTGCTTTGTTTTGGGCTTTACTGGGTTTGGCATTATTTTGGGAGTCGATTGGCCCCAATGATACGGGGTGGTGGTAGACTGTGAGGGCTTTTTGGTGACAGCTAGAGAGGATGATGGGCAGAGGGTAGTGTTTGGTGGTCTATCTAGTGATGGGGTAATGGCTAGTTTTCTAAATTCCCTCGACATACCGCATAGTGAGTTGTCAGGTTTGCCCGTGGTTGGCCAGTATCCGGACGTCTTCGAGGAAGTGATCAGGCTTCCACCACACCGAGAGATTGAGTTCCGTATTGATTTAGTGAAAGTTGCCAGACCTATAGTGATGCCACTTCGTCGCATGGCACCAAAGGAGCAGCGAGAGCTCGGAGTGCAAGTCAGCGATCTTTTGAAGAAGGGATTTATCAGAAGGAGTGTTTCTGAGTGGGGAGCACCAGTTGTGTTTGCTACCAAGGCAGATGGTTCCCTTCGATTGTGTGTAGACTACCGCGAGTTGAATAAGGTGACGAGGAAGAACAAGTATCCTCTACCGTGGATAGATGATTTGTTTGATCAGTTGAGTGGCGCAAGAGTATTCTCTCAGTTGGATCTCGCGATAGGTTTTCATCAGCTTAGAGTGGAAGCTGAGAGTATAGCTAAAACGGCATTTCGGACGCCGTCTGGATTTTATGAATGGTTAGTCATGCCATTTGGGTTGACCAATGCACAAGCATATTTTGTGGATCTTATGAATAGAGTATTCAGATATCAATTGAATAATTTTGTTCTTGTGTTCATGGACGATATACTTGTTTATTCGAGGACAAAGGAAGAACACAAGGAACATTTAAGAATAGTGATGGAGGTGTTGAGAAAACACCAATTGAAAGCAAAGCTTTCTAAGTGTCACTTCTAGAGAAGGGAAGTGAGATTCTTGGGCCATGTTGTCTCTGAAAATGGTATCACCGTGGACCCTGCGAATGTGGCTACGGTACAAGATTGGTCTACGCCTAAGAATGCAACGGACATACGAAGTTTCTTGGGATTGGCTGGATATTATCGTAAGTTTATCCAAGACTTTTCCAAGATAGCAGCACCGTTGACTCAGTTGACCAAGAAGAATCAAGCTTTCGTCTGGGACGAAAAGTGCGAGAATGCATTCAAGAGCCTAAAAGAAAAGTTGACATGTGCACTAGTGTTAGTCATTCCTAAGGGGAATGAAGAGAAGACAGTATATACTGATGCATGTGGTATAGGGCTAGGTGCTGTATTGATGCAAGGAGGTAAGGTTGTAGCTTATGCAAGTCGGCAACTGAAACCGCACGAGAAAAGATACCCTACCCATGACTTGGAATTAGCAGCGATCGTGTTCGCATTGAAGATGTGGAGACATTATCTTTTGGGAGAAAGATTCGAGTTGTTTACTGATCATAAATTGCTAAAGTATCTTTTCTCTCAAAAAGATCTAAATCTCCTACAGCAAAGATGGTTAGAATTCTTAGCTTCCTATGATTTCGACATCGCATATACACCAGGAAAGGGCAATGCGGTGGCTGATGCATTGAGTAGAAGGCATGCCAGTTTAGGGGCTATGTTTCAAGAATGGAAGCAACTGGAGTACATCGCTGGGTATGATTTCAGACCGAAGTGCGAGTTAGATCCAGAAATGTTAGCAAGTTTGACGATCAGACCCACTTTGACTGAGCGGATTGGTTCCAGCCAAAGGGACGATCCAAACCTATTGGAAATCATCTCAAAGTTAGAGATAGGGATCAACGAAGAGATGAACAAGTATGGGCTTGATCGAGATGGATGGCTTAGAAAGAATGGAAGACTAGTTGTACCCAATGTCAATGGATTGAGAGATGAAGTGCTTAGAGAATGTCATCACTCAAAACTGACTATACACCCCGGTGGTAACAAGATGTATCGAGACATGAAGCAGACCTACTACTGGGAAGGGATGAAAAGAGACATTGGGAAGTTTATATCCAAATGCATGAATTGCCAGCTAGTTAAAGCTGAGCAAAAGAAGCCTAGTGGTTTGTTACAACCATTAGAAATTCCAGAATGGAAATGGGAACAAGTGTCAATGGATTTCATTGATGGGTTACCAAGGACTAGATCGGGCCATGATAGCATTTGGGTGATTATGGAACGATTGACTAAGAGTGCAAGGTTTATACCCGTCAAGTCAAACAGGACGGCAGCTAAGTTGGCGGAACTGTATATAAAGTGGGTAGTGAGATTTCATGGAATACCCAATGGCATTGTGAGTGACTGAGATCCGTTATTCACTAGTGGATTTTGGAAGAGCTTACAAGAGGTGTTAGGATCAGAATTGCATCTCAGTACCGCGTATCATCCTCAAACCAATGGTCAAACAGAGAGGGTGAATCATATATTAGAAGACCTCTTGAGAGCCTGTGTATTGGATTTTGGTGGATCATGGGATGACCATTTGCATCTAGTAGAGTTTGCATATAATAATAGTTATCAATCCAGTATTGGTATGGCTCCATTTGAAGCTTTGTACGGAAGACCGTGCAACTCACCGTCATGTTGGTTAGAGACCGGTGAGAAATATGTGCTTGGACCAGAAGTAATAAAAGAAACTTCAGACAAGATCAAGATCATCCAACAGCGAATGAAGGCTGCCCAAGATAGGCAGAAAATTTATGCTGATAAGAGGAGAAGGGAATTAAAGTTCTCTATTGGTGACTTGGTGTTTGTCAAGATTTCTCCGTTGAAGAGCATGATACGATTTGGCAGGAGAGGCAAGTTAGCACCAAGATTTGTTGGTCCATTCCCAGTTCTTGAGCAAATTGGGAATTTGGCATAACAAGTCGAATTACCGGAGAAGATGGCAGGAGTTCATAACGTATTTCATGTTTCCCAGTTAAGGAAGTTCGTGCACGACCCAGATGTGACTATTTCACCTGATCAGTTGGATGATATCGAAGTTAAACCAGAGGCGGTTGGGAACCGCAAGCCTATGCGTATTGTTGGGAACGATACAAAGCAACTTCGAAGAAAGCAGTGAATCTAGTCAAAGTTCAGTGGGGCGAGGATGAGAATGACTGTACTTGGGAAACAGAGGAGAGCATTAGGAAGACATATCCAGAACTCTTCGCCTGGTAAGATTTCAGTTTCGATTTAGTCTTTCCGCATGCTAGGATAGGTTTGTTTTACTTGTTTTGCATGATTGATTGTTGTATATGGCTGGTAGGCATGCGGGATCCTTTGTATGTTTTGGGTTAAGGAATTTCGGGGACGAAATTTCTTAAGGGGGGAGAGTGTAACGACCCGCATTCTACGCATCGCAGGATCGTAGAATATTTATTTCCTTCACATACAAGGTCGTATGGTCATGTAACTTTGGGAAACGACTATTGGAGTCATTTCCCATGTTCATGATTTTTGCCGATTTTTAAATGACTATTTTGCCTCTAGCTAACCTTGTTTTGGCCATAACTTTTGATTGGAAAGGAGTTTTGACCTAAAATCACTTCTATTGGATTCAGATGATGGTTTACAATTCCGTAGAGTGGTCACATCAGCCAAACGGACTCACCGTTTGGGAGATATGGCTGAAACAAGTTTCAGAAGGTGAAAAACTGCTTAACCGAGTCAAATGAGGTGATTAGTAAATGAGCCCATAACTCATTTCGGGATTAGGGTTATGGGGAGGCTGAAATGAGTTAGGTTTTCATTTCATTTCAGTTTTCTAGCCGCCATTTACCTCCTAAGAGCCCTAATAATGGCCTCCAACCTCTAAAACATCCCCAAATCACTTTGTAATTGAAGATTAGCTTAGCAACATCAAATTAAGGAGGACTAGCACCAAAGCAAGGTTAGAGTTGTTGTGTTGCATTGGGAATAGCACCAAACAGAGATTCATTTCAGATTTGGTATTTTAATTGTAGCCAAGGTGAGTGATTTGCATAGTTTTGCACTAATTACGGTTAATTAAGGGTAATTAGTGAAGATTAACGAAATTAGAAATGATAAAATTTTGGAAAAGTATTTATAAAATTCGAAATGATGTTTTAGACCTCTGTTAGAAGTTTGGGTTAATTTAGTTAAGTTTTGTTAATCATATCATTAGATTTTGCCTAAACATGCTTAAGGGAAAATATGGGGTTTTGGGTATGTTTGATCCATTTTACATGCTATGATTGTTATTTTGCTGTTTGTGGATGATTATACATGTTGCTCTGACTGTATCATATGATTTGTGATTGTCTAGAAGTGTTAGATTGGTCGAAAACGCCGTCAAATGGCGTAAACAGCTCGCTGGACAAAGTGCAGGAAAATACCCGGACCGGATCGGATTGTCTTACCCGATCTTCTCCGACCCGATCTGCTTGTGGTGATGGAACCCGACCCGAACCGCCTGGAGCTTGTGAACTGATAGCCGAGGAGTTCTCTGACCCGATTCACCTCTCTTGGGCATGTGCCACCCCGACCCGACCCGAGTGGTCGCTCCCGAACCGATCCGCCAGAGGTTCCTCGATCCGACCCGGAGCAGAGAGGAGGGCTTGAGCTTCTTTTACCTCGAAGGAAGACCACTTCCGAACCGATCCGATTGCTTATGATGATGACCACGAACTGAACCAGGAAGCTTGAATGCGAGGCATGGGTTGCGAACCAAATGAAGACCGATCCGGAGGAGAAGACCAAAACCCGAGATGCAAAGGTAGTCCAAATGGGAAGTTGTACTTAGGATCCAGTTGGGAACCAACAAGTTGACTTCATGAGTTGGGCTTTGCTGCGGGACGTGTGCAAAGAGGTTGTCGATGTCTGTAACTTTAGATCACTATGTGTATGGAGTACGTGAATGGATTCAGGGCCACAGTGGCCTAGGTACGACTAAAGAGCTATAGACCAATGAAGTGGGGTCATTTGTAAAGATTTGGTCATGACTCCATGGGGTAAGCTTGGTAGTAGCAGTAGTAGTACAAGTCGAACTCCGTCACTACTTCGATGGGTGCAGTGATTGACAATGGTGGATATCGTATGCTTTACGCACTGAGTGAGAGATGTGATGATGGTTGCTATGTTTGATCTGTTTGCCATCATTATGACATGCACACCCCCACCCCCGTATTCTTTACACCATATGTTAGTGGCACCTTAGAGTATTGTACGGTATGTAGTGCTAACTCTTTGGTTGCAGGTCCAAGTTCAGGTATGGTTTAGCATACCTGTTATTGTTCTGTTTTGCTGCTTATCGCTCATACCAGACTTTTTGTCTGACCCAGAGTTTTATGTCTCTTCTTATTACTCTGGGTGCTCTCACGAGCAGACTAGAGACAGGTTAGGTGGTATGCACGAGTAGCTATACCGGAGACAAGCAAGAGGCTTCCACGTATGATACATATATATAGATATTCTCCCTGTGTCGTTGTTGGTCACTACTTTGGGAATTAGTAGTGTACCTCTTTCTTTCTTTTGTTTAGAGACGGTAATTTGGAAAGTTGTAATAAGCTGTATTTGGATTTCCACTGCTCTGATGTTGATGTTGGTTTTGATTATCAGCTTATGCACTGTCTCGCCTGTTTTATGTCAAGTATATTATTATATTTTGTTCCATGCGCTGTGAGACATTCTACAGGTTTTCGATTAGTTCATTCTCTTCTTTCCTTTCTTTGGCGACCGTTCTGTGCTAGTCGGGCATGTGTACAGCGCACTTTCGGAGGAAATGCCGGTTGGTGCGGGGCGGGCCGTCACATGAAGTCTCTATGGATGAGGAAGAGGAAAGAGTGGCAGACATTCGTGCTTCTAACGAGTTTGGAAATGCAACCATTCTAGAGGCACCCAATGATTTTGTGCACTCAATAATCGATGAACCCAAGCTTAGGTATACATATTTGAAACCTGGAATATCTTGGGAAGAAGTTAGAGTAGCCACTAAGACAAACAGACCCCATAGTCACCAGAGGGGTACATGGCAATGAGCCGATTGATGTTTATTGTAGGGGCCATTCCTCCATTTTCTTCATTCGTCATTGGCTTTCTAAGACGAACGCGGACTGCCCCAATGCAACTCCACCCTAATGCCTACGCCTATCTGTATACGTTATACATCGTGTACATAGAAATCTTAGGGGTAGAGCTCACTTTCAAAGATATAAACTTCTTCTATCATTTCAAGCATCGAACAAAGGAAACCCCATCCTTTGTCTACTTCGAATCCATGCCAAAGAAAAAATTCATCAACGAAGGATATAACAAAGTAGAAGATGTAAAGCTTGAATGGTTTTACATCAAGCATCAGACTGGATGCGTTAGGCGGCGACTCCAGTCAAGTAAGCTTCAAACACTAACATTCTCACTTTAATTGTTGTAGCGAATATGCTAACTTATCTTATTCTTTTGTAGTTGCAAACCCGAAGAAGGAAGAGCACCAAGTATATTGGGACCGCTTGAGCCATTTATTAAATGGTGACCCAGATCTCTTGAACGTCAGAAAGTGTCTGGTGGACGATTATCTTCATCGTCATCGTTTTCTTGCCATGACTCGTAGTATAGGCCACAGGGGTGGTGATTATGTATATGTGCCCCCAGTTGAGGGACAAGTTATAAATTCAATTGAGAGGCAGAGAGATCGAAAGGTCAAGAACATGCAGGCTCCGGTTAGGAATTACAGTTGGGAGACCAACGAACAACATACAAGGAGAATCCAATATTACTTCTGAAAAGTCCTTCTCCGATGTCGATCCAAGACGATGAAGATTTAAACATACCTGCTAGGGATAAGCAACAAGATGCTGATCTGAAAGATGCTTCTGTTACCGAGAGACAACCTTCTCTGAAGACTCCTTCTCCATCGAATTCTCTTATCTACGACTCCTGGTTTGAGAAATCCATATACTCGGGTCTGGCTAAGATTCCCGTACTCGACGAGATTTTCACTTCTAGAGATTTTGACATAGGTTCCTTCTTCCCTACATCTGAAGAGGAAGTTACTCCTGAAAAAGCCGGGAGATCACGCAGAAGCCTAACTCCAGGCGCTGGTCTGTCTGGGGAATCACTTAGGACACATATTACACCAGCACATCACATCACATCACTTATGCAATATGTTAGTTCTGAATACTAATATTTATTTGTCTTGATTTGCAGATAAAATGCCTCGATTCCGTTACTCTATCAAAGAAGTTCGTGCAAGCATGCCTAGGTTTGACTATGATACTGAGTATGACTGAGGTACAACCACGGGAGGGACAACAAGATGCATTATGCTTCACACCGCTTTTACTCTTTGCACTCTCATTCCCCTCGCAAGTCAGATACTGATAAGTATGAGAACTATCAAGACTGTTGTGAGGGGGATAAGCCATCATATAAAGCTCCAATTCCTCCGAAGGAATCATATTCTCAGGCGAAACCACTACTGAAGCGCTCTGACCCGCAGGACAAAACCAAATATCTAGACAAAGAGCAGGAAAAAAGCAAAGCGGATCTTTTGCCAACCAGGCGGCGAAATATCGATATAACTACAATGAGGCCCGTGATACTTGACACCGAGAATGAGGCTAAACTGAAGGTTTTGAGGAAGGAATTTCCAGATCACCATTCCGGGAACATGCGTTTTTTTCCATCTGTTGAGCCGGTGTCTTCAGATCGGGCGGATGAATTCAAAGCAAAGATTGACTTTGTAGACAAACAATACAAGGAGATGTGCAAGTATTCCCGAAACCTCTCCAAAATCATCTGGGACTTGTTAGACGATGTATAAAGGATATGGCTGAATACAATGCGAAGTGTATAGAAAACACAGAAAAAGAGCTTGAGGACGCACAGGCCAAACTTGCCCTCGCATAGCGTGATATTGATAACTACAAGAAGCAGTATGAAGAATCGCAAAAGCGCTACTATACCGAACTCGATTCCCACCGCCAGGAGCGCACAACCTTAAAGAAGCAAGTCGAGGATGCTAAGTCAGAGAGTACCGAAGCGAAGTTATATTGTTCTCGCCTTGAACATTAGAGGGTGGAGTTACAAAAGAAAATGCCGATCTAGAGGCCAAGCTAGCAGAGGTTGAGGCTAGAGCAGTCTTAGCCGAGAGGAATGCCAATATTACTATCAAATCAGCTGCCAATTCTAGTGTGCAGCTTACCAATGCTCAGAAGGACTTGGATGAATATGGAGAGCTTATGATTGGGTTATTTTCTTAAGTGATCCGAAATTGGGACATTTCCTAGATCAAAGACTATCTGACAACTCTGGTCGATGTGTGGGATCAGATCGTTGACGACAAAGAGCGGCAGCTTAAGGTTGACACCACTGATGAGGAAGAAATTATGAGAACATACTTAAGGGGCGAGTAGACAGAGCATTTGGCAGAAGGGAGGAATTTGATCCATGCAGTTATGGAGGAGGAGAGGACTTACCGAAACGGGTGGTCGACCCAGATACGGAGGGAAGTCTCCTTTTCCACAATTTTCCCATGGAGATTTGCCTCGAATGCTTCTCATGCAGTTATGAAAGAGGAGATATGCCAAGCCAAAAGGAAGGATACTCTTGAAGGCGACTCTAGTTCATATGCCGCACCTGAGGATACTGAAATAGAAGGATATGGTCTTGATCGTCCAGGGATTCCGAAGGTAGCTCTCTCTCCAATTGCCGAATTGGCTCCTATAATTTCTACTACTCCTGCTGATAAGTCATCCGAAGGTATCTCCACCTTCTTGCCTCAATTTGTTAAAGTTATTATATCATGTCGTTGCATTGTTGAGCAAACAATTAAAAGGACCATATTCTCTCCTAAGCTAATAACTATTGCTTCGCATTCTTTAGGTGCAAAACCTGCTAAGGAAACTGAGAAGAAGCAATAAGAGGCAGCATACAAATACATCGTGTCATCCGGTACTGATGTTCCTAAGGAAGGAGATATGATAGATGCTTTAAAATATACTAATGACAATGAAAATGAAGAAGATGAGGATGTTGTTGTAACTGGGGATTCGTGCAAGACTGAAAACATGACTTTGGTGGAAATAAAGGCAAAGAATGATGAGCTTTTGAAAG
This sequence comes from Allium sativum, assembly GCA_030737875.1. Lineage (NCBI taxonomy): Eukaryota > Viridiplantae > Streptophyta > Magnoliopsida > Asparagales > Amaryllidaceae > Allium > Allium sativum. Next base: position 665,687,130 of record CM060923.1, read on the forward strand.
CTAAAGACGAGGAAAATGAGGAACCCCTCAATATTGATCCGATCCAAGCGATTGATCCCGGGTATAAGATGATTTTCAAGGTTTCTTCTTGATCAATCACTGGAAATCTAGCTCACGAATCCTCTGCTGATCCAGGTGCACCTCCATCAAACAAGAAAAGGAAAAAGCATATTCTCACTGACCCTGAGAGAGAGGAGAAGGAGAAGTTTAAAGCCGCCAAGAAGTCCAAGTCTTCCCCGACGTCCAAGTGAAATGCAGTTCAGTCTTTTCATTTTGTATTCCACTGGCCTTATGTTATTGTAGTGAGCGAGGCTCCAATGTGATCATCAAGCTAGATATAGTTAAAGCTTACGACCCCGTGTCATGGTTCTACATCATCAAGGCCCTGAGGGCTTTCGGATTTTTGGATTTTGGAACCTCTTATCAATGTTGTCTGGAGGCTTATCTCCAACTGCTGGTTCTCCATTCTCATCAACGGGTCGGCCACCATCTATTTCAGATCCGGTAGAGGTCTCCGTTAAGGGAAGCCCTTTCCCCTTCCACGTTTGTCCTTACTGCCGAGACTTTAGTTCGAGGTCTACAATCTCTAACGATAGTTGGGAAGATTCATAGGTTCGGCATCCCTAGAGGTTGTCATCTGATCTCTTCCTTGTCTTTTGCTGATGACATCATCATTTTTATGAATGGTCCTCGTCAATCTATCCGTAGCCTGATGGGCGTTGTTAGGAAATATGAGAGTTGCTCGGGGAAACTCATGAACTCTGCTAAAAGATGCTTCGTGCCCGCGAAAGACCTACCTTTGATTAGATCCTCCTGGATTGATTCATCTACTGGCTTCAAGGCGGCCTCCCTTCCACTTCATTATCTCAGTGTTGTATTATATTGAGGCAGGAAGCTCAATGCTATCTTCGATCCTCTAACTAACAAAGTCAGGGGCAAGATCATTTGGTGGAATGCTACCGTCCTATCTTAGGCTGGAAGATTAGTTCTCATTAAGTCTATCCTTGACTCTATAAGATCTTATATCTTTGCTTCTATGACTCCCACTACTTCCTTCTTTCACTCCTACCGTTCCTTGGCTTCTTCCTTTTTCTGGGGAACCAAGGACAACGCTTTGCGCCACCACTGGATTTTTTGGAACACCATTTGTCATCCCAAAAGTGACGGAGGCCTTGGTCTCCATAACCCTAAGGACATCTGTTTGGCCTTTGCTTGCAAGCTTTGGGCGCAGTTTGGAACGAATAACTCCTTCTGGGCGACGTTCCTCCATGCTAAGTACCATACTCTTACTGGAATGAATTACACTGGTATTCCGTTCTACGCTAGTGAGACGTGGACATGGATGTAATCCATGAAGGCCTAAATGGATGCATATAGGAGTGGTATCATTTGGGATGACAGTCCCTTCTCGCTCAAGGCAGCGTGGAATTCAGTGCACACTCCTAGTCCACATCTCCACCTTTTCTCTTCCATTTGGAATATCTGTATTCCTCCGAAGGTCTCTCTATTTATGTGGAAAACCTTGCATGAGGGTTTACTAATAGATAAGAACCCTCAAAGAATCTCCATCCCTTTCGTGTCTAGGTGCAAGTGCTATAGTTCTGAATGCTCTGAATCCTCCTTTCATTTGTTGTTCTCTAGTTCTTATGCAAGGGTTGTCTGGAATTACTTTGGGAATCTGATGGGTTGTCGAGGAAATGCCACCTCGATTGAAGGTTTACTGAGATTTTTGTGGTCTGATATCTCAGATAAATCTTTCCGATCAATTCTTCTTTGTCTGATTCCTTGTCTTGTCTGCTAGCACATCTAGTGCTCCAGGAATAAGGCGGTTTTTGACGAGGTGGCTATGGACCCTCCTGCCATTATATAGAAAGTTAGGAACGATACGTTCCTTGCGTTCCATGGTAGGCTTTTTAGGGGGTCATTGGATCCCGCTCTAGGAGGTTTTCTATTACCTTTGATGTTTTATCGGTAGCGGCACTCCCAGGGCAGGAATTGGTTGAATTTTTTCTTATATGCTTATGTTTGCTGCTACTTTTATTGCTATCTCACATTACTCCCCCCTCCCTCAAATCAATCTTATGTCGTTTGCTAGTTGTGCAGATCCTGGAATATAAGTTGATGGATTTGGTCTGTTTGAAGCTTATTGGTGCTTTTGAGGTGAGCTCCTGGAGCAGGTACAATTGAGGTTCTCGATGGAACAAGAGTCTTGATGCTTTTCTTTGGTTTCGCTACCCACCTAGGATATGAGGGAGCGTGCAAAGTAGGAGTTTTTAGAGATTCAGGGCTGACACTTTGTTTCTCCCAGCCTTTGCCAGTAGTCTATCTTGGAGGCCTTGTTTGTTGTTCTAGCACGACGCATTTCTTTGTGAAGCTAGGATTTTCTTCACCTCTCTTAGATCGAGTGTCCGTCGGCTGAGGCTTCATCTGCCTTGACCGAGGCTTTGTTTGTTCTTGGCTTTAGACCATCTTTTGGTTTTACTTTTATGTTGTTCTGTTTCTTTCATTTGTGTGTGCATGGTTTCTGCATTCTACGGAAACCGGTTTTGTGAGCCGTTGGAGAATGGCTAGATTCTCCCTTTTATTATATTATCTATTACTTTCTGTTTAAAAAAATGCATCTTTTGTAAATAAAGTAATTTTCCTGCAATGCCACAAGTTTGCAAGCTTGTCATTTACTTTAATCAAATGCGGTTGTAATCAAAACACTACTAATCTAAGTAATAAGCAATAAATCACATCATAAATCAGACAAAGGTTCCAATCCAGCAAGCAATAAAAAATCATTACTAAGCAAAGTAATAAACAACAAGGGGGTGTGGTGTGTATGTGTATGCCCCTAATCAGTCTTGAATAAAATACCTGGCCAAGGCTTGTTCATGATTGATTAGGATCAACATTAGACTGCCCCCAATCCTTCTGTAAGGTAGGAACCCTTTTTCTCTGGCACTTGCTCTCAGTGCCTTTATACTCTCATGCTGTATTCCTAAGTTAGAGTGTGGTCAAGGCAGTCTTCAATCGTGGTGCACCATCACGCCCTTTGGACGTCGTCTTTCCATCCTTTTTACTCTCTCTCAGATCATGAGAGTTAGAGTGATGGACATGATCTTCTCGTCCTTTATACTCCCTCTCAGATCATGAGAGTTAGAGTGGTCGATGTCATCTTCCCGTCCTTTATGCTCTCTCTTAGTCCATGAGAGTTAGAGTTAATCACGCGAACGATCATTCCATTCGCTCTGGCTTCCCTTATGCACCTTATTTCAAAGGGTGGGACCTTACTGTTCGAGTGTTGTTTTCGCTCCCGATTTTAATTCGAGTCTTATGTTTCAAACCAAGATCAAAATAGTCACAGGACACAAAGAAATAAGTACAAGAAAAGTAAATGACATGTGATGTTATTATAGTGGTTCGGCCAAATCATAGCCTACGTCCATTTTATAATATTTTGTTTATTTCAACTAGACTGTTCTGGGCAAGTCGTGCCTTTTTACATAGTTTACAAAACAAAAGAATCGATACAGTTTCAAGTCAAGTGTTGCTGCAGATGTTGGGCATTCCACGCTCTGGGGATTTCATCGCCATCAACGGTCTCTAGCTTGAAAGCTCCTTTGTCAATCCTCCGTTGGATGACGTAAGGTCCTTCCCATTTCGGTCCCAAGAAGACAAGGGCTGGGAATAATTGTTTCATCACCAAGTTTTCTGGCTCGAAGGTTCGGGCTCAAACCTTTTTGTCGTAGTATCGAGCAACCTGGTGCCGACGCCTCAAAGCACGCAAGTCTACTTCATATCTTTTCTCCTCAATCACGTCCAAGGACTCGAGAAGAAGCGCTTTGTTTGTCATTGGATCATAGTATGTTGTCATGTGAGAAGGGACTCCCAATTCCACTAGGATGATTGCTTCTGATCCGAACGAAAGTGAGAAGGGAGTATGGCCAGTCGCCAATTTGTAGGTTGTCCTGTAAGCCCATAATGCTAAGAGTAATTCATCAACCCACATGGCTCTTGCCCATTCCAACCGCTTCTTTAGAATGGACTTTGTGATTTTGTTTATTACTTCGAATTGCCCATTCGATTGCGGGTGAGCTACAGCGTTGTATCTCTTCTCGATTCTGTACTTTTGGCAGAAATTTCTAAATTTTGTGCTGTTGAACTAGGTCCTGTTGTCAGTTATGATGACTTTAGGAATTCCAAATCGGCAAATGATTTTTCTAACAACAAAGTTAATCCCCCGCTTTGTTGTGATCATGGTCAATGGCTCAGCTTCTGCACACTTTGTAAAGTAATCTATGGACATGATCGCGTACTTTACCCCACCATTGGCAATTAGTAGGCTTTCGATGATATCGATTCCTCATACGACGAATGACCACGGGCTCACCATCGAATTAAGTTGGCTTGGAGGTGCTCTGGGAGTCTTTGCAAATTTCTGGCACCTATCACATCGTTGCGATTAATCGGCTGCATCCTAATTTACAGTAGGCCAAAAATAGTTGTACTGCAATATCTTCTTTACCAACGTTTGACCTCCAATGTGATCTCCACATTCACCTTCGTGCACTTCCCTTAGCACACGTTTGATGTCGTCATGTTCTATACATCAGAGTAGGGGCATTGAAAACTCTTGCCTGTAGAAAACATCTCTCTGCATGACATATCTTGGGGCCTTGCGAATGACAGCTCATCTCTCACTCTTTTTTGTTGGGAGTGATCCGTCTTGTAAGAAGTTCTTTATCGGTGTCATCCACGACTCTCTTTCTAGTTCCATCTCCAGTACTGGATCGACTTCCATCTGATAAATGCTTGGGGATTCTAGTATCTCGATTGGGACCATTTTTGTTTCCTTAGAGTTGTTATAACTGGCAAACTTAGCCAACCTGTCCGCCTTTTGATTCTCCATTCGCGTGATATGGAATATGCTGTAATGTTCTAGGCTGTCCAACAGTTCTTCTACCCTTTCTAGGTAAGCTGCGAGCCGTGGTCCCCTCGCTTGATATTCCTTCTAAACCTGGCAAACAACAATTTGAGAGTCGCAAAAGATGTTCAACATTGCTACTCCCAATTCCTTAGCAAGTTTCAACCCGGCAGTCAGAGCCTCGTATTCAGAATCATTGTTAGTAGAGGAGAATTCCAGTTGTAGAGCATGATAAATTGACTATCCTTCAGGAATTATTAACACAGCTCCAGTGTCGGACCGTCGATCATTCTTAGCACCATCTATATACAGCTTCCAGGCGCTTAATTCCAACTTCATTTCTAAGAGGCCAGCTTCTTCATCTAACACATCCACTTCGGGGATTGTGAATTCGGCGATGAAGTCGGCTAGTGCTTGCGTCTGTATGGACTTTCTGAGAAGGAAATTGAGGTCAATTTGACTCAGCCCAATGTTCCATTTGAGCAGTCTTCCCGATGCTTCAGGTCGCTACAAGACTTTTCGGAGCGGTTAATCGGTATATATGACAATCAGGTGTCCTTAGAAATAGTAGTGAAGCTTCCTCGAGGCACTCAACAAGCTGTAAGCAAGGTTTTCTATCTTCGGGTAATTGTGTTCCACTTCCGCTGGCTTCTTGCTCACATAATACACTGGTCTCTAAATTTTGTCCTCCTCACGCACAAGTGTTGAGCTGATAGCATGTGACGATACTGCTAGGTATACGAAAAAATCTTCATGGTCTTTCAGCTTGGACAATATCGGGGGTTTCTCTAAAAGATTCAGCAAGTTCTGGAAGGCTTCGACGTAGTCTGGGGTCTACTCGAAGTTGCGCTTTCCCCGCTTTATCAAGTTGAAGAAAGGAAGGCACTTATCAGTAGCCTTGGAAATAAATCTGCTCACTGCAACCTTCCTTGCTAAGCTCTGTGATTTGAAAGTGATTTTGAAATAATTAACATCTTAAAAGCGATGTAAATTATTTGTGGTAGTTGAAATTGGGTTAAATATCCATTTACAAGTCAACCGACTTGTTTATGTTCACCCATTTTAAGTGATATCGATTGGAATGAATAAATAATTTATTAATTGATTATTTATTGGCTGAAAACCCCACATGGGTATTGGGATAATATTTGATTTACACTAATCCCAAGTGTCTAGATTGGATGTTGATCGATTGATTGACAGACCGTTGTAAGCATTATATAATTATTTAATGCGTATACAGTTGTAGATGCACCCTAGATGTGAATTGGATGTTTAATAATTATTTATAATTATTATTGAATACATGTGATGTATGAAATCCATACAAATAAAATTATATGGTAATTGGTTGAATCTCATTTCAATCCGGAGTAAAAATGAACATATTAATATAATATTCAGTGAAAAACCGAAGTTTGATTTTGATGTCCAATTTTGGATGGACACAAAGATTATAAAATTATAATGAATATCGAGAAGATTTGATTTCAAAATTTGGTATTTTGTAAATATTATTATTTTGATATTATAATAATATGGATTGTTCAACTTTAATTTAAAATTGAAGTAGAAGTTAAAATCGTTTTTAAATGAATTTATAAACATTTATATAATATGTTTTGAATAGAAATTGAATAAACCTACTATATGTAATATAATGGTTTAATACGAAGATAATTGATTTTGAAGAAAATGATTGAAATGAAATTTCAAATGGTATTTGAATAATTTATAAATTTATAATTTATTTTGGAAAGCATTTTCGATTTTATTTAAATTTATATATCGAATTCGGGCTTGAGTAGAACGCTTCACGCAACGACAGTTGCGAACGTCAACCCGTAACTTCGAATTGACGTAATGGGAGATCCGACCATTGAATTCTTCGTATCGAAAAGATATTTCAAATGAATATAAGAGATTTAAAATCCAAAGGTTAGATTTTAAAATATGTCTAAATTAGTTTTGGAAAAGGTCGCTATGGGCGCAGTTTGGTGGACGATATTGGAAACTGACTGTAAGGGCATTAATAAAATTATTAAAAATATGAATAAATTGTGTAAAATCATAATAAATGATTTGAAATGATTTTGGATGAAATATTCCACGTTTGTAAAGATAAAAGATATTTTTATCTAAATAAGATGTAAACTAACTTGAGTACAGAACTGGAAGAAATTATTATGGTTTTAATAGAACAGAGATTTAATGGAATTTTCTAATATATATAAATTGGATGGGAATTGAATGGAAATTATCTTCTAATATTTTGATATTGGATTCCGTGATTATAAGGATATCGTTGAGGAAGTTGGAAGATATATATATCGTTATTCCCAAAACAATATCTGTTGGTTTCAGAATTTGATATTGAATATAAATCGATATGATTTCTATTTGAAGCCTTATATTCAATATCAAATTAGATTTTGGGTTTGTTGTGAATGGTGTCTTCAGTAACACTATTCTTAAAACCTGCTTGAGGAAAGAATGAATCTTTTAACTAAGATTAATGAAGTTTTCCAGTTAATAGATATAATCGGAACTAAGTGGAAGATGATTTTGGGTTGATTATGAACAATGTTTTAAATAACATTAGTTCTTTAACCCAATTAATAGTGAATTTATGATTTGGAATTTATAAATCTTTTAATTAAGATTCAACTAAATTTTCCATAGTAAAATTTTTCAGTTTAATATATTAAATTTGAATTGAATGGAAATCGATTTGGTAATAATCGAGATGAGCTTCTATAAAGGAAGATCATTAATATTTATGGAATTTAAAAGCCTTTGCCATTATTCCACCTATAGTATTAGTCTGATATGGAAATTCATATTGATTATGATTGACCTGATTTCCATAAAGATTCCTTATTAAATGGAAGATGATTTTGGATTTATCGTGAACAGTGTTTTAAATGACAATCGTTCTTTAACCCAGTTAAAGACAGGATTTATTTCCTAAATTTGAATAATCATTAAATAATGATTTTTTTGAAGATTAAAACTAAGTGGAGTTTTAATGAATCTTTAATTAGATTGAAATGTGAATGTGGTAATTAAATTTACCAAATTCAAAAAGTGTTCAAGAATGGAGTACCACCAGTTTTACTCCATGCGATAGTTAAATCTTTAAATAGATTTAAACGTTAAATAGTAATTAATTTTACCGATAACACAATGGGTGTTAGATATGGAGTACTACCAGTTTTGCTCAATGGGATGAATAGGTTGGGATTGGGATAATAAAATGAAAGATTACTTCGATAAGGCTCGTTAATCCTAACTAGTTGATAAACCTAAATTTGGTTTAAGTTGTGTAAAGATAATACAACATCTTTTAAAATAGTGTCCAAAGTGAAGATTTAAACAAGAGATTTAAATGAATTAAGTCTTTGATAAGATTTATGGGAATAATTCCCAGTAATAAGAAAATTTGAATAAAAGAATATTCTTGATTGGAATGAGGAGTATAATGTGTTTTATAGCACTTGATTACAAGATACGCAAGTTATTCGGAAAGATCGGGTCTAACCCATTCTGAATAACTGATACGACGATTAAAAGTCGAAGATTTGAAGATAGTGGTTGAAAACTGGAGATCTTCACATCGTTAGAATGATTACTGATGTCTTGATTAGGCTGTACACCCAAGACGAGGTAATAAGTGGTGGTCATCCAGACGTACTTGGAGATCGACCGAATATGTGAGGGCCTCTCTCATATATTGGACATATGGGACAAGGAATAAGGTACCGCCGGTTTCGTTCAAACTCATAACAGGCTTGCAAATGAATTTTACGTCTGATTTTGTACTTCGTGCCGTATTCATTGATCTCTACTAAATATATATCTATATGGTGGCAGAGAATTTGCTCTTCTTGCTTAACACCCTTCTCTGAAACGTACGAGCTCAGAGGTTGTATATTGGTAGGCATCAGTTGTATGGTATGAACTGACAATGTGGCATCTGAGATGCATGGATCAAAGATTTTGTTGAAAAGCAAACCTATGTATTTGATGTTCAAAGCATAGCTTTAATATAACATAGCTTTGTGTAGCGTTAATTCGCGAGCTTCACTCCCCGGTATGAACCAAAAACGGGATTGGGGACAGCAAAGAAATGGACATACGTTGCCTTCTAGCTAGGAGTGATGTCATGGTATAGAGCCCATACATTTTACTTATAAGGATGTTAGATGATGGAAAGCGAGGCACCTCGGATTTGGCCGCACAAGGCCCTTGATGGTTGACATACTTACCAAGATAGTCGACATACTGACCAGGTGATAGGTCCGATAGGACCAGGGAATGTATCGTTTATGGTATAAATAATCAGCGACAACTGACCGGCTCTGCAAGATCCAAGGGCTTCCCAGAGGTGTGATCCTGAGGCATGTGCTAGAGTGTCTTGAATCGGAAAGAAATATCCTTTGCCTTGATTCATAGATGGAAATCCAAATTCCAATACACGATTTTACGGTTCTAGTTGTAAACCTATACGGCGGCATAATATATGGTACCTATGTCGCCTAGGATTGATACATTTATATTTGAAATTAATTTCTGCACTATGCACTAATAATAATAAAAGATAATTTTCGTGTATCAAGCATGTTTGGCTATTATAAGGTAAAACTCTTTCCTTCGGCTTGCGTTGCATTGTGTGATGGGACCTGAGTCTTATAATAACTTCATTTTTCAAAAAGCACCGTGTTGTTTGTTTTATGGTATTCTTGGGAGTAAACCCGTACCATGTCATGCAGCATGGTCCCTTGATTTGCACACATTAAAATAAAGTTAATAACTGTTTTAGTTCTCGCACCAATCCCATGACTGACTTGGAGTATATTATTTTCCCACCTAAACTCTGGGTGCCCATATTTTCCATATGGGCAGCTAATAGTTTTGGTTTGCAGATATTTCTTTTCACAGGATCCTAGATTATAGTTGGAACTATACTCTGGATGCTTTGTACCCATGTATTTATTTCAACTGTAGTAGTTGATGTTTTCCACTGCACATTATATCTGTGTATTTAAATTTCCGCTTCTTTGTAATTTATTAATCTCTGATATTATTTTTTTGCTGTATATTATTATTTATACTCTGATATCTTGAACTCTGATGTAAATTGTTGTAATAGCAATGAAATGTCCTCTTCTTATGTGTTCTGATGCGTCGTGTTCTCAAAGAAATCCGTCTTCTTGTTCGGTTTATGCCGGCCGAGAAGTTCGTGTCATCACAAAAGTTCAACGTTGATAATTCGCACGAGAACACACAAGCTCTGATTAAAACAAAATTCGAAATCCTACAATAATTTAATATTTTGGGCACAATGGAACTGGTTTCTTCGAATTTCGAGATCATTTCTAAAAATACCATTTTAATTTCAAATGGTTAACTTATACACGTTTATATAACGTACGGTAATAAAATAACTCCAATTAACTTGAAACTGGAAATCTTACAATAATTAACTATTGCGGATTTTATAAAATTAGTTTTGCCAAAATCTAAGGTCGTTTGAAAATTGACTATTCTTAAGTTCATATTAAATTGATAAAATAAATATTGATTTCAAAACAAACAAATTTATTGATAATGAATAATTATTATCATATATATTGAAACAGAATCCTAAATAGTTTCAGATTATAAATTTAACATGATTTTAAACTCAGCATTTTAAATTCTAAGTTTAAATGATATTCAATTTATTAAAAACCCTTTTATTTTATATAATAAATCGTTATGGTGAAGCGACCCGAACTTCCCCGGTAAGGAAAGCACGGATTGAATTGAGAACAAGCCACATCAGAACGCAGGCAAAAGAACATTTCTTTGTTAATTACAACAATTCATCAGAATGCAAGAATATACAGAGTATAAACAAATAAAATACATTCTAAATTATTAGAGATTACAATACATTACATAGCAGTGGAAATAATAAAATACACAACTAGAAGTAATACACGGATACAGAGCTTTCCGAGTATCGTTCTAGCTGTAAATCAGGATCCTGCGAATGTAAATCTGCAAAACCAAAACTACTAGCTGCCCGTGTCAAAATAAGGGCACCCAGAGTTTAGGTTAAACAATAAACTCCAGGTCAGTCATGGGACTGGTGTGAGAACTAAAATAATTATTAATATTGGTTTTTAAAGTTCGGTAAATCAAGGGACCACGCCGTATAACACAGAACGGGTTTCCTCCTAAGAATACCAGTGCATAAAACAAACAGCGCAATGCTAAGTAAAGAAAAATGAAGCTGTTATAAGACCCAGGTCCCATCACACAATGCAACGCAAGCCGGAGGATAGGGTTTTATCTTATAACAGCCAAAGAATGATTGATACGCGAAATTTTATCTTTTGATTCTTAATCAGACTCCAACCGTAAATTAGTAAGAGAACGATTCCCTAAGTATTAACCCCGAAGGTCGAAAACAACATCAGACCAATACCCAGGAAACCACCCATCTTAGCTCGTTTCCAGTTAGTTTCTGATTTTATATACAATCATAAATATCAATCATAGACGGCATGGGTACCATATATCATGTCGCCATATATAGGTTTACAATCAAAACCGCAAATTCACGTATTGGAAATTGGATTACCATCTGTGAACCGAGGCAAAAGATAGTCCTCTACCGATTCGAGACAATCTAGCCTACCATGTCTCAGGAACAGAGCTCGAGTGTCCCTAGGATCCTCAGGGCCAGTCCACCGATGTGGATTAAACTTAAACCCTGAACATTCGTTTCCCCGCCCTATGGGGCGCAAATGAGCCAACGAATGACTCCATCGGACTCGGATCGTTCGATCAAACCGAGGCGCCTCGCAACAGCAACAACCACACAGGTGAAAATAATATAAATGTCAGCCAGTTTAAGCACTGACAACACCACTAGCTAGGAAGAAACGCATGCCCTCCCTGACGTCCTTTCCCTTTTTGGTTCACACCGGGGTGTGAGGCTCGCGAATCAACGCTACACAAAGCTATGCCACACAGGCGGTGCATTTGTAACAACCCGTATTTTGAATAACATGTTATAACGTAAATCAAGGCAGAATTAAATGTTAAAATATGAATCAAAGGAAACGGGCTGTGCCATTGCGTTCGTCTCGGAAAAATACGCGAAATAGAGTCCGAGTTTTCGAAAATCGGAGTCCGTATGACCCAGTTATGGCACATAGAAGTTTTCAGAAAATTTCAAGTTCAAAAACAGTTCAAATTTCAAATCTGGAGCCAAACAGACTGGGCAGGAAAGTTTCCCGCCCAGAGCCCAAGTCGACTGAGGAGTCGACTTGGGAGTCGACACACCCCAGCTGGTGTCGACTGCCCAGTCGACACCCCTGTCGACCTAGGTGGTCGGGCCAGACTGGCCTGGTGCACCTGTTTTGGCTCCTGGGTCTTGTTTTGTTGGCTAGTGACATGATTTGATGGCTCAGATCTGAATTAGGGTTAATCCTATGGCCTAAACTAGTCTCTACACCTATAAAAACACCCGAATACCTAGCCTAAATCATCACAAATCATTCCTACAACTAAATTATGCCAAAATGCTTCCTAATCATGGCCTCCACCTTCATATCATGACCTCCATCTTCTTCATGAAAGCTTAAGTGTTCTAAGCTAGTAAAAGGGCCATCTTTCTTCATACAAATCAAAGAAGCTTCTTATTTCTCAAAGACAACTTGGAGCTTATCTTCATTTGGGGATTTCTAGTGTGGCTTCGTCTCAATCTTGTTTTATTTTGTTCTAGTCTTCTTAGCCAAGCTCTGTAAGCCCCACTCTACTCTTAGATTTAAACTATGAAGTTAATGTGATTCATGTAGCAAGTTGAAATGGGACTTTTGGGTATAATACTTGTCTTGGGGCTATATTTGTATGCATAGATCCGTTTATGACTCTTTTGATCTATGATTGTGGCACTATCATGAACCTAGTATCATTTACCTTGATTTTTGGGTAGAAAGCTATGAGCTTTATTTGGTGGTTATGCATAATGCAACATAGAACTTGGTAGTTATGCATAATGCAACATAGATCCTCTCATAACCTTGATGTTAACTCGCATATGATCTTAAACTATATGCTAATCACAAGTTATCACCCCATGTTAACTATGACCATGTTATCACCTATTTGCTAAGTTGATGTCACACATGTTTTGAGGCTAATAATGCCATATGCTAGTTGTGATGAACACCTTTGCCTCATATATCACCATGTTAAACTTGTGATAGATTTTGCCACTTTATGCCCAACTTATCATATCATTATGTTCCCCCTTTTGATCTATTTGTGTTGATGCAAACTTACATGCGATGGGGTTACGTTATGGGTAAACTTAAATGACATGAAACATGACTTGAAAATATGACATGTGATTATGCTTGAAAACATGAACGTGGACATGACATGTAGAAAACATGAAAGTGGCCAACTCGAGATTGGGTTGAGTTTGTAGCATAAATCTACCCGGAACCGACCGGCTTAACTAGTGGCTACAAACAATAGGACCCAATGTGAGTAGTTGGTCATAACGCACTTAAAACCCGAGGTTAGACTAGGTTGTGGTGTAAAGCTACCCGGACCCGCCCGACTTAACTAGTAACCACAACAAAGTCTAATGTGAGAGGTTGGGGTGCATTAAGTTAATTAATGCCACATGGTAGGGTTAAGTCATGGACCACTTGAATACTTAACCAATTAAACACGATGGATTGGTAGGGTTAAGTCATGGACTACTTGAATACACTTAACCAGTTGAACACGATGTATTGATAGGGTTAAGTCATGAACTGCTTGGATACACTTGACCAACTCAATACATGGTTAGGATAGGGTTAACCACACTTAACCCGCTTGAAATCCTAGTTACATGGTCCTTTTCAGCAGTAACCCACTAGGGAGTATCATGGATACCCTAGGACTAGGCTAGGTTGGGGCACGATTACTGGGCTGATTGTAAGAGACCAAAAGAGACGGCTGAATGGTGCACCAGTTAAGTTCAGGCGGACCATGGTCGTGTACATTAAGTCCGGAGTTGAACATGGGCACTAGTAGGTTTAGACTGTGCGTGCTTGTTTTGTGTCTGTGGTTTACACCCTAGGACTGGATACACCCTAGGGTGGACCTTGCACAGTTAACTACATTCCATGATTAAGCCGTATGACACCGATACACGACGAGTTAGGCTTATAGGGAGCCGATCGACTAGACCGAGTAGTTGGACCTTGATTTAGGTCATCTCATGATGTTGGGCCAACTTTGGGCCAAGGGATCATTTCTTGTTTATACTTGACATGGATTAGAATACTAGTACACTTGGTGCAACTTAACCTTGTATATGCGATGCCACTCTTGTTAACTTTTCACCATGCCAGTTATCATCCTATGTTTCATCTCTGTTTTACATGTCTAGTTAACTTTATTAGTTTTTATACTAATAGTAGGTAGGGCTTACCAGTCTTTTTGACTGACATGTTTTCCTTTCGCCTCTTTTCTTCCGTTCCCCCCCCCCCCCAGGTTCTCAGGGTGGGAACACTAGCACCTAGCTTGGATCTTTAGCTTGCTTTCTGGATAGCTCATGTACGGTTTGGACTTGAGCTCGCTATGGCTTTACCACGTCTACTTTGGGGATAGTTTACTTTATGTTATTTCTAGTTTTCAGTTTATGTTTCTAGACTTGTAGTAGTTGGAAAATAATGACTAAGTACTTTGATGTAACTTGACTATGGTTTTGAAATAGTAATTTTATCCACTGCTTTATTTACTCTGTTTTACTCATATGTTCTGTCTTGTGATATCTTTGTGCATGATTACCCGATAAAACGCCCCTCCAAAGCTAGTGTACTTGCAAGAGTGACCCTGACGGAGGTGGGGTGTTACAGCTGGTATCAGAGCATAAGGTTTACTAGATTTGAGCAAAAGGTTTTTAAAACTTACCTTTTGAAAAACTATTTTCAAAACCGATTATAAAGAAGTATTTTCCAAGAAAAGTCTAGTTTATTTAAAAGGCTATTCCCCAAAAGCCATTAGCACTATCCTTTGCTTCCTTGTTCTAAATCTATCTTTTCCTTTTTCAGCATGGCCGATCTTAACCTTCCCGAGGGAGTACCCATACCTGGATGGTTCCGAAGGTACTTGGAATCTAGGGCCAACGATGCGGGCCCAGCAAACACTCCCACTCCTCCTCCCGTACCTGAGGTTCCTCCTCCTCCTCCTCCTCAGCGTCCACAAGCAGATTTCGCAAGGATTTGCAAAGACTTTAAGGCGATGGGTGGCAAGAATTTTGTTGGGACAGAGACTTATGTGGAGGCAAGAAACTGGTTAAAGGAAACTGAAGACCTTTTTGCTATCTTTGATGTGGATGATCGTAGGAAAGCTCTGTTGGCAGTATGGCTATTGAAAGAGGAAGCTGCTTATTGGTGGGAGGTCACCAACGCTACTAGGCCTATAGAGACTTGGGCCGACTTTAGGATGAGGTTTGGGCTTAAGTTTCTATCATCTGCTGAGGAGAATCTACAAATGGAGAAGTTTATATCTTTGAAGCAAGGGGACATGACAGTGAGGGAGTATGTGAATAAGTTTAACCGGCTTGCTCGATTCAGTTTGGACATGGTTAACACACCCCAGAAGAAGGCTCTACGCTTTGCACGAGGATTGAATGAGCCATTACAAGGTTTAGCCATGTCTCATATACCCATGGGGGCTACTTTTGAGAGCTTAGTGGATATGGCCTTGCTTCAGGGAGATGATAAGAATGGCAAGAAAGAAGTCAAGCCTAATGAGGCTTAAACCAAGAAGGCGGACTCCAAGTGGGGAGGAAATCAGAGCAATCAGAGAAACCAGAGTAATCAGAACAACAAGGGTATCAAGGCCAACAACAACAAGGCAAGGGAGACAAGGAAGTGCAACTTCTGTGGGATTGTTGGACACATAGCCAAAGATTGTAGGAAGAAGAAGAGGAAGTTGGGAGAATGCTTTCATTGTGGAGAGTCTGGACACTTCAGCAAGGATTGCCCAAAGAAGCAAGGGCAGGGGCAAGGACACACTCAGCGAGCAGGACCTTCTGGAGGGCAGATGCATGCTCTCAACACTACTCCAGCTCCGGACCGAGGTAGTATTTCTGTAGAAAGCCTTGTTTACATTTCTGGTTTTCCTGTTCGAACTTTATTTGATTCTGGCGCATCGCATACCTTTATATCTTCTGACATTGTTGAAAGTTTGCACCTAAGTACTAGTCTAGTTGAGGATCCCGTTAGTGTTTCAAATCCAATTGGGGGTTCCGCCCATCTATCTATGATTTGTATGGATTTGAGGATTTCTATCTTGACCGTAGAATTCACATGTAATGCTTATATTCTCGGATTTTTGGGATACGGGTTGATTTTGGGCATGGATTGGTTGTCCAGTTATGGAGCCATTCTCGATTGTGAGCATAGGGTAGTGAGGCTTATGACTCGCCTTGGCAATACCCTAAAGATTTCTTGTAACCCTCTGGATCCCGTCATGTTATGTTATCTTGAATCCCTCGACTCGTCTATTGACAATCTTCAATCTGTGAGGGTGGTCCGAGAATATCCTGATGTTTTTGATGAGGTGAAGGGGTTACCCCCTAAGCGAGAGATAAATTTCCGCATTTATCTTGTTGATAATGCCAAGCCAGTTTCATTGCCTGTTAGGCACATGGCCCCGCGAGAAAGAAGAGAGCTTAGCAAGCAAATCAAGGAGTTGCTTGGGAAAAATTTCATTAGGCGAAGCATTTCAGAATGGGGTGCTCCGGTGGTATTCGCTACTAAGGCGGATGGTTCGCTTCGTCTATGTGTTGATTATCGTGAGTTGAACAAGCTGACAAAGAAGAATAGACACCCGTTACCGAGGATTGATGATCTCTTTGACCAGCTTGTTGGTGCTTCTGTTTTCTCTCAGCTCGATCTAGCCACCGGATTCCATCAGCTTAGAGTGGCTGAGGATAGTATTGATAAGATTGCGTTTAGGACTCCAGATGGATTCTTTGAATGGCTAGTCATGCCATTCGGTTTGACTAATGCACCCGCATACTTTGTTGATTTGATGAGTAGAGTGTTCAGGGGGTTCCTTAACAAGTTTGTGGTTGTCTTCGTGGATGATATTCTGGTCTTCTCTAAGGACGAGGAAGAGCATACTACACACCTCAAGGAGGTTATGGATACACTTAGAGCTCATCAGTTGAAAGCCAAGTTCTCTAAATGCCATTTTTGGAGAAAGGAAGTTTGGTTCCTTGGGCATATAGTTTCTAAGCAAGGCATAGTTGTGGATCCCGCTAAAGTGGGTGGTACAAGACTGGAAAGTTCCAAAGAATGCAACTGAAGTGAGAAGCTTTCTCGGTCTGGCAGGATTTTATAGGAAGTTCATTAAGGACTTCGCTAGGATTTCAGCCCCTCTTACTAAGTTAACGAAGAAGAACTTAGTCTTTGCATGGGACTTAGAGTGTGAGCTTGCTTTTCAAAGGCTCAAGAAAGCCCTTACCTCAGCTCCAGTTCTAGCATTACCCGATGGAGGGAAGATGTTTACCGTGTACACTGATGCATGTGGTACGGGATTAGGCGCTGTCCTGATGCAAGAAGGGAGAGTGATATGCTTTGGGGGTAGGCAACTCAAAGTTCATGAGAAGAACTATCCCACTCATGATTTGGAGTTGGCGGCGATCGTCTTTGCACTCAAATCCTGGCGCCACTATCTTCTAGGCGAAAGGTTTGAGTTATATACTGATCACAATTCGCTCAAGTACCTCTTCTCGCAGAAAGATTTGAATCTAAGGCAGCAAAGGTGGATCGAATTCTTGGCATCATATGACTTCGAGATAGCTTATACCCCTGGCAAGGGTAATGTTGTGGCGGATGCGCTAAGCAGAAGAAGGTTGACGTTGAGTCCATTGTTTGTTGAGATGAAGAGCCTAGAGTTCTTGGCAACCTTTGACTTTGCACCTGCTATTGGGTCGATGACTGGTTCGTTAGCATCCCTCGAGCTTAGACCTACACTTCTTGATCAAGTTGGGGCTTCACAGAGGGAAGACCCGCAGATAGTCGAGATCATGGACAAGTTGATTTGGGGTGAGACGTCAAGTCACCTCGCTAGATATACTATTGATGACAAGGGATGGCTAAGGCGTGATGGAAGACTATGTGTCCCACAAGTGGGAGACTTAGTAAATAAAGTTCTTGAGGAGGCGCATCACTCGAGGATGACCATACATCCCGGAGGGGATAAGATGTACCGGGATATGAAGCGCATTTTCTTTTCGGATGGGATGAAAAAGGATGTGGCAGAGTTTGTTTCTAGATGCATTGTTTGCCAGCAAGTAAAGGCCGAGACGAAGAAGCCCGGTGGGCTACTGCATCCATTGGAGGTCCCGCTATGGAAGTGGGAAAGTATCTCCATGGATTTTGTGGATGGATTGCCGAGATCAAGGAAGGGGAATACTAGCATATGGGTCATAGTGGATAGACTCACGAAGAGCGCCCATTTTATTCTGGGGAAGAGCAAGAGGACCGCATCATGGCTAGCATCTGTTTATCTTCGAGAGATAGTGCGATTGCATGGAGTTCCTTCTAGCATAGTTAGCGATCGTGACCCGATCTTCACTAGCCAGTTCTGGAATAGTTTGCAAGAAGCGATGGGTACGCGATTGAATCTAAGTACAGCCTATCACCCACAGACGGATGGCCAGACCGAAAGGGTGAATAGGGTACTAGAAGATCTGTTGAGGCTATGCATTCTTGACATTGGTGGCACTTGGGAAGACCACCTTCCTCTCGTAGAGTTTGCTTATAATAACAGCTACCAAGCAAGCATAGGGATGGCACCATTCGAAGCTTTATATGGGAGGTCGTGCAAGTCACCAACACGTTGGTGGGAGACGACGGATAAGCTTATACTTGGGCCCGACATGATAAGGGACACATCCGAGAAGGTTGACTTGATTCGAAGGCGGATGAAAACAGCCCAAGACAGACAGAAATCCTATGCAGACAAGCGAAGGACAGACTTAGAGTTTGAAGTTGGAGATATGGTCTTTGTGAATGTTTCTTCTTTGCGAAATGTGGTTCGTTTTGGAGCAGTTGGGAAGCTGGCACCAAGGTTCGTAGGACCCTTCCCTATCATCGAGAGGATTGGGCAAATGGCTTATAGAGTGGAATTGCCCGAAAAGCTGGCCGGAGTGCACAATGTTTTTCATGTCTCGCATCTCCGAAAGTGCCTACATGAGTCAGCCGAGGTAGTTGAGCCTAGCATTCTTAAAGACGTGGAGGTAGAAAAAGAGGCAACTTTGAGGCGAGCTCCGATTTGTATCTTGGGAACGGAGATCAAGAAGCCGAGGAATCGAGAAGTGAAGTTAGTAAAGGTTCAGTGGAGTGAAGCCGAAGAGGACGCAACTTGGGAAACCGAGGAGAAGATGCGCGCGCTTCACCCATTTCTTTTTGAGGGTACATTCTCAATCTCTTTTCCTATAAGTCAGCATATCTTTCTTTTGCTATCCATGTTTATCTTGTTATCTCGTTAACCTTGTCATGAGAACCTTAGGTAGAAACCCTTTGGATGAAACATGTATTTGAAACATGTTATGCTTGATGTTTGCAAGTGGTTTCAAGTGTTTGCAAGTGGATACTCGTGGATGCATGATACACATTAGGCACTAAGATCGTCTCACACACTTTCATATTGCATATGCATAAGTGCTTCTACTTATTCATGGATGAAACTTGTTATGCTATCACGTGGATGTTGCATATGGATGAATGTTATGTGCACTCATGTAGAGATTATAGGAATTTGCATACCTATGGACTCATTTCACTAACATACTTTGCATTAAGGAGGTTTACTGAATCAGTAGGCACCTGATTTTCGCATTAGATAAGTACATATACACACACCTTTCGCATATGATCATACAGCATTTAGAATCTTTTAAGGACAATGACTGCTCGTGGATGATGTTTTGAGTAGATGGATGATGGATGGTAGGATACGTTCTTCCTAACTTGAAGATTTCGGGGACGAAATCCTTTAAGGTGGGGAGAATGTAACAACCCGTATTTTGAATAACATGTTATAACGTAAATCAAGGCAGAATTAAATGTTAAAGTCTGAATCAAGGGAAACCGGCTGTGCCATTGCGTTCGTCTCGGAAAAATACGCGAAATAGAGTCCGAGTTTTCGAAAATCGGAGTCCGTATGACCCAGTTATGGCCCATAGAAGTTTTCAGATAATTTCAAGTTCAAAAACAGTTCAAATTTCAAATCTAGAGCCAAACAAACTGGGCGGGAAAGTTTCCCACCCAGAGCCCAAGTCGACTGGGGAGTCGACTTGGGAGTCGACACACCCCAGCTGGTGTCGACTGCCCAGTCGACACCCCTGTCGACCTGGGTGGTCGGGCCAGACTGGCCTGGTGCACCTGTTTTGGCTCCTGGGTCTTGTTTTGTTGGCTAGTGACGTGATTTGATGGCTCAGATCTGAATTAGGGTTAATCCTATGGCCTAAACTAGTCTCTACACCTATAAAAACACCCTAATACCTAGCCTAAATCATCACAAATCATTCCTACAACTAAATTATGCCAAAATGCTTCCTAATCATGGCCTCCACCTTCATATCATGACCTCCATCTTCTTCATGAAAGCTTGAGTGTTCTAAGCTAGTAAAAGAGCCATCTTTCTTCATACAAATCAAAGGAGCTTCTTATTTCTCAAAGACAACTTGGAGCTTATCTTCATTTGGGGATTTCTAGTGTGGCTTCGTCTCAATCTTGTTTTATTTTGTTCTAGTCTTCTTAGCCAAGCTTTGTAAGCCCACTCTACTCTTAGATTTAAACTATGAAGTTAATGTGATTCATGTAGCAAGTTGAAATGGGACTTTTGGGTATAATACTTGTCTTGGGGCTATATTTGTATGCATAGATCCATTTATGACTCTTTTGATCTATGATTGTGGCACTATCATGAACCTAGTATCATTTACCTTGATTTTTGGGTAGAAAGCTTTGAGCTTTATTTGGTGGTTATGCATAATGCAACATAGAACTTGGTAGTTATGCATAATGCAACATAGATCCTCTCATAACCTTGATGTTAACTCGCATATGATCTTGAACTATATGTTAATCACATGTTATCACCCCATGTTAACTATGACCATGTTATCACTTATTTGCTAAGTTGATGTCACACATGTTTTGAGGCCAATAATGCCATATGCTAGTTGTGATGAACACCTTTGCCTCATATATCACCATGTTAAACTTGTGATAGATTTTGCCACTTTATGCCCAACTTATCATATCATTATGTTCCCCCTTTTGATCTATTTGTGTTGATGCGAACTTACATGCGATGGGGTTACGTTATGGGTAAACTTAAATGACATGAAACATGACTTGAAAATATGACATGTGATTATGCTTGAAAACATGAACGTGGACATGACATGTAGAAAACATGAAAGTGGCCAACTCGAGGTTGGGTTGAGTTTGTAGCATAAATCTACCCGGAACCGACCGGCTTAACTAGTGGCTACAAACAATAGGACCCAATGTGAGTAGTTGGTCATAGCGCACTTAAAACCCGAGGTTAGACTAGGTTGTGGTGTAAAGCTACCCGGACCCGCCCGGCTTAACTAGTAACCACAACAAAGTCTAATGTGAGAGGTTGGGGTGCATTAAGTTAATTAATGCCACATGGTAGGGTTAAGTCATGGACCACTTGAATACTTAACCAATTAAACATGATGGATTGGTAGGGTTAAGTCATGGACTACTTGAATACACTTAACCAGTTGAACACGATGTATTGATAGGGTTAAGTCATGAACTGCTTGGATACACTTGACCAACTCAATACATGGTTAGGATAGGGTTAACCACACTTAACCCGCTTGAAATCCTAGTTACATGGTCCTTTTCAGCAGTAACCCACTAGGGAGTATCATGGATACCCTAGGACTAGGCTAGGGTGGGGCACGATTACTGGGCTGATTGTAAGAGACCAAAAGAGACGGCTGAATGGTGCACCAGTTAAGTTCAGGCGGACCATGGTCGTGCACATTAAGTCCGGAGTTGAACATGGGCACCGGTAGGTTTAGACTGTGCGTGCTTGTTTTGTGTCTGTGGTTTACACCCTAGGACTGGATACACCCTAGGGTGGACCTTGCACAGTTAACTACATTCCATGATTAAGCCGTATGACACCGATACACGACGAGTTAGGCTTACAGGGAGCCGATCGACTAGACCGAGTAGTTGGACCTTGATTTAGGTCATCTCATGATGTTGGGCCAACTTTGGGCCAAGGGATCATTTCTTGTTTATACTTGATATGGATTAGAATACTAGTACACTTGGTGCAACTTAACCTTGTATATGCAATGCCACTCTTGTTAACTTTTCACCATGCCAGTTATCATCCTATGTTTCATCTCTGTTTTACATGTCCAGTTAACTTTATTAGTTTTTATACTAATAGTAGGTAGGGCTTACCAGTCTTTTTGACTGACATGTTTTCCTTTCGCCTCTTTTCTTCCGTTCCCCCCCCCTCCCCCCCGGTTCTCATGGTGGGAACACTAGCACCTAGCTTGGATCTTTAGCTTGCTTTCTGGATAGCTCATGTACGGTTTGGACTTGAGCTCGCTATGGCTTTACCACGTCTACTTTGGGGATAGTTTACTTTATGTTATTTCCAGTTTTCAGTTTATGTTTCTAGACTTGTAGTAGTTGGAAAATAATGACTAAGTACTTTGATGTAACTTGACTATGGTTTTGAAATAGTAATTTTATCCGCTGCTTTATTTACTCTGTTTTACTCATATGTTCTGTCTTGTGATATCTTTGTGCATGATTACCCGGTAAAACGCCCCTCCAAAGCTAGTGTACTTGCAAGAGTGACCCTGGCGGAGGTGGGGTGTTACAGCTTTGATCATCAACCACAAGACTTTGCTTTTCAACATAAGCCTTGATCATTTGCCACTTAGGCATGCCACACAGGAAATTCACTCCATGCGTTTGATATCCATCAATATATAACCCCTGAGCTCGTACGTCTCAGAGAAGAGCGTTAAGCAAGAGAATAAATTCTCTGCCGCCAAACAGATATATATTTAATAGAAATCAATCACACAAAATAAAATCCAATGTCAAACACACAGTCCATTTACAAGTTCGTTCTGGGTCTGAACGAAACCGGAGGCACCTTGCACGTCGCGTATCCATCGATCTCCAAGTACGTCTGGACGATCACCAACTGATTCCCTCCTCTTGGGTGTACGACCCAATCAAGATCATCAGTAATTATCCTAACGACGTGAAGACCTCGGTCTTCAACCACCGTCTTCATCTTCGACTAATTGTCAAATCAGTTATTCAAAATGGGATAAACCCGGTCTTTCTGAATAACTCGCGTATATAATAAACAAGTGTTACACAAACACAACATATGCCTCATTCCAATTCATCAATCACTAACCGTAAATTAGTAAGAGAACAATTCCCCAAATATTAACCCCGAAGACCGAAACCAACATCAGATCAATACCCAGGAAAGCATTCATCTTAGCCAACCTACAGTTAGTTTCTAAATTTCACATTCTTAGGGAAAGGTTCCCATTAATTTTATCAAAGATAAATTCTTTTAAATTTATTCTTTAATCTTCCTTTGAATATCACTTCAAACTAGTCGGGATTAGCGAACCACACCGAAGTAATTATTTATTTTATTTCCCAATCCCAACCTATTCATCCCATGAAGTAAAACTGGTAATACTTCATATCTAACACCACAGTGTTATCGGTAAATTCGATTACCATTTCACATTCAAATCTAATTAAAGATTTAACTATCACCTGGAGCAAAACTGGTGATACTCCATTCTCGAATCTAATTAAAGATTCATTAAAACTCCACTTAGTTTTAATCTTTAACTGGGTTAAAGAACCGATGTCATTTAAAACACGGTTCACTATAAACCCCAAAATCACATCACATTTCAATCAGTCCCTAACCGTAAATTAGCAAGTGAGCAATTCCCTAAGTATTAACCCCGAAGGCCGAAACCAACATCAGATCAATACCCCGGAAACCATTCAACTTAACTAATCTCCAGTTAGTTTCTGATTTTCATAACTCCTTTGGATCTAAGAACAGTATTATCGAAGATACCGTTCACGACAAGCCAAAATCACATTCCATTAATTATCGGGTTAAAGAACAAGTGTTATTTAAAACACTGTTCACGATAAACCCAAAAATCAATACCAATTTAATTCCAATTAAATATTATTTAATTGGTACACTTCATTAAATCTAAATAAAAAGATTTAATCTTTTTCTCAACTGGCTTAAGAACAGTGTTAATGAAGACACCATTAACGACAAACCCAAATCACATTTTATATTAAATACAAGGCTCTGAATAGAAAATATATCGGCTTATATTCAATATCAGATTCCACGACCAACAAATATCGTATTGGAAATAACGATATTTATATATCTTTCAAATATCCATAACGTTATCTGTATAATCACGAAATCCAACATCGAAATATTCCAAAGACAATTTCGATTCAAATCCATTCCAATTCAATTATTGGAAATTCTGGTTACTTTTAAAACCCTTTTCAATTCAATTTATTTATTTAAAAATAAATAGAATTATAATTCTAGTTCAAAACTAGTTCATTTAGATAAAAATCTATTTTTATCTTTTCAAATATGGAGTTTTTCATCCTAATTCTTCCCAAACCATTTCTTATGATTTTACACAAATTATAACTATTTTTAATAATTTTATCAAGGCCCGTACAGTCGATTTCCATCAACGGCCATCGAACTGCACTTACAGCGACCTTTTCCAAATTTGATTTGGACATAATTCCAAATCCAACCGTTAGATTTCAAATCTCTAATATTTGTTAGAAAGCTATTTTCGATACAAACCCAACAGTTCTTGTTTTAGGAGAATCCGACGGTCGGATCTCCCGTAATATCCATTCGAAGTCAATGGTCGAAATTCGCGAACTGCCGCAGCGCGGCGCGTTCTATTCAGGCCATTATATATATATAATATATATATTATATATATTTCGTCGATTTCCATTTAAAAACGTATTTTTCAAATTGTTTTAAATTCATTTTCAAAGCAATTTCAACTTCATATTCAATTTCAAATCAAAATTGAATATTCCATATCATTAACATATAAATGATAATATTTTCAAAACGTTATATTTTGAAATCACTTCCTTTTCGATATTCGTTATAAAAACGAATAAAATCGATATGAATATCGCTCGCGTCAAAATGGCGCAAATCTAATCAACACGGCTTCATATATTTCTATTTTCAAATATTCTATTTCAAATAATTCTATTCAAATATTTCTTTTTCAAATATTCTATTTCAAATATTTCTATTCAAATATTTCTTTTTCAAATATTCTATTTCAAATATTCCATTTCAAATATTTCTATTCAAATATTTCTTTTTCAAATATTCTATTTCAAATATTTCTATTTCAAATATTTCTATTTCAAATATTCTATTTCGAATATTCTCTTTCAAATATTTCTATTCAAATATTCTATTTCAAATATTTCTATTCAAATATTACTATTTCAAATATTCTATTTCAAAACTGGAATGAGGCCCAATCATTTACCATAGATTTTATTTCTATGGATTTCCATACAACGCATGTATATATCAACAATGACAAATAATCAACCATCATCCAAAGTGCATTCTACACTGTATAAGCATCAAATATAAATATTCAACGTTTATAACAGTCTGTTAATCAATCGATCGACATACAACTAATTATTGGGATTAGTGTATGTCATATATCACCCCAATACCCGTGTGGGGTTTCAAACAATCAAACACAGATTTTATTTGTGTAGTTGGGCAATGTGTAAAATTTATTGTCCCAATCAATATCAGTCAAATGTGTGTATATAAACAAATCGTTCGATTTGCTTATATTTATTTATTTCATTTCGTATACACGTTAAAAATTCTATTTTTAACTATGAAAATATTTTTTATTTCATTCCACATCACACAATCAACTACACATCAAAATCTAACAAACAAGCCGTTCATGGTCTATGGACGACGGGTGTCGGGTGCTACTAAACACCGTCTGCATCCTAGTATATATTCTAACTAGAAAATTAAATTAAAAGTGAGAAGTTCTCACCGAATTGCTAATCCAAACGCCACGACTCTTCATATATAGAAATCTTCGTTGTTCGCCTTTTGTCTATTTCATCGTCTGTAGCCACTACATATATAAAAATCACATTTTTATATTGTTGCTATGTATATAAAAATCACATTTTTATAATCGCTCTCTATGGGTGAAAATCACATTTTTATACCGCTACTATATAGATAAAAATTCTATTTTTATTCTTCTCACTATATAAAAATCCGACCTTTTCACTTTGATTAACTATATAAAAATTCGACCTTTTCACTTTGATTAACTATACAAAAATCCGACCTTTTCTCTTTGATTAACTATATAAAAATCCGACCTTTTCACTTTGATTAACTGTATAAAAATCCGACCTTTTCACTTTGATTAACTATATAAAAATCCGACCTTTTCACTTTGATTAACTATATAAAAATCCGACCTTTTCTCTTTGATTAACTATATAAAAATCAACGACTCTTTTAGAACAAAACTGATTTTAAAAGCAAAACTGAATTTAAACAAAACAAATTATATAATGTATTTAAATTAAATACTCTCACCTTTCCTCCTGTTGAACAAAACCGACTTCAAGCCTTTTCCTTCCTCCGCACTATCGGACACAGCCAAATTGAAGCTCGTTGTTTAGGGTTCCTTGCGCGCGTCAAACGAGAAGGCTGGAAGGTGATCGGAGGGCGCCCAGGCGTCGGCTTTGGAGGGGTGGGGAGCCGTGGCACTAGCGGCGGCTACTAAGAAGGGGCTATGCTAGGGTTTCACGGTCATTGGGGTGTTGGGGCTCCGATGAAAAGGAGAAGAGAGAATCGAGGAGGGTCGCGGAGAACGCCAGCGGCGATCGGAGGAGGGGGTGCGATGGCACCTAGCAGCGGTGATGGGGGGGCTGGTCAATGGAATCGCGGTTTTGGGTTTTTTTTTCTGAACGACTGTGAATGAGGGAAGAGAAAAATAAAAAAGGGGGGTTATTGAATTTTTTTATATTATTTTATTTTATTTTATTATACTATAAAGCAAACTTTTATTTCGAATTCAAAATTGAACCCATCGACCGTCGTCCCTAGCTAATTACCCTCATTCCGAACACAATGGGATATGTATCGTAAGCTGATTCAATCGTTTCGATCAGTTTCTGTTAAAATCAAAATATAAATCTATATATTGAATTTGAACGCGCATTTCAATTTACTGGGGTCGCATACTAACCCTAAAAATTATTTCTAGCTTCGTATTGACAATACGGTCCTAACAAAACTAATATCGTCAAATTCTGAGATCGTTTGAAAAATGGCCATTTTCCAGTCGATTAAAATCAACTAAAACTGGTCAAACGCGTTTTCTTTTGCCACGCTCACATATTGATTCGAAAAATTATGAAATTTGAAACCCAGCAATAACTTGACATCCCAGATCCAACAAAAGTGGTTTTGTTGAAATCCGAGGTCGTTTGCAAAATTTCCATTTTTAAGGCCTTTATATATATTAAAATATATATAAATTCCACAGCGACTTTTCTGAATTTTAAACTGGACATATCTATCACTCTATAAAGTGAAATCTCAGTTTCTTACATTTGTTAGAAAGATATCGTCAAACAGATTCAAATATTTCCTATTTCGTCCAATTCCGACTTAAAACGAATTCTGTATATTCATTTGAAATTCGAAATCGAATTTTCGAACTACCGCGCCATTTCAGGCTCGAATTATAATCAAAATAAAATTATTCATTTTCATTTCGTCGAAAATAAATTTTCCATCGTTATTATTTAAAATAATCCATTTTAGATAATCAAAATTCACTAAATTCGCCAAAATAAATTTTTTAAATTGGCTCGGATTTCCGGGTTATTACAATCTCCCCCACTTAAAACTTTTCATCCCCGAAAAGGAACGAAGGCGAAAGTTGTTTAACAAATCAACTCAACTTGCATTATTTTCTTTACGGCTTAAGTTCTTCAACTTTTCAGTTTCTAAGAACTTTTAAAAAAAATTCAAAAATTTGGCTAACACCCTAAATTTTCGAATTTTTTTAGCCATAACCTCCCCTGCACCGGGGATTTCGGGATATTTCATATAGCCTCCCATGGCCTTCTTCAATCCAAAAGAAAAGGAAAAAGCCAAGCAGCTAGCCAATCGGCTCATAAAATCATCATCACCCAAACAAAACAGTAAATTATGGTAAACATGTACAGCTAGCCAATCGGCTCATAAAATCATCATCACCCAAACAAAACAGTAAATTATGGTAAACATGTACCTATTTGTCGGGCAAACAATTTTATTCTTCTGCTCTAGCCTCCTTGCTATGACCTGTTCAATGTAAGTGCATGTACATGCAAGCAAATGCGACTAATTTTTAATACAATTCATTTTTTGGTTCAATTTGGCTAAATACTCAACCTTTAATTAATCAAACAATAATGAAACAACACAACCATCAATTAATTTGTTGATTATCAATTCAAATTCATAACTTTGATATATAGTCAAAAAATCAGATTTTTGACGCCAAATCACAACAATAAGCCCTATCTAATTTTGGTTCTCACACCAGTCAATAGGAAATATATAGATATCACACTTTCGGCACTCGAATATAAACACTGATGATGAGGCCTCACCATTAGAATCATCTCCGGGCGACTAGAGTGGGATTCTATATCTATCCAGTATATTAAACTTCGAATACACGCTAGCTAGGCGTATATGCAAAATCTCCATATACTAGATTGTCCAAATCAATTTAAAATAAATATTCAAATACATATAATTGAATTAAATTTTCAAAAAAAAATTTTGTTTTTATTTTTAAAAATATACTCTTCACACTCGTTCTAGGAAACTATTGATCCCATCTCTATCGAGTCATTCCCATTGGATATTACTAATCCAATCTCTGATGAATCCTTTCGTATGGTTCTAATGTGTCATGTTCTCTAGCTCTGTAAACCAGAGCTCTGATACCAAATGAAGCGACCCAAACTTCCCCGGTAAGGAAAGCACAGATTGAATTGAGAACAAGCCACATCAGAACGCAGACAGAAGAACATTTCATTGTTAATTACAACAATTCATCAAAATACAAGAATATACAGAGTATAAACAAATAAAATACATTATAAAATATCAGAGATTACAATACATTACATAGCAGCGGAAAATAATAAAATACACAACTAGAAGTAATACATGGATACAGAGCTTTCCGAGTATCGTTCCAGCTGTAAATTAGGATCCTGCGAATGTAAATCTGCAAAACCAAAACTACTAGCTGCCCGTGTCAAAATAAGGGCACCCAGAGTTTATGTTAAAATAGTAAACTCCAGGTCAGTCAAGGGACTGGTGTGAGAACTAAAACAGTTATTAATATTGGTTTTTGAAGTTCGGTAAATCAAGGGACCACGCCGTATAACACGAAACGGGTTTCCTCCCAAGAATACCAGTGCATGAAACAAACAGTGCAATGCTAAGTAAAGAAAAATGAAGCTGTTATAAGACCCAGGTCCCATCACACAATGCAACGCAAGCTGGAGGATAGGGTTTTACCTTATAACAGCCAAAGAATGCTTGAAACGCGAAATTTTATCTTTTGATTCTTAATCAGACTCCAACCGTAAATTAGTAAGAGAACGATTCCCTAAGTATTAACCCCGAAGGCCGAAAACAACATCAGACCAATACCTAGGAAACCACCCATCTTAGCTCATTTCCAGTTAGTTTCTGATTTTATATAAAATCATAAATATCAATCATAGAAGGCATGGGTATCATATATCATGTCGCCATATATAGGTTTACAATCAAAACCGCAAAGTCATGTATTGGAAGTTGGATTTCCATCTGTGAACCGAGGCAAAACATAGTCCTCTACCGATTCGAGACAATCTAGCCTACCATGTCTCAGGAATAGAGCTCGAATGTCCCTTGGATCCTCAGGGCCAGTCAACCGATGTGGATTAAACTTAAACCCTGAACATGCGTTTCCCCGCCCTATGGGGCGCAAATGAGCCAACGAATTTCTCCATCATAGACCCGGACCGTCCGATCAAACCGAGGCGCCTCGCAACAGCAACAACCACACAGGTGAAAATAATATAAATGTCAGTCAGTTTAAGCACTGACACCACCCCTAGCTAGAAAGAAATGCATGCCCTCCCTGACGTCCTCTCCCTTTTTGGTTCACACTGGGGTGTGAGGCTCGCGAATCAACGCTACACAAAGCTATGCCACACAGGCGGTGCTTTGATCATCAACCACAAGACTTTGCTTTTCAACAGAAGCCTTGATCATTTGCCACTTAGGCATGCCAAACAGGCAATTCACTCCATGCGTTTGATATCCATCAATATATAACCCCTGAGCTCGTACGTCTCAGAGAAGAGCGTTAAGCAAGAGAATAAATTCTTCGCCGCCAAACAGATATATATTTAATAGAAATCAATCACACAGAATAAAATCCAATGTCAGACACACATTCCATTTAAAAGTTCGTTCTGGGTCTGAACGAAACCGGAGGTACCTTGTACCTCGCATATCCATCGATCTCCAAGTACGTCTGGACGATCACTAACTGATTCCCTCCTCTTGGGTGTACGGCCCAATCAAGATCATCGGTAATTATCCAAACGACATGAAGACCTCCGGTCTTCAACCACCGTCTTCATCTTCAACTAATCGTCGAATCAGTTATTCAGAATGGGATAAACCCGGTCTTTCTGAATAACTCGCGTACATAATAAACAAGTGTTACACAAACACAACATACGCCTCATTCCAATTCATCAATCACTAACCGTAAATTAGTAAGAGAACAATTCCCTAAATATTAACCCCGAAGGCCGAAACCAACATCAGATCAATACCCAGGAAACCATTCATCTTAGCCAACCTACAGTTAGTTTCTAAATTTCACATTCTTAGGGAAAGGTTCCCATTAATTTTATCAAAGATAAATTCTTTTAAATTTATTCTTTAATCTTCCTTTGAATATCACTTCAAACTAGTCGGGATTAGCGAACCACACCAAAGTAATTATTTATTTTATTTCCCAATCCCAACCTATTCATCCCATGAAGTAAAACTGGTAATACTTCATATCTAACACCACAGTGCTATCGGTAAATTCAATTACCATTTCACGTTCAAATCTAATTAAAGATTTAACTATCGCCTGGAGCAAAACTGGTGATACTCCATTCTCGAATCTAATTAAAGATTCATTAAAACTCCACTTAGTTTTAATCTTTAACTGGGTTAAAGAACCGATGTCATTTAAAACACGGTTCACGATAAATCCCAAAATCACATCACATTTCAATCAGTCCCTAACCGTAAATTAGCAAGTGAGCTATTCCCTAAGTATTAACCCCGAAGGCCGAAACCAACATCAGATCAATACCCCAGAAACCATTCAACTTAACTAATCTCCAGTTAGTTTCTGATTTTCTTAACTCCTTTGGGTCTAAGAACAGTATTATCGAAGATACCGTTAACGACAACCCAAAATCACATTCCATTAATAATCGGGTTAAAGAACAAGTGTTATTTAAAACACTGTTCACGATAAACCCAAAAATCAATGCCAATTAAATATTATTTAATTGGTACACTTCATTAAATCTAAATAAAAAGATTTAATCTTTTTCTCAACTGGGCTTAAGAACAGTGTCAATGAAGACACTATTCACGACAAACCCAAATCACATTTGATATTAAATACAAGGCTCTGAATAGAAAATATATTGGCTTATATTCAATATCAAATTCTACGGCCAGCAAATATCGTATTGGAAATAACGATATCTATATATCTTTCAAATTTCCATAACGCTATCTGGATAATCACGAAATCCAACATCGAAATATTCCAAAGACAATTTCGATTCAAATCCATTCCAATTCAATTATTGGAAATTCTGGTTACTTTTAAAACCCTTTTCAAATTCAATTTATTTATCTAAAAATAAATAGAATTATAATTCTAGTTCAAAACTAGTTCATTTCGATAAAAATCTACTTTTATCTTTTCAAATATGGAGTTTTTCATCCCAATTCTTCCCAAATCATTTCTTATGATTTTACACAAATTATAACTATTTTTAATAATTTTATCAAGGCCCGTACAGTCGATTTCCATCAACGGCCATCGAACCGCACTTACACCGACCTTTTCCAAATTTGATTTGGACATAATTCCAAATCCAACCGTTAGATTTCAAATCTATAATATTCGTTAGAAAGCTCTTTTCGATACAAACCCAACGGTTCCATTTTTAGGAGAATCCGACGGTCGGATCTCCCACAATATCCATTCGAAGTCAATGGTCGAAATTCGCGAACTGCCGCAGCGCGGCGCGTTCTACTCAGGCCATTATATATATATATAACATATATATATTATATATATTTCGTCGATTTCCTTTTAAAAACATATTTTTCAAATTATTTTAAATTCATTTTCAAAGCGGTTTCAACTTCATATTCAATTTCAAATCAAAATTGAATATTCCATATCATTAACATATAAATGATAATATTTTCAAAACGTTATATTTTGAAATCACTTCCTTTTCGATATTCTTTATAAAAACGAATAAAATCGATATGAATATCGCTCGCGTCAAAATGGCGCAAATCTAATCAACACGGCTTTATATATTTCTATTTTCAAATATTCTATTTCAAATATTTCTATTCAAATATTTCTTTTTCAAATATTTCTATTCAAATATTTCTTTTTCAAACATTCTATTTCAAATATTCTATTTTAAATATTTCTATTCAAATATTTCTATTCAAATATTTCTTTTTCAAATATTCTATTTCAAATATTTCTATTTCAAATATTTCTATTTCAAATATTCTATTTCAAATATTTCTATTCAAATATTCTATTTCAAATATTCTATTTCAAATATTCCTATTCAAATATTACTATTTCAAATATTCTATTTCAAAACTGGAATGAGGCCCACTCAATTACCATAGATTTTATTTCTATGGATTTCCATACAACGCATGTATATATCAACAATGACAAATAATCAACCATCATCCAAAGTGCATTCTACACTGTATAAGCATCAAATATAAATATTCAACGCTTATAACAGTCTGTCAATCAATCGATCGACATACAACTAATTAATGGGATTAGTGTATGTCATATATCACCCCAATACCCGTGTGGGGTTTCAAACAATCAAACACAGATTTTATTTGTGCAGTTAGGCAATATGTAAAATTTATCGTCCCAATCAATATCAGTCAAATGTGTGTATATAAACAAATCGTTCAATTTGTTTATATTTATTTATTTAATTTCATATACACGTTAAAAATTCTATTTTTAACTATAAAAATATTTTTTTATTTCATTCCACATCACACAATCAACTACACATCAAAATCAAACAAACAAACAAACAAGTCGTCCATGGTCTGTGGACGACGGGTGTCGGATGCTACTAAACACCGTCTGCATCCTAGTATATATTTTAACTAGAAAATTAAATTAAAAGTGAGAAGTTCTCACCGAATTGCTAATCCAAATCCCACGACTCTTCATATATAGAAATCTTTGTCGTTCGCCTTTTGTCTATTTCATCGTCCGTAGCCATTACATATATAAAAATCACATTTTTATATTGTTGCTATGTATATAAAAATCACATTTTTATAATCGCTCTCTATGGATAAAAATCACATTTTTATACCGCTACTATATAGATAAAAATTCTATTTTTATTCTTCTCACTATATAAAAATCCGACCTTTTCTATTCGATTAACTATATAAAAATCCAACCTTTTCACTTCGATTAACTATATAAAAATCCGACCTTTTCACTTTGATTAACTATATAGAAATCCGACCTTTTCACTTTGATTAACTATATAAAAATCTGACCTTTTCTCTTTGATTAACTATATAAAAATCCGACCTTTTCTCTTTGATTAACTATATAAAGATCTGACCTTTTCACTTTGATTAACTATATAAAAATCCGACCTTTTCACTTTGATTAACTATATAAAAATCCGACCTTTTCTCTTTGATTAACTATATAAAAATCAACGACTCTTTTAGAACAAAACTGATTTTAAAAGCAAAACTGAATTTAAACAAAACAAATTATATAATGTATTTAAATTAAATACTCTCACCTTTCCTCCTGTTGAACAAAACCGACTTCAAGCCTTTTCCTTCCTCCGCACTATCGGACACAGCCAAATTGAAGCTCGTTGTTTAGGGTTCCTTGCGCGCGCCAAACGAGAAGGCTGGAAGGTGATCGGAGGGCGCCCAGGCGTCGGCTTTGGAGGGGTGGGGAGCCGTGGCACTAGCGGCGGCTACTAAGAAGGGGCTATGCTAGGGTTTCACGGTCATTGGGGTGTTGGGGCTCCGATGAAAAGGAGAAGAGAGAATCGAGGAGGGTCGCGGAGAACGCCAGCGGCGATCGGAGGAGGGGGTGCGATGGCACCTAGCAGCGGTGATGGGGGGGCTGGTCAATGGAATCGCGGTTTTGGGTTTTTTTTCTGAACGATTGTGAATGAGGGAAGAGAAAAATAAAAAAGGGGGGTTATTGAATTTTTTTATATTATTTTATTTTATTTTATTATACTATAAAGCAAACTTTTATTTCGAATTCAAAATTGAACCCATCGACCGTCGTCCCTAGCTAATTACCCTCATTCCGAACACAATGGGATATGTATCGTAAGCTGATTCAATCGTTTCGATCAGTTTCTGTTAAAATCAAAATATAAATCTATATATTGAATTTGAACGCGCATTTCAATTTACTGGGGTCGCATACTAACCCTAAAAATTCCATAAAAATTATTTCTAGCTTCGTATTGACGATACGGTCCTAACAAAACTAATTTCGTCAAATTCTGAGACCGTTTGAAAAATGGCCATTTTCCAGTCGATTAAAATCAACTGAAACTAGTCAAACGCGTTTTCTTTTGCCACGCTCACATATTGATTCAAAAAATTATAAAATTTGAAACCTAGCAATAACTTGACATCCCGGATCCAACAAAAGTGGTTTCGTCGAAATCCGAGGTCGTTTGCAAAATTTCCATTTTTAAGGCCTTTATATATATATTAATATATATATATATAAATTCCACAACGACTTTTCTGAATTTTAAACTGGACATATCTTTCACTCTATAAAGTGAAATCTCAGTTTCTTACATTCGTTAGAAAGACATTTTCAAACAGATTCAAATATTTCCTGTTTCGTCCAATTCCGACTTAAAACGAATTCTGTATATTCATTTGAAATTCGAAATCGAATTTTCGAACTACCGCGCCATTTCAGGCTCGAATTATAATTAAAATAAAATTATTCATTTTCATTTCGTCGAAAATAAATTTTCTGTCGTTATTATTTAAAATAATCCATTTTATATAATCAAAATTCACTAAATTCGCCAAAATAAAAAATTTAAATTGGCTCGGATTTCTGGGTTATTACAAATGGTTTATTAACGATTCCATAACGACTTTCTGAAAATTTGATTTGGACGTAACTAAAAATCTATAAGATGAAATCTCAATTTTTCTCTTTCATTAGAAAACTATTATCCAATAGATCTAGACAATTCTTGTTTCAAAGAATTCCGACTTACATTAGATTCGGTATATTCGTTTAAAGTTCAAATTGTAAAACTATGAACTACCATGACGCTGCAGCTCATTTTATAATTAAATAATAAATTATACGTTCAAATGTCGTTTAATAAACGAATTCGTTGTTATAATTCAAATTTAAACTTAATAAAATATTATATATTGGCAATACATACTATAATACAAACCCAACTAAATCCGACTATTTCAAAAATTAAATTTATAATTTTATAAATAATATTCATAAAATATTCATAACCATTGAGTTTAAGTTATTTAGATTTCAAATCAACATTTAAAACCCATTAAATAAATGGTTAAAAAATTGGATCGTTACAAAAATCATCACATAGAAATTTCGAAAAAATCATGGGTATGCAAAATGTCCTTAAGAGCCATATCTCAAAATTATATAGTCGTGCAACCTCATATTAAATAAATAAAGGTATTTTATAATATCACGATACGTAAAATATGGGTCGTTACACTGAAGCTTACAAAATCCTCTGAAACAAACAAAATTTCAAAGATTGAAACTAGTTCTCGAACCTTGTTTCAATTTAGTCATCGATAATTATTTTTATTATAATCATTCTTTGTATGCTCACTCCAATAATTTGGAGCCAAAATTCATTACTTAAGTCATATACCGGACACATATTCAACAAGAAGTGCTGGTACAACTGGGAAAAATAGTATAAGATCGTGTAAGCTTAGGATAATGGGAGGAATCTTGGTAAGACTAAGGAATTTTGGGTTTAGTTTAGTTTTGCTTTGTCTCGTATGCTAATTCATCGTTTGCATTAGATATATCATTATTTTGTACATATATATATATATATAGCATTCAAAGAGGTAAGATCTATAAAAATCGTTTA
This sequence comes from Allium sativum, assembly GCA_030737875.1. Classification (NCBI taxonomy): domain Eukaryota; kingdom Viridiplantae; phylum Streptophyta; class Magnoliopsida; order Asparagales; family Amaryllidaceae; genus Allium; species Allium sativum. The sequence continues at coordinate 665,723,829 of CM060923.1, forward strand.
TTGTACATAATTATTTTATTATTGTCATTAAGAAAGAAGTTTCCAACATCCAAAATAAAATGTCATCGTATAAAGTTCTGCTTCCCATTTCTTAATGCCAACCATTACTCTTAAAGTAGGCACCCAAATATGTCAATACAATAGGCGTCCCTACCATCTCATATATTAAACTCAAAATTTTCAATATACCACAAAAATCAAAATTTTCAATATGCCGCAAAAATCATGAAAAAGCACAAAAAAATGAAAATTTGATTTTCTATCCATATATAGCATGCTAATCTTTTAAATAAATAGATGATTAAAAAAGGTTTTTCTAATTATCTTGCATGGCTATTGAACTATCCAATCGTCTTTTCCTATATTTTTTTACTAATAAACACTTTTAATTTTAAACTATTCTTAATTTTCGGAATTCTCATCTAGCAACAAAAAGGAAAAGAAAATAAGAAAAAATGATACAAACTTTTCATAATAAAGATTACATTTCAACAAACAACAATGATATTTTCGATTACAAAATCATTAAACTTTATGTCTTTTGAAATTTTTTTAGCCATGAGGTTATCAAAATTAGGATTGTATCATTTGCTTTCATCTATTTAGAAAAACAAATCTTTATTATATTTATTTATTAATAATCGTAATACATTTTGTATCAGCATTTTTTGGTGTAAACATAAACTATCACTAGTACAAAACAGGCATGTTGCTTCGTCTCATTTGCTTCGGTTTAACTCACAACCGAAGCAAATGGTATCGTTTGCTTCGCCTTTATTAAAAACAGAAGCAAATGATACTATTCCTATTGCTTTGTCTTGTTTGCTTCGGTAGTGCTCACAACCTAGGAAAATAGTGTCATTTGCTTCAGTTTTGTTAACAACCGAAGCAAGTGCACTGAAGTAGATAGTGTTACTTGCTTCAGTTGTCTTTATGATTAGAGCAAATAATATTATTTACATCAGTTCCTTAGACCGAAGCAAATGCACAGAAGTAGATAGTGTTATTTGCATCGGTTCTTTCGGAACCAAAGCAAATGCATAAAAGCAACAATAAGTTATATTACTCTAAGAAAATGCGCGTATCAAACATCGTAAACAATAGCTTACAAATGTCATTATTCATAACTAAGTATGATTAATGATTGTTAATAAATAATTTATTATAACAAGCCAAAATTTTAGAACAAATTTAAAATTTATTTTTTGATAAATTTTACTATGATTTACAATTGATTTTAAGAAATAACGACCTGAAATTTAAATTAAAAACAAGTTTGAACATAAAATTTACATTTTAGTTTTGAGAAAAATTGATTAAAACGATCAAATTAGCTTACAAAACATATTCCGTTATGTCCGAGATAGGGATATTTAGTTACTAGCGACAGTCCTTGGGATTCATTTGGAGTTCGGGCGCGAAACTTCGCAATGAAGTAATGTTAGGAATTAAGTAATAAGAAACATATATATATAAATATCCCTCATTACCAAACCCTAGCCCTAATCTGTTTACGGCCGCCGCCACTCAATGAATAACCAAAACGGTCCCAATTTGATTCGCTAATTTCTCTTAATCCACTTCGAATTAAAACATAACTTCAAAACGAAAGTTGTAGAGATTCTTTAGATCTTCAATTTCATATGGATGTCATCAATTTTAGTGAAGTGTGTTGCCCGAATTCTGGGCTCGAACGTGCCCTATTCGAGTGCATTTTTCCACGTAGTGGGGGCTGCAAGTTCGCCCCAGTCCTCGGTGATGGCAAGCGATGCGAAGCTCTTCGGCGTGGTGGAGTTGGATCGTGGTCACGCGATGTATGGAGGTGGCGATTTTGAGCTCTAGGTTGCATGTTTTCTTCGATGTCAGCTGCAGATGTTACGGGGAAGAAAGATTAAAAAAGGGTTTAAGTTTTAATTTGTAATTAAAATGTAATTAGTGTACTAATTAAGGTTATTAAGTAATTAAAAGTTTAAACCTCTATAACTTCTGCAAATGAAAACATAATTCGACGATTCAAGATGTGTTGGAATCGTCTAGACAAGATCTATGCAACGGAACTAATTTGGAAGAATTTGGAGCCAGCTAAAATTATTGATTAAATTAAACGCGTTGTTTAATTTAATGAAACAATCATTTTATAACATTTCAAAATTGATCAAGGTGAGAACTCTACAATCTTGTTTGATTATATATATTGATTGCATGTGATTGCGATGTTTGCTTCGTGGTTAATGAATGATATTTACAGCTTTTATTGTTATTATTATTAAACTGGGAATATAAGCGTTGTTGATAGAAGCACTTTTATTATAGTGATTGATTGATAGATGGTAGTTGATATGGATGTGTTAATATTATTGATCGACGCTAGTCTATGAATTAGAAAAGCGCGACATTTAAATTAAATTCTGCAAGCATACAGGTGTGTAGCATACAGGTCGAACACAGGGAGGTGAATTAAATCAATTATTTATCTAATCTCTTGGGCGAGTTAGACAAAGCTTAGAGGTTGATTTTTTTTTCGCAAAGCAAAATAAAAACTGAAACTATGAATAAAAGATGCAATTAAATTCACTACAGATTCGAATCTAATCGGATCTGTAATAAATTCAACGATTAAAATAAAATAGAACACTAGAAATAAAATTGCAGAAAAGAAATCAACAACTGAAAATAAAAACTAGGATTACCGCTGAATCTAATCAGACGGTCAATCACTAGTAAGAAAAATAGAAGCAATAGCAAATTGTGTTCTAGCAAATCTAATTGACTAGACAACATAATTTGCCACGAAAATAAAATGCAGGAACTAAAGAAAAGAAAGCTTTATTAAAACTAAAAGAGAGTACAGAAGAATGAATGAATTTTTACAATGGTTACAACACATATTTATAGATGAGAATGGGAAAACCATAATTAGGTCTATGAATAAATGGGCCTCCTCATTCATGAATATCTCTTGCCTTCCTTGACTAACTTGATTGGAGAAAATCTGGGCATATCATGGTAAATATATCTTTCAATTCTCCCATGTGGCTAATTGATTGATAAAAGATTGCATATAATTAATTCTTCCAAACAAGGACGCTTATCAGACTCCAAAGGCAATATAAGATAAAATCTTCAAAATTGATTTTTCTTCTTGGCAACAATTCAATCAGAAATTCTTCTAATTGAAATTGAATGATTTGAATTTAATTCCATGATAAGAATATGGCTATTGCTGAAATGTCAATTGGTGCACATCATAAATACATACACATGAATATGTGTATGTATATATATATATAACATGACACTAATCCAGATATTTCTCAAAGCAAAGGGCCAGTGTGAACGCGCTCCGTTTCTTTGGCAAAAAGTGAGCTTGACGGGGTTCGAACTCAGGTCTCTCAGCACCAATTCCTATGCCTTTACCAGTGAGCTACTACTTCTTTTGCAATTGAAATGAATTTGATGTGAGGAAGTAGCTCTTTCTTGTAGTTGGCCTTTGATTTGAATTGAAGGAGGCAACGCTTGAAATCTGTAAAAAAATACCCAAAGTATCATTTATTTATTTACAAAAGATAAAGCATAAGAGTCATAAAATAAACACTTTTTCATGTCAATCAAATACCCCCACACTTATCTTTTACTCGTCCTCGAGTAAAACAAAAAATGAAAAACTAAACTAGATAGGTCACACTTTCGTAGGAAACACGATTGCATTGAGCGTATGCAACAAGCCGTTAAACCTCTAGGTGTCCCTAGTAGGACGAGTGGTGTCTCGTGAGGGTTTTCAGCGGATACTACCCACAAAATCCAAATGTAATATGCTATGATTCTAATGAAACTACATGAATGCAATGGACATATGCAAATAAAAACGAAAAATGAAAACACGACTTGTTTCAGGAAAGTGGTACAGCAAATTAAGTTAACAATTTCTAGTCAGTTGATTGTATTTTCGATACCTCGACTTGTCACAAATTTTCAATATAAATCAAGTTTTCAAATGTTAAATTCCAGTTTGGCCAGTTGGTTCGGTCGATAACATAGTGCAGCCATGAAATAAATTCTTAGTTTGCTTGGCACAGTTTGCAAAGTGGTACTCTAATTTTCTCATGTATGGCTTGTCAAATCAATAAGGTCAAGAAGTGTTTGGGTATCATCGCTTATTCTTTATTCTATAAAATTTTAAGATTTATGATTAAGTATATACACCTAACTAAAAAGACCAAGGTTTACCACCCATGCACTGCCTCGCGGACTAACGGAGAGTAGGTAAAGAGCTTGGCGGATTGTGCAGGCCGACTTTGACTTTGTCAACAACGTGTCGGTAATCCTTAGGTGTCCAATCTCATAAAATGAGACCAAGATATTCCAATGCTGACTTTGTCAACAACGTGTCGGATAGAGCTTGGCGGGTTTGCACACCAACGCTCGATATACAAGCAATGTTGGATACCCTTGGAATACTATTATTATTATTATCGAAAATATAAGCACAAAAGAGAGTTACGCGAATTCAACTTAACACAACTTAGTTTTAAAGATTTGAAAAGCCAATATAAGTATTTTAAGTCCTCCACTTATTTAAACAAAGTCTACAATATAGAATAGATTTCATGGCCATCACCTAAGAATCTCCCTATGTACCGGTTACACTATTATCCCTCAAAATTAAACTTTTCATTATATTTCCTATTCGATCTAAGTTGAGAGAGAAAAATACTATCAACTGGCTAAAAATTGTAAACTTATTTTGCTGTATCAATTGAAAATGAGCCGTATTTCAAAAAAGCAAAAAAAAAAATTATTGTATGTTACTACAATCTAAAATGTATGGTGGTCCTACTTAAATGGCTGAAAATAAAAAGAAATAAAAACAAAGAAAAATGAAAATGGATGAAATGCAGACTCCCCCCCCCCCCCCCCACTTGATTGAGACAGTGTCCCAACTGTCTAAGGCAGAAAAACAAAAATAAAATTAAAAAAAATGAAAAAGAAAAATAAAAGAAAAAGAACGTGTACCACCTGATTTCATGGTGGATGATCATGCAGGTCGATAGAGTCATCTTCGTCATATTGCTCGAATTCCAAAAATGGTTTCAACCGTTGACCGTTTACTTTGAAGACTTTTCCATCCCTAGGATTTTCAATTTCAACCGCTCCATGAGGGTATACTGTTTTCACGACATAAGGTCCAGTCCATCGAGATCTGAGTTTTCCTGGAAACAAGTGAAGTCTAGAGTCGTATAAAAGGACTTTTTGACCTACGTTGAATTCCTTACGAATTATGTTTTTGTCGTGTTGGGCTTTGGTTCTTTCTTTGTAGATTTTCGCATTTTCATACGTCTCATTTCTTAATTCCTCTAATTCCGAAATTTGTAACTTCCTATGTGAGCCGGCTTTTTCTAAGTCAAAATTCAAAAATTTTATGGCCCAAAGAGCGTGATGCTCTAATTCAAGAGGTAAGTGACAGGCCTTTCCAAAGACTAATCGGTATGGTGACATCCCTAGATTGGTTTTATAAGCAGTGCGGAAAGCCCAAAGTGCATCAATCAGTTTTACGGACCAATCTTTTCTATTGGAGTTCACGGTTTTCTCAAGAATTTGTTTGATTTGTCTATTGGAAACTTCTACTTGTCCACTAGTTTGTGGATGGTAAGGTGTTGACAGCTTGTGTGTGATTGAGTATTTCCTGAGCAAGGACTCAAAAGCACGATTACAGAAATGAGTGCCATTATCGCTAATGATAGCTCGAAGTGTACCAAAGCGTGAAAAGATGTATTCTTTGAGGAATTTGACAACAACCTTGTTGTCATTGGTTTTGGTCGGAATGGCTTCAACCCATTTTGAGACATAATCTACCGCAAGCAAGATGTAAAGATTCCCAAATGAATTAGGGAATGGTCCCATGAAGTCGATGCCCCAAACTTCGAATAACTCAATTACTAAAATGGGGTTGAGAGGCATCATGTTTCGCTTAGAGATTCGACCCGTTCTTTGACATCGCTCACATTTAGAGCAAAATTCGAAAGCGTCATGGAAGAGTGTGGGCCAATAAAAACCGCTTTGCAAAACTTTTGCAGCAGTTTTTCTTGCTCCAAAATGACCGCCACAAGCATGGTCATGTGAGAAGGAGAGAATACTTTGGTGTTCATGATCAGGCACACACCTTCGAATGATTTGGTCTGGACAGTATTTGAAAAGATATGGGTCGTCCCAATAGAAGTTTCGAACTTTCGAGAGAAATTTTTGTTTATCTTGTTTCGACCATTCAGCGGGCATTTGTTGTGTGACAAGATAATTCACAATGTCAGCGTACCAAGGGGTGTTAGAGATCGAAAGGAGTTGTTCGTCAGGAAAATAGTCATCGATTTGGGTGTCGTTATCATTTTCGTGCACAATTCGAGAGAGATGATCAGCTACGACATTTTCAGAACCCTTTTTATCCCGTATTTCTATATCGAATTCTTGAAGAAGAAGGATCCAACGAATCAAGCGGGCCTTGGCATCCTTTTTAGAAAGCAGATATCGTAGGGCAGCATGGTCAGTGTAAACTATGACTTTGGATCCTATGAGATATGGTCTGAATTTCTCAAGAGCGAAGACAACTGCCAAAAATTCCTTTTCAGTAGTTGAGTAATTCAATTGGGCCTCGTTTAAAGTTTTGCTAGCGTAATAAATGACTCGAGGGAGTTTATCGATACGCTGACCCAAGATGGCTCCAATAGCAAAATCAGAAGCGTCGCACATAAGTTCGAAGGGTTGGGTCCAATCAGGAGGTTGAATGATGGGAGTTGTGGTCAAGATTGACTTAAGAGTTTCAAAAGATGTTTTGCAATCATTGGAAAATTCAAACTTTACGTCTTTGGCAAGTAAACTCGAGAGAGGTTTTGAAATTTTTGAGAAATCCTTAATGAATCTTCTATAGAATCCTGCATGGCCAAGAAATGAACGAACATCGTTGACAGACTTAGGAGGAGGTAAATTAGCAATCAAATCGATTTTGGATTTATCGACTTCTAGGCCATCTTTGGAGACGACATGACCTAGAACTATCCCCCTTTTTACCATAAAGTGACATTTTTCCCAATTAAGCACGAGTGATTTCTCCTTACAACGCTTAAGGACGAGTTCTAAATGAGTGAGACATTGGGAAAAAGATGATCCATATATTGAAAAATCGTCCATGAATATTTCCAAGAATTCTTCCACCATATCAGAGAAAATACTCATCATACACCTTTGGAAAGTCGCGGGGGCATTACAAAGACCAAAAGGCATGCGACGATAAGCAAAGGTTTCAAAGGGACAAGTAAAGGTGGTCTTATGTTGATCTTCTAAAGCAATAGGAATTTGGTTATAGCCAGAGTATCCATCGAGAAAACAGTAGTACTCATGTCCCACTAAGCGTTCGAGCATTTGGTCAATAAAAGGCAAGGGAAAATGGTCATTTCGTGTGGCTGAGTTGAGTTTTCGATAGTGGATGCACACACGCCATTTGGTTTTGATTTTTGTTGGGACGAGTTCATTACTGTCGTTTTTGATCACTGTGACTCCCGACTTCTTTGGTACAACTTGTACCGGACTCACCCAAGTACTATCAGAGATGGGATAGATGATGTTATTGTCTAGACATTTGATTATCTCCTCCTTGACCACTTCTCTCATGTTTGGGTTTAATCGCCTTTGAACCTCACGGGTGGGTTTAGCCTCATCAACTAAGTGTATGCGATGTTCCACAATTGATGGGCTAATTCCTTTTATATCGCTCAGTTCCCACCCCAAAGCATCTTTATTTTCCCGCAAAATTTCTAAGAGTTTTTCTTCTTGGTCCTTGGTAAGATCAGAAGCCAAGATTACGGGAAGAGTTTCTGAAGAGTCTAAGTATGCGTACTTAAGGTCTGTTGGCAAGGGTTTGAGGTCTAACTTAGGAAGTTCTTGTGTATCAACATTGGTCAACATTCCCTGGTTAGATTCAGGTGACGAAGTGTCGGAGTCAAGAATCTTGTTTAGTTCAGAAATGTATTCGAGTTCGTCGAAATCGGGGTCGAAATGGTCAAGACACATTTTCAAGGCTTCAGAAGTGTCACTAGAGGTTTCATCAACTGTGGTTTGGATCATGTCAATTTCATTGATCTCAAAATCCCTAGGTTGCTTGTTGAGATTAAAGATGTTTAGCTCAATGGTTAGGTGCCCGAAGGAAAGTCGAAGCTGACCATTCCTACAATTAATGACAGCATTAGAGGTTGCTAAGAAAGGGCGTCCTAAGATCAATGGTATTTGAACTTTGGGATTTGAGACAGGCTCTGTTTCTAGAACTATAAAATCGACGGGGAAGTAAAACTGTTCGATCTGTATCAAGACGTCTTCGATAATTCCCAATGGCTTTTTGACAGATCGATCGGCAAGTTGAAGTGTGATGTTTGTTGGTTTAATCTCCCCTAGTCCAAGTTGACGATAGATAGTATAAGGGAGAAGGTTGACACTGGCACCAAGGTCGAGTAGGGCACGAGAGATGTGAGTGTTTCCTATTTTACAATCAATTGTAGGGCAGCCAGGGTCTTTATACTTGACTGGGGCAAGATTCGAAAGAACAGAGCTTGTATTTGCAGTTAGAAAAGCCGTTTTTGGGACATTGGTCACACGTTTTTGTGTGCACAGTTCCTTAAGACATTTAGCATATTGAGGAATTTGTTCAATGGTGTCTAAAAGAGGAATGTTCACACGGACTTGTTTGAAAATTTCCAGAATTTTATCGAAATTTGCCGCTTTCTTCTTATTATTGAGTCTATGAGGAAAAGGAGCTACTGGTTCTTTGACTCTGTGATGAGTTTCATCATTCGAAGAAGAAGGTTCATCCAAGGGAATAGAAGGTGGTAAGGTTGTAGAAGATGGAATGTTGGTATTGCCAACATTATTTTTCGAAGGTGGGTCGGGTTTGCCGACACTGGGAGAAGAACTGTTGGGATTGCCAACATTTGAGGAAAATGGAGGTTTAGAAGAATTGGCATTCGAAGCCAATGGGTGATCATCAAGATTAGGGATTGGGGTCGAGTTAGAAGGTTCGTCAGGGTCGTCCACGTTATTATCAATCCTCTTTCCAGATCGAAGGGTTGTAATAGCGTTGACTGGATTATGGTTTTCGTCCTCACAAGAATTTACAGCACGAGGGTTATACTTTGGATTCACCTCGGGTTGACTAGGCAATTTTCCCTTCTCATGAGTTTTCATAAATTCCTTCATCATATGAAACATTTGGTCCATTTTAGCGTCTTGCGAGTTTATTTTAGCTTCGTAAGAGTTCATCTGTTTTTTCTAGACGCCCAATATCTTGTGATGGTTGAGAAGATTGAGATGACTGGTTTGATGATTGAAAATTGGGGTGCCTATAAGGTTGTTTGGATTGAGGTGTAGCTTGAGAGGTTTGAGAATTGGGGGGTGGACCTTGGTAATTCGGATTGGGAATAAAGGGTTGCACGTGAGATGGGTTAGCCGAATTATTGGGGTTCGACCAGGAAAAATTTGGGTGGTTCCTCCAACCAGGGTTGTACGTGGATGAGTAAGGATTATTTTGAGCTATGGCATTGGCTTGGTCTTGAGAGTAATAGTGGGGTAACCCTTCTCCGGTTTGAGGAGTATGATTTTCTAAGGGAATTTGACTTGGGTCCACGACATGCACTCCTCTAGTAGAAGTACGAATGGGAACACGAATCGATTCCCACTGCATGTCCTTTTCAGAATAATCTTCTAAAAACCGCCAAGCTTCATCGGCTGTTTTAGACATAAAGTCTCCTCCACACATTGATTCTAGTTGAGTTCTAGTCTGATAGTTTAGCCCTTCATATGCAATTTGACATAAGTGATCTTTTAGAATTCCATGATGAGGACAACTATACAGTAGCTGGTTGAATCTCTCAAAGTATTTTGAAAAGGTTTCCCCCTCGTTTTGGCAAAATTGATTTATCTCGGTTCGGATTTTTAGAGTTTTATGGAAAGGGAAAAACTTTTTCAAGAATGCAGTGACAAATTCATCCCAACTTCTTATGGAATGTCGTGGAAGAGAATTTAGCCATCTTTTAGCGCTTTCAAGTAGTGCAAATGGAATTAGCCTTAGCTTGATCGATTCGTTAGATAGTTGTTGCATTTTTGTGGTGGAGGCATACAATTCAAATTCACTCAGAAATTCATAAGCATTTTCAGACCCAGTAAATTTTGGTACCCCTTGGATAAAAGAATGTTTTAGCTCAAAATTGTTTCCTTCAGCTGGTGGGAACACAATGACAGATGGTTGAACGGTCCTAGTAGGATAACATCGATCACGAAGAGACAAGGGTCTATCCATTTGGATATTGAGATTTTGAAAATTTTGATTTATTTGATTTTGATCCCCAAAGTTTGGAAAATTTTGATTCACTCGATTTTGATCCAATTCGGTTGGAAAATTTTGGTTGATTCGAGAACCCCTAGGAGAATTTTGTTGGCTGACACTTTTTTCACTCATTGTTGTTAAATGCAAGCACAGAAATTAGCTACAATGAAGTTTTCTGTCCTTATTGGCTCCTAACCCAAAATTATAAAGTGACACGTTTGATTACTTAGATCAAAAGATTTCTCAGCCAGTTAACGGACAGGAGTTATCGGTGCATTAGGAATCACCCTAGCAATGCAGCTGAAAGTTTAAGTACCTTCAGAGTAACAACCGATATAATATTTACGAATCACCGTAATATTTATAAACGGTTATTTCTCTGTCGTAGTCTAAACACCAAGAAATAATTCGTTCCAAATGAATCAACTATCACAATATAATTAAGCCCTAGATGAGCCTGTGACTCCCTTAAGTCCAATGTCTAACCGTTATTATTAGTCAGATTCTACGATGAAATGCAATTTGTGGGCCAAGGAAAGGGTGATGAAATCCCTCACCTTATGTGAATTGGGGTATTGCCCTTAACAGAATGAATAAAAATGCAGAAATAACAACAATCACACAAAATAATTGCAAAAATTAAAAATTGTACATTCAAAGCCGCTACCCCTGCAGAAATTTTTTACAACAATTGTCTATATTTTTTTTTCTTTGCAGCAGAGCACCTGTAGTGTTTTAAAAAATTTCACCTTGATCGGCAGTCCTCCAGTGAATTTGGGAAGCTCTAGCGCGTTCACACCCCACTTGGTGTGCAACCGCTCCAACCCATTTGAATCGTCCGCTGCTTTCTGTTGTTGTCCCCTTCTATTAATTGCTTGACTGCGCTGCGGCACGGGTTCGGGCTAGGAGCCCGATTTTTTTTTTTAAAAACCCCTTTTTTTTTTAAATTTCAGCTGTACCTGTTTTTGATTTTTTTTTTTTTTTTTTTTTTTTGAGAAAGAGGGAGAAGAGGTAGCAAATAAAACAACGAATGAAGGAAAAATAAAATTAAAACAGAAAGAAAACAAACAACTAGACTCAACAAAGTTAAAGACTCAACGAAAACAAACTAGGCACAACCCACAAATAAAAATAAATAAATAAAAACAGAAAAACAAAAGGAACAAAACAAAACAACTAACTTGAACTAAAGCAGGAAAAATTCAAGACTCAAGATGGAAAACAACTGAGATGGCACGCTCAAATCCAACCCCAGGCGCACTAACCAAAACCAAAACTGCCTCGAACAAAACAAATTAAACAGATCCACTTCTTTTTAAAATAGAAATAAATATGACTCTTAAGTCCAAACCGAATTCATATTCCCCAGAATATAATCACTTTCTTCTCAATATCGCATAAATTCGGTTTCAAATCACGATCCTGTGGCTTTCAAGGCAAACGCAATTCTCTCTTTTCTTTCCTTTTTCTTCTTCTTTCGAATAACTTAAATTCTGTTACCGATTTCAGATTCTTTGTGGGATTTGGAACCGAGTTTCTAATTGGGTGCGAGTGGGGATTTCGAAAATTGATTGAAGCGAAGGATTATTGAGATTAATTGATTTGAAATTTGGGTTCGGTTTGTTGATTAGGGTCACGAATGAGATGCAGAACATGTACAGGACTACTGGTTTGGGGGTTAATGGTGTTGTTGAGGAGACGACTTGGGGTTCAGGTTTCGGATTTGTTGAGGAGGGTTGGCCTGAAATGTTTGTGCGAACTGCGTGTGGGTGTTCGATGTTTGTGAGATCGGCAGTTGGTGAAATTTACAGTTGCGATGGGAGGGTTTGCGGCAGAAAAGGGTGCTGGGATACTATAGCATTGCGATGATGTTGGCAGTGGAATTCTGGTTGTGGGATGATGAAAATAGTGGCGTGAAGATGTGAAACTGTGGCGTTGTTATGGTAGGGGCGTATAATGTAATGGGTGGTTTGGGTTCTGGAACTTGCGTGGATGGGGGTATTGATGGTGGATGTTTTGAGAAGGCTGTGTTACTGTTCTTGACTTGGGTGTGGTTTGTTGAAACGTTGGGGGCAGGTGATGATTTTCAACGTTGGTTTTGTTGCAACGTTGATTAGGGTGGTCTGAGGAAGGAGGTCTGGAAGCCGGTAAGGACTGGTTGATGAATATGGTGGCTTCCAGAGGTGGACTGCGTGGTGTTTAATGAATATGGTTTTTTTTTTCTTTTGGTGAAGACGTGGTGAGTATGGTCTGAGGAGTGAAGATGAGGGTGATGAACCGTGAAGGGTTGGTAGAACGTGGCTTGTGAATAATGTGAAGAGAAGATGGCTGTTTTGTAGAGAGCAAAAGAAATAGGAAAGGAAAGGAATCAAAGCAAGAGAAAAAGGAAAATAATGCAAAAGATTTTTTTTATGGTTTTTTTTTTAATTACAGAAGAAGAAAAGGAAGAAAAAAAATTGCAAAAGGAAAAGAGTAGAAAAGGGGAAAGAAATAAAAGAGAAGATGGCAAGTTTTTTTTTTCTTTTTCTTTTATTGTTGAAAAGGGGAAAGAAGTTTAAAAAGGGTAAATGAAAAATGGAATGGTTAGAGAGTTGGAAAGAAATCGACTGAAAAGCGACAAGAATTTAATTTTTTTTCTCTTTTTTTTTTAGAAAAACAAACAAAAAAACTAAAAATAAAACAAAAACTAACACGAATCAGAAATTAAATAAATAATAAAATTCAATGTTTTCCTCCCCGGCAACGGCACCAAAAACTTGATCGACGCTAGTCTATGAATTAGAAAAGCGCGACATTTAAATTAAATTCTGCAAGCATACAGGTGTGTAGCATACAGGTCGAACACAGGGAGGTGAATTAAATCAATTATTTATCTAATCTCTTGGGCGAGTTAGACAAAGCTTAGAGGTTGATTTTTTTCGCAAAGCAAAATAAAAACTGAAACTATGAATAAAAGATGCAATTAAATTCACTACAGATTCGAATCTAATCGGATCTGTAATAAATTCAACGATTAAAATAAAATAGAACACTAGAAATAAAATTGCAGAAAAGAAATCAACAACTGAAAATAAAAACTAGGATTACCGCTGAATCTAATCAGACGGTCAATCACTAGTAAGAAAAATAGAAGCAATAGCAAATTGTGTTCTAGCAAATCTAATTGACTAGACAACACAATTTGCCACGAAAATAAAATGCAGGAACTAAAGAAAAGAAAGCTTTATTAAAACTAAAAGAGAGTACAGAAGAATGAATGAATTTTTACAATAGTTACAACACATATTTATAGATGAGAATGGGAAAACCATAATTAGGTCTATGAATAAATGGGCCTCCTCATTCATGAATATCTCTTGCCTTCCTTGACTAACTTAATTGGAGAAAATCTGGGTATATCATGGTAAATATATCTTTCAATTCTCCCATGTGGCTAATTGATTGATAAAAGATTGCATATAATTAATTCTTCCAAACAAGGACGCTTATCAGACTCCAAAGGCAATATAAGATAAAATCTTCAAAATTGATTTTTCTTCTTGGCAACAATTCAATCAGAAATTCATCTAATTGAAATTGAATGATTTGAATTTAATTCCATGATAAGAATATGGCTATTGCTGAAATGTCAATTGGTGCACATCATAAATACATACACATGAATATGTGTACGTATATATATATATATATATATATATATATATATATATATATATATATATATAACATGACACTAATCCAGATATTTCTCAAAGCAAAGGGCCAGTGTGAACGCGCTCCGTTTCTTTGGCAAAAAGTGAGCTTAACGGGGTTCGAACTCAGGTCTCTCAGCACCAATTCCTATGCCTTTACCAGTGAGCTACTACTTCTTTTGCAATTGAAATGAATTTGATGTGAGGAAGTAGCTCTTTCTTGTAGTTGGCCTTTGATTTGAATTGAAGGAGGCAACGCTTGAAATCTGTAAAAAAATACCCAAAGTATCATTTATTTATTTACAAAAGATAAAGCATAAGAGTCATAAAATAAACACTTTTTCATGTCAATCAATTATTAACACAAAAATTTATACAATGAACATGAAATTGGAAAATATTATTATTTTAATATTATAATAATATGGAATGTTAAATTTTGACTTAAAATTGAATTGGAGGTTGAATCATTTTAAAACAAGTTTATAAACGTTTTATAAAATAAGTTTAAACTGAATCGACTAAGTTTATTTAAAAATAATAAAATGGCTTGAATAGGATGAGTCGCGCAGCGACCATTCGCGGATTTCGACCACGGACTTCAAGTGGACATACCGGGAGATACAATCATCGGATTTTTCAAAAATTGAAAGCGTTGGGAAAGAACTATCAAAAGAAAAGAAAAGTTTCGAAATCCAATGGTTAGAATTCAAGATAAGTTCAAACCAATATTGAAAAAGGTCGCTATAGATGCAATTCGTTGACCGACATTAGAAACCGACTGTAGAGGCCATATTAAAATTATTAAAAATATGGAAAAATTATGTTAAATCACAATAAATTATTTGAAAGAGCTATGAACCAAATATACTTGGTTGTTGATATTTATTGGTGTTGATTAATTTTTTGGATTGTGCTCGGCCAGTTTATGAGCAGGTATGCTTTTACATTTAGCATTGGGTTAGGTAGAAATACTTGTATGCTAACACCTTGCAATTTATTTCATGATTTGACTATGAGGTGTTTAGAAATGTTGTTTAGTTCGTTTCAATTTAATGAATGGTTTTTGAAATGAGATTTTCATAAGAAAAAGAAAATGTTATTCCCCATTTTGGATAAGGAATGTTTTATAAAATAGAAAGGATTTCGAGGACTAAACCTGATGGTTTCGAAATGATTTGGAAGTGGAAATTATCATAGATTTGATCTATTTGTGATTATTGGTGCTAATGATTTTTCCACTTTAGGATATAAAATGATTTAGTATGTGGCTAAAGATTTGGGTAACCCTAAGGACTAAAAGTATGGGTGGGACCCAAGACCATAAGAATTGGTCAGTGGTGATGTAGCCTGCTCCATTAGTGGAAGGTGCTCACATACAGATATATATATATATATATATATATATATATATATATATATATATATCGAAAGAGAAGGTGCGTGCCCTTTGCCTTGTTGATGGGAAACCTCCCGATATTTGGTTGCATACGTTTTGATATGCATGTATTGTGATATTTTGGAATTCATATTTTCAAATTTTTTGGTTTAAGATCTCGAACTGAAATCTACTTTTATATGAAAGCTAGATATGTATTTCAAATGATTTGAAATAAGAAATCGGGAATGAAGTCTAAAGAAATAACTTCTGCAAAGACAATTGGATATTGAAAATCTAATTTTGGGAATTAAGCGTAAGTGGGTAATTTGTGGTATTGCATGTTGTTTGATGCATCGTAGGCTGCATAATTCTATTTTTGGTAGTTGTTTGTGCAGGCATTCATGTGGAGTAAACCCGTTCCATGTAATACGACGTGGTCCCGTGATATGCCTCATTTTAAAATAAAGTATAATAACTGTTTTTGGTTCTCACACCAGTCCCATGACTGACTCGTAGTTTGTTTTCCCCTTGCAAACTCGGGTGCCCATTATTTCCGCACGAGTAGCCAGGTAGTTTGTTTTGCAGATATTTTGAGCAGGATTCTGTATTGAAGCTTAAAGCCATGTCTGGAGCATTGATAGTCTTCCGCTGTGTTAGTTTTGGTTTCCGCTATGCATTGTATTGTATTTTATCTTCTGCTGTATTATTTGCTATGTGCTCTGATATATATTTTGTACTCTGATGTAACATTGATATGATGTTAATAAAAGTCTTTTTTTTTTGGATATGTTGTACGCCCAAAGTTAATGAACCGAGAATTTCTGACTTTTGGATCGGACCTGTGCGGCTAATGGTCGATTCGAAGGGAGGGGATTTTCAGGTCATTACAAATGGTACTAAAGCTTTGGTTAATTCAAAACCTTTGGGGTATAACTCATTAGAACAGAAGAAAAGACTCATCAGAGGTAGGATCGGTAACATCCTATAAAAGAAAACTCATTAGAGATGGGATCTGTAGTATCCTCGGATGAGTAACTCATTATAGATGGGATTATAATGCCCTCGAATGAGTTAAGAGCATTACGTATACGAGAGAACATAATTGCGATATAGAAAATTTAAATTATCGACGATTTTGGACAATCGATAAATTCTGAATCTGTTAGGTAAGAAAATAAGCTTGCTTTTTCCTTTGTTTTCGAGGATAAAAAGTTTTTAAGTGTGGGAGATTGTAACAACCCAAAATTTTGGAACTAATTTAAAATTTATTTTTAATAAATTTTACTAGGATTTACAGTCGGTTTTAAGAAATAACGACTTGAAATTTAAATTAAAAACGAGTTCAAACATAAAATTTATATTTTGAGAAAAACTGATTAAAACGATCGAATTAGCTTATGAAGCATATTCCATTGTGTCCGGAATATGGATATTTGGTTAGGGTCGACAGTCATTGGGATTCATTTGGAGTTCGAGAGTGAAACTTCGCAATGAAGTAATGTTAGGAATTAATAATAATAAACGTATACATAAATACCTCTTATTACCAAACCCTAGCCCTAATCTATTTACAGCCACCGCCACTCAATGAATGGCTGAAATGACCCCAATTTGATTCCCTAATTTCTCTTAATCCACTTCGAATTCAAACATAACTTCAAAACAAAATTTGTAGAGCTTCTTTAGATCTTCAATTTCATACGGATATGATCAATTTCAGTGAAGTGTGTTGTGCGAGTTTTAAGCTCGAATGTTCCCTATTCGAACGTGTTTTTCCACGTAGTGGGGGCTGCGAGTTCGCCTCAATTCTCGGCGATGGCAAGCGACGTGAAGCTCTTCGGCATGGTGGAGATGGATCGTAGCCAGGTGGTGTATGGAGGTGGCAATTTTAAGCCCTAGGTTGCGTGTTTTCTTCGATGTCAGCATGAGATCTTACGGGGAAGAAAGATTAAAAAAGGGGATTAATTTTTAATTGGTATTTATAATTAATTTACTAATTTAGGTAATTAAGTAATTAAAAGTTTAAACCTCTATAACTTTTGCAAATGAAAACAGAATTCGACGATTCAAGATGCGTTGGAATCGTCTCGACAAGATCTACGCAATGAAACTGATTTGGAAGAATTTGGAGCTAGCTAAAATTATTGATTAAATTAATGCATTGTTTAATTTAATGAAACAATCGTTTTATAACGATTTTAGAACCGATCAAGGTGAGAACTCTACAATCTTGTTTGATTATATATATTGATTGCTTGTGATTGAGATGTTTGCTTCGTGGTTGATGGATGATATTTACAGTTTTTGTTGTTATTATTATTAAATTGTGAATATAAGCGTTGTCGATGGAAACACTTATATTATTATAATTGGTTGATGGATGGTAGTTGATATGGATGTGTTTATATTATTAACACAAAATTTATACCATGAACATGAAATTTGAAAATATTATTATTTAAGTATTATAATAATATGGAATGTTCAATTTTGACTTAAAATTGAATTGGAGGTTGAATCGTTTTAAAACGAGTTTATAAACGTTTTATAAAATACCTTTAAACTGAATCGACGAAGTTTATTTAAGAATAATAAAATGGCTTGAATAAAACTAAATTGACCATTGACTTTTTAATGGGAGAAACCACCCGATATTTGGTTGCATACGTTTTGAGATGCATGTATTGTGATATTTTGGAATTCATATTTCTAAATGTTTTGGTTTAAGATCCCGAATTGAAATCTACTTTGATATGGAAGCTAGTTATGTATTTCTAATGATTTGAAATAAAAAATCGGGAATAAAGTCCAAAGAAATAACTTCTAAAAAGATAATTGGATTTTGAAAATCTATATTTGGTAATTAAGCCTAAATGGGTAATTTGAGGTATTGCATGTTGTCTGATGCATTGTAGGCAGCATAAGTCTATTTTTGGTAGTTGTTTGTGCACTGGCACTCGTGTGGAGTAAACTCCTTCTGTGTTATTCGACATTGTCCCGTGACATGCCTCACTTTTAAAGTAAAGTATAATGATTATTTTTGGTTCTCACACCAGTCCCATGACTGACCCGTAGCTTGTTTTTCCCTTGTAAACTCGGGTTCCCATTATTTCCACATGGGAAGCCGGGTAGTTTGTTTTGTAGATATTTTAAGCAGGATTCTGGATTGAAGCTTAAAGCTGTATCTAGAGCATTGGTAGTTTTCTGTTGTGTTAGTTTCTGTTTCCGTTATGTATTGTATTTATTAAAATTTATCTTCCACTGTATTATTTGCGATGTACTCTGGTATATCTTGTAGTAACATTGATATGATGTTAATAAAAGTCTTTTGTGCTTTGTTCTGATATGTTGTACGCCCAAAGTTAACGAACCGAGAATTCCTGACTTTTGGATCGGACTTGTGCGGCCTATGGTTGATTCGAAGGGCGAGGATTTTCAGGTCGTTACATTTATAATTTCTGACTATTATAAATTATTAATAATTTTAATTTTATTTACAAATTTATTATTTAATTACTAATAGTTAGTAAATTATAGTTAATACTTATTAATTACATTTAATAATTAATAAGTCAATAATAATTAATATTTAATAACTAGTAATCAACAACTTACAATTAGTAATCAAATTTTGATAATTACTTTTCAATATTTAAGTATTATTTAATAATTAAGATGTTATATTTAGTAACTACTATTAAGTAATTAATTATTAATAATTATATAACAATTGTGATAACGAAAAATTACTAATACAATTTAATACATATGAAGTAATATTCGGTATTTGATAATTATATTCAAATAATAATAATTAATGATGACTAATAAATAAATAAATAATAAATAACCAATAATTTTTTTAATAAATTATAATTAGTTAGAAATATTAATGATTGAGGATTAACACTAAGCATTTATGTTTTACGGATATAATTATTAACTATATTTAATGTTTAACAAAATTAAAATAAAAAATAGTAGTTTCTATTTAATAATATTTATTTAATAAATACTATTGGTCATTTAATAGTTAAAATGATTGTTTAATAATTAGTAATTATTATTAAGTGGTTATATTTTAGATAAATAGTAAATAACAAATAATAATTTATATTTACAATTTAATATTTATTATTTAGTAATTAATAAATATTATTAAATAACTAACTTTAAATAATCAATCTTTAATACTTATATTAAATAATAAAATTTTAATATATTCAAGTAAATGATTAAAAATTACGATTAACCAACTATCCTTAAATAACTAATAATTAGTTGTAGATATTGATTTTTAGTTCTTAATAAATACTATTAAATAATCAGTAATTACCTTTTGTAGTCAATAATTTGTTATAGTTAATAATTATTATTATTTTTGGCTAGGCCGACCGATTTTTATAGTGATCCATAACACTCTTTTATTTATTACAAAATAAAAAGCACAGTTTAGTGCAGGTGATATGCAATGAGCATATCAACTATAAAATTCTTCCACGTAGGGAAGACAAAAGATACCATATGACATATGAAATTGCATAACTAAATTACATGCGAATACAAGATACTTGACCTAGCTATCGACAAAATCTAGAGTTGTTTGTGGAGACTAAACTTTTAGCCTTTGTCGTCATTGATTTCTCTCAGTAGTTCCAACATTTTTCTTCTAGTAATCGGAGCGTTTCCAGTTTTTCTACCAGAAGAACAAGATGTTGGTGAGTTGGTGAAGCTGTCAAGAGGGGGAGCTTTATAGCCTGGAGGCAGTCTAATATGATCACAAGGACCTGTTTTCATCTTCAAGCTTTCTTTTGTTGGAGTTACTAGTTTGACCAGCTTCATCAGTTTCGCGACAGACCTGCTTCCTTGATTGAGGAAGCCAGGTTTAAGAGCAGTTGACAGAGAGGATCTCACTTCGTTGTCTGTCAGTCCATCACATATGTTCACAACCAAACCAAAAACCAAAGTGCATGTATCCATCACTGAGTTTGGAATAGTATTGCACTCATCATCCACACATTGGAAATTGCTTTGTAGAAAATTGTCAAGATGACCAACAACATGTTCATCAATACAGTCAACAGTCACCTCCATTTCATCAACATCTGGTGCCTCAAAACAAACAGAACTAGCCTTATTAGTTACAATTCCTTTCGAACCAAATGAACTCATTTCCTTTCCAGTACTGTTGCATTGTTTTCCCATACTATTTTCTTTAAGCAAGCAATTTATATCATCAGGATTACTCACAGTTTTCCCATCACAGGCTCCACGCAGATCAGCAAACTTGCCATCTTGATTCGTGAAAGCCCTGGATAAAAGTTCGCTAATTTGTTTAATCCCGACTTCTTCACATTCTGCATCAACAGTAGCTTCAGTTACCTCATCATACAAGTCATCAAGCTCGGAGAAGTTGTTCTTGCCGTTAACCAGTTGTAACACCCCACCTCCGCCAGGGTGGCTCTTGCAAGCACTCTGGCTTTGGAGGGGCGTTTGAATCAGGTAAACATGCATAATGATATATCAAGGCAGAACAAGAACATATGTATATATGTAAACAGAGTAAATAACATAGATAAAACAACGGAAGATTTCAAACCAAGTCTGGTACAACATAATGTCAACTTTCCAAATACACAAATCTAGATAAAAACAACATTACTGAAAAACTGAAATACATAAGTACTATCCCCAAAATAAGTGATAACCATAGCTAGCTTCATGTCAAGACCGTACATGAGCTAAAATCCCACAAGCAAGCGATCAGAAAGCCAAGCTAAGCTCCAATATTCCCACCCTGAGAACCTGAGGGGGGGGGAACGGAAGAAAAGAGGCGAAAGAAAACAGGTCAGTCAAAAAGACTGAGTAAGCCCTACTACAATCAATGTAAACTGATAAAGTTAACTGGCATGAGAAGCAGGGATGAACATAAGGATAAGTACATACTTGCATGGTGAATACCTAACAGATAGTTCAAAGGAGTCATCACATAATCAAGGTGAAGTTTTTCACCACAGGTGTACCGGCATTCTAACATGTCATGCATAAACAATAATTTATCCCTTGGCCTAAACTTGGCCCAATATCAGGTGTTGACCTAAGTCAAGATCCGACTTCTTAGTACCAATACTAGTATAACAGGATTAGGTGTTACCCTAATGTCTACATCGAAACAGGACGGAACAGAATGGTCCATAGATAGAGTTCGGGAAAAATGGGCTTTTACCACCCTAACAGATAAAGTACAGAAACGGAGTGCTAACAATAATGGGCCTTTACCACCCTAACAGAACAGAGTACAGAAACGGAATACTACAATTAGGTGTACACTAGTAGTGGGCCTTTACCACCCTAATAGACGGTACCACGCAGACACAGACGGGTGTTACCACCCAACAAAACAGACGGTACCAACAGAATCAGACAGAGCTAAGTGTACCATAAATCCTACCCAAGCGATCGGCTCCCTAATACATAAATACCCTATGTCGGCCCCACGATAGGGTGTATCACTCCCTAAAGTGGCAACCAATTGGCACAGGCATATTTACAGATGTCACGGCGTCTTACATCCTCAGAGGCAGACCGGGATCCATGCGCGCACATGACCCGGTTGGAACGCACCATCAACACCCATCGCCATTATCAGAATGAACCACTTATAATTAGTTCAGTAAGCGTGCCCGGACCCTACCTACAGTTGGGTCAAAGTTTTGATACCAGAAAGGGTTACTGACTAATATGAGTCCCAAACAACAAATGACACAAGTATTCCCCCTTGTGTCCCCCGACTATCAGATTCAGATTAACTTATTAACAGAGTTCAGACATATAAAGTTCAGACGATCAGTTTTCAGACTAACGGATCAGATAACAGATTTACAAACTTGCCTAACTTGGTGTGGGTCCTACAGATCCGCAAAAAAGGTTCGTTTAATTTATTAATCAAGTTAGTTTATCCAGACCAGGTATCAAATCGGTTCTCAGCCTTATCAAATTACTGAGTTGGATTGGTTAAGTATAGTTCAACTTAACCCCGTTAAATTACCGAGTTCAGATTGGTTAAGTGTAGATTAACTTAACCCTAACCACTAGTCGTATTTTACTGTTAAGTGTCATTAAGAAATCAAGCCCGGATTCACTTAACCTACCCATTCATGTCAAATTGGTTAAGTGTCATAAATCAAATTTACTTAACCTTATCATGTAGCATTAATTAATTTAATGCACCTTAACCTCTCACATTAGACCTCGTTGTGGTTACTAGTTAAGCCGGGCGGGTCCGGGTAGCTTTACACCACAACCTAGTCTAACCTCGGGTTCAAGCACAACTTGACCAACTTCTCACATTGGGTCCTATTGTTTGTAGCCACTAGTTAAGCCGGTTGGTTCCGGGTAGATTTATGCTACAAACTCAACCCAACCTCGAGTTGGCCACACTTATATTTTCTAAGTGTCATGTCCATCATGTTTCCAAAACATGTTACAAGTTTTCAAGAATTTGGGTAGACCTAACTTAATAGGTAAATTCCCAATGGGTAGACCTAACTTAATAGGTAAATTCCTAATCTTATGTTTTTATGTCTCTTAAGTTTACCCAACCCCAAACGCAATCCCATCGCTTACATATCGCAATAGCGCATAAAGGATAGAAAGAGGGAACTTGGCATAATCATGACATAAAGGTGTTGAAGCCACAAGTTTAACATGGTGGCATATGAAATGTACATATGTTCATATACTTGCATATTACATTTTTAGGTCTCAAAAACATGCATAAAACTAAACTTAGCATATTGGTGATACATGGTGATAAATGACATGTAGAAATGGCCATAAGTTCGCATTTAGCCTCACATGCAAGTTATCATAAGAGATATGATAACTAACATGTTGCCAAAATGCAACCTTTAACATAAAGCTTGAAGCTTTAGGCTCATAAACCCAATATAAGCTTGCATAACATGATAACATGAACAAAATGATCAACCCAAACTTGCATAACATAACTTGCATATCATATGACAAACTTGCATATCATAACATAGCAAACTTGCATAACATAACATGATAAACTTGCATATCATAACATGACAAACTTGCATAGCATAACATGGTAAACTTGCATATCATAACATGGCATACTTGCATAACATAACATGATAAACTTGCATATCATAACATATCAACCTTGCATAACATGACATAGTAAACTTGCATATCATGGCAAACTTGCATATCATAATGATCAACCAAACTTGCATCATTCATTTAACTTTAGAGTTTTAGTATGAAAGTAGAAAAGGGCTTACAATGCTTATGAAGACACAAAAATATGACAAAGCCCTTATGCAATCAAATAGACCCAAAATGCAAGCTTTAATAGAAAAACCCTTGAGCCAAAATGATCAAAACCCTTGCTTTATGATGTAAATATGGAAACTTGACTTGAATGCAAGCTAATGATGCTCATACAAGCTTGAAAACACTTGTATGCATTGAAAATCTCTCATAGAAATAACTTAGGAATTTTATGAAGAGAGTGGAGGCCATAAGAGGAATGATTTTGCCATAGTTTAGTTACTTGAATGAATAATGATGATTTAGGGTTAGGTTAGGGGCTTATTTATAGGATTAGGATGTGTTTTAGACCCTTAGATTAACCCTAGGTTAGATTAGGACCATCAGATCTCGGAAGCTTCCAGAAAACAGCCCCAAAACACAGCCAAACCCAAAAATGGTGCATCAGGCCAAACTGGCCGAGCACCCCCTGTCGACACCCAAGTCGACAGGGCTGTCGACTTGGTCCTAGCCAAGTCGACTGCCCAGTCGACAGGCCTGTCGACTGGGGTAGCTAGGCGGGAATTTTCCCACCTGCGCCCAATGGCCCCAATTTCGAAATTTGAACCTGAATTTTAAATCTGTTTTGAACTTTGAATTTTCAGAAAACTTCTTCGGGCCTTAACCGGGCCATACGGACTCCGATTTTCGAAAACTCGGGCTCTATTTCGCATATTTTTCCGAGACGAACGCAATGGCATAGCCCGTTTCCCTTGATTCAGATTTATAAATTAAATTCTGCCTCGATTTACGATATAACAGGTTATCAGAAATACGGGTTGTTACATTCTCCCCTCCTTAAAGGATTTCGTCCTCGAAATCTTCAAGTTAGGAAGAACGCATCCTACCATCCATCATCCATCTACTCAAATCATCATTCACGAGCAATCATTGTCCTTAAAGATTCTAATGCGGTATGAACATATGCAAATGGTGTGTATATATGTCCTTATCTAATGCAAAGATCCTCAATGCAAAGTATGTTAGTGAAATGAATCCATTATGTATGCAAATAGTCCTAATCATATAATACTATATGTGTGCACAAACATTCGTCCATATGCAACATCCATGTGCTGAATTAACCATCTTGCAACCATAAGAATTGAAAATGTACACACGTCCATATGCAATATGAGAGTGTATTTCAAGCCGATCTAGTGCCTAGTGTGTGTTTATGCATCCACGAGCAACCACTAGCAACCGCTTGCATCCACTTGCAACCATCAAACATAACATGTCTCAAACACATGTTTACATCCATAGGATTCCTATCTCAACAAGATACAGTCGAGTGATGGAAGCGAGCACAGATAAAACAAAAACTTGGTACATATACTTACAGACTACTAGTACAGATCAGATTTTCCCCAAATGATTCTTAGGAAACTAAGCATGGTAGAAACCCAGAATGTATTCGTCATAGTCACCCTCATGCCCAACACAGATACTCTCAAACCCCAATTTATCACAAACAGATGAGTTATAACTCTCAGGGAGTTTGAGACTATTACCAGATCAGAAGCAAGACTAGCATTAAAGTACCGAGTTTCCATTACAGAATCAAAATACCAGAAAAAGAGTTTCAAACTGAAAATCAGACAAGGAAAATTAAACATCCTACAGACAAATTATTCTAGCCCTAATCTATTCACTCGCCATGCGAGTATTCACCGTTCCTTCCGATGTAGTCCCTTTCTTCTTCGGGCAGTCCCTAGTGAAGTGTCCCATCTCTCCACAGTTAAAGCAAGTGCCCTTCCTCTTTCTGCAATCCTTGTTTAGATGAGTTGAGCTTCCACAAGTAAAGCACTTCTTTTCCTTCTTATCTTCAGACTTCTCCTCCTTCTTTTGCATTTCCTTTTTGGGCCCCGTTTTCTTGTTTTGAGACTCATTCACCTTGACCTCCTTCTTTGCACTCTTGTTCTCTTCATTGAGTAGGGCCATATCTACCAAACTCTCAAACGTGGCCCCCATGGGCACATGAGACATAGCTAACTCCTGTAACGGCTCATTCAATCCTCTAGCAAAACGAAGAGCCTTCTTCTGAGTAGTACTCATCATATCCAAGCCAAAACGAGCTAACTGATTGAACTTGTTCACATATTCTTTGACAGACATGTCTCCTTGCTTCAGAGCAATAAACCTCTCCATTTGCAAATTCTCTTCAGCAGAAGACAGAAACTTAAGTCCGAATCTTGTCCTGAAATCGGCCCAAGTCTCAACGGGCCTAGTCGCGGTGGTGATCTCCCACCAATAAGCGGCTTCATCCTTCATAAGCCAAACCGCCAACAAGATCTTTCTCTGATCATCTAATCCAAAGATAGCGAATAAATCCTCGGTCTCTTTCAACCAATTCCGGGCCTCTACAAAAGTCTCGGTACCTAGAAAGTTCTTGCCACCCATTGCTTTGAAGTCCTTGCAAATCTTCGTGAACTCTACTGGAGGATGCTGAGGGGGAGGAGGAGGAGGAACCTCAGCGACAGGAGGAG
This sequence comes from Allium sativum, assembly GCA_030737875.1. Lineage (NCBI taxonomy): Eukaryota > Viridiplantae > Streptophyta > Magnoliopsida > Asparagales > Amaryllidaceae > Allium > Allium sativum. The sequence goes on from CM060923.1 coordinate 665,750,091, forward strand.
GAGGAACATTAACCACCGGAGGAGGAGTAACATTTGCGGGGTCGGCTTCGGTCGCCCTAGCCTCCATAAGTCTCCTATACCAAACAGGAACTTGCACTCCCTCTGGGATAACAAAGTTATCTGTCATACTGAAACGAAGGAAAAGATAGATTCAGAACGAGGGAACTAAGAATAGATAACTAAGGATTGTGCTAATGGCTTTTTGGGGAATAGCCTTTAAAATAAACTAGACTTTTCTTTGGAAAATACTTTATACTTGGTTTTGAAAATAGTTTTCCAATAAGTTTTAAAAACCTTTTTGTTCCTTCTTGTAAACCATATGCTCTGATACCAAATGTAACACCCCACCTCCGCCAGGGTGGCTCTTGCAAGCACTCTGGCTTTGGAGGGGCGTTTGAATCAGGTAAACATGCATAATGATATATCAAGGCAGAACAAGAACATATGTATATATGTAAACAGAGTAAATAACATAGATAAAACAGCGGAAGATTTCAAACCATTTCAAAACAAGTCTGGTACAACATAATGTCAACTTTCCAAATACAGAAGTCTAGATAAAAACAACATTACTGAAAAACCGAAATACATAAGTACTATCCCCAAAATAAGTGATAACCATAGCTAGCTTCATGTCAAGACCGTACATGAGCTAAAATCCCACAAGCAAGCGATCAGAAAGCCAAGCTAAGCTCCAATATTCCCACCCTGAGAACCTGAGGGGGGGGGACGGAAGAAAAGAGGCGAAAGAAAACAGGTCAGTCAAAAAGACTGAGTAAGCCCTACTACAATCAATGTAAACTGATAAAGTTAACTGGCATGAGAAGCAGGGATGAACATAAGGATAATTACATACTTGCATGGTGAATACCTAACAGATAGTTCAAAGGAGTCATCACATAATCAAGGTGAAGTTTTTCACCACAGGTGTACCAGCATTCTAACATGTCATGCATAAACAAGAATTTATCCCTTGGCCTAAACTTGGCCCAATATCAGGTGTTGACCTAAGTCAAGATCCGACTTCTTAGTACCAATACTAGTATAACAGGATTAGGTGTTACCCTAATGTCTACATCGAAACAGGACGGAACAGAATGGTCCATAGATAGAGTTCGGGAAAAATGGGCTTTTACCACCCTAACAGATAAAGTACAGAAACGGAGTGCTAACAATAATGGGCCTTTACCACCCTAACAGAACAGAGTACAGAAACGGAATACTACAATTAGGTGTACACTAGTAGTGGGCCTTTACCACCCTAACAGACGGTACCACGCAGACACAGACGGGTGTTACCACCCAACAAAACAGACGGTACCAACAGAATCAGACAGAGCTAAGTGTACCCTAAATCCTACCCAAGCGATCGGCTCCCTAATACATAAATACCCTATGTCGGCCCCACGATAGGGTGTATCACTCCCTAAAGTGGCAACCAATTGGCACAGGCATATTTACAGATGTCACGGCGTCTTACATCCTCAGAGGCAAACCGGGATCCATGCACGCACATGACCCAGTTGGAACGCACCATCAACACCCATCGCCATTATCAGAATGAACCACTTATAATTAGTTCAGTAAGCGTGCCCGGACCCTACCTACAGTTGGGTCAAAGTTTTGATACCATAAAGGGTTACTGACTAATATGGGTCCCAAACAACAAATGACACAAGTATTCCCCCTTGTGCCCAGACTATCAGATTCAGATTAACTTATTAACAGAGTTCAGACATACAAAGTTCAGACGATCAGTTTTCAGACTAACGGATCAGATAACAGATTTACAAACTTGCCTAACTTGGTGTGGGTCCTACAGATCCGCAAAAAAGGTTCGTTTAATTTATCAATCAAGTTAGTTTATCCAGACCAGGTATCAAATCGGTTCTCAGCCTTATCAAATTACTGAGTTGGATTGGTTAAGTATAGTTCAACTTAACCCCGTTAAATTACCGAGTTCAGATTGGTTAAGTGTAGATTAACTTAACCCTAACCACTAGTCGTATTTTACGGTTAAGTGTCATTAAGAAATCAAGCCCGGATTCACTTAACCTACCCATTCATGTCAAATTGGTTAAGTGTCATAAATCAAATTTACTTAATCTTATCATGTAGCATTAATTAATTTAATGCACCTTAACCTCTCACATTAGACCTCGTTGTGGTTACTAGTTAAGCCGGGCGGGTCCGGGTAGCTTTACACCACAACCTAGTCTAACCTCGGGTTCAAGCACAACTTGACCAACTTCTCACATTGGGTCCTATTGTTTGTAGCCACTAGTTAAGCCGGTTGGTTCCAGGTAGATTTATGCTACAAACTCAACCCAACCTCGAGTTGGCCACACTTATATTTTCTAAGTGTCATGTCCATCATGTTTCCAAAACATGTTACAAGTTTTCAAGAATTTGGGTAGACCTAACTTAATAGGTAAATTCCCAATGGGTAGACCTAACTTAATAGGTAAATTCCCAATCTTATGTTTTTATGTCTCTTAAGTTTACCCAACCCCAAACGCAATCCCATCGCTTACATATCGCAATAGCGCATAAAGGATAGAAAGAGGGAACTTGGCATAATCATGACATAAAGGTGTTGAAGCCACAAGTTTAACATGGTGGCATATGAAATGTACATATGTTCATATACTTGCATATTACATTTTTAGGCCTCAAAAGCATGCATAAAACCAAACTTAGCATATTGGTGATACATGGTGATAAATGACATGTAGAAACGGCCATAAGTTCGCATTTAGCCTCACATGCAAGTTATCATAAGAGATATGATAACTTACATGTTGCCAAAATGCAACCTTTAGCATAAAGCTTGAAGCTTTAGGCTCATAAACCCAAGATAAGCTTGCATAACATGATAACATGAACAAAATGATCAACCCAAACTTGCATAACATAACTTGCATATCATATGACAAACTTGCATATCATAACATAGCAAACTTGCATAACATAACATGATAAACTTGCATATCATAACATGGCAAACTTGCATAGCATAACATGGTGAACTTGCATATCATAACATGGCATACTTGCATAACATAACATGATAAACTTGCATATCATAACATATCAACCTTGCATAACATGACATAGTAAACTTGCATATCATGGCAAACTTGCATATCATAATGATCAACCAAACTTGCATCATTCATTTAACTTTAGAGTTTAAGTATGAAAGTAGAAAAGGGCTTACAATGCTTATGAAGACACAAAAATATGACAAAGCCCTTATGCAATCAAATAGACCCAAAATGCAAGCTCTAATAGAAAAACCCTTGAGCCAAAATGATCAAAACCCTTGCTTTATGATGTAAATATGGAAACTTGACTTGAATGCAAGCTAATGATGCTCATACAAGCTTGAAAACACTTGTATGCATTGAAAATCTCTCATAGAAATAACTTAGGAATTTTATGAAGAGAGTGGAGGCCATGAGAGGAATGATTTTGCCATAGTTTAGTTACTTGAATGAATAATGATGATTTAGGGTTAGGTTAGGGGCTTATTTATATGATTAGGATGTGTTTTAGACCCTTAGATTAACCCTAGGTTAGATTAGGACCATCAGATCTCGGAAGCTTCCAGAAAACAGCCCCAAAACACAGCCAAACCCAAAAATGGTGCATCAGGCCAAACTGGCCGAGCACCCCCTGTCGACACCCAAGTCGACAGGGCTGTCGACTTGGTCCTAGCCAAGTCGACTGCCCAGTCGACAGGCCTGTCGACTGGGGTAGCTAGGCGGGAATTTTCCCACCTGCGCCCAATGGCCCCAATTTCGAAATTTGAACCTGAATTTTAAATCTATTTTGAACTTTGAATTTTCAGAAAACTTCTTCGGGCCTTAAGCGGGCCATACGGACTCCGATTTTCGAAAACTCGGGCTCTATTTCGCGTATTTTTCCGAGACGAACGCAATGGCATAGCCCGTTTCCCTTGATTCAGATTTATAAATGAAATTCCGCCTCGATTTACGATATAACAGGTTATCAGAAATACGGGTTGTTACACCAGTTCTTTGTCTTTCCACTTAGAGTTCGATGGAGATGAACTAGAAGGAACTTCATGAACAACTTTCATCTTAGCTGCAACTTCCTTCCATACTGACGAATTCAGCTTTAGGGGCTGAAATTTACCTCTTTCGTAACCAGCATCTCTACTTCTAGCCGGAATTAGGTTAACAGTTTCCTTTTGTTTCCTGATTTTCTCTGATTCAACTTCTTTCTCATTCTAAACCTTCAGGCAATTACTGGTTGCATGACCAAAAGCGGCGCACTTTACACACAACTCAGGCATCCATTGGTATTCAACAAAAACCTCCTGCTCTGTTCCATCAGGCAGTAGAGTAGGAAAGCTTAAAGGAAGCTCAACATTTGGTGATACATCCACCATACACTTAGCGTACTCCAGACGATCAAGCCTTTCAGTCAATAGATCTATAGAAAGGAATCTTCCGACCCTTATGGCAAGCTAACTTATACCAATTTTTGTCCAATAATATAGCGGCAAGTTCATTAACTTTATCCAAATAGGAACAGATTTAATATTCTTATTTATATCTCCTATTTCAACATCCCATGGCCTAACTATGAAAAGCTTAGATTGTATAACAATTGGGTCCGCTCGTAGGATTCTATCCCTGCCCTCATTATCTTCGATGAAAAAAAAAGAAGACTTTTCCAGTCGATCATACCTTTATTCCACCAGATGGGTGCCAAATCTTCTTCAAATGCTTGATAACCGTTGTATAAGAAATCTTCTTCAAACCCCGAATCTTCTTCAAATGTTATTGTTAATTATTAATAATTAGTAAATCATAATTAATACTTATTAATTACAGTTAATTACAGTTAATAATAAATAAATAAATCATGATCAATATTTAATAATTATTTTTTCATTTAATGTGTAATTAATATATTATATTTAGTAATTAATTACTAATATCAGATAATTAATTTTTAATAACTAATAATTAATTATTAATATTAAATGGATAACCATAAGTAATTATATAATTATTAAGGATAATATTCAATAATTAATAGCAAAATTTAATACTCCTAAAGTGATATTTATTATGTTAATCAATTTTGAATAATTAATTTAATAATTTAAAATGACTATTAGATAATTAATATAAATAGTCAATACTTATGAAAAATATTAAATAATTCATATTTAATAATTGAGATATAACATTTAGCACTTAATATTTTATAATTATAAATAATAATTTTATTTGATATTTAATGTATTACATATTTAATAATATATTATGCTTAGTTATAAATATGGGAATAATACGGGAGGAGAGATTATTAGAATCGCGGTCGAACCGGTGGTGCTCACCAGTTAATGATTGAGCATCGCCCGTCGAACATCGAACCTCTTCAATTCCTCGTTTGTATCCTCAAAAATTCACATGGTACATAATGGAGAGACTTCACTTATTAATTATAATTAATAATTTAACATAATTATTTGTTAATAATTAATAAGGGGTATTTAGTTCTAAGGACACATTTCAATAAAAAAAATAGATCCAAGGACAGCTGAGTTTAATAATTAGATTAAGGAGAAAGGACAAAGCTAAATTTTATTATGTCAACACGAAGGTCACTTTAATTCTCATCATTAGTGAATTAATTTATAAAATAAAAATCTGCCCTCAAAATTGAAAGAAAAAGGTTATTTTAAAATGATTTTAGTCAATTGATGTTATTATTGACACGACCCGAACTTCCCCGTGAAGGAAAGTACGGATGGCGTTGAGAACAACACACATCAGAACGCAAACAGAAGAACATTTCATTGTCTATTACAACAATTCCACTAGAATACAAGAATATACAGAGTATGAATAAATATTACACATTTGACAAATATCAGAGATTTAAATTACATAGCAGCGGAAAAACAATACAAAACACAACTGAAAGTAATACACGGATACAGAGCTTTCCGAGCATCGTTCCAGCTGTAAATCAGGATCCTGTGAATATAAATCTGCAAAACCAAAACTACTAGCTGCTCGTGTCGAAAATAAGGGCACCCAGAGTTTAGGTTAAAACAATAAACTCCAGGTCAGTCATGTGACTGGTGTGAGAACTAAAACAGTTATTAATCTTTATTTTTAAAGTTAGGTAAATCAAGGGACCACGCTATATAACACGGAACGGGTTTCCTCCCAAGAATACCAGTGCATAAAACAAACAGCGCAATGCTAAATAAAGAAAATGAAGCTATTATAAGACCCAGGTCCCATCACACAATGCAACGCAAGCCGGAGGATAGGGTTTTACCTTATAATAGCCAAAGAATGCTTGATACGTTTAAAAACAGATTATTTTGATATTACTATAAGTGCATAGTGTCAAAACAATTTCAATCATAAGTATCAATCATAGGCGGCATAGCTACCATCTACTATGTCGCCATACTAGGTTCTACAAATAAAACCGCAAAGGTCGTATTGGAAATTGGATTCCATCATGAGTCGAGGTAAGGGGAAAGCTCCTCTCCGATTCAGGGCACTCTAGCTAATGTCTCAGGACCACACACAGCGATCTCTTGGAACCTCCAAGGCTGGTCCTCTCTTACTTTTGAGGATTGGCAATTCCTAAACACACGTTTCCTGGTCCTATAGGACCTATATATAATGGTCTGTACGTCGGCTCACATAGTGCCAGTTATCGACCATATATTCGAGGCGCCTCGCATTCCAACAACCACACAGGTGAAAAGTATATAAATGTCAGCCAGTTTAAGCACTAACACCACCACTAGCTAGAAAGAAACGTCGTGCACTCCTTGGGTCCTTATCCCGTTTTTGACTCATACCGAGGTGTGAGGCTCGCGAATTAACGCCATACACAAAGCTGCGCCACACAGGCCGTGCTTTGATCATCAACCACAAGACTTTGATTTTCAACAGAAGCCTTGATCAATTGCCACTTAGGCGTGCCACATAGGCAATTCACTCCATGCAACTGATGCCCATCGATATACAACCTCTGAGCTCGTACGTCTCAGAGAAGGGCGTTAAGCAAGAGAATAAATTCTCCACCGCCAAACAGATGTATATTTAATAGAGATCAATCAACACAGAATAAAATCCAATGTCAGACACACAGTCCATTTACAAGTTCGTTCTGCGTCTGAACGAAACCGAAGGCACTTTCCTCGCATATCCATCGATCTCCAAGTACGTCTGGACGATCACCAACTGATTCCCTCCTCTTGGGTGTACAGCCCAATCAAGATCATCAGTAATCACCCAAACGATGTGAAGACTTCTGGTCTTCAACCACCGTCTTCATATTCGACATATCGCCGAATCGGTTATTCAGAATGGGTATAAACCCGGCCTTTCCGAATAACCCGCGTATATAATAAACAAATGTTACAAAAACACAACATACGCCTCATTCCAATTCAGAATATTCTTTTATTCAAAAATTCACATTCCTAGGGAAAGGTTCCCATTAATTTTATCAAAGATAAATTCTTCTAAATTTATTCTTTAATCTTCCTTTGGATATCATTTCAAACCATATTAAGGTTTTCCAAACTAGTCGGGATTAGCGAACCACACCGAAGCAATTATTTATTTTATTTCCCAATCCCAACCTATTCATCCCATGGAGAAAAACTGGTAATACTCCATATCTAACACCACGGTGTTATCGACAAAATTAATTACCATTTCACGTTCAAATCTAATTAAAGATTTAACTATCGCTTGGAGCAAAACTGGTGATACTCCATTCTCGATCACTTTTCAGATTTGATAATTTAAATTATCAATTCACATTTCAATCTAATTAAAGATTCATTAAAACTCTACTTAGTTTTAATCTTCTCAAAAATCAATATCTTGTCTTTAACTGGGTTAAAGAACCAATGTCATCTAAAACACGGTTCACAATAAACCCAAAATCACTTTCCATTGTTAATCGGGTTAAAGAACATGTGTTATTCAAAATACCACTCATGATAAACCCAAAGACCAATTTGAATTCAATTCCAATTAATATTATTTAATTGGTACACTTCATTAAATCTAAATAGAAAGATTTGATCCTTTTCTCAACTGGGCTTAAGAACAGTGTTAACGAAGACACCATTCACGACAAACCCAAATCACGTTTGATATTAAATACGAGGCTTTGAATAGAAAATATATCGGCTTATATTCAATATCAAATTCTACGACCAACAAATATCGTATTGGAAATAACGATATAAATATATCTTTCAAATTTCCATAACAATATCTGTTTCATCACGAAATCCAACATCGAAATATTCCAAAGACAATTTCGATTCAAATCCATTCTAATTCAATTATTGGAAATTCTAGTTACTTTTAAAACCATTTTAAATCCACTTTATTTATTTTAAAAATAAATAGAATTATAATTCTAGTTCAAAATTACTTCATTTCGATAAAAAACTATTTTTATCTTTTCAAATATGGAGTTTTTCATCCCAATTCTTCACAAATCATTTCTTATGATTTTACACAAATTATTGATATTTTTAATAATTTTATCAAGGCCCGTACAGTCGATTTCCATCAACGGCCATCGAACTGCACTTGCAGCGACCTTTTCCAAATTTTATTTGGACATAATTCCAAATCCAGCCGTTAGATTTCAAATTTCTAATATTCATTGGAAAGCTCTTTTCGACACGAACCCAACGGTTCCGGTTTTAGGAGAATCCGACGATCGGATCTCCCGCAATGTCAATTCGAAGTCAATGGTCGAAATTTGCGAACTACCGCGGCGCGACGCGTTCTATTCAGGCTATTATATATATATAATATATATATATATATACACACTATATATATTTCATCGATTTCAATTCAAAACGTATTTTATAAATCGTTTTAAATTCGTTTTCGAAACGATTTCAACTTCATATTCAATTTCGAATCAAAATTGAATATTCCACATCATCGATATAGAAATGATAATATTTTCAAAATGTTATATTTTGAAATCACTTCCTTTTCTATAATCATTATAAAAACGAATATAATCGATATAAATATCGTTCGCGTCAAAATAGCGCATCTCTAATCAACACGGCTTTATATTTTTCAATAACTTCGTTATTCTATTCAACAAATGAATATTTATTCTATTCAACACATGAATCTATATTTCTTTCAACACATGACTATTCTCAACACATGAGTGCTGTCAACACATGACTATTTTTGTTATTTAATATATTTTATAAAATTATGATTTCTATCGTTAAATTTTATATCAAACTCTAACCGTAAATTAACAAGAGAGCAATTCCCTAAATTTTAACCCCGAAGGCCGAAACCAACATCAGATCAATATCCAGGTGAGCACTCATCTTATCTGTTTTCCAGTTAGTTTTTAATTTTATATATGATAAAGATGTAAATTTTATTGTTAAAATATTTTACTCAACACATGAATATTCTCAACACATGAGCATCGTCAACACATGACTATTTATTCTATTCAACACATGTATCTTTATTTTATAATACTCTTTATTTTACCGATTGGAATGAGGCCCAATCAATTACCATATAATGTTAATTATATGGATTCCATACAACACATGTATATAAATAACAACGATAAATAATCAACTATCATCCAAAGTGCACCACACAACTGCATAAGCATTAAATATAAATAATTAACGCTTACACTGTCTGTCGACCAATTGATCGACATACCACTAGATAATTAGGATTAGTGTGCGCCAAATATCATCCTAACACCCGTGTGGGGTTTCAATCCACAAACACTGAATATTATTTGTGCAGTTGGGCGACGTGTAAAATTTATCGTCCCAATCAATGTCCTTCAAATAGGTGTACATAAACAAATCGTCCGGTTTGTAAATGAATATTTATTTATTCACGTTCACGTTAAAAATTATATTTTTAACAATAAATAATTTATTTCAACACATGAATTTTTATTTATCCATTTCACATCAACATCGCAAACAAACTTCACAATACATCAAACAAGCATACAAGTCGTCCATGGTCTGTGGACGACGAGTGTCGGGTGCTGCTAAGCACCGTCTGCATCCTAGTATGTATTTTTAACTAGAAAACAAGATTTAAAGTGAGAAGTTCTCACCGACTAGCTAAACCAAACGTCACGACTCTTCTTATGTAGAAATCTTCATCGTGCTTGCCTTTTGTCAATTTCATTGTCCGTAGCCACTACATATATAAAAATTCTATTTTTATACCGCTACTATATAGATAAGAATTCTATTTTTATACCGCTACTATATAGATAAAAATTCTATTTTTATACCGCTACTATATAGATAAAAATTCTATTTTTATACCGGTATTCATATAATAAAGATTATATTTTTCCCTTGCCATTCTCTATATAAAAATCACATTTTTATATATAGAGATCGTATTTTTATATCTCTACTACCTATGTAAAAATTACTCCTTTACAACGCTACTTCCATGATTAAAAATATATATTTTTATCTTGCTAGTAATATAATAAAAATTATATTTTTATTACTCTACATGAATAAAAATCATATTTTTATTCTTCCTATGATATAAAGATCGAATTTTTATTACCTATATAATATAAAAATCATATTTTTAATACTCTTCCTAAGTAAAAATCATATTTTTATTATCTACATTATATAAGAATTATATTTTTAATCTTCATACCTAATAAAGAATCGTACCTTTATATATGCTATACATGTATAAAAATCAAATCTTTCTACTTCAACTTCATATTAATAAAATCACCTTTCTTCTTTATAAAAATCTCATCCTTTCTTCTTATACAAAGATCTAAATTTTCTAATTAAAAGAAATCTAAGCTTTATTTTCTCTATATATATATATATATATATATACACACACACACACACACACACATATAAAAAATTGATTTCATATAAATAAGAAACAAAACTGATTTATATTTCTAAATCTAATTACTTTAAGTAAAAACAAGGAGAAAACAAAATTAAATTAAAACTTATAGGGGGTTTTTCAGTGCAAAGGGAAGGAGGAAGAGGCGGGGAAGAGGAGAGTGGAGCGCGAGGGAGTGGGTGTCGAGGAGGAGGGCGGCAGCCTGAATCGCGTGAGGGGGAGGAGGGAAATCGAGGAGGGGAGGTTCTGTCGCGAGGTGGAAGAGGCCAGGGGGTTCGAGGGGGGATTTCCTGGGTGGCGGCGCCGGAGGTGCGCCGCCCCTGGTGGCCACGGCGGCGGTCTTCCTCCCCGTCGTTCGCCCCTTTCTCTTTTTTTTTTAATCTGAATCGTGAAAAGGGAAAAGAAAGGGGGAGCGTTGACTAAGGGAGAGGATGGGAGGGGAATATTTTATTTAATTAATTAATTATTTTATTTTCTATATAAAGCACCCTTTTATTTCAAATTCAAAATCGAACCCACCGACTATCGTCCATAGCTAATCACCCCCCATTCCGAACACAATGGGATATGTATCGTAAGCGGATTCGACTGTTACAATCAGTTTCCGTTCAAATCAAAATATAACTCTATATATTGAATTTGAACGCACATTTCAATTTACCGGGGCCACATGCTAACTCGAAAAATCCTCAAAAAATATTTTATAGCTTCATATTGACGATACGGTCCTAACAAAACTAATTTCGTCAAATTCCGAGACCGTTTGAAAATGGCCATTTTCCAGTCGATTAAAATCAACTAAAACTGGTCAAACGCGTTTTCCTTTGCCACACTCACATATTGATTCGAAAAATTACGAATTTTGGAATCTAGCAATAACCTGACATCACAGATCCAACAAAAGAGGTTTCGTCGAAAACCGAAGTCATTTGCAAAATTTCCATTTTTAAGGGTCGCAATTCCATAGCGACTGTTCTGAATTTTCAACTCGACATATCTTTTGATTCCCGCTATGAAATTTCAATTTTTCGGATTCGTTGGAAGTATATTCTCAAATAGATTCAAATATTTTTGGTTTCGCTGAAATCCGGTTTATTTTGCACCCGGTACATTCATTTGAAATCTGAAATCGAATTATCGAACTACCACGCCATTTTTAATTCCTTTTAAAATATAAAATAAATATTTATATTCTAACGACGATCTATATAAATATATATGTTCTAATTCTATTCAAAATAAATTTCTCGCCGTTATTATTTAAAATAATTCATTTTAAATATTCAAATTCATCAAAATTGCCAAAATTATAATTTTAAATTGGCTCAGAATTTCCGGGTTGTTACAATTATAAACATATGAAAATAATCCGCTTGAAAAGCTAAATGAATATAACTTTATAGCTTAAAAATATAGCTTTATATTGTATTACCCAAGTACAAAATTAAGTCATTTTAAAAATAATCTTATTTACACCATAAAAAAGGTACACCATAAATAACGAAGTTTTATGCATCTGGTTTTCCGTCCTGGATTTTTTTTATATTCCTTTTTTCCATAACTATGAAACAAAAAGCATTTCATTATTAGTTTTTATTAATTTTTAATCTTATAATCATAGGAAAATATTTTCGTATTAATTTTTATTATTTATGAAATGTCAATGTGTGTCCTTAGTTTAAAATCTTTGGACCTTTTCCAATTAAAACATGAAAGTTGTCCTTGATTTACATAGAAAAGGTCGCTTGTCCTTTGATCTAATTTTTTTTTCTGAAATGTGTCCTTGAAACAAATATCCTCAATTAATAAACTATAGCTAGTGTTGATTAATTACATTGAATAGTGAATAAATATAGTTATTAATTAATAAATCTAGTTGGTAGTTAATAATTAGTATCTTGTTAAATGATTAATATTAAAGAAATAATAACTAAATGTAATTAATAAGTAATAATAATAAATAGTTAATAAATAAAAACTTAAAATTAATAATTACCATTAAATAATTAATATTATGAAGTAATATTCAATAATGAAAAAGTTGTATTTAATTTTTAGTAAGTACTAATTAATAATTTCTATTAAATAAGTAAATATTAATAATTATATAATGATTAAGAATAATATTTAATTATGATTATAATTGATAATTATATTTAATATTTGAAAAATTAATACATTGTATTTAACAAATAAAATTTTCTATTTAATGATTAATATTTAGTGCATGTTGTTGATATGTTATAACAAATATTAATTATTTAGTAATTAATAATTAGTATTGAATAATTTATAGCCAATATTCAGTAATTAGTGTAAAACATTTAATAAATAATGAATATTTATTAATTAATTGCTACTGGATAATTTACAATTTCTGTCCGCTTGTGCTACCACAACCAGAAATTAACACTCGAATCAAATGTGGAAACAATTAAAGCCATCAACGTGACGCATCCCTTTAATTTCAACAGTTAAGTCCATCTTCATTTGAGATACTATGGCATTTCTCATTTCCCCCTTAACTTTTCAATCATTAATGTTTAATATTAAATATTATATGTTAGTTATATAGTTTAATATAATAACTAATAATATATTTAATTTACTATTTAATGAAATATTTAATAATTGACAATTAATAATTATTGATTATTGATAAATTAGAAGTAATGCTTAGTATTTAGCACGGGATAAGCGTTCAATAATAACTGTTAATAAATAATTTATGATAAGCTGTGATAACTTGTTTATAAATAGAAACTATACAATTATTACAATACTATAACAGTACAACAAAGATGCTTTCTTTTGCGTACCGCTTTACTTTTCCCTCGCCTTGATTTTTCATTTCCCGCTTATCTTTTTGTGCATCCCTCCACTCCTCCCGCCTCAATTTTAATTTTTTTTTGATCAAAAAAAATAGATCACCGCCTTTCAAAAATCATAGATGAAATCGGTTCTTTCCCTTTATAATTAATTCCATATCAAACGCGGGTCTGCTGCTGCGTATGGTTGCCGTTAATTATGCTCTGAACCCATCAACAACCAATTAAAGGTTATGCCAGAGGAACCAACCTCTGCCAAATATGACGGCTATTTAGATTCCTTGGAAGATAAAATTTCCTCAGTTGCAGTTGAAATACTATTACTGATATTAAAGTCACGTTTCCACAATTCTACAGTCAAGGTCTACATTAGTTTTACTAAAGAAATCTCATAAGAATGCACATATCTATGTTGATTTGATGTCTAGGTTATGGGAAAGGGTTGATTTTGCTCTCGAGGTGAGAATATCACCAGTATCTTTATTTTTCATTTTTTAAAAATTTGTATCATACTATAAGTCCCTTGTTTGATTGTAGCTGAAAGCGTCCTCGTTATCTCACTCTCACCATCCCCCCCATTGATATTGTGCCGATATAACATGGTGTTGTTACTTGCTAATTTGTTAAGCATATTCAACAAGATTATTGTTTTTGTATTTTAATTTGGATGGTTTTAACTGGAGGAGAAAACAAGCGAATGCTGGCATACCTTTGCTAGCAGAAGAGTATTTAAAATTAATTAAACTCTCTACTCGAACTAAAAATATCAAACTTTGTCCTGCTCTTTTCCATGACTCTCGAACTCATGGTATACAAAGTACATGTGTTTATAACGCTTTAATGTCTGCTACTTGTGTATTGGTCACACCAAAAAATATCAGTAGTTCAGAATCTCAAAAAAGATCTAACCCGGAAACCAATAATAGTAACATATAAAATTATTCTCTCAGTATGTGGTCGTTTGATGTTGATAAAGCTCATAGGGTAGATACTTGAAATGATTAACTAGGCAGATGATTTGAAATGATTAACTGGTCATTTATTTATAGTGTGTTAGGTTGTCCCTCCAATACTCTCAAACTCTGTAGGTTGAAAGGGATAATCATGTTATAGCTCCTAAAGTAATGTTCCTCTGTCCATGATAATTCCGATTACACGGCTACTTTAACACCACTTTAATGTAGTTTTAAGTGTAGTTCATTAACTCATATCATGATAATTGTTATAATGTAGAAATAAATTCAGATTATATATTGGATTATAGTGTGTATACTACTAATATTACCACATAAGAAATACCAGAAAATGGAATTGGGATCGGCAATGGCTCCATGGAGAACCCATTGCTGCTGGCACAGTTATCGTTGTTGATATGTCAGAAAGGCTTGGATGGATTGATGACATCACCTAAAATATTATAGGTTTATAGTGTGTGTATCCGCCTAGTTCTCTACGTGAGAGTATGACTGTTCATGTTTTTTAACCGATTATGGATGTAGGTAAAAAGGCTAATCATGAGTTTGTCTTGATGGATTGAGGTTCATTGAATGATACGGTGAATAAGGGCAATGCATATTTGCGTGGGTGGTGGCTTTTGATTGGAAGGCTTTTTTGTAAGGGTGGCGTTGTTCTGGTTTGTGAATGGATAGTTGTTAGTCTTAAGTCTATAACTTAACTGCCATTGTTTTTGCATGCGTGAAGAGCATCAGTATGTGCATGGTGAGTAGATACATTTAAATGTTCACTTGGGTCCATACTAATAACGTTATGGAAATGATCTTAAAGGGAGGTAACCAAGTAGGACAATTTGTTAATAGATTTGGGCTATGGTATCTTGCTAGCATCGTTGATTACGTTACTGCTGTACACACTAGAGTTAGGCCCCTGTTTCTTGTTTGGATTGATAGCCCATGAGTTTGTCCTGCTTTTAGACATTATTAAAATCTTCTAATTTTTTTACAGAACTTGCTGGATTCAATTTCTATTGATGACGTGGCCTTCTAGTACTTAATAAAGTCTAACCACCTTGGGTTTGTGTTATTTTCTCTGGCTCATGCATTTGAAAGGGCCTTCAGGAAACTGGGTTTTTACTGGAGATGTTGTTGATGATGCCTTGAGAAAACGCTGAATGCTTCTGCAATGCTAGATGAGTACCTATGAATGGTCCAAGGTTAAATAGTAAATTGTTGAGTCTATGTTTTTAATATTTGAGTGTGCTGATTTTTACTATACTGATACACAGCTTATGTTGTTGAATTACATTTTCGTAAGTGTAACTAGATTATATTAATGGGTATTTTAAATAATTCGGGCATTATATTATAGTTAGGGTTAATATCATTTCAAAAAATAAAGTACGATTTTGATGATTCTGAACAGCCATTGCTTAGCTTGGCCATGTTGAAACTTATGTCATTTCTATTAATTAAAACGTTTTAATTGAGCCACTTCCCTATATATCCAATGACAAGTTGCTTGCATCTCCTTTTATTATTGTCCCTTTGTTCTCCATTTTTTTTTTTTCAACGTTTGAACTGTGCTTTTTTTCTATTGATTTTAAATTAACTATTACATTATCTTGTAATATTACTAACGTCCTCAGCCATCTGAAGCAACAGTTGTGTATATTATATGATGAAGTATATGCATGACATACCATAATCAAAGCATCGATTTACACAAGCTACTACTTTAATTTGTTTCATTCCTAACTATTATATGTTAATTACGTATGTTTTGAAATGTATTTTTTTTATAAATTGCAGGACTTTGCACAACATGATTCTTATAACCAACAAGAGGTAGACGGAGTTAGAATAATTTAGCCAGTTATATCATGTATAATTGGATGTAGTTGATCTTTTGTTATGTATATGTTAGTCTTTTGTTATGTAAAATGACTTGTTTTATGATGAAGTGTGTATTTATGCTTTTTTTGGGTTTGGACACATGAATTATGTTGATTGATAATACAACTATGTTGTTTGTTTGATTAGATTCATGACAATTATGCATTTATAGAATTTTAAATTCCATTTGATATTGTTTTAGGTTTAAAAATGTAATGCAAACGAATAATATTTTCTTGCGTCGGTTGTAGTAGGGTAAGCAACCGATGCAATACACTATGGTTATTGCAAATGTTATTTTTTGTATTTGTTCAGTAGCATCGGTTGTTAAAAAAAAGCCGATGCAATATACCCATCCTTGAAAAGCAAATGCAACCATTTGCATCTGCTCTATGGCATCAATTGTATTGAAGAGCTGATGCAACTTAGGATCATTTGCATCAATTGTTCAATTGATGCAAGAGAAATTGGTCTATTGCATCATCTTCATTTGCATCAGTTGAATAACCGACGCAACTGGGGTTTAACAACTAATGCAAATGACCTGTTTTGTAATAGTGTATCAAGAATACCATCCCTCTATATAAATTTACAAATTTTAACATCTCTTAAAAATAGAATCTAACTGTTAAATCCTTTGCAATTTTAAAATTTAACTTCATGCTTAAAAATATGATTTAATAGTTAAAGTTCTTTGCAAATTCCAAATAAATTTGCATACTTAAAAATAGAGCTTGACAAATAAATATCATTTAAACAAATAGACATGGTTTACAAATTAATTATTTACTAATTAATCATATAAATAAATTATTAATATCCCTTATGTTAGGACCTAAGAATTAAATTACTTTTACAAACTTCAAACATGCTCAATACTTATAACTTTAAATAATATATAACAATTGAATTTTTTTCACAAATTTTGGATGAACGTCTAAAAATTCCATCTATTCTTATCTTTTAAAAATGGGGTCTAACAAAATAACTCTATTTATAATTTTTTTTACTAATTAATGATGTAGATAAAAAATTAAACTTACAGAAGTTAGACGTTATAACTTAAAAGCAAAAATTTAAAATAATCACATATGATTCAAATGCAAAAATACGGTTATATTTACGTAAATTATTTCTCTTGACTACATTAAAAATATACAATTTGTAAAAATAAAATCTTAAAGCACCAAGCATGATGTCTTTAACATTGTATCTACTAAATGATAGTAAAATAGAAGAGCTTTTAGTTCTCTCGTTGATTTTAGGAGTTTACTCTCTTCTACTTAATTCACTCTAGATATTTTATTTTTGAATATTTTAATTTATCAATTAAATCATTCAAGTAACATCTCACGTTATTTTACAATATGGTATATACATCTAAAAACTTATATAATTATTTACCAGTAATTTATTGACTAACTTCTAACATTTTATATTCAAATCCAGATATTTAGGTTAATTACATAATTCAAAATTTGAACCACTTACAAAAATTTAATAAATCAATATTTAATACTATAATATATATTTGTATGTGTGTATATATATATATATGTAACAATCCATATTTTAACGATTGGATATTTAAATATTTTATGTAAATATTGATCATTGATTATTTATTTTTCAAAAACGACCGAATTGGTACTTAAGACTAGTTCTATTGAGTTCATATGGTTCGTTACGTTAATAAAAAGTATAAGGATCTCTATATTTCGAGTTCAGACCAGTTGGAAGTCATATCGATCTCGAAATACGCGTAAAATTATCGTTTTGGACAGTAGCCTAGGATTTCGATGAAATTTGTACCATCGAAACCATATCATTGTAGTGATGCACACTGTCAAGTTTCATAGCATTTGGAGGAATCGTTTGATCATGGCGAGCTAAAACGCGCGTTGATTTTATAAAAAGAATTTGAAATTGAAATGGATATGACATAAGTTACACCATCCATTAAATCAAATTTCTATTGGGCCAGCCTTCCCCCTAAGTCGCCCATCTATTATTTCACTCACCTCCCAGGAAAAATGGTCTCATCCCCTTCCTTTGATCAAAAATCAAAATCTCTTAATTCGATCGATTAAAAATCACGAAACTAGAAGCAACCAGTTCGTATGGAAACTAGCTTCATGCCTATACCCTTCTCGAATGGTTCGAACATGAGAAGGTAGAGCCACCATACCGTGCCAGCGAAGCTAGGGTTGGATGCCACCGTTGATTCGGTCAGAGATTGACGATGCTAGTGGTATTGTTGTGTATGTCTTAAAAAACCGCACCTTTCCATGGCCATCACATCGAGTGTGGCGCCACTTGGAGGGGTGTGACATTTGTACATCGCTGGGGATGTGTAATACCCCGTATTTTATATAAAATATTAAATGGAAATATTGATAATTTAGGATTTTAGAATTTGGCCCCAAAACATATACTAATGTGTTCGTGGCAATTTTCTGATTCGTTTTGATATATGACTTACCCCAACGGAGTCCGTACGGGAAAGTTATTAACGAATAAAGATTTAAAAGGTTGTATGCACATATACGCATAAATTTGAAATTTGAAATTAGACAGGTGTTATAAGTGAAAAATAATAATTCACATAAGTAATATTTGGAAATAAAATGAACGTTAGTCTTAATGTTAAAACAAAATTAATATCCGTTGGAATCACGTTCATGACCCAAGCTCTGGGTCGACCCAGAGGCCTTACATGGGTCGACCCACCCGGGGTCAGATCTGTATTTTGAGTGACGTGTATTTCTTGGTTAAATGGTTCAAATTTTACATTATTAAATTCGACAGACCAGAATTTCCTGTACACCTATAAATAAACTAGCAGGGCCTAGCCTCCAACTCATATTTTCTGAGATGATGACAAGGCTCTGCCATTTTCTTTCTCCTCCGAATCTTTCAGAAATTAGAATATTAGCTTTTACGAGTTCTGATTCAAGATTTAAAGACAAATAATCTAAATTTACGACATAGGTGTTCAGATTTCTGATCAATATGAGGTAAGTCTGTAATTCTGAATTATTTTGGTTTCTTTCTTTCTTTGATTCTTTCCCTCTTCTTTTAGCATCAGATTTGTAAATCCATGGTTATCTAAATATTAGATTCAATTAGAAAGACCATGGAATAACATATCCAAATCAGATTCAAGGATTGGAAAGCAATCAGGTGAATGGATTTAAAATTATACATTTTGGGTAACAGTTTATTTACTGTTTACATTCCCCATAATTCTTAACTTGATAAATAATTGTAATTTATGTTAACTGCGATATAATTCATTTTTAAAGTATGTTAAGAATATTGTTGTTGTACAAATCTATTCCATTAATCTTCTGTTTGGATTAAGAATTACTGTTATACTGAAATTGTGGAATTTACAACAAATATGAATATGTTCTTGAAATTGTTATTTAATGACAAATTAGATATGTTGTAAATATAATTACTATAAAATTGGGAATAATGGAAAAAGAATAAATATGCCTAATTTTGTATGGAAAATTTACAGTGATTGGAAAAAGGTAAATGAAAACAGGAATTCACATCTAACACAGAAAATAAAAAGAGAAAATATGTAGTGGACCGAGTTAGTTGGATTTTGGGAAAATGGATATATTTCCATAATGACACAATTACTGTAAACGTAGTTGCAAGAAAAGAAAGGAAAAAGGGATTAGTGTGAAATAGGTATTCTTCTACCATATTGCACACTAATTAAATATATATGTATGTCCACGATGAAAATAAAGGAAATAACTAGCAACTACGGATCTTGGTTGACGTGCATTATGGAAATGGATATTTACATCTTTCCACTAACTAATCTAACGAGGTCTGCAAAATATTTTCCTAAAATAATGAAAATATACAAGAAGGTAAATGAATGAATGTTACAACAGTAAAAGGAACCAAGGGAAAATGTGATAAACGGAGAATATAACCTATTATAATTAATTATACGAATGAGAATGTAATATAATAGGTAGGTTTGTCCTAGGGACAAGTGGAATTATAACATGAGTTATAATAAATGAAAACGGGAACTTATTAATAAATCTTAGTTAAGAGAACTAAGTTAATAGGTAAACAATAACAAGTTGTGATAACTGTGTTAGACAAGGTTATGATTAAATAAGAAAGTAGGCTTATTGTTAGTAGACTTATAATTGAAAGTGTTAAGTCCAATAAACGTAATAAATAATAAGCGGAAGACCGCTGCGACGACACAGGGTTGAATAAAGAACGTAAGCACCCAACTGTGAGCTAATGAACCTTGTAACTTGAATAAAAAGTGAATATGTGGATAATTAAGATAATTAGCATTCTGATAAGATAAAGCAAGCGTGTGATTAAAAGATTAGACATTGATTCCAATAACACGTTAGTATGATGCGCTTGGACCAGTCCATACACACGAATGTGAAGAACTCAGCGGGATAGATCATTGTGGTGTTTGGAGGCACGAGAGGAACACGTCCAACTGATTATTCTACGACATTATTCTGCCTGATCGCTTTACGAGACTAAAGGGAAGCACACGGCTTTTGCGAGACGTGGTAGGGTACTCCGTGGTGGTCCTATGTACGTTATATGCTCAAGCTATACTCGCAATGGCTTGGTCTGTGTTTTACCACCTTGTGAGTATACCTTGACTACAATTATAACTTGGCAGTCAGAATGTTGTGGCGAATGGCATTGGGTGATTCGACGATTGGCCTCAAGAGAGGTTGGTTAGGACCAAATTAAGAATAATAATCATTGGGTACTTGTCATCGGCAGCCAGTGTGATGCAGAAAAACTACAGCTAAGCTTATAGACCGTCGATCTTTCACTATCGAGATGTTGGTTGCGAGACACATCAATTTGGATGCTAGACTGTTCGATAGGGAATGCCACTTAGCTTTGATGTAGTCTTTCACTAGTTGAGAGAGGAGCCGGGGTAGGGCCATAGCCACCATGAAAATATAAATCATATCTGTTTTGTAGGCCTAATGAAACGAACCTTTACAGATCCCGACCGAGTTCCATCCATTGGGTGCAACCCTATTACGGGACTCAAGTTCTTGCAGACATTTTATCTCAGTGCGTGTTGTTTACCTGTTTGCACGCTATTGCGCATTATTTTGACCATATAACAAGATTTAGACTATTTTGGCATATATTTCATTTTTATTGCCATAAATAGGTTCTATTTGACTTATCACTATTTTTATGGATGCTTGTGTGCTAGTTTAGGAATTTGGATGACTGTTGGTTGTATGGTTGAAATGTCGTTTTAGTTTAGATTAAAACGCCAACTGAAGGTGACCTAGTGCAACAACCCGGAAAACCAGAACCAATTTAAAATTTTTATTTTGGCTATTTTAATGAATTTTGAATATTTAAAATGATTTATTTTAAATAATAATGACTAGAAATTTATTTTGAATAGGATTAGAACGTATAAATTTATTTAAATCGAAGTTAGAATATAAATATTTAATTTAATTATAAAAGGAATTGGAAATGGCGCGGCAGTTTGAAAATTCGATTTCAAATTTCAAATGAATGTACATGATTCAAAATAAACCGGATTTCAGTAAAACCAGAAATATTTGAATTTATTTGAAAATATCTTTCCAACGAATGTGACAAATCCATATTTCATAACGGGAATAAAAAGTTATGTCCAGTTGAAAATACAAAATAGTCGCTATGGAATTTTATATAATATATAGCCCTTAAAAATAGCGATTTTGCAAATGACCTCTGTTTTTGACGAAACCACTTTTTTTGGATCCGGAATGTCATATTATTGTTAGATTCCAATTTTTATAATTTTTGGAATCAATATGTGAGCGTGGTGGATTTAAACGTGTTTGGTCAATTCAGTTTGAATTTAATCGACTGGAAAATGACCGTTTTTCAAACGGTCTCCAAATTCGACGAAATTAGTTTTGTTAGGACTGTATCGTCAAAACATAGCAAGATTTATTTTTCGGGAATTTTTGGAGTCAGTATGTGGCTCCGGTAATTCAAAATGTACGTTAAAATCAATTTTGAACGTTAAATTAATTTATATTTTAATTTTGATTTAAACTGATCAAAAAAGTCGAATTGGCTTATGGGACATATCCCATTGTGTCCGGAATGAGGATAATTACTTGGGGACAATAGTCGGTGGGTTCGATTTGGAGTTCGAGAGAAAAAGCAACCTTTAGAAATAAATTAAATAATTAATTATAAAAGTCAACCCCTCTTATACCCCCTCCCCCGCGTTCATTTTCAATTCGAGATAAATAAAAAAAGGAAACCGCTTAGATCGACGTCGCCCCCCTTTTTCGCGTCGCCCCCTTATCCGCCACTGCGCCTTCACCGGAGGGCCCCCGTCCTGCTGCACACCCCGGCTTCACCCCCAACCACCACTTCCCCAATTCGAGCGAAACCGAAGCCCTAGCCCCCCTCCAAGCCCCAATCCGCCACAGCAGCACCCGCCGCCACCCCTGAACCATCTCAGCACCGCCCAATCGAGACCGCAAGCAGTGGCGGAACCAGGAATTCAACGTTGCACGGGTCTAAACTTTAGGGGGGCAACATACACCAGAGTTTGATGAAAATGATCCATTTTTCTTTTAAATTTTTCCCATTTTCCATCAAAATTTTCTCTTGAAATGATTTTTTATTTATTTATATTTTTTTGTTGGGGGGGCATGGCCCCCACCGGTCTCAAAGTAGTTCCGCCCTTGACCGCAAGGCCGCCACCCCCCACCTCCGATCAAGATTCCGACGAACAGTAAGTTTTTAATTTTTTAATTTTAAATCTAAGTTTTTTTATGTTAAAAACATATTTTATAAAATCAGTTTATATATATATAAATTAGCATTTATAAAACCAGTTTTTTTAATATATAATTAGCATTTATAAAATCAATTTTTGTTTAGAAAGTATAGAAAAATTCAATTTTTAGTTATATAAAAATTTGATTTTTAGTTATATAAAAATTTGATTTATATATATATGATAGCGAATAAAAATTTGATTTTATATATAAATAGTAATGTAAAAATATGATTTTAATATATGTAATAGCATTATAAAAATATGTTTTTTATTACATAAGTAGCGTAATAAAAATGTGATTTTTATCCATATAGCGTTAAAATAAAAATGTGATTTTTATCCATATAGCGCTAAAATAAAGATATGATTTTTATCACATGAAAAGCGATATAAAAATGTGATTTTTAAATATATAATAACCGAATGAAAATGTGATTTTTATTTATAAAGATTGTTGTTTAAAAATATGATTTATAACATAACCGCATGAAACAAATGGCGATGGAACCAATTGGAAACAAATCCAAATCCAAACCGTTCAGAAATAAAGAATGGAGGAGTGGATCCCAAATGTGAGAACTTCTCACTCTAATTTATTTTCTAGTTAAATATATATACTCGGATGCAGACTATGCTTAGTAGCACCCGACAACTTTGTTTGAAACCATGGATGTTTGGTTGTTTGTTTGGATTGATTAATTGGTTGAATTTGATTTGGAATGTAAATTGAATTGATTAGAATTTGGCTTGTATATGGCGCGAGCCATTATTAGGCGAGGGATAAGGCTAGACCTTATTCCGGTTCTAGTATCGCGCCGTTATGCTGCTGAAATTTTCTAAAAATGTTAGAACAATAAAAATATCATTTTTATTGTATAAATGGACTGTATAAAATATTCATGTGCTGAAATAAATATGTTATCGTTAAAAATATAATTTTTAACGAGTATATGAATAAAAATAAATATTCATTTACAAATCAGACAAGTTGTTTATGTACCCACATTTGACTGATATTGATTGGGACGATATATTTTACACATCGCCTAACTGCACAAATAAAATCTGTGTGTGTGTTGATTGAAACCCCACACGGGTATTGGGATGATATTTGACGTACACTAATCCCAATTGTTTAGTTGTATGCCAATCGATTGGTTGACAGACTGTTATAAGTGTTATTGATTTATATTTAATGCTTATGCAGTTGTGTAATGCACTTTGGATTATCGTTGACTTTGTTTGATTATTGTTGTGTACATATGTGTATGAAAACCATATAAATAAAATTATATGGTAATTGACTGTGTCTGATTCCAATTCGGAAAGAATGAATTTTTAAATTAACAAACATTTTAAAATGACGAATAATGAATATTTTAAAATAATATTCAGTAATGGATCAAAATATGATTTTGATGTCCAATTTGGGATGGACACGAAAATATTGAAATATATATGAAGCTGTGTTGACTAGATGTGCGTCATTTTGACGCGAACGATATTTATATCGATTTTATTCATTTTCATAATAAATATAAAAAAGGAAGTGATTTCAAAATCTAATGTTTTGAAAATATTATCATTTATATATTGATGATATGGGATATTCAGTTTTGATTTAAAGTTGAATATGAAATTCAAATCGTTTTTAAAACGAATTTAAAACGATTTATAAAAACGTTTTAAAAGGGAAATCAACGATATATATATATATATATATATATATATATATATATATATATATAATATTTAATGGCCTCAGTAGGACGCGCCGCACCGCGACCATTCGCAAATTTTGACCATTGACTTCGAATTGATATTACGGGAGATCCGACCGTCGGATTCTCCTAAAACCAAAATCGTTGGGTTCGTATCGAAAGGAGGTTTCCAACGAATATAAGACTAACGGTTGGATTTGGAATTATGTCCAAAAAAAATTTGGAAAAGGTCGTTGTAAGTGTAGTTCGATGACCGATTATGGAAATCGACTGAAAGAGCCTTACTAAAATTATTAAAAATATTGATAATTTGTGTAAAATCATAATAAATGGTTTGGAAAGAATTGGGATGAATTTTTTTTCCATATTTAAAAAGATAAAAATATATTTTTATCGAAATGAACTAGTTATCAACTTGAATTATAATCCAATTATTTTTAAATAAAACAAATTGGATATGTGAATGGTTTTAATATAACCAGAAATTTCCAACGAACAAATTGCAATGAAATTGGAATGAGTTTGGAATGGAAGTAATCTTTCGAATATTTCGATATTGGATTCCGTGATTATACGGATATTGTTATGGAAATTCGGAAGATATATTTTATATCGTTATTTCTAATACGATATTTGTTGGTTTTAGAATTTGATATTGAATATAAGTCGATATAATTTCTATTCAGAGCCTTGTATTTAATATCAAATTGGATTTTGGGTTTGTCGTGAATGGTGTCTTCATTAACACAGTTCTTAAACCCAGTTGAGAAAAGAATAAATCTTTTAATTAAGATTTAGTCAAGTTTTCCAATTAACTAATATTTTTGGAATTGAATAAAGGAATTGGATTTTGGGTTTGTCGTGAGTGGTGTCTTAAATAACACTGTTCTTAAACCCCGTGTGAAAAGAATAAATCTTTTAATTAAGATTATTGCAGTTTCCAATTATATTTAATATTTGGAATAAAAGGAATGTGAGTTAGGTTTATTGTGAACTGTGCTTTTAACGACCTTCGTTCTTTAACCCGATTTACAGTGAAATGTGAGTTGGAATTTATAAATCTTTATTCTAAGATTTAATGGAATTTTCCAAAGTAAAGTTTTCCAGTTTAAAATATTAAATTGGAATTGAATGGAATTTGATTTGATAATAATTGAAATGAGCTTCTGTGGAGGAAGACTGTTAATATATATGGAATTTAAAAGGCTTGGTCGTTATTCCATTTATATTATTAGTCAGATACGGAAATTGATATCGATTATATATATATCTATCTGTTTTCCGTGAAGATTCCATAATTAATGGACTATGATTTTGGGTTTATCGTGAACTATGTTTTAAATAACATTAGTTCTTTAACCCAGTTAAAGACAGGATTACATGTCCAACATTGTATTTCGAACTGTATGGTTGATCTCTGCTAAATATATATCTGTTTGGTGGCGGAGAATTTATTCTTTTGCTTAACACCCTTCTCAAAGACGTACGAGCTTAGAGGTTATATATCGGTAGAAATCAACAGTACGGTGTAGATTGTCGATGCGACATGTTTGTGTTTCCAAAGTCAAATAATCATTAGTATTGATTTTTGGGAAGATTAAAACTAAGTGGAGTTTTAATGAATCTTTAATTAGATTGAAAAGAGAATGTGATAATTTAAATTATCAAATTCAGGAAATGATCGAGAATGGAGTAGCACCAGTTTTACTCCAAGCGATAGTTAAATCTTTAATTAGATTTGAACGTGAAATGGTAATCAAATTTACCAATAACACCATGGTGTAAGCTATGGAGTATTACCAGTTTTATCCATGGGATGAATAGGTTAGGATTGGGAAATTAAGCAAATGATTAAGGTGCTATAATCCCGACTAGTTTGGATAAACCTTAATTTGGTTTAGAATTGATATCCAAAGGAAGATTAAAGAATAAATTTAAAGAATTTATCTTTGATGAAATTAATAGGAACCTTTCCCAAAGTATAAGAATATTTGAATAAAAGAATATTCTGGATTAGAATGAGGCGTATGTTGTGTTTTATAACACTTGTTTATTATATACGTGAGTTATTCGGAAAGGCTGGGTTTATACCCATTCTGAATAACTAATTCGACGATAAGTCAATGATAAAGACCGTGGTTGAAGACCGGAGGTCTTTACAACGTTTGGATGATTACTGATGTCTTGATTGGGCGGTACATCCAAGACACGGTAATAAGTGGTGATCGTCCAGACGTACTTGGAGATCGACCGGATATGCGAGGACCTCTCTCCTGTATTGGACACGGGACGAGGAATAAGGTGCCTCTGATTTCGTTTAGACCTAGAACGAAATATTAAATGGACGTGTGTCTGACATTGGATTTTATTCTGTGTTGATTGATCTCTATTAAATATATATCTGTTTGGTGTCGGAGAATTTATTCTCTTGCTTAACACCCTTCTCTGAGACGTACGAGCTCAGAGGTTATATATTGATAGACATCGGTTGCATGACGTGAATTGTCAGTGTGGCATGCTGAGATGCAAATGATCAAGGCTTCTGTTGAAAAGCAGAGTCTTGTGGTTGATGATCAAAGCACAGCCTTGAAGGGCATAACTTTGCGTATAGCGTTAATTCGCGAGCCTCACACCTCAGTATGAATCAAAAAATCGGATAAGGGACCAAAGGAGGACATGGCGTTTCTTTCTAGCTATGGGTGGTGTCATGGTATGGAGCCCAGACATTGATTATATTTTTACCTATGTGGAGGATGGATTGCGAGACGCCTCGAATATATCGGTTACTGCGGAGCCGATGGATATAAGTCCTATAGGACCGGGAAACGTGTGTTCAGGAATTGTCAATCCTCAAACGTAAGGGAGGACCGGTCTTGGAGGATCCAAGGGTCTTCTACGGGAGATCCTGAGGCATTTGCTAGAGTGTCTCGAAGCCGGCGAGGAGTACATCCCTTGCCTCGACTCATGACGGAAATCCAATTTCCAATACGTGACATTTCGGTTCTAGTTGTAAACCTATATGGCGACATAGTAGCATAGGATACTATGCCGTCTATGATTGATACATTCATATTTGAAGTTGTTTGATACACTATGCACTTATAGTAATATCAAAATGATTTGTTTTAAAACGTACCAAGCATGTTTGGCTATTATAAGGTAAAACTCTATCCTCTGGCTTGCGTTGCATTGTGTGATGAGACCTGAGTCTTATAATAGCTTCATTTTTCCAAAAAGCATTGCGCTGTTTGTTTTATGCACTAATATTCTTGGGGGTAAACCCGTTCCGTGTTATACGGCATGGTCCCTTGATTTACCTTATTTCTAACGTAAAGTTTTAATTAACTGTTTTGGTTCTCACACCAGCTAGATGACTGATCTGGAGTTTATTGTTTTAACCTAAACTTTAGGTGCCCCTATTTTCCACATGGGCAACTAGTAGTTTTGGTTTTGCAGATATTATATTCACAAGATCCTGGTTTACAGCTGGAGCTATATTCGGAACGCTCTGTATCCATGTATTTCTTTCAGTTGTGTTTTGTATGATTTTCCGCTGCATTGTAATTTGTAAATCTCTGATATTTATCAAATGTATATTATTTGCTCATACTCTGTATATTCTTGTACTCTGATGTAAATTGTTGTAATAAGCAATGAAATGTTCTTCTATTTGTGTTCTGATTTGTCGCGTTCTCAACTCAATCTGGGCTTTCCTGTAAGAGCGAGTTTGGGCTGTTTCACCTAGTATTAGGAAATATTTTTTTGTGAGATTTTGCGGTATTTATCGATCGATTACACAGGTTGGTATATATTGGTTGAATTCATAAGGATGATAGACTCGAACGGGCAAGATATATTATTGACGGAGCTTCATAACACTTGGACAGATTCAACGACAGAGCAACATTGGAGCGCGCCAACAAATCTGATGATTTGGATGGAGCAAAGAGGTCAAAGGACGGAGTTGGTTTTGGTTCGACTAATCTCGGATCAACTCTGCCGATCTGAATCCTGTTCGACGAAGTGACCAAGTCTAGATCAACATAGTCGATCCGGAATCGGCTCGATCAATCCCAGATTAGCTATACCGATCCGAATTCGGTTCAACTATGTCGAACCAGAATTGGACCTAGCTGGGGAAATGCAACGCGGTGGTGATCTCAAAGGCAGGAATTCTTCATAGTGGCGTTTCTCCTTGGTGACGAGATGGATTTCGCAATGGATTCCTGACGTTTCCTTTGGATGCATATTTAACAAATTTTGGTTGAATGGCTGTGGAGAGGTCGATATCGGTTACTATTGTTGTTGGCCAATTTGACATGGACGATGATGCGATTTCGAGGGGTAGACATGATGGTCTATGCGATGGTGACTTCGACACGATGACTCTTCGATCATGGTTCATTATCCGATGATGGTGATTCCAGGATGGGAAATGAAGCATAATGGATATGACGATGGATAGCGATACTCCGGAATGCAGAGTAAGGATGATGGATCGAAAGGGGACTACTGAAGAGGAGTCGTGGTAGTAGTTCCAGGTTTGACTTATTTACGGATGGCGAGTGCAAAAGGAT
This sequence comes from Allium sativum, assembly GCA_030737875.1. Taxonomy (NCBI): domain Eukaryota; kingdom Viridiplantae; phylum Streptophyta; class Magnoliopsida; order Asparagales; family Amaryllidaceae; genus Allium; species Allium sativum. Next base: position 665,779,865 of record CM060923.1, read on the forward strand.
TATCGATGCGCAAGTTCGATGAGCACTCGGGAAGAAGAGGTAGTGGGTGTGATGTCCATTAGACTAGGTTAAGGTCATTATCTCTAGGTTCAGGATATCTTTCCAGATTTGGGAAGTTCATGGCATTCACCTGGATGATGTTCGGGTCCTTGCTTTGGGTTGTACAAGTGGGTACAACCTGGTTTCTAGCCGATTAAGTGGCATGGATTCGAGTACCAAGGAACGTGGGCGTTAACGTATATTCAACGCACTGAGTGAGTGACGTGAGGATGCATGATGGATATTTATTTATTTATCATCATTAGTACTTAAACATCTATCACACCAGTTTTATATGATGTTTGTCACAGTATAACATGTATTGATTATTATGTGCTAACTCCATGGATGCAGGGGCATGACAGATATGATTCTTCATATCCGCCTTGCCGTATATACTATTACGACTTTTATAGTACTTTGATATTTGTTTATCACTCACAACTGACTTTTGTCTGGCCTAAAGTTTTATTTCCCTTTTATCACCTTGAGTGCTCATCGACGATGCTGATGAGCAGGCCAAGTGATAGATACAATTATGTTCAGAGCTACGTAGGTGGATTCTTAGAAGGCGACGATTTATATATTTATACTTGTATTATACATGTTTATTTCTGCTGTGTAGTACTGTGGAGCCTTGACGGTGCTGTGTGTTCTGTTAGAGGCAGTGTATCAGCAGAGTATATTCATCTCTTGTATAAACTTTATTATTGTTATGTATAACTGTATGAGTCTGTATACTCTGATTATCTGGTTTATATAGTTATTACTATCTCGTCTGTTTTATATATGTGATTTAATTGTTATCTGTTATCCGATGAGCTGTGGGATATACGACAGGTTCTATGATTGAGTTTTATGTTCTTTTCTATTTTTTTTTTCCTTCCATTTTCTTTCCTTTTCATTTTCTTTTCTATTCTATTATTTTTTTCTCTTGACGATCACTTGACATCGATCGGGTGCTTATACAATGCATATTTTTAGTTCTGAACACCGGTGATGTACGACGAGTTGTTACAATACATACACACGCTAAAGAACCACAGTTTCGCTATTTACACGATTATTGTACCAACCAAAGTGATAAAATTTAATTTATATTTGATTATGATGTGTAAATCACATAAAAAATATTAATAAGTTTAATTTATTTTTCATTTATCTTAATATAGTTATCATACATTGCATTCTAAAATTCTTCTATTAACTTAAAATACGAATACTTAAAATTACAATAATTATTTATAAAATCCACCTCAGTTTCTCTTAATGTTTTATGTTTCAGTCCATATATTTAAATTATTTATGTAATCTTCAGTTTAAACAAATTAACTAAATATAACTAGGCTATATTCTTTAGTTCGTCCGCCAATGAAAATATTAAAAATTCAATATGTATGTCATATTCATATTAACAAAAAAAATGTAAAAGTTGTATTTTCATTAAAATAAGATGCATAAGTCGCATGGCTTACGTTATAAAATAAACAATATGGAGCTTTTATAAAATGCAGTCTTTAAATTTCAAAATACATAGTTGTTCCATCTCCAAAACATGCTAAAAAATTGTTACTTTTAGTTTCAGCCACTTTGAAAATAATTGCAGTAAAAAAAGCAAGTATAAACACTTTTTCAACAAAAAATCAAATATTTTCACTTTTGCAAAATAAAATTTAAAAAGTGCTCGTAAAAATATGAGATTAAGTTATACTTTTTGAAATAAAACACAAGATAAATTATCAATTTTTTTTTCAATGGATTAATGTAGTGCACTGCAAAATTATGTTTCATTTTATATTGCAAATACATTAATTTTAAATTTTCTTTAGCTTTCTACTAAACCCTCTCCGTCCTCTTCTAATATTTCACGTTAGCTTCATATAACAGAATCTAATCATGCGCTCTTAAACTTGCTTAACTAAATTTAGTAAATTATTAACTATTGATTCGTCTTATAATTCCTGAAAGTATGAAATTGTTAATATTTGCACTTTAAAAAAGTAAGCTACGAACAATAGTATTAAAATTTTATATTTGATTTTATTTTGCTGTATTTATAATATTATCATATGCAATGTAAGTATTGTCCATTACTCACTGATGTGAAACTAAAAACGTAAACCGTTGTGACCGAGCCCAACGTATCACGCTATAAGTAGTTTGCTCCTTATTGACCAGGGTCTGGCACTGTTTTCACTGTCTTTGCTAGTCGTCCCCATCTCAGATCTAGAAAATATAATTTTTATAGATAAACAAATTGTTTGCTGCGCTAATTCTAATGGCGTTCGGCGACCGTATGACGACATTCGAGGATTCCGAGAAAGAAAGCGAGTACGGTTACGTCCGCAAGGTACGAAAGAACTCAATCCAATTAGGTGAAATTCACGAAAATCGAATGATGTAGTTTTTCAAATTAATTTCATTTGAGTAGGTATCGGGTCCAGTTGTCGTAGCAGATGGAATGGGTGGAGCTGCTATGTACGAATTGGTTAGAGTTGGTTATGATAATTTGATAGGAGAGATTATTAGGCTGGAAGGTGATTCAGCTACGATTCAAGGTATTATATTTACTTTTGCTTTTGTATTCAGAAGATTAATTTTTTGCTTGTTAGCCATTAAATTGCTTGAATACTTTTGGCTAAATTTACTTGATTGTACTTTAAGTTGTTATACTCCCTTAAGATGTCATCAAACATAATCCCACTTGTTTGCAGTATCATGTGTTAATTAATTTGAATATATTTATTTCCTTAAATAGTTTATGGTATGTTGGTGAAAATTTGAATTTTTATGATTAATCATGGTTTACTCTTTGCTGATAGTGTATGAAGAGACAGCAGGGTTAATGGTAAATGATCCAGTTTTGAGGACCCACAAGGTAATTCAAAGCTGTTTTTTAATACATAATATACACACTTTATTTTCATTTTTGTTGGACTGCTTTTCTTTCTCTTTTATCGCTTGTGTTCTTATGTTCTTGTAGTTTGATACATAGTAACAGTGTGATTAGATCAGTTGCCTGATGATGTTGGGAATTTTTATATTTCTACTGTGCATGCGCAACATGAGAAACAAGTTGGTTAAATGATCATGCAAAATGTGAAAGAAAAAAGTTCCTGACTTAAGACTGTCAGATGATGATTTTTCACGTGTTTTTTCTGTTTGACGTAAACACCATTAGTTAATTTTGAATAAACCGTCCATCAATCAAGACCATTTGAATATGTGTCTGTAGTTTGGCCATATGCTGCGAGCCAAACACGTTTGGGTTTTAATGATTGCTGATTCAGTTATATTTTATAAATTTGGAGGAGTATTTGCTTTTGTTATTCCATGCAAATTTTCCTTTTTATCCCGATTACATTTGATTTCGTTGAGTCAACGGTATTGTTGCAGCATTTCTTTTTGGTGGAAAAGACTTGCAATCTTAGTTGGAATTTATACTTATTCTTATATGGATTTACAAAGATGATTTTCCTTACAGCCCTTATCTGTTGAGCTAGGTCCAGGTATTCTTGGAAATATCTTTGATGGAATTCAGGTATATATCCTTTGTCATTTTTATTGGTTTACAGCTTTGATACGGACAAGTGACAATAATGTTTCAAAATCATCGATTTGAACAGAGACCACTCAAAACTATAGCGATAAGGTCTGGAGATGTCTATATTCCTCGTGGTGTCTCTGTCCCTGCATTGGACAAAGATACATTATGGGAATTTGATCCAAAGAAGTTGGGTGAGGAAACAATGAAACATGCTGCTTGTCCGACAATATATAAGTCACTGTATACAAATCACTCAGGAAGTAATGAAATACTTTATGTCTTGCAGATGTTGGGGATCTTCTTACTGGTGGAGATCTTTATGCGGTTAGTGGAAGAATTTTATCTCTAAGAAGATTTGATGTTGTCAATTTTCTTAATCAGTGCCTTAATATTACTGTATTTTGATCAGACTGTGTTTGAAAATACTTTAATGCAACATCATGTTGCCCTACCTCCCGGTTCCATGGGTAAAATCAGCTACATTGCCCCAGCTGGTCAATACAGCATCCAGGTTAGTGTAAAAATAGTTCTTATATATCTTGTTGGCATTAGAATATTAAATATGAAGTGATATTTGAATGAAGATTCAAATTGTTAGCACATAATATTGGCAGGACACAGTACTTGAGTTGGAGTTCCAGGGAATAAAAAAGCCTTTCACTATGCTCCAGGTTAGTGATGTGTGATTAAAGTTTGTGCTTTTGATTAGAATTCTAGAAATAACCCTTTCCCCTTCTATTCAGACATGGCCAGTGCGTACCCCAAGGCCCGTTGCGTCAAAACTTGCTGCCGATACACCTCTCTTAACTGGGCAGGTATCTTCACGATAACAGATTTAAATTCTTGCTCAAAATTAATAGCCAGGTAACGTTGTTTTACTTGAACAATATCAGCGTGTTCTTGATGCCCTATTCCCCTCTGTTCTTGGAGGAACTTGTGCCATACCTGGAGCTTTTGGCTGTGGTAAGACAGTCATTAGTCAGGCACTTTCTAAGGTAAATTTGTTATTATTTATTGCTAGTCTACATTTTTTGGCTGTACATGTTTGATCTTACTCTTGTACATTCTCCAGTACTCTAATTCTGACACAGTGGTTTATGTTGGCTGTGGAGAAAGAGGAAATGAAATGGCCGAGGTCTGTTTATTTTCCCCTGTTATTGATTATCTTTACATACTGTTTCCGTGAACTGTTTCATCATCTTATTTTTTTAGGTGCTTATGGATTTTCCTCAACTAACAATGACACTACCTGATGGCCGTGAAGAATCTGTCATGAAGAGGACAACCCTTGTGGCTAATACTTCCAATATGCCTGTGGCTGCTAGAGAGGCTTCCATTTATACTGGTATTCCATTTTCAAGTCTCTTTTTTCTTCTGGTTTAGGTACTTATTGGCTATTGCTTCCTCCATTATTTTTGGTTGTCATATTACCTTCAATTTCGGCCATTATTTGTTTCCCATTTCTCAACATCTTAAACTTTTTATTCTAATTTCTATCCAATCACTGGAATGAAATGGTCCTGCAAATAGCAATACTCTATAATGGGTGGGTAGAAACATATTCTAGAAGAAGCAAGAGGAAAAATTGGGACAATCATAGAAGAAACCAGTGTCTTGATTTTTCTTCTAGAACCCAAAGAAATGCAAAAAAATTAAGCTAGGTGACAGTATTTTTAAGGTTAAAGTAATATGCATGTCTATCTTCGTTTTCTCCTCCTCTCTACGATGAATTGAATCATCAATCATCCTTCAGTATTACTTTTGGTTATTCCTTTTTTTTTTGGACTAGTAGCTATATTTTGTTATTTACCATTGTTAAATGGGCGAATCCCCATATTATTGTGCTCAATCCTCAGTTGTTAATCCTAAGAAATATTTAAATTGTTGTTTTAGAAATATGTGCCATGCCAACCTTATGCCTTTAAATATTAGATACCTATAATACATTTAGCGTGGTTAATATTTTTTATTTTTTTAATCTATTGAGCCAGTTTACCGAATGCAGTAGGCGGTGTTACTGAGCTCGTACAGTTACAACTACCTATTTTTATGTTGCTTTGTATTTTTCCCCTCCAAAGATCAACACAATTTCCGTTTGCTCTGCTCATTCGTGGATATAACTTGTTGCAATATGAAAGATATAATCTTTTTCTTATAGTCGGATTCTTACTTCAAATACAAGCGCCTTACACTAAACCACAATTTTTTGACTGATCAAAAATTTCCCCTCTTGTTTTGCAATGATCAAACCCTATATTTATATCTGTCAATCAAAATAATCATCTCAGTTCATTATATATTTCATTTTCATTTGAAATAAAAAATAATGCATAGCCCAAAGCCAGCCAAAATACTCACTATGAGAAGTAGACCCTTTTTTGAACTAATATACCCCCTATTGTCCTGCCTTTGACCTTGAGATTATGAGATGGCAGTCCGCATACCTGATAATGCAATCTCCAGAACCTTAGTCAACTGCAGGCTATGAAATTCTGCATGGACTTGTCAAATAAGATATCCACCAAGAAATGTTCAAAACTCCAAAAACCCTCAAATTTATACTGTTGAAGAATTATAATTTTTCATTAATGTAGTTTTTTTTTCTTGCTTCTTGCACATTATTTTTGTACCAATGTATTAATTTCAAATCCGTACATGAGCGTTACGGCATGTGTTTTGCACCTGATGATGGCACAATCTTCGTGCATGAATTGTGTTTTTACAGACCTTGTGCGTGGCATACTGTTTAATGTATTCAAGAGGAAATGATCTGTACGAACGTTCAATCATGTTTTTATGTTGAAATCATATGTTAGTTTGATTTTTATTTCTACATTATAACATTTAATTTGTTTACATTATTAATTAGTATTTTTTTTTTTTTTTTTTTTGTAGAGAAAGTTTATCAGTTTGATCTTATTTTTAAATGATAATATTTGGTAATATTAGCAGATGAGCGTTTTGAATTTATAAAGGAAGTTCAATTGTTAAATTCTATTTTTAAGCGATTAATATCTATAGAATAACGTTTTGAATTTCCAAGGCTGGTCTTGGGAGTTTATTTTCTACCGGTTATGACTTATTTTGGATAGTTCTTTATTTCAGGTGTTATCATAACTCCTACGTGCAAATATTTTTCCACATCGGCTGTTATTGGCTATAAAACCGGTGTAGTGTAATTTTGATGGTAATTCTCAACCCATGGGGTGTTTTGAAGGGTTATGACTTTTTTTTTTTAAATTTCGCCCTTCACTAATTATATTGTAGAATAATCTTCATAAAACTAAAGAATAAATATATGGATATATATGCTATGTCACATTAGTGGAAAATTCTCAAAACTAGAATATACTGTACTCTCAAGCATGCATTGGTTGTTTGTAACTACTCTTAATATAAACTAATCAAACCCACTACAATCATTGACGATCAAAACTGGTATTTTCAAACCTCTCATAAACGATACCGCAAAACTTCCAAGCAGAGCCTAAAGGAAGTTTAATTGTATGATCCTATTTTTAAGCGATCCTAAGTTTTAATAATATCTGTAGAGGGATAATTAAAAAGTGAGACACCAAGTTATTACAACTATCAATAAAGATTTGTGTCATCGAGTTTTAGTAGTAGATGTTTTCTTTCCTTTTCTTTGCTGGTCTAGATAAATACGTAAAATCCAAGGTAATGTTTGGTTTGAAAATGAGTTTCGTGTGTTAAATATGCATGTTAAACGGGGTAAGAGAGAATGAAGGATTGGAAAATTCTACTCATTCCCACAATGAGTAGAAAGGGAAGGAAGAAAATAATTGTTGGTATTTCACAAAAGGCCAAAAAAAAAAAAAAAAAAAAAAAAAACAAGAAAAGGTCATTTTCAATTTTATATTCTAAAATCAGTTTCCAAATGGCCTTTTTCCACTCCCTTCCCCACTCCTTGTGCATTTAAAGGTATATTGCTGAAAACTCAAAGCACAAATCATTTTCAAACCAAACGGTATGTTGGAAGTTAATGGCCATATTAAATCATTAATATACATACATTGCTTTTTCTTGGTTTAAATGTAAAACAGTGTAGATATGTGCTTGGACAGTGGAAAAAGCTCATTATGATGATGTTCTTTAACAAATAAATTTAATGACAACGTTAAAAAGTTTAAGCAACCGAAAAAATTGCTGTAGCAAAATCTTTTCCTCCTTTGTTCAAAATTAGGTATACGGTTGTGCAAATTTATTATAGCATGTTTTTCTGACATAATTTAGTATCCTTGTATTCAATTTAGGTATCACTATAGCCGAATACTTCAGAGATATGGGATACAATGTTAGTATGATGGCTGATTCTACCTCCCGTTGGGCAGAGGCTCTACGTGAAATTTCAGGACGATTGGTAAGCTTATTGTTTTATCATATATCGTTTCATCATTTTGCATGAGGATCACACATCTGGTAGTAATGAAGTGAAGTGTTTTCTGTAAATTGCTTGACTCAAATTTATCTTGTTTGAAGAGTATAATTGCTTTTTGTAAAATCGACAGTTGTTGATTTTACTGTTTAATTTTTATTGATGATTATTAAGACACCTTAGTCAACAAAGGCTAGTCTGATACATTTTATGGGTTCCTGTTTTCACATCATACTGTAGGATGGTTGTCATGTTTCGGAATATCACTATACTGTATCCATCCATTACATGAGAGATTCATGTATATGTATGTTTTTGTGTGCATGTGTGCACGTGCAGGCGTGTGTGTGTAGTCAAGGTATATTTTTACGTGGATTACCTACCCATTATCTCTTTAATCTTTTTATCCTAACATTTTGTATGTAATTTGTGTGCAGTTCGATTTTTCTCTCTCTCTTTTTTCTTCTGCTTTGACATGCGGAAACTGTAATATTAATACACCGTACTGTTATACTTTAATGGCCTTGTTGCTTGATGTTATAAATGTTTGGTCATTCATCTGAACATTTCCCTGAGACATACATATGAAGTACAGCTTACTAAAAATATAGGTAATGATACCTATTAACCGATGGGCACTTCATTATTGCAGGCTGAAATGCCTGCTGACAGTGGTTATCCTGCATATCTTGCTGCACGTTTAGCTTCCTTTTATGAACGTGCTGGTAAAGTAAAATGTCTTGGTGGTCCCGACCGTACTGGCAGTGTTACAATTGTTGGTGCAGTCTCTCCTCCTGGCGGTGATTTTTCAGATCCTGTAACTTCTGCCACTCTTGGCATTGTTCAGGTAATAATGGAAAGAAACATCATGTCTGCATGCACTTATAATATGTTCATTTCCTCGCACTTGACATAGTGCTAACTTAGTATATGGTTAACTTTTATGTAGGTTTTCTGGGGATTGGATAAGAAGCTAGCTCAAAGGAAACATTTCCCTTCTGTAAATTGGCTTATTTCTTATTCTAAGTACTCAAAGGTTGGTGAATTGGTCATAGTCATTGCTGGATCCACTATATTAATTTAAACCACTTTTGTCAAGATGAATGTTTCCAATTTAACCTTAACCTGAACTAAAAACAACTATGATCCCATCTTGTTTCTATACGAGCAGCCTGTAAGGGGTTGATAATGAATATGCTTTAGCCTATATTTTGATTAAGTGGACAGATAGTATATTACCTGGGTTAATTTGAGAGGGATGTGACCACCAGTATATTTACAAGGACCGATCCAAACTATTCTTAGACCGGGACGCTGTTCGATTCTCGTAGGCCAGCTTCATCTCTGCTGGCATCCTGCTCAGGGTTCATGTGCTGTGCTGTCCCAAGGGCATTTGCATTTGGCGAGGAGCTCCAAGGATGACTAAGTAGTTGACATATAAAAGGCCAGTTCATACAAAAATCAAGGATCATGGGACATAGTGCAAATGGCAGAACTTTATCCCGTTGCATTAAGAGAAATACATCTCAAATAGCCCGGCCCAGTAGAATGAAAAAAAAAACCAATAATTGAGGTACTCTATCGATTTTTCTGGGTCCTAGAGGAGGGTGCAGTCCAAATGTTACCCACTGAAACCTGAGGCTTGAGCACAAAATTGAAAAATGAGGAATTCAGAGGAAGTTGGACTATTTTTATAGTACATAAAATTTTGATTCACCTAGATGTATGTAGGACTAAGCGTACACCACCACTAAGGTTGTTCATGTACTAACCTTGGTTTTTTGGGTCTCAACATTTTAAAATTAGATAAGTACACTAACAAAGCCATTAATTTCAAACAAGTTGGGATTGGCTTGATCAAAGGACAGTCAATTTAGAAGTAATAATAACACAATATTTAAAGGTGAAAACATAGATAAGGATAAAGTAAAGTAAAATAATTAAACAAATAATAGTAGTATTAATAATGAATAAATAAAAAACCAAGGTGATGACGATGACAACAACAATAATAATGGTACTAGTAGTAATAGATATTAATTTGCATTAAATTCGTTTGTTGTTAGTCTGAATTTTTGTTTCTAAGTCGCGACGGTTTTTTTGTTACTTTGAATTTATATTATTATTATTAATTAATAAAACAATGAGTTGTAAAGAAAGTTTATTTGTTAGATTTATTTTTAAGTGATACTAAAATTTATTGATTTTTATAGGAATGCTTTAAATCTGTAAAGAAATTTTGATTTAATTTAATTGTTAGATCCAATTTTTAAATCATATTAAGAACTGATAATATTTGAAGAGAAACATCTTGGATTTGCAAAGGAATATGGTTGCTAGATCCTATTTTTAAATGATATTAAAAATTTGTAATATGAGAAACATTTTTGGTAGTTTAGATTGATACCAAAGTATTGCAACTATTATTGGAGAAAGGTTTAGGGTATAATCTTTTGATCATCGGGCCATATTCTCAGTTTTGGTCAACTCATATTGAAGATTTTAACATGTTGTATTTCACCAGTTTATACATTTAAACAAAGATTTTGTTGACATAAACACCATTGTAAATTTTTTTTCCAAGTGTCCGGTTAGACGTTTGGTAAGGTTTACCGTTTAGGCATCCACGTTGGCTCGAGCTAGGCAAGGCTTATTGCCTCACATAAATATATAGACGACTATCTTAATTAGCATGGAGGTTTTGCCATAGAAACCAAAATGATCTGTCCACCACATTATGTTTAATAATTATAAACAAATTAGAGAGAAACCAAGTGGGATGTATTCATGTTTATTCGTCTTTTGTTGGTTCAAATTTGCAACATATAAAACAAAAGAATCTCCTGCACATGGTTCATCCAAATTACAGTACTTAAATATAGGGGAAAAAAAAAAACACTACAGAGTTCAAACCTCTAACACACAATTTAGTGTTTTGCGTTATTTTACATAAACACAATAATGTCAAGCAATTACTATTTGAGAAAAAAAAGGAAAGGGGGGGGGGGGGGGGGGTAGGGACTTGATCACTTGAATTTTATTTTATCCTTTTTTTTTGCCACTCGGTGCCGACAACGGTGTGGATCCACATCATGTTTGACAGAATTTATTGTCAGCATAAACTATCTCTAAATTTAAAACATGCCATACCGCTAATCAATCAACTGCTTAAAAAAAAGATCTTTTAGAGCCGTAATTGTGGTATGTACGTATGAATACCATGTGAGATGAGAAAATCAGAACACCACAACCGTACATGACTCCGTGGTCGTAGTTATTGAGTTAAACCTCCTAGATGTTATCCATGTGTGGTATTGTGCAAGCTTTTGAACCATCCCGACTTGTGTTGTTCAAAGCGGAGCAGAGAGGTAGGTGCATAGAATGTCCTTAGCATTCGGATGAAGCCTGGACGTTGTAGAGCACACAGACTGGATCGTGCGAATACAAATATATGTCATGTTCTATTAGAAAGTCGAATTGACATAGTCCATATAAGATTTAAGTTTATACCTTGTTTGTATGTAGTAGGGTGTCTCTTGACAATTAAGCACCACCACCTAGGGTCTAAAATTGTACAAGGGCCTCTATTTACAAGAAACTAGCACGGACATCTCAGAATCGGTTGGAAACACTAACTTTTAATGAAATTGATGTAAAAATAGTAGGAAAGACAATTGTTATAGTGTTTCGGCAACTTTTTTGACCTATGTCTACTTTAGTGTTTGTTTTTCGTCATTTTCTCTATTGGATCACAACCTATTCTGTCATACCCGACCACAATCTTGTGGATCTGGTATTTACAATGGAGTTTCTGAAGTGTTTAGGGAAGAAGGTAGGAGAAGAAGAAGATCAGAAAATATTAAGGAGAGCTTTAAGAAAATGATCTTTCTTTAGTTGTTGTAGGGGTGATATTTATAGATAAACTTGCCAGTAGAATCAGAGACCCATGTAGAATAAATTTCAATTGCATGTCTAAAGGTGTAGAAAAAAGCACATCAGTCCAATATGTAAAAAAGGCCTCTTGGTGTCGAGAGGTTTGTTTTGGTGAAAACTTATTTTCACTTGTTTTGTTATTTTATCGTCAGTACGAGCATTCCCAACTCTTTCAATGAACTTTGAGTTTCTTCGGATGATTCACTTGACATCGCTCATCTTTTTCCTTTTTTCTTTTTTTTTTCTCATAAATCCTAAGAGGCGCTCATCTAATCTTTGAGAAAAGCACTTGACTACGATTGCTTGAAGTAGTATCTAGAGCACAAGAGGTTTGGACTCGGTACCGAGAGGTCTACGTAGCCCAATATTAATTCAAACTTCTTACGACCAATCTTCTTCCCTTTCTAAGCATGTTTCCAAGTCTTGAATTGACTCGTCTTCATTTTGGTTTTCTAATTCAGTTGAACTCTGCTTGGCTTAAATGTGAGTTAACAACCTCGATCCTATGATTGGAATCTATATGGTTCTTAATATACAATACTACATATAGTGTTTAATTGTTAAACTTTCATAGTTAAGTGAATTATTGTTATAAGTATTTAAATATAAAACGGTGACAAAAATTTAGACATAAAAAATCTCAACCATTAGATGTCCCCCTTGAATTCCACATTTCTTGTAAAAACAAACAAATTTAATGGTTTCCAATTTGTCTAATTGTGTGTTTAATTTTGTGTTTCAATAGCCGCTTGCTTTATTTATTTGTCAGTCATGTATTCAGTATCTAACAACTAAATGTTCTTTCATAATTCTTCTTCTTTAACTCAAAAACAGAGCGTGTATTTTTACAAGAGTATACTTCGTTTTTACAACTTTTCATTCCAATTTTGAAAAATGTGTAGATTTCTATACCGAGTACACTATATTTTTATGAACTTTTTTAATAATAAAAAAAGCATGGACTTTTATAAATATACTTGAATGTTGCTTGGTAAAATATGCATTGATTTGTTTTTGTCTAGAGTTTTAAAAATTCTTGAGATGGCCATGTTCGGTTGAGACAAACAGTGCGTGAGAAACATTGGGCAATCTTTAACGGACATATTTTTGTGTAATTTTCTTTTCTAGTTCATGTCTTAAATAAAAAACGGATGGAATGAATTGGATGTCATACAACTTCAAACCGGCTGAATGTTGGACAATCATACAAATTTTATACCATTACCTTAAAAATAATCCCTCACCACGTAACTTAGTACAAATAAATTTTACATCAAATAACTATAAAAACAATAACTACATAGTAAGAAATGGTTGCTATTTAGCAGTTTACTGCGAGTGACACACATAAACAATCTGTTTGTCATCACAATTTTTAAAATAAATGGAACACTATTATACTTACAAAATAAACTTATAACAACTAAGCCATAAATCCCAACAAAGTTGGGGTTGGCTAGACATGAAACCAAAAAAATAAAAATAAAATAAAATTGGAATTAAAAAAAATAACTAAAAAAGAGTTAAAAGCTTCCGTAAAAGTTAAAAAACCTAAGGTTCTGGTACATGGAATTGCTAACTTCCATGCACTTCTATATGATATCAGCTCTTCAGATATACTGCAATTTCTTAAGTCTATTTTTACTATCTTCTCCCATGTCATTTTAGGTCGATCCCTACCTCTCTTTGAGCCTTCGGCGCGGCCTATAATTCCAATGCGCACATGTGCATTGTGCGGTTTTCATTGAAGGTGTTCGAACCATCTCAAGCGGTGTTAGACTAACTTCTCTTCCACATGTGCGACTCCAAGTTTGCCCCGAATGTCATCATTTCTAATCCGATCTCGTCTGGTATGCCCATAGCTATTTGTCTTCTGGACGTGTTGCCTTTTAGTAGGCCAACATTCTGCACCATATAATTTCGTAGATCCGATTACTGTTTTGTAGAACTTTCCTTTAAGCTTATGAATCTTCCTATTACAGAGAATGCCAGATGCTAGTCGCAATTTCATCCATCATGCTTGAATTCTAAAACTAACATCCCTATCAAACTGCAACATAGATCCTAAATATCGAAAGGATTCCTTCTGGGGTACTGCCTGACCGACCAGGGTGATCTTTATGTCATCTGACCTGATACCACTGAACTCACACTTCACATACTATTTTAATTCTACTAAGCCTGAAACCCTTCGATTCCAAGGTCTTCCTCCACAACTTCAGTTGTCTATTAACCCCTGTTGTACTTCCATCAATCAACACAACGTCATCAGCAATGAGCATACACCAAGGAATCTCCCTTTGTATACCTTTTGTGATTTCATCCATCACTAATGCAAAAATATAGGGGTTTAAGGACGAATCCTGATGTAACCCTATGTTAATGGTAAAGTCACCGGTCTCACCATCGCATGCCCTGATACTAGTCACAATCCTCTCGTACATATCCTTGATAAGGTTAATGTACTTTGATGGCACCATCTTCTTTTCTAGCACCCACCACATAACCTTCCTCGGTACTCTGTCATAAGCTTTCTCCAAATCAATAAAAGCCTTGTGAAGATCTTTCTTCTGCTCTCTACCTTTCTCCTAAGTTGCCTAATCAAGAAAATTGCCTTAGTGGTTTACCTTTCAGGCATGAAACCAAATTGATTCTTAGAGATACTTGTCAACCTCCTCAAACGCTGTTTGCAAACTCTCTCTCAAAGCTTCATTGTATGACTTCTAAGCTTAATTCCTCTGTAGTTTGTGCAACTTTGAATATCTTCTTTATTCTTGAAGATTGGAACTACAGTGCTTCTTCTTTACTCATCTGACATCTTGTTTGATTTGAAAATATTATTAAACAACTTAGTTAGCCAGGTTATCCCTGCATCTTCACACCTCAATATGGATATCATCAGTCCTTATCGACTTGCCTATTTTCACCCGTTTCAACGCCCCCTTTACCTCAGTCTCTTGAATTCTCCAAACAAAATGTCTATCGATGATGTCGGCAAAGTTTCCCAACTCGATCGAGCAACTATCACTTTCTTTGTTGAAAAGTTTATCAAATTATGCTCTCCGTCTATTTTTTATCTTGTCGTCCTTTACCAAAAGTCTATCGTTCTCGTCCTTAATGCATTTAACCTGGTTGAAGTCTCTTGTCCTCCTCTCGCGTAACTTGACTATTTTATAGACGTCTCTTTCACCCTCCTTCGTACTCAACTTTTGATACCTATACGCTTGATCCCTTGCTTCACTCACTGCTCTCTTTGCAGTCTTCTTTATCACTTTGTACTTGTGCATGTTGTCCTCGCTCCCTTGACGGTGCATGCATTTGTAGTATATCTTATTCTCTTTGATAACCTTTTGCACATCGTTATTCCACCATCACGAATCCTTGGGTTTTTCGCTTATTTCCTCTTGCTATCCCAAACACCTCAATAGCCACTTTTCTAATGCAAGTTGTCATCTCATTCCGCATGACATTTGCTTCTCCTTCCACGTTCCATGCCCCTTCTCCCATCACTCTATCTTTAAACACTCATAAGGCGTCTCCTTTGTGTTTCCACCGTCTCGTCCTACTAATCTTCGTTCTCTTATTCTTCGCCACCCGAAGACGAAACATGCGTGCCAAGAGCTGATGTTGTGAGATGACACATTCTCCAGGTATGACCTTGCAATCAACACAATCTCGTTTATTGTCTTTTCTAGTTAGGACAAAGTCAGTCTGGCTAGAACGTTGGCCACTACCGAAAGTAATCAAATGTGATTGATGAGATCATAAGAAAACGTAAAATTCAATATTTCTTTACCCTCTTGGTTTCTACTGTCAAAACCAAAACCACCATCATTCTCTCAAAACCCCGCAACATGGTCATCGAAGTCTCCTCCTATAAAGAGTTTCTCGCTATTAGGCACATCTTTGACCATGACCTCCAAGTCTTCTCAGAACTTCCTCTTGGCTTCTTCACTTAGGCCTGCCTACATTCTAGCCAATCATGGCTCCATAATAATAAATAAAGTTTTAGCCGTTTTTTAAATAAAATGAATTACTTCAGGTTATGTTCAAACAAATAGTTAAATTTAGAACATAAACTAAATAGAATACAAATGAAGGAACAATTGAAATTGAAATTAAAACTAAAATTTGAAAAGTGAGAAATTAACTAGTAACTCTGTACAATTTTTTTTTTTTTGGAACAAGAGGCCTCGTTAAGTGAACATTGGAAAGTTTGGAAATTGCACTTGTCTTCTTAATCATAAAGCATAATATTTATTGAATGATTTGTGTGTATATTTAGAAAACAAAATATGTAAAGCATACTTAAAACTTGAAATTGCATAAGAAAATGAAGAGCTTTAATTTTAAAAAAAAAAATTTGTTTTTAATATAATTATATTTGATTAATCAAGTTGCATTATATATGCTAAACCAAGTTCTTGGGGAATAGGTCGAAGTCTATGTAAAATTTTAAATTGTAAACTCCATTTGATTGAACCGTAGATATGCTGGAAAATCAGTTCAGCAATTACTTCCGACTTTTGGAAAATAATCATTGCCAAGACAGCTGTAAAACGAAAGATTCTTATTAAGAAATGAAAATATCTGCTTCATGGACAGCTCATGGAGTCCACTATTTGCGTAGACTATGACATATTCTCCAAGCTTTCCAGGACTTGGGAGAGGAAGAGTTATGTTTGTGAAACCTCAATGCTTTGTTCACCTAGATATTTATCTTATTCCTATTGTGATCATTTCATCCTTTTATTAGAGTAAACATGGAGTTCCCTAGCAATATACAGTTGTTATTTTAACTAGGATTACGGCCATTTTATCCCACAAAAACCCCAAATTTAAGCAATGTAATCAGGTGAAATTTAGAGATAAAGTGCCAAGTTGGAAACCTTTTCACATGAAGACCTTTTTTCTCTACTTTGTTTCGTTTTGAATCTGGGAATGAACTGAAAATGTTTTGATTTGATCATGCTTTGGGAATACACTTAAATTGATGTCCATGTTACATCTTCCCATGTTTGTGATTTGTTTAAGAGAAATTTAGAGATAAAGTGCCAAGTTGGAAACCTTTTCACATGAAGACCTTTTCTCTCTACTTTGTTTCGTTTTGAATCTGGGAATGAACTGGAAATGTTTTGATTTGATCATGCTTTGGGAATACACTTAAATTGATGTCCATGTTACATCTTCCCATGTTTGTGATTTGTTTAAGTGCACGTAGAAGAATTGATCCATGAATTAACGCAAGGGCTGTCCCGACTCCTGGTAATCCAATTTCCCTTTTCTGTAAGACTTAAAATTTGACTTCCCATGATATGTTTCATGCGGAAGTTAAGAGTTGTTGCTTGAAGCATGTTATCCTATGTTTTTGTGATTTCTTTGGAATTTCGGTGGTTGATTTTTTTTTTTTTTTTTTTTTTTTTTTTTTTTTTGCGTTCTTTACTTTCTTGATCCATTGTTCCTCTCACATTTACATACTCTGTTTGCTCTCTTCCTGGTGCCTTGTTGCAATATTTGAGCACATTCCTATCTGAGCCTATACTTGATGAACGCTTTCTATCTGCAGCAGTAACAGTCTGAGAAATGCATTTCTAGAGAGTGAATGGTCCTTTTTATCTTCTACAGTTGATTCATCTAACTTTTGGGAATTCAATATTCGCATCGTGAACATTGCAAATTATAGAATTTGATAGATCACGAAGAGCCTTAGAGCATGATTTCCTGTATTACTTTTACTTCTTTTCGAATACTATTGTTCGTTATTTTCCAACTCATTCCATTCTTGATCCTTTTTTTTTTCATGCTTTTGAAAATTTTCTTCCCCTATTTCACTTCTTCTCTTCCCTGTGCCTTTGACGGCATAAATGCATACCCACTTGAAAGTGAAGTATAACTCAGCCCAATTTTGAAATCAGACTAATTTGGATGAAAGCTTTTAAACACCAAATTTTACACAAGGCTATATTTGAATACCCAACTCTATATGTATTTTCTCATCCAAACAGTAATAAAACTATTAATTTTTTTTATTGCTTGTGTTAGTGGTATATTAAAGTAACAAATGCATTTTCAAATGCCAAATCGTGACCTTCCTTTTCATTCTTTTTAACATTTTTTTTTTAATATTCGAGCATATTCTTCATCTGAGCCTGATCTCAATGAATGATTTGTATTATGCAATTTTTTCACCAAACCATAAGGATTCAAGATTCACCCATGAACATGTAAATTGTAGAACTGGTAGATCCTGAAGAGCTCGAATGAACTTTCCCAGAGTTTCATCCAATTTGACAAAATCATCGCTTGTAATGAATGCGAATAGTGCGTTCAACTAGCTTCCCTTTTTATTGGATTGTTCACCTATTGACTGGAGTTTTTCTTACTCTCTGCTTGATTCAAATTTGAGATGGCATGCAGTGACCCAAAACAGCTGATTGGAAATACTATTTTATCCATGTTTAATTGGAAAAAATATTTTCGCCTGCTAATTTTGATGTTCACTCTGGGTATAACATTATTTTATTTACACGAATATTGCAGGCTCTTGAGTCCTTCTATGACAAATTTGATTCGGACTTCATTGATATTAGGACAAAAGCTCGTGAGGTGCTTCAGAGAGAAGATGATTTGAATGAAATTGTCCAGGTATGTTTTCTTGCATTGAAACTCTCTAATTTATAATGAACCATTTTGAGGTTTACCCATGATGGGTGGATAGACTCGCAGTATTAGGATTTGACTTCATATTTCACTAGTGTAGGAATTTATGTGTGGACATCTAATATTCACATGTAAACTATGCCTTGCATGATTGTTAGTTATGTTGGTTGAACACTCTTGGGCAAAAGCGAACCACAAAAAGTTTACTCATGCATTGGTTTCAGACCGAAACATGCTTGTTCAATAACCATCCTCTGTTCTTTGTATCAATGAACAAATGAAGTATATCCTTTGTGGTGTTCCATTTGACCTAAGGTCCATAGACATACCAAAATGAGTCCTAGTTATGTACTAATATTGATTTGCCTATCCATTTGATTCCCTAAGGGAACTTTACTCTCTTTTGGAAATACATCAGTATTCTTTTGGCAATATAAGACCAAATATTAGAGCATTTTTGCATGGTTTTTCGCATATTTGTTCCCCGTAGATGCTAATATATGTATTTAAAGTTTAAACATTAAAGCGTACAAGAATATCATATTTTAATATTGATTTAAAAAGTACTTCACAATTTGTTTTTCACATGATGCAATTTGTTTTTCACATAATACAGCTTGTTGGTAAAGATGCATTGGCAGAAACTGATAAAATCACATTGGAGACTGCTAAGCTATTGAGAGAAGATTATCTGGCACAGAATGCATTTACCCCGTATGTCTTACCAAATATATGATTATGCTACGACCTGTACTGTCAAACTCCTCTTTAAACAATTATCTATTTGTTCTGCTGCAGATATGACAAGTTTTGTCCATTCTACAAGTCAGTGTGGATGATGCGTAATATTATTCATTTTAATACATTGGCCAACCAGGTAAAACTTGCTTGCTCGCTTCTTTGCTTTTGCATCTGCATTTATGGACTAGCATTGTGATTATTTTTGTGGAATTTGCTTTCGATATCTGAAATATTAGCTGTACTTGAGATTGTTGTCAAAGCGCATCTCATAGTTGTTATTAATATATTACATATACATACATACTTACACACACACATACATACATACATACATACAGACATACATATACATACATACATACAGACATACATATACATACATACATACATACTCATCATATTGTGCATCCTGCTAGGATGGAATATTCATTTGCTAAAATTTTACATATTTCAGTGTACCTGATTAAATATAAGTTGGATGCACTCAGAGTTGAATAATGCGTTGTCTCTAAACCATATCGAGCCTACTAGCCAAACCGAACTCACAATCAATAGCCAGATCAGTTGAATTGCCTTATGTACTCGGCCAAAAGTTAAATAAGAGGTTGAGCGCATAATAAAAAAGGGATAATTTTGCTAAAATCCCTGTTAAGTTTCAAAATAGCCAAAACATCATTGTAAAAAAAAAAGTATGTAAATTTGGTCCCTAGAATCAAGCTAACTAATAATCATGTAAATTTATGCAATTATTCAGTGAATAGTTTTAGAAATTTATGCAATTATATCCAAAAATCATGGAAATTTCCGCAATTATTCACCAAAAAAGTTGCGGAAATGTCCTTAGTTATTCATAGAAAAATTACATATATTTATGCAATTTTTTGATACAACTGCGCGAATATCTACAATTATTCACGGAATAATTGCAGTCTTATGCAATTATTCAATAATTATATTCTAGGGAGTAATTTACATTAGTTTTTTGAGGAGTTTCTGTATTAAGTTTGATTTTACGGACCTAAGTCTAACATTCACACAAAATAATAATAAATTAATCTTGTTTCTACTTCACATGTTACATTTTTGTTCAATTACTTGGCGCTATTAGAATATTAATAATCATACTACTATATAATGTTGTGCTACTACACATATAACATACTAGATTCCATAATCATTTGTAACCTATTTATGCTATAGAGCACAGCGCGTACGAATAAAATTGAAAATATTGTTCATTTTGGCAGGCCGTCGAGCGAGGTGCTGGCTCAGATGGGCAGAAGATCACATACAGTGTCATCAAACATAGAATGGGAGATCTTTTCTACCGCTTGGTGTAAGTAGACACATCCCGCTTCATAATACTATAATCTTTCATAAAAATAAAAATAAGGATATGAAAACAAAAATTTGAAAATGTGGACTTAATTTTGCAAGTTGTTTCCTGTAATTATACAGGTCCCAAAAATTTGAAGACCCAGCTGAAGGAGAGGATGCTCTAGTTGCAAAATTCAAGAAATTGTACGATGATCTCACTGTTGGATTCCGCAACCTTGAAGATGAATCAAGATAGTTTTTTTTTCCCTCCCCTGCTTCCTCCAAAGAAAACAAAGCTTTTGCTGCCTTGTTTGAGATTTTTTGCATGTATACACATGTTTTTGGATTGGTTATTAAATTCGTGGAGTTATATACTATGCCCTTAGCATCTGGGTGCAGATTTTTCAACTCAGTGGCCCAACTCCCTTCTTGTTTGGTTACATCATAGCATTGTTTTGAAATAAAGTGCATCTGCCGTAATATTGCAAGACAGAATGATTAAGATGTACTTAAATCGGCATTTTTCAAAAGAGACCATTTAAAAGGCACATCCTGAGAGGTCGGCTCTTTTGTGCACAAGATAAAAAATGAATTTTTTATGGACTCTGTTGGGTTGTGAGAATGTTTTTCTTTCTTTCTCCAGCTTGGGCTGTGATCTCAAGTTTTAAAATTATTATTGATGAAGAGTATGCATCAATTGTTAGTTGTATGTTATCACTGATTGTCTATTTCATCAATCAAATAGCAAGTACAAGCATGTTCATCGTGGAAAGAAGGTGCTTATGTCTTCTCCCATGGCTTAGTCCTAAGGATGCCAACCACGGTTTACCCGCTAACTGCCTAGAACCTGATATAAGACCAACATATTTGATTTGGATTCCGGTATTTTTGGATTTGTTCGGTTTTCCGTTCTATTTAGTTGCTTTACCGTATGGTTTTGATCGTTGCTGCGATTAACGGACAAAAATGACCTCTATTTATGTTTAGTTTTAACGCTATCTATATTTTCGTGCTAAATAAAGTGGCTTCAAAATAAAATAGTAAATCCTCTTCCTAGGTAGAGCTCCACACACATACACGTGTGTGTGCGTATGTGTGCGTATGTGTGTGTGTGTGTGTGTGTGTGTGTGTGTGTGTGTGTGTGTGTGTATATATATATATATATATATATATATATATATATATATATATATATATATATAAAGGAGGGATCGACGACAATTCTGTTTTGCAGTATCTTTGTTGCACCCCCTATTTGTTCTCGTGAGCTACCACGATCCAAATCCAACGAGAATTTGTAGTTGTTCTATCGACACATATATAATGATCTATCCAAAATTTGAGCTTGTTTCGGCATTCGTAACATTTTTCAAAATCGTAGCTTAGTTATTGTCCTTTCAGAGATTTATTCAAACTGTTAGATTTAAACATCAAATATATTATTATACGAATGTCGTAATGAGCTCAAATTTTGGATAGATGCTAATATATGTGGATCGAACATCTACAAATTTTCGTTGGATTTGGATTGTCGTGGCTCACGGTAGAGTAAGGGGTGCAACAATGGTGTTGCAACACACACACACACACACACACACACACACACACACACACACACACACACACACACACACACACATATATATATATGAGCGATTGGGGACACTCCTGTTTGCAACACCCTTGTTGCACCCCTACCCGTTCGTGAGCTACGACGATCCACATCTAACGGAAATTTGTAGTTGTTCAATTCACATATATAAAAGCATTTATCCAAAATTTGAGCTCGTTCCGACATTCGTATAATAATATATTTGATGTTCAAATTTAACGGTTTGAATAAATTTTTGAAAGGTGAATAATTGAGCTATGATTTTGAAAATGTTACGAATGTCGGAACGAACACAAATTTTGAATAAATCATTATGTATGTATGGATTGAACATTTACAAATTCTCGTTGGATTTGGATCGCTGTAGCTCACGAACAGATGGTGGTGCAACATGATGCTACAAAACAGGGGTGCCCCCGATCGCTCCTCATATATATTCAATATATATATATATATATATATATATATATGTATATGTATATACATATATATATATATATATATATATTCCATTTTCTGGACAAATTAATGTATTGATAGTAAGTAGAATTCATATACCTTGGGTTTATTGTAACAACCTGAATCCCGACAGACCAATTTTTTTCCTTCAAAATTCTAATCTATCGAAACTCGTGTTGGTTTGCTTTGGTATTCTGCGGAAAAGACAAAGACATAAAATAATGCAAAGCACAGAAAATATCTCACAGCGGAATGGATAAAATATAATGTAATCAAAATATAGCCTTACCGTAGTAATAATACTGCCTAACAAGTATCCAAAGCTATCATGCCTCCGCTACAATTCTAACCTGCGAGTATGTGATGAGGAAGGGATCAGAACACAAGTTCTGGTGACTGGATTTAAACTACACACTTTGGATAATCCTACATATACCGTTCAATCACATTTTCTTATTTATTAGGTTACTTGGGTTAACAACACTCAAGGCTTACACACACGTTGTTCCCGTTTACTCCCCAGTGGATTAACCTAATATAGTATATATGTAGCTACCCCCAATATTGAGGTAGACCCCATGGTACCCCACTTGCACGGTCTCCACTGTCATGTTACAGAAATGTACGCAGTCCCTCATCCTACGCCAGAGTGATGTACGGATCTCTATATAACAACGTTACGTGCTGCATATATCTGTCATTACTATGCTACGTAAGCGTACGGACTGCCACCTTCGGTCGAATCAGATTCTATCACAGAGTAATGCCCTCGAGTCTACGATACACCACCCAGAGCAGACATGCATGTATTTGGACTTTCCCACGTACGTATCGTCAATCATACTCGATGCCTTAACCACACATATTCTCTACTGTGCACCGAGTCCTGTGGCGGGGATATACACGAAACACGGAACTCGGTTGGGAGCTTTTCAGATATCTGTAAACAGATGCTAAGGTCTGCAATTTCAATGGCTACGGTCCCACCTGACCCCTCCCTCAAGTAGTGAAAGGCGAATAAGATTGAGAACTAATATCCTGGCCCTCTAGCACTCCAAGCAAACAACAAATCCTAATTGGCCACCCTCACCCATAGCCTTGATAGCAAAAGGTCTATGGTCTCTTGGAGTTCTCCGCCTTTCCGTCTGGTTATACAAGGTTGGTCATAACCTAGCCTAGTCACAAGGCTCCTTGGATCGTCGAATCACCTATGCCACCCTACAGTCTTTTGATTGCCCACCATCGTGGCAACCAAGGCATACTCACTGGTACAATGCGCAGACCTACCCTCTGTGGGCACAGGTGAACCCTTGTCACCGCACAGAGGGCTACCAGGAATACCCTCCACGTCGCAGGAAGCCGCGCGCTTCCCCTTCTAGTCCTTCGGAGTCAGCAGAATATTGAGTAGAATAATCAGATGGACGTGCGCTCCCCTCGTGTCCCATGACACCATGATGATCTACCCCATTGGGTTATTCACACTCAAACGTGCGGACTGGTCCAAGCGCCTCATTTTAATATGTTATTAGACCTTATGTTTATGCTTTACCTCATCAGGTTTCCATCTAACTTGGTTATTCCCATTCACATTGACTTCTTATTCAAGTTACCAAGTTACTCTTGCTTATTAATTTCAGTCATATAACTTAACTCATTTAAGTTTATTAATAAGCCCACGACATGTTATTCTCTAGATTATGAGTCCAACGCCTGTAATACACAATCCCTTTATATTCTTGTTTGATTTCAAGGTTACAATAACATGTTCTACTTAATACGTAATTTTGTACATCTCAATTTACTTGTTTTCTATTTAACATGTCACTTATCATTTATGATTAAATATAACTTATTTCATTTCATAAGTTGCCTCATTCTTTCTTATTTAATCATAATTCCATCTTATACTGTCACTACAACTTATCGTTGTTTACTTATTAACTTAGTCTTCTTAACTAAGGTTTATTAATAAGTCTCCTTTCCATTTATTATAACTTATGTTATAATTTCCTCTTGTCCCTAGGACAAACCTTAACAAGTTATTCTTATCAACATATTTCAGATTTCCAAGTTTTCAAATTACTTAATTTATAATTAAGTACAACTTCTTTTATTTCATAAATTTTCCCTCATTTGCTGATTACTTAATTTACAATTAAGTACCATTTTACAAGTTATCTCATTTTCTCACAAGTTTATTATAACCTAAGTTATAATATCCACTTGTCCCTAGGACAAGTCTACCTATTATATAACTTCTCATTAATGTTATTTATTTATAATAGGTTATTATCATTCCCCGTTCATTGCCTTTCCTAGACTGTTGTAATTATCTTTCATTTAATTCCATTTATTTCCATTAATTACAATTAATGATGTTTATCAGTCCTGCCATTTACATATATTTATATATATGTATATATTCATACACTAGACCTCTCACATTAAGCCTATACTTGTGGATGCTAGATTTGCCGGGCGGTTCCGGACAGACTTCTACCACAAGTTGGCTTAACCTCATGTCTTAGCGCCGCTACATTTTTTTATTTATGCACTTAGACCCCTCACATTAGATTTACCACTTGTGAATGCTGGATATGTCGGGCGGTTTCGAGCAGGCTTCTATCACAAGTGTAATCTAACCTCGTGTCTAAGCGTGGTTACAGTTTTCTATTCACTGTAAATTTTCTATATAATTTAGGAGTTTCCATTCTTTCAAATCTATATTTTACATGTCATCATATTATACCATTTTATGTCGCATGTTCTTTCTAACATACAATAAATTCTATTCTAACATGTAATCGTTTAATCATGTAATTGTTCAAATCAAACAAACTAACTTGTAATGTTCTCAATTTCTACCGTTAATGGTCCAGGTACATAAATGTCACAAGTTAACATGGAATTGAAACAACAGTAATTGCTACACATATTTTGACAATTTTATATTTCAATATATGAATTTTCCAACATATTAATATCTTAGCATATTAATATTCCAACATGTCATATTCGTCACTTTAATCTTTTTAACATATGTTTAAACATTTCAACATATCATATTTCAACATGTCATATATAACATTTCAATGCTTTTTTAATTATTCTAGCAAATTCACATCGAATAATAATGGGGAATGTTATGTTAAACGATAATATATCATTATCAAAAATGATATAACTTAAATCCACTCGCCTTATTTGCTTTCCAAACCCTAGATCTGGTCTAGATCTAACATTCCATAGTTTTTCCCTAACTGGATTCAGAACCTAACAACCATGGATTCATAATTTTTACTAAAAGAAAAAGGGAAGAAAGAGAAAGAAAATTGAATAGATCAGATCTAAAAAATTGCTTCTCTTCGAATATGATTCTGAACACCTTCTAATTAATATTCATTCTTTTCCTCCAGATATTGATTCAGAATTTTCCTAAACTAATTAACTTATTTTTCTAAAGAGATTTGAAGAGGAGAAAGAATGGCAGAGTATAGACGTCGTCTCAGAAATGTGAGATTTAGCTAGGCTCTGATAGCTTAGTTATAGGTTGTTTAGGATTTTGTCGTACACGCAGCGCTGAGTCAGCATTGAACTTGGTTAAGAAAACAGTCCAGATACGCCAATGAACCTGACTGGATTTAGGGTGGGTCGACCTCGGTGTCGACCCCCCTTCAGGTGGGTTGCCCCATGGGTCGTCCCTCCCATGCTTGGGTCGACCCCTGGGTTGACCCGGGCTATAATTTTTCTTCTTCTGCATATGGTTTTCAGTTTTGAATTGATATGAACATGTTCATATATAAGGTCCTTATATGTATACAAAATTTGTAATGACCATTTTACGCGCGTGTGTGTATATATATATACATACACACACAACTTTCGTTTCATTTTAAAAATTCAAATGGTATTGCATCGTTATTTGATTCTTGCCATATTTCTTTGATTTCAGCCTTATCTTGAATTTTATCTCTTGTATATATATATTCCTACACATATACGCATATATTCTCATATACATATATACATGTATTCTCTTTACTTTCTTATATGTATATTTTTCCTTATATGTGTGTTTATACATATTTTCCCTCATGAACATGTGTTATTTTAGCCGTTCCTTAAAACAAAAATGTAACAACCCGTATTTTTAATAACATGTTATAATGTAAATCAAGGCAGAATTAAATTCTAAAATCTGAATCAAGGGAAACGGGCTGTGCCATTGCGTTCGTCTCGGAAAAAATACGCGAAATAGAGTCCGAGTTTTCGAAAAACGGAGTCCGTATGACCAAGTTATGGCCCAATGAAGTTTTCAGAAAATTCCAAGCCCGAAAACAGTTCAAATTCGAATTCAGAATCGAATTTCAGCCAAAACAGACTGGGCGGGAATTTTCCCGCCCAGGCAGGGTCGACATAGGTGTCGACCCCCCCAATGGGTCGACACCCATGTCGACCCAGGGGTCGACCCCCCCGGTCGGACCATTTTTCCTGGTGCACCATTTTGACATGTTGGGTCTTGTTCTGGAAGTATCTAACGGGAGTTGATGGCTCAGATTCGATTTAGGGTTAATCCTATGGTCTAAACTACCCCTAATCCCTATAAAAAGACCCTAAGACCTAGCCTAAACCCTCATTAATCATTCCTACAACTAAACTATGCCAAAATGTTTCTTGATCATGGCCTCCATCTTCATATCATGGCCTCCATCCTCTTCATGAAAGTTTGAGTGTCCTAAGCTAGTAAAAGAGCCACCTTTCTTCTTGTTTCTCAAGAAAACTTGGAGCTTGCATTCATTTGGGGTTTTTAGAGTTGCTAGTGGCTTCGTCTCAATCTTATTTTATTTTATAAGTCTTCATAAGATTGTAAGCCCTATACTACTCTTAGATTCTAACTATGAAGTTAAATGTGACATGTTGCAAGTTGAGTTTGGGCCTAAGTATGATATGTGCTTTGATCCTATCATGTTATGCATAAATATATTCTATGCATGTTTGTAAAGCTATCACCTTTGCCTTATGCATAGAAAGCTATGAGCTTTGATTGGAAATGTTGCATAAAGCAACCTAGAAACTCTCATAAACCTTGTGTTATCTTGCATATGATGTTATATGCGAATCATTAGCCATCATCCTATGTCATTTATGATCATGTTTCACCTATTTGCTTAAGTTTGATATTATGCATGTTTTGAGGCCTATGATGTAATATGCAAGTTTATGAACATATTTATGCCTCATATGCCACCATGTTTAACTAGTGGCCAACCTTATTACCTTATGCCCTTTTGTCATGCTTTTGCCAAGTTCCCTCTTTTGATCTATGTTATGTTATGCGAAACGTACATGCGATGGGAATGCGTTGGGTTTGGGTAATATTAATGACATGAAAACATGGTTTCAAAATATGACATGAACATTGACTTGTGATTATGTTTGTAAACATAATGATGGACATGAAACTTAGAAAATATGAGTGTGGCCAACTCGAGGTTGGGTTGAGTTTGTAGCATAAATCTACCCGGAACCGACTAGCTTAACTAGTGGCTACAAGCAATAGGACCCAATGTGAGTAGTTGGTCATGCCGCACTTGAAACCCGAGGTTAGACTAAGTTGTGGTGTAAAGCTACCCGGACCCGCCCGGCTTAACTAGTAACCACAACAAAGTCTAATGTGAGAGGTTGGGGTGCATTAAGTTAATTAATGCCACATGGTAGGGTTAAGTCATGAACTACTTGAATATACTTAACCAATTAAACACGATGAATTGGTAGGGTTAAGTCATGAACTACTTGAATATACTTAACCAATTAAACCCGATGTATTGATAGGGTTAAGTCATGAACTGCTTGAATACACTTGACCAACTCAATACATGGTTAGGATAGGGTTAACCACACTTAACCTGCTTGAAACCCTAGTTACGTGGTCCTTTTCAGCAGTAATCTACTTAGAAGTATCATGGGTACCCTGGACTAGGCTAGGGTGGGGCACGATTACTGGACTGATTGTAAGAGACCAAAAGAGACGGCTGAAGGGTGCACCGGTTGTTCAGGCGGACCATGGTCGTGCACATTAAGTCCGGAGTTGAACATGGGCACCAGTAGGTTTAGACTGTGCGTGCTTGAATTGTGTCTGTGGTTTACACCTTAGAGCTGGATACACCCTGGGGTGGACCTAGCACAGTTAACTACATTCCACTATTAAGCCGTATGACACCGATACACGACGAGTTAGGCTTATAGGGAGCCGATCGACCAGACCGAGTAGTTGGACCTCGATTTAGGTCATCTCATGATATGGGCCAGCTTTGGGCCAAGGGATCATTTCTTGTTTATACTTGACATGGATTGGAATACTAGTACACACCTGGTGCAACTTAACCTTGAATATGCGATGCCACACTTGATCTATCTTGTTAACTTTTCACCATGCCAGTTATCACCCTATGTTTCATCTCTGCTTTACATGTCCAGTTAACTTTATTAGTTTTTATACTGATAGTAGATAGGACTTACCAGTCTTTTGACTGACCCGTTATCTTTCGCCTCTTTTCTTCCGTTTCCCCCCCAGGTTTACAGGGTGGGAACACTGGTACCTAGCTTGGATCTTTAGCTGCTTTTCTGGATAGCTCATGTACGGTTTGGACTTGAGCTCGCTATGGCTTTATTCTACCTTGGGGATAGTTACTTTATGTTATTTCCAGTTTTCAGTTTATGTTTCTAGACTATGTTTTGTGGAAAATAATGACCAAGTACTTTGATGTAACTTGACTATGGTTTTGAAATGTTAGTTTTATCCGCTGCTTTATTTACTCTGTTTTACTTATATGTTCTGTCTTGTGATATCTGCATGCATGATTACCCCGCTTAACGCCCCTCCAAAGCCAGTGTCCTTGCAAGAGTGGCATTGGCGGAAGTGGGGTGTTACAAAAAACATGATGGCATCGTGGATCGAACTCTGTACCTCTTGTCTGCAAGTCACATGTTCTAACCAACTGGACTACTAAGGCTATTATTAACAGAGCCTAGAACAATGGTAATTATTGTTCTGTTTTTACTTCTCTTTTTCATGTTTGTTACAATATTTCATTGCATGAATCTTTTTCTTTTCTTTCTCTTTTATTATTAATGCATAGTCAGTGCATGTAACACATTTACACCGCATGCAACCAATCCTTTCTTTCTTTTAATGCATGCATTACATTTTTATTTGCATTATCTTTATTTTATTCTTCATATATACATTTATATTTATTCATATATATATATACACATATCCATTATTTAATTATTAAATTGTCATAAAATGAGGGGTGTTACATTCTTCCACCCTTAGGAAATTTCGTCCCCGAAATTTGATAAGAGTAAAAATCAATTAACCTCTCGCATAATATACATCCATCATGTGTGCATCCATTTTTTGCAAACATTGTGCACTTGTGCAAAGTGAAATACAATATAATAATGCATGTATGCCTACGCGGTACCTCCTATGTATATGCAAATTTATCAAAAACCCTTTTTAAAATATGATGCTCACATCCTAAATATACTGGCAATTCTACATGAATGCAATATTTTGAAAATCAAAATATATTTTCATCCAAAATTTTCCATCCTCTTACCGTGTAAGAGCGTAGTTCATCCAATTGTTGCATCCAAATCCTACCAACTAACTTTATTTTTCGAATTTCAGAAAAATCTAATTTTCTAAATTCGATTTCTTATGTTACAAAAATGTGGAAAACGAAAAATTTCACATCTTCCGTTTTTCTTTTATGTACCTTTTCTCCAACCGTACTTGGATTTTATTTAACTATTTATAAAGATACCATATTTTCCTATCCAAGCACAACCCACATAAGAAAATTTTCTTTTGTTACTGATTTTCTTTTTCATCTTATCTTGGAAATTTTTATCTTTATTCATCTCTTCTCATAATCTATCATGTTTGTTGCTTTATCGAATTTGCTTCCTTTTTAGTTGTACCATTTCTCTTAGCTTATTTAATCATATGATCTAAGTTTAGTTTTCAAATGAGCCTTCTAGTCTTTCAACTAAAACAGGAGAGCAGACACCCTACACTGCTACTACTAAGGGCCAAGAATCTCGGGACTATGTCCCCCTCAGACAGAAAAGTCCAAACCATAGGATCCACGACAGGTTTAGGTGTTCCCTAACTACCCAACAAGAACAAAATAACGGAACGATCCCAACAGAAATGTAGTAACGGGTTTTACCCCTAACAATAAAATTAGCAACAAGATCTAAACACTTACTTGCCCTTTTATTATCTAATAGTCACCACTAGTCCTAGCTGTGTACCAGCAATTATTTCAAGCAACATCCTAGGCTTTTCAATGCTTACGCATTCTACGGGAACTTACCATTATTCCAAGATAATTCTTGCTATTATCTTCATAACCTCAAAACTTTTCCCGTCCTTCCTAGGCACTAATCCTTACCTACTCTATACTTTTTAAAACACGGTTTGCCCTTTTCATTTAAATTTTCTTCCAAAAATTTAAAAATGTCAAAACTTTATTTTCCTTATGAAAACTTACTTTTGTCAAACCATAAAACATGTCATATATAAAAATGTAAATCATTTTTTTTTCAAATCACAAAAACTAGAGTAGATAAGGACAACTATTTCTCAATCGGTTTATCACTTGTTCTTGCTTATAAGGTTAGTTCAGTCTCTTACTACATGGTGCAAACATCCACTCTATTCTTATTTCTACAACTTATTTTGTCCACCCAACAAAATTTCCTCTTTTAAACAATTTATCAAAAATGATTGTCAAAAGAATAGAGACTTCAAAAATTTCTTCATTAAAAATTCTTGTAAGAAATATAACAAGAAAACTAGCGAGTTATACATGCTCATAATATGCACCTTTTACTGAGAGAATTTTACTTCAGACAAAATTTTCGCAAGAAATCACTATTTACAAAATATACCCCATTTTATCTTAAAACTCAATATGTGTACTTTAAATATTTAAAATTATAATTTTTAAGATTAAAACTTGAAAACACCGTAAACCACTTCCCCAAAACTTTTACAATCTCAGGTTATTAAAAGTTAACAATGGGGTTAGACTCAAAGCGGGTTTCCAATTTTTCTAGGCTTTCCTAGATACTCCCACAAAGTCAATTCTCTCTTCTATATATATTCCTAATCCATTTTTCTCTTTTTAACCTTTTCCAATTTATAAGGTTTTACTGCCAAACCCACTAACCCAAAATACTAATCATATGAGATTCAACTTCCTTCCATACAAAGTACATTGTACACTTTCCACCGAAATTATCTAAGGGTCTCAAATTTCCATATTCATTTCTTTAGCGTACAAAACAGTCATCCCAATTCTTACCATATTATCCACTTTCTATTTAGTGGATTCCTCTATAGATCGAGGTATATATATATAATATTTATATTCTTAAAAATACAAATACGTTCACTCACTATCTATACAGGAATCCTAAACCTAAGCTCTGATACCAGATGTAACAACCCGAATCCCGACAGACCAATTTTTTTCTTCAAAATTCTAATTTATCGGAACTCGTGTTGGTTTGCTCTGGTATTCTATAGAAAAGACAGAGACATAAAATATGTCAAAGCCCAGAAAATATCTCACAGCGGAATGGATAAAATATAATGTAATCAAAATATAGCCTTATCGTAGTAATAATATTGCCTAACCAGTATCCATGTTACAATCCAGAAAATACGAGGCAATTTAAAAATTTTAAATTGGTTATTTCAATGCAATTTGAACAACTGAAATAGGAGATTTCAATAAAATAATGAATTAGAAATAGTGTGTCAGTTTGAAAATTTGAATTCAAACTTTGACTGACTGCACCGGGTGGAAAATATAACGGATTTTTGTGAAATCAAAAATATTTAAATCTGTTTATGAATATCTTTCTAACGAATCTGAAAAATCGAAGTTTCATAGTGGGAATCAAAAGTTATGGCCAAATGAATTTTTAGAGAGGTCGCTATATATAATATATAGCCCTTGAAAATAGACATTTTGCAAACGACCTCGGAATTCAACGAAACCACTTTTGTTGGGTCTGGGATGTCAAACTATTGCTAGGTTTCAAATTTCATAATTTTTGAAGCTAGTATGTGAGCGTGGCAAAAGAAAATATGTTTGGTCAATTTCTGTTAAATTGGATCGACCAGAAAATGGCCATTTTTCAAACGATCTCAGAATTCGACGAAACTAGTTTTTTTGGGACCGTAGCATCAAAACATAGCTAGATTTATTTTTCTGGAATTTTTCGAATTAGTTTGTGGCCCTGGCAAATTGAAATGTACTTTCAAATTGAATATTAAATGTTTTATACTTTAATTTGAAAAATAACTGACTGTAACAATCGAATTGGCCTACGAAACATATCCCATTGTGTCCGGGATGGGGGTATTTAGCTAGGGACGACAGTCGTTGGGTTTGAATTGGTGTCCGTGTGGAGAAACACTATTTTAAAATCTAATTAAAGCATCGGCCAATGGAAAAATTCCTTTCATATTTTTTTTAAAAAAAACCCTCGTTCTCTCTCTCACCCGACGACGACTGAAGCACCATCGTTCCCGGCCATTTTCCCGTCGATCCACGCAACTTCAGGCCCCGCCACCACCCGACCTCGACGCCGCCGCCTCCCCTCTTCAAATCCGACCAACTACCACCCTCCCTCGTCGCCGCATCGACGAGCACGAGCCCCACGAAGTTTGAACCTTCCCACCGCTGCCCCGACCAGATCCGACCACCGAACCCACTCCTCCGACCATCGACAACACCGCCTCGCCCCCCTCTGTCACGCCGCACCACCTGATCAAAGCAACGCTGCACGGATTTCGCGAATTTTTGAAACCCTAGTTCGAACAAACAAAGAAAGGTATCGGCTTTGTTTTCCTTGAATTGAAAATAATACTTTTAAGTGTTGCAAACTTTGAAAAATCATATCTTTATGGTGTTTTAACGAAATTCGATGAAACAGGAAACATCATGACCGCAAGGAGGCTCTCTACCATATCGAATAGTCCGCGTATTTTTCTGAGCCATCTACGATTTTTAGCACTTCGAAAACCAAGGTGAGAAATCTAAATTAAATGAAATTGAATGGAAAATGTCATGTATAAATTTTATAAGCGAAATATAAATTATACACGTGCTGTATACCTCATGTACATGCGTAGTGTAAGTTATATGAGCGAAGTATGAATTATACATGCATTGTTTAAATGATATGTGTGTTTGAATGGAAATTAAAATATATATATATATATATATATATATATATATATATATATATATACTCCCCTCGCCCACAAACCATTGACGATATTTATTGCTTGTGAATTGGTGTGAAAAATTGGGTGGCTAATGTGAATGGTTGATAGAATTGTTTGTGGTTGAAAAATACCCATTAGTGATTGAAACAAATTTGAAATAATTGTGGAAAAGAAAAATCATACTCGCCTGCGTGCGAATTAGATGTATGAAATCCCCATTGTCAAAAACCGCGAGGTTTTAAGGTAGAGCGAGGAGCCGTACTCGGGACGGTACCGGTTTTAACTACCCTGCCGTTATGCTGCCGAAATTTTGAATAATATTCTTGTGTTGGAATTATTTTCATACGTTGAAATTATTTTCATGTGTTGAAAATTAAATTCATGTGTTGAATGAATAAAGTGTTTAAACAATAAAAATCACTTTTTTATAATATATATAAGAAGTATGTAAAATACCTGCATTATAAATAAATTGTTTCAACAATAAAAATTACATCTTTCTTATATGAACCAACTATATAAAATATCCATGTGTGGAAAATGCTCATGTGTTGAGAAGTGCGTGTGTGAAAACATTCATGTGTTGAATAAAAAGATCGAGCAATAAAAATTACATTTTATTGAAAATATGAAGCGTTAAAAACATTTATGTGTTGAATAACTATTTTAGATGATAAAAATACCATTTTTATCATGTATGTGATTTGCTAAAAATATACAAGTGTTGAAATAAATATTTGTTTGCTATGAATATTATTTTTAACATGTATAGGAACTAAATAAAATAGTCATGTGTTGAAATATATTTTGGTTCGCCAAAAATACCGTTTTTGAAATGTGAAGTGTTAAAAATAACCACTTGTTCAAATAAATATGCATGAGTTGAAATATTCATTAATTAGCTAATGATATGATTTTTGCTTATGTATGCAACATTAGAATGAATGGTGACTTTAAACCAAAGTGAATCGAAAATGAAATTGAATGGAAAATGATAAGTGATGAAAATTGCACATATGTACATGCATATTTATTGAACAGGTTATAGCAAAAAGGCTAGAGAAGAGGAATAAAATTTTGTGCCCGACAAATAGGTACACATTTACTGTTTTGCTTGGGTGATGATTTTATGAGCCTATTGGCTAGCCGCTTGGCTTTTCCTTTTTCTTTTTGAGATGAGACGCCCATGTGGCTATTTGGGAATTTTTCCAGCCCTTCCCGTACAAAGGAGGTTATGGCGAAATTTTCCAAATTTAAAGGCGTTAGTGAAATATTTGAAGTGAAAACGATATTGAAATCGTCGAATGAACTATATATATATATATATATATATATATATATATATAAATAAAATTAAAACGAATCGTGGCCGTGCAGTTCGTGTTTTGAAACCGTGATTTCAAACGACTGGTGCGGAAGATCCGACCATCGGATTTTCCCGAAACCGCAACCGTTGAGTTCGCCTTGGAAATATCTTTCCAACGGCACCAACTTTGTAAAGATCCGACGGTTGGATTGTCTGGAATGTTTAATTCAAATCTGAAGAAAAACAGCGCCAGAATCGATTATATTATATATAAATATAAATATAATTAAATTAAATCGAATAACGACGCTGCAGTTCGTAATTTGAAATCGTAACTTCAAACGACTAGTGTGGGAGATCCGACCGTCGGATTTTCCCAAAACTGAAATCGTTGGATTCGTTTTGAAATGATCTTTCTAATGATATAAAATTTGTGAAGATCCAACGGTTAGATTTTCAGATATGTGTAAAACAAATTTAGTGAAAAACAGCGCCAGTGCCTCGCCACGACCTGTAAAGTCGTTTAATTAAATATGGCCGTTTTTAAATAAATAAAAATGGCGATATATCGTTATGAAATATTATTGGCGATATAGAATGAAAATAAACCGATTTTGCTTGGTTTGCTTGATATGTGATGGTTGAATGTATTTAACATGAAAACTATACTAAGGAACTGAAATGTGAATGTTGAGTGATTTAACCATGTGAAAAATTGATTTGAAAATCTAAATATACGTGGATTATTTGAAAAGGCCGAGTTCATTCTCATTTCAAATAATCGATCGATGGTGAGAAGTCGAAGAGTTGAAGACGAATGAAGACCGACGATCTTCACATTGGTCGGATGGGTGCTACTGATGCTCATGATTGGAGTAGCTACCTTGAAGGAGCTGAAGTAGTAGCCGTCCGGACGTATTGTTGATTGTGCAGATAAGCGAGGAATTTGGTGCCTCCGGCTTCGTTCAAACCCAGAACGAACTTGTAAATGGACTGTGTGTCTGACATTGGATTTTGTTCTGTGCTGATTGATCTCTATTGAATATATATCTGCTTGGCGGCGGAGAATTTATTCTCTTGCTTAACGCCCTTTCTGAGACGTACGAGCTCAGAGGTTATATATAGATAGAAATCAGTCGCATGGAGTGGATTGCCTGTGTGGCACGCCTAAGTGGCATATGATCAAGGTTTCTGTTGCAAAGCAAAGTCTTGTGGTTGATGATCAAAGCATGGCCTGTGTAGCATAGCTTTGTGTATAGCGTGGATTCGCGCCTCGGTATGAGTCAAAAACGGGAGAAGGACCGCTGGGAGAATACGACGTTTCTTTCTAGCTATGGTGGTGTCAGTGACCTACCAGCCCTGACATTTATATATACTTTTCACCTGTGTGGTTGTTGGAATGCGAGGCGCCTCGATTATAGGTCTGTAAGGACCGGGAAACGTGTGTTCAGGAATTGCCAATCCTCAAAAGTAAGAGATGTAACAACCCTGATTTTTGGGGGCCAATTTAAAATTTTATTTTAAGTGATTTTGATGAGTTTTCGATATTTAAAATAGTTTATTTTAAATAAAAATGATTGAAAGTTGATTTAAATCGAAGTTAGAATGAATAATTTATTTTTAATTATAAAAAGAGTTAGAAATAGAGCGGTAGTTTGAAAAGTCAAACTTGAATTTTTACTGATCATACAGGATGCAAAATTTAACGGATTTTAGTGAAACCAAAAATGGTAGAATCTATTTAAAAATATCTTTCCAACGAGTCTAGAAAATTGAAATTTCATAGCGGAAATCAAAAGTTATGGCCAATTCAATTTTTAGAAAGGTCGCTGTAGAATTTATATATATATTATATATGGCCCGAAAGGCTACTTTTCACATATGAAGGAATTTCGACTCGAAACCACTTCCATTGAGTTCGGAATGATGTTTCTGCATTGAAAAACAGTAAACACCTATATATTTTGAGTTTCGAAAATTATTTGTTTAAAAATGTACTTTTAATATTAAATATATGGCCCTTGAAAATAGCCATTTTTCAAACGACCTCTATTTTCGACGAAACCACTTTTGTTAGAACCGGAATGTCGAATTATTGCTAAGTTTAATTTTCCAGAATTTTTT
This sequence comes from Allium sativum, assembly GCA_030737875.1. Lineage (NCBI taxonomy): Eukaryota > Viridiplantae > Streptophyta > Magnoliopsida > Asparagales > Amaryllidaceae > Allium > Allium sativum. Next base: position 665,817,319 of record CM060923.1, read on the forward strand.
GAATTAATATGTGAGCGTGGCACAAGAAACTGTGTTTTGTCCATTTCAATCAAATCGGGTTGACCAGAAAATGACCATTTTTCAAACGATCTCAGAATTCGACGAAATTAGTCTTGTTAGGACCGTATCGTCAAAAGAAAGCCAGAAATAATTTTTTTGAAACTTTTATAGGTCGTATGTGGCTCCGTTGAAATTAAATGTAAGATTTAATTAATTAAATAATTAATTTATATATTAAATTAAATAAAAGAGGGCTGAGATGACCAAACGGGCTGACGGGACCTGTTCCATCGCGTCCGGGACGGGGGTATTTGCCTGGGAACGTTCTTCGTTGGGCTGAAATTGGATTAGTTTAAGATGTGTGGATTTATTTGTAAAAATAGCATTTAAATATTATAAAAATACACTTTATCACTACCAAAACCCTAATACCACAAAGTCTACAACCGCCATCTATCTTCATGAATGGCCACGTTCTTCCCGACTTCCTTCCCCCTTTTCTTCTAACACAATCAACGAAATTCGAAATCTCAAAATGGAATCGGAAGAGCTTCGAGAGGGCTTTTGATCTATTCGGTGATGATGGGGTTTATTTGCAAGAGGAGGCCGGAAATTTGGGTGAAAACCGCCGACTTTGGCGCGGTTTCCAGGGTGGCAGGGCCCACCGAGCTCGGCCTCGGTCTGGGCGAAGGGAGGAGGCGTGACCCCCTTCGACGCGGCAGCGTCCGATCCCACTCTGATCGACTGTGGTGCAAGCGACGATGGCGAATTCATTTCGAGTTGATGGGTTGCGTTAACAGGTTGAAGACGACAGAAGGAGAAGAAAGGAGGAGCGGCCAAGATTGATTAATGAAGTAATTAACTTGGATAATTAATTTTAATTAATTATGAATGTATAAAATGTTTAATTATCCATAACTTGGTCATACAGTATCGAAACCGAACGAAACCAGTTGCGTTGAACTAGTCTTTCCGAGATCTACAGCATGGAATAAACTAGATCTGAAAAGGAGCAGATGAAATTTTGAGCAAATTTCAGATCTGAAATAAATAGCTCGGTGAGAATTCTATTTCCTCTTTAATAATTAGAAATAAATTAATTATTACCATGTTATATTTTAACCGTATGCTGCTTGAATGTTCGTGATTTGAATTTAACTATATGATGCTGTTCATTGACCTGTTTATTCGCTAGAATATTTTTTTTGTATATGAAATGAAATGAAAATAACCAGATCTAGTGAGATTTCTATTTTTTTTAAAAAAAATCAAATTTAATTATTTATTTCAGATATGAAATTATATTTATTTCATGTTTATGTTGTATGTATAATCGTTGAAATGTTGATTTGTGTTGTTGTCTATTTCATATTCTATTTACATATAGAATGTAAATTCCTATTCATCCTTTATTTACATTGAAAAATGTAAATCTCTATTCATTCTTTCATTACATATAAATGTAATCTTTTCTGTTCATTCTTTCACATTTGACAAAAAGATTTTTTTTTCTTTTTTATACATATCATATACACAAAATGTATATTTTGTGTGTCATTCCAATTACAACAAAAATAAATATTTTTGTACATCACTTATAATCTAACAAAAATGAGTATTTTTGTGTCATTCAACTCCTAACCAAAAATGCAATATATTTTGGTGTCAACTTCATTTCTATACAAATGAATATATTTTTGTTTGTTTAATTTCCATGTAACGAAAATAATAACTTTGTTATTCTTTCAATGCCAAGCAAAAATAATTTTTTTTTTCTCTTTCAATGCAAAACCAAAATGATCTTGACTTTTTATAATGGCAATGTAAATTCTATTCTTAGGTGACATCATAAAAATGTAATTTTAATTTACAATGCAATATCATACTTTAATTACATAATAAAAATGTAATTCTAATTTACAGTGAAAATTCTCATTTAAAGTTACATATAAAAATGTAAATTTTGTTCGCTTGCCAAATTTTATATCATAGCTACATTGGGAAATGTAAATATTTTTCAAAAATGTTATAATAGAATTTCATATCATAGTTACAAATAAAAATATAATTTTCATTTTCATTGCCAATTGCATATCATAGTTTCAAATAAAAATGTAATTTTTATTTGCATAGCAAATATTATATCTTTAGTTCAAATAAAAATGTAATTTTTATTTGCAATGCAAGTTCTCATTCCAAGTTACAAAATAAAAATGTAATCTTTATTATCAATGCACATTCCTACTTTGGTTTACATATAAAAATGTAAATTTCATTTGCTACCATTTTATATTGACAAAAATATGATTTTTGTCGCTACTACTTTACATTGGCAAAAATGTTCATTTCTACCCGACATAACGTGACGGTAAAAATATTGTTTTTCTAATTAACACAACATAACAGTGAAATTATTTATTTCTAAATAACATAACATGACGTTATTATCTAATGCAACATCTAATATTAAAAATGTACTTTTTCTCTACTAAAAAATATTCTAACTAAATTGTGATTTTTGTGTTGACGGTTCTAACATAACATAAAATGAATATTTTATGTTGGCAGTTCCAACATAACCTAAAATGAATATTTTATGTTGGCAGTTCCAAAATACCCTAAAATGAATATTTTACGCTGGCATTTCATAAAATGATAATTCTATTATATCAACCTTAAAATGACAAATTCTACTATGTTAACATTAACGTGATAATTCTAACATATTGACATAAAAATGAAATTCTAACATGTTGACATAAAAATGATATTCTCATATGATGCTACCAACAAAATGTATATTTTTATTCTCATATCATAATTGCTAACAAAGCGGTTCTTTTTTTATTAACGTAAACAATATTACACAAAAATATGTATACATATTTTGTTGAAAAACTAGTTCAACAAAACGAGATAAAAATGTTCGCTCATATTTTTCTAGCAAATTTCTAATCAAAAATGTTATTTTGATTGGCATAACACATTTCAAATAAAAAATGTTGTTTTTATTTCATACGCAAATTTTTGACAACATGAATATTGTATATTTTACACATACAATAAAATTTTGTTTCGTCGTACACACAAAGTCATGTCGAACATGATTACACACAATTCAGTTCAACGATTCAAGCAATTACAACACAAATCAACATTTCAACGATTATACATACAACATAAACATGAAATAAATATAATTTCATATCTGAAATAAATAATTAAATTTGATTTTTAAAAAAAATATAAATCTCACTAGATCTGGTTATTTTCATTTCATTTCATATACAACAAAAATATTCTAGCGAATAAACAGGTCAATGAATAGCATCATATAGTTAAATTCAAATCACGAACATCAAGCAGCATACAGTTAAAATATAGCACGGTAATAATTAATTTATTTTTAATTATTAAAGAGGAAATAGAATTCTCACCGAGCTATTTATTTCAGATCTGAAATTTGCTCAAAATTTCATCTGCTCCTTTTCAGATCTAGTTTATTCCATGCTGTAGATCTCGGAAAAACGAGTTCAACGCAACTGGTTTCGTTCGGTTTCGATACTGTATGACCAAGTTATGGATAATTAAACATTTTATACATTCATAATTAATTAAAAATAATTATCCAAGTTAATTACTTCATTAATCAATCTTGGCCGCTCCTCCTTTCTTCTCCTTCTGTCGTCTTCAACCTGTTAACGCAACCTATCAACTCGAAATGAATTCGCCATCGTCGCTTGCACCACAGTCGATCAGAGTGGGATCGGACGCCGCCGCGTCGAAGGGGGTCATGCCTCCTCCCTTCGCCCAGACCGAGGCCGAGCTCGGTGGGCCCTGCCACCCTGGAAACTGCGCCAAAGTCGGCGGTTTTCACCCAAATTTCCGGCCTCCTCTTGCAAATAAACCCCATCATCACCGTATAGATCAAAAGCCCTCTCGAAGCTCTTCCGATTCCATTTTGAGATTTCGAATTTCGTTGATTATGTTAGAAGAAAAAGGGGAAGGAAGTCGGGAAGAACGTGGCCATTCATGAAGATAGATGGCGGCTGTAGACTTTGTGGTATTAGGGTTTTGGTAGTGATAAAGTGTATTTTTATAATATTTAAATGCTATTTTCACAAATAAATCCACACATCTTAAACTAATCCAATTTCAGCCCAACGAAGAACGTTCCTAGGCAAATACCCCCATCCTGGACGCGATGGAACAGGTCCCGTCAGCTTGTTTGGTCATCTCAGCCCACTTTTATTTAATTTAATTTATAAATTATTTATTTAATTAATTAAATCTTACATTTAATTTCACCGGAGCCACATACGACCTCTAAAAATTACAAAAAAATTATTTCTGGCTTTCTTTTGACGATACGGTCCTAACAAGACTAATTTCGTCGAATTCTGAGATCGTTTAAAAAATGGTCATTTTCTGGTCGACCCGATTTGATTGAAATGGACAAAACACAGTTTCTTGTGCCACACTCACATATTAATTCGAAAAATTCTGGAAAATTAAACTTAGCAATAATTCGACATTCCGGTTCTAACAAAAGTGGTTTCGTTGAAAGCAGAGGTCGTTTGAAAAATGGCTATTTTCCAGGGCCATATATTTAATATTAAAAGTACATTTTTAAACAAATAATTTTCGGAACTCAAAATATGTAGGTGTTTACTGTTTTTCAATGCAGAAACATCATTCTGAACTCAATGGAAGTGGTTTCGAGTCGAAATTCCTTCATATGTGAAAAGTAGCCTTTCGGGCCATATATAATATATATATAAATTCTACAGCGACCTTTCTAAAAATTGAATTGGCCATAACTTTTGATTTCCGCTATGAAATTTCAATTTTTCGGACTCATTGGAAAGATATTTTTAAATAGATTCTAATATTTTTGGTTTCACTAAAATCCGTTAAATTTTGCATCCTGTATGATCCGTAAAAGTTCAAGATTGACTTTTCAAACTACCGCTCTATTTCTAACTCTTTTTATAATTAAAATTAAATTATTCATTCTAACTTCGATTTAAATCAACTTTCAATCATTTTTATTCAAAATAAATTATTTTAAATATCGAAAACTCATCAAAATCACTTAAAATAAAATTTTAAATTGGCCCCCAAAAATCAGGGTTGTTACAGTACATGTTAGAATATCATTTTTATGACAACATGTTAGAATATCATTTTTATGTCAACATGTTAGAATTACATTTTTATGATGTCACCTAAGAATAGAATTTACATTGCCATTATAAAAAGTCAAGATCATTTTGGTTTTGCAATGAAAGAGAATAAAAATTATTATTTTTGCTTGGCATTGAAAAAAAATTTATTATTCATTTGTATAGAAATGTTTTCATATATACTAATGGCAATATGTAAACAATGCCAAGCAAAACCAAAATGATCTTGACTTTTTATAATGGCAATGTAAATTCTATTCTTAGGTGACATCATAAAAATGATATTCTAACATGCTGACATAAAAATGATATTCTAAAATGTTGACATAAAAATGATATTCTAACATGTATGGTAACAACCCTGATTTTTGGGGGCCAATTTAAAAATTTATTTTAAGTGATTTTGATGAGTTTTCGATATTTAAAATAATTTATTTTAAATAAAAATGATTGAAAGTTGAATTAAATCGAAGTTAGAATGAATAATTTAATTTTAATTATAAAAAGAGTTAGAAATAGAGCGGTAGTTTGAAAAGTCAAACTTGAACTTTTACTGATCATACAGGATGCAAAATTTAACGGATTTTAGTGAAACCAAAAATATTAGAATCTATTTAAAAATATCTTTCCAACGAGTCCGAAAAATTGAATTTTCATAGCGGAAATCAAAAGTTATGGCCAATTCAAATTTTAGAAAGGTCGCTGTAGAATTTATATATATATATATATATATATATATATATATATTATATATGGCCCGAAAGGCTACTTTTCACATATGAAGGAATTTCGACTCGAAACCACTTCCATTGAGTTCAGAATGATGTTTTTGCATTGAAAAATAGTAAACACCTATATATTTTGAGTTTCGAAAATTATTTGTTTAAAAATGTACTTTTAATATTAAATATATGGCCCTTGAAAATAGCCATTTTTCAAACGACCTCTGTTTTCGACGAAACCACTTTTGTTAGAACCAGAATGTCGAATTATTGCTAAGTTTAATTTTCCAGAATTTTTCGAATTAATATGTGAGCGTGGCACAAGAAACTGTGTTATGTCCATTTCAATCAAATCGGGTCGACCAGAAAATGACCATTTTTCAAACGATATCAGAATTCGACGAAATTAGTCTTGTTAGGACCGTATCGTCAAAAGAAAGCCAGAAATATTTTTTTTTTAAAAAAAAAAAAAATAGAAATCTCACTAGATCTGGTTATTTTCATTTCATTTCATATAAATACATTTATTTACATTTATTTTGTACATGTCTATTTCATATTCTATTTACATATAGAATGTAAATTCCTATTCATCCTTTATTTACATTGAAAAATGTAAATCTCTATTCATTCTTTCGTTACATATAAATGTAATCTTTTTCTATTCATTCTTTCACATTTGACAAAAAGATTTCTTTTTTCTTTTTTATACATATCATATACACAAAATGTATATTTTGTGTGTCATTCCAATTACAACAAAAATGAATATTTTTGTACATCACTTATAATCTAACAAAAATGAGTATTTTTGTGTCATTCAACTCCTAACCAAAAATGCAATATATTTTGGTGTCAACTTCATTTCTATACAAATGAATATATTTTTGTTTGTTTAATTTCCATGTAACGAAAATAATAACTTTGTTATTCTTTCAATGCCAAGCAAAAATAATAAATTTTTTTCTCTTTCAATGCAAAACCAAAATGATCTTGACTTTTTATAATGGCAATGTAAATTCTATTCTTAGGTGACATCATAAAAATGTAAGATCGTTTGAAAAATGGTCATTTTCTAGTCGACCCGATTTGATTGAAATGGACTATTTCATATTCTATTTACATATAGAATGTTAATTCCTATTCATCCTTTATTTACATTGAAAAATGTAAATCTCTATTCATTCTTTCATTACATATAAATGTAATCCTTTTCTATTCATTCTTTCACATTTGACAAAAAGATTTTTTTTCTTTTTTATACATATCATATACACAAAATGTATATTTTGTGTGTCATTCCAATTACAACAAAAATGAATATTTTTGTACATCACTTATAATCTAACAAAAATGAGTATTTTTGTGTCATTCAACTCCTAACCAAAAATGCAATATATTTTGGTGTCAACTTCATTTCTATACAAATGAATATATTTTTGTTTGTTTAATTTCCATGTAACGAAAATAATAACTTTGTTATTCTTTCAATGCCAAGCAAAAATAATAATTTATTTTTCTCTTTCAATGCAAAACCAAAATGATTTTGATGAGTTTTCTATTTTTAAATGAAAATAACCAGATCTAGTGCGATTTTTTTTGGCTTTCTTTTGACGATACGGTCCTAACAAGACTAATTTCGTCGAATTCTGAGATCGTTTGAAAAATGGTCGTTTTCTGGTCGACCCGATTTGATTGAAATGGACAAAACACAGTTTCTTGTGCCACGCTCACATATTAATTCGAAAAATTCTAGAAAATTAAACTTAGCAATAATTCGACATTCCGGTTCTAACAAAAGTAGTTTCATTGAAAATAGAGGTTGTTTGAAAAATGGCTATTTTCAAGGGCCATATATTTAATATTAAAAGTACATTTTTAAACAAATAATTTTCGAAACTCAAAATATATAGGTGTTTACTATTTTTCAATGCAGAAACATCATTCCGAACTCAATGGAAGTGGTTTCGAGTCGAAATTCCTTCATATGTGAAAAGTAGCCTTTCGGGCCATATATAATATATATATAAATTCTACGACGACCTTTCTAAAAATTGAATTGGCCATAACTTTTGATTTCCGCTATGAAATTTCAATTTTTCGGACTCGTTGGAAAGATATTTTTAAATAGATTCTAATATTTTTGGTTTCACTAAAATCCGTTAAATTTTGCATCCTGTATGATCAGTCAAAGTTCAAGTTTGACTTTTCAAACTACCGCTCTATTTCTAACTCTTTTTATAATTAAAATTAAATTATTCATTCTAACTTCGATTTAAATCAAATTTCAATCATTTTTATTTAAAATAAATTATTTTAAATATCGAAAACTCATCAAAATCACTTAAAATAAAATTTTAAATTAGCCCCCAAAAATCAGGGTTGTTACAGTACATGTTAGAATATCATTTTTATGTCAACATGTTAGAATATCATTTTTATGTCAACATGTTAGAATTACATTTTTATGATGTCACCTAAGAATAGAATTTACATTGCCAGTATAAAAAGTCAAGATCATTTTGGTTTTGCATTGAAAGAGAATTTTTTTTATTATTTTTGCTTGGCATTGAAAGAATAACAAAGTTATTATTTTCTTTACATGGAAATTAAACAAACAAAAATATATTCATTTCTATAGAAACGAAGTTGACACCAAAATATATTGCATTTTTGGTTAGGAGTTGAATGACACAAAAATACTCATTTTTGTTAGATTATAAGTGATGTACAAAAATATTCATTTTTGTTGTAATTGGAATGACACACAAAATATACATTTTGTGTATATGATATGTATAAAAAAGAAAAAAAATCTTTTTGTCAAATGTGAAAGAATGAATAGAAAAAGATTACATTTATATGTAATGAAAGAATGAATAGAGATTTACATTTTTCAATGTAAATAAAGGATGAATAGGAATTTACATTCTATATGTAAATAGAATATGAAATAGACATTTACATTTTCAATGTAAAATAAAAGATTACATTTATTTACATTTATTTTGTAAATAGGATAAAGAAAAGAATAATTTATTCACAATTAGTGTCAATAAACATGACATAAAAGAATAGGACATTTTATTTACATTAGTGTAAATAAAACATGATATAAGAAAAGGGACATTTTTATTTACTATTTAGTGTAAATACAATACAAAACATAGAAAAAGTGTTACATATTTTTGTTTGCATTTCTAGATGCAAACAAAATATAGAAAAAGAATTACATATGTTGTTTGCCTTTTTATATGTAAACAAACATAGAAGAAAAGGAATTATATTTCTTATTTGCATTTTTGTATCTTGAGAAATGTGAAATTCAAAATTTCACAAAAGCAGCGCTAAAACCTTATATGACCTGAAACGTCGTTTTTATAAAACGAGTTATTTTTATTGAAATAAAGTAGGATTAAAATTGTTATAAATTATCAATAACAATATGAAACGGGTTTCAAATATATATACGGGAATTATTTGGAAAGTCCGAGTCTATCTCATTCCAAATAATTTGAACGACGTTTAAAATTCAAGAGTTGAAGACGGCGATTGAAGACCGACGATCTTCATATCGAATGGACGACGACTGCTGATGCCCGTGATTGGAGTAGCTACCTTGAAGGGGCTATAGTGGTGGCCGTCCGGACGTAGTGTTGATTAGTACGAATTTGGTTTTCGCTCAGACCCAGAGCATAAGCTTATAAATGGATTGTGTGTCTAACATCGTACTCCATTAAATATCATGTTATTAATCTTCTGTCGAATGTATGGATGTTTGGTGGCGGAGAATTTATTCTCTTGCTTAACACCCGTTTATATATTTCGGCAAAGGATTGGTAGTGTGATATGGAGTGGCGATGTAGCATGCTAAGATGCATATGATCAAGGCTTTGTTGAAAAGCATGCCTTGTGGGATGATCAAAGCATAGCCTGTTTAGGCATAGCTTTGTGTATAGCGTGACTTCGCGAGCCTCACACACCGGCGGAGTCTAAAATGGGAGAAGGGAACACATGGAGAGCAGCACGTTTCTTTCTAGCTAGAAGTGGTGTTTGGGCTTTAACACGGCCCGACATTTTACTTATGTGGATGACGGAATGAGGCGCCTCGGATGATAGGTTCTATAGGACCGGGAAACGTGTGTTCAGGAATAACTAATCCGCAACTCGTATGGTGGACCAGCCCTGCAGCTTTCCAAGGGTTCACTGCGGGGGATCCTGAAACATTAGCTAGAGTGTCTCGAATCGGTAGGAGCTCCTCCCTAGCCTTGACTCATGATGGAAACCAATTTCCAATACGACCCCATTCGGATTTGATTGTATTACTAGTATGGAGGCATAGTAGTATGGGATACTATTCTTCCTAGGATTTATACATTTACTTTGAAATGTTTTCATATATACTAATAATAATATTAAACTCGTATTTGCCGTATTTAGCATGTTTAATCACTATAAGGTAAAACCCTATCCTCTGGTTTGTGTTGCATTGTGTGATGGGACCTGGGTCTTATGGTGATTCCATTTTTCTCAAAAGCATAACGCTGTTGTACGATTCACTTATTATTTGTTCTGACACTTTTATGCATGGCAATCTATTGGAATAAACCCGTTCCGCGTTAGCGGTGTGGTCTTTGGATTTGTCCTATTAATAGTGATTAATTAGTTAAGAATTCTCACACCAGTCCCATGACTGACCCGTTGTTTGTTTCCACCTTTACAAACTCGGGTGCCCTCTTTCCACACGGGCAGTCGAGTAGTTTGTGTATAGGTTTATCTCTTTAGCAGGATCCTGGATTGAAGCTTAAAGCTGTGTCCAGAACATTGGAAGTCTTCCGCTGCCTTAGTTATTTTGTTTCCGCTGCAATGTATTAAAATCATGTAAAATTATCTTCCGCTGTAATTATTAGTCAATATACTCTGATATTCTGTACTCTGATGTAACATTTATTATTGATGTTATAAAAGTCTGCTGTTATTCTTTTGATGTGTTGTATTCCCAAAGTTAACGTAGGCGGGATTTGAACGGTCTTGGTCGATTTTGCGATCGATTAAGGCCGGGCAAAATCCGACTCGTTACAAGAGAGGACCGGCACATTGGCGATGTTGACTGATTATGTATTATTATGCACTAAGTAGTATCCTGCACTGTGCTCTCTGATGTGGTGATATATATGATTCCACTGTCATATTTGTGCAAATTATTCTATTTCTTGTTTATGCTATTATCTGTACTCTGCTAATGATGATTAATGTGTTATATTCCAATGATTATCCTTAACACCGTGGCACGGGGTTTTGGGATCGTCACAGCCCAAAGCTATCATGCCTCTGCTATAATTCTAACCTGCGAGTATGTGATGAGGAGGGGACCAGAACAAAAGTACTGGTGACTGGATTTGAACTACACACTTTGGATAATCCTACATATATCGTTCAATCACATTTTCCTATTTATTAGGTTACTTGGGTTAACATCACTCAAGGATTACACACACGTCATACCCGTTTACTCTCCAGTGGATTAACCTAATGTAGTATATATGTAGCCACCCCCAATATTGAGGTACACCCCATGGTACCCACTCACACAATCTGCACCGTCATGTTATAGAAATGTACGCAATCCCTCATCCTACGCCAGAGTGATGTACGGATCTCTATATAACAACGTTACGTTCCGCATATATCTTCCATTACTATGCTACGTAAGCGTACGGACTGCCACCTTTGGTCAAATCAGATTCCATCACAGAGTAATGCCCTCGAGTCTACGATACACCACCCAGAGCAGACACACATGTATCTAGAATTTCCCACGTGCGTATCGTCAATTTTACTCGATGCCTTAACCGCACATATTCTCTACTGTGCACCGAGTCCCGTGGAAGGGATATACAAGAAACACGGAACTCGGTCGGGAGCTTTTCAGATATCTGTATAAACAGATGCTAAGGTCTGCAATTTCAGTGGCTATGGTCCCATCTGACCCCTCCTTCAACTAGTGAAAATTGAATTAGATGGAGAACTAATATCCTGGCCCTCTAGCACTCCAAACAAACAACAAATCCTAAATGGCCACCCTCAACCATAGCCTTGATAGCAAAAGGTCTATGGTCTCTTAGAGTTCTCCTCCTTTCCGCATCGCGCATCACGTAGCGAGCTGACTGCCGATGGTAGGTACCCGACGACTTACTATCTCCTAGGTTAGACCTGTCTGGTTATACAAGGTTGGTCGTAACCTAGCCTAGTCACAAGGCTTCTCGGATCGTCGAATCACCTATTCCACCCTACAGTCTTTTGATTGCCCACTATCGTGTCAACCAAGACATACTCACTGGTTCAACGCGCAGACCTACCCTCTATGGGCATAGGTGAACCTTTGTCACCTCACAGAGGGCTACCAGGAATACCCTCCACGTCCCAGGAAGCCGTGTGCTTCCCCTTCCAGTCCTTCGGAGCCAGCAGAATATCGAGCAAAATAATCAGATGGACGTGCGTTCCTCTCGTGTCCCATGACACCATGATGATTTACCCCGTTGGGTTATTCACCCTCAAACGTGCGGACTGGCCCAAGCGCCTCATTTTAATATGCTATTAGACCATATGTCTAAACATTCTTTTATGCGCTTTCTTTACCTTATCAGGTTTCCATCTAACTTAGTTATTCCCATTCACATTGACATCGTATTCAAGTTACCAAGTTACTCTTGCTTATTAATTTCAGTCATATAACTTAACCCATTTAAGTTTATTAATAAGCCCACAACATGTTATTCTCTAGATTGTGAGTCCAACGCCTGTAATACACAATCCCTTTATATTCTTGTTTGATTTCAAGGTTACAATAACATGTTCTACCCAATACATAATTAAGTATATCTCAATTCACATGTTTTCTATTTAACATGTCACTTATCATTTATGATTAAATATAACTTATTTCATTTCATAAGTTGCCTCATTCTTTCTTATTTAATCATAATTCCATTTTATACTGTCACTACAACTTATCGTTGTTTACTTATTAACTTAGTCCTCTTAACTAAGGTTTACTAATAAGTCTTCTTTCCATTTGTTATAACATATGTTATAATTTCCTCTTGTCCCTAGGACAAGCCTTAACATGTTATTCTTATCAAAATATTTTAGATTTCCAAGTTTTCAAATTACTTAATTTATAATTAAGTATAACTTCTTTCATTTCATAAATTTTCCCCCATTTGCTCATTACTTAATTTACAATTAAGTACCATTTTACAAGTTATCTCATTTTCTCACTAGTTTATTATAACCTAAGTTATAATATCCACTTGTCTCTAGGACAAGTCTACCTATTATATAACATTCTCATTAATGTAATTTATTTATAATAGGTTATCATCATTCCCCGTTCATTCCCTTTCCTTTACTGTTGTAATTATCTTTCATTCAGTTCATTTATTTCCATTAATTACATTTAATGATGTTTATCAGTCCTGGCATTTACATATATTTATATATATATGTATGTATTCATGCACTAGACCTCTCACATTAAGCCTACACTTGTGGATGCTGGATTTGCCGGGCAGTTCCGGGCAGACTTCTACCACAAGTTGGCTTAACATCGTGTCTTAGCGCCACTACATGTTTTATTTATGCACTTAAACCCCTCACATTAGATTTACCACTTGTGAATGCTGGATATGTCGGGCGATTCCGGGCAGACTTCTATCACAAGTGTAATCTAACCTCGTGTCTAAGCGTGGTTCCAGTTTCCTATTCACTATAAATTTTCTATTTAATTGAGGCGTTTCCATTCTTTCAAATCTATATTATACATGTCATCGTATTAAACCCATTTTATGTCGCATGTTCTTTCTAACATACAATAAATTCCATTCTAACATGTAATCGTTTAATCATGTAATTGTTCAAATCAAACAAAATAACTTGTAATGTTCTCAATTTCTATTGTTAATGGTCCAGGTACATAAATGTCACAAGTTAACATGGAATTGAAACAATAGTAATTACTACACATATTTTGACAATTTTATATTTCAACATATGAATTTTCCAACATATTAATATCTTAGCATATTAATATTCCAACATGTCATATTCGTCACTTTAATCTTTTTAACATATGTTCAAACATTTCAACTTATCATATTTCAACATGTCATATATAACATTTCAATGCTTTTTTAATTATTCTAGCAAATTCACATCGAATAATAACGGGGAATGTTAAATGATAATATATCATTATCAAAAATGATATAACTTAAATCCACTCCCCTTATTTGCTTTCCAAATCCTGGATCTGGTCCAGATCTAGCATTCCATCATTTTCTCTTAATTGGATTCAGAACCTAACAACCATGGATTCTTAATTTTTACTAAAAGAAAAAGGGAAGAAAGAGGAAGAAAATTGTGTAGACCAGATCTAGAAAATTACCTCTCTTCAAATATGATTATGAACACCTTCTAAATAATATTCATTTTTTTCCTCCAGATCTTGATTCAGAATTTTCCTAAACTAATTATCTTATTTTTCTGAAGAGATTTGAAGAGGAGAAAGAATGACAGAGTATATACGTCTTCTCAGAAATGTGAGATTTAGCTAGGCTCTGCTAGCCTATTTATAGGTGTTTAGGATCTTATCGTACACGCAACGCTGGGTCAACATTGAACTTGGTTAAGAAAACAATCTAGATCGCCAATGAACCTGACTGCATCTAGGGTGGGTCGACCCCCCATGCCTGGGTCGACCCCGGCTATTTTTTTTCCTGCACATGGTCTTCAGTTTTGAATTGATTTGAATATGTTCATATATAAGGTCCTTATATGTATACAAAACTTGTAATGACCATTTTACGCATATATATACTTATACATACATACATACATACATACATACATATACGCACAACTTTCATTTTGTTTTCAAAATTCAAACAGTATTGCACTGCTAATTGATTCTTGCCATATTTCTATGATTTCAGCCTTATCTTGAATTTTATCTCTTATATATATATATATATATCTTCCTACACACATATACGCGTATATTCTCATATACATATATTTTCTTTACTTCCATATATGTATATTTTTCCTTATATGTGCGTTTATACATATTTTCCCTCATGAACATGTGTTATTTTAGCAGTTCCCTTAAAAAAATATGACAGCGGCGGGAATCGAACTCTGTACCTCTTGTGTGGAAGTCACATGTTTTAACCAACTAGACTACTAAAGCTATTGTTTACAAGGCCTAGAACAATGGTAATTATTGTTCTCTTCTTACTTCTCTTTTTCATGTTTGTTACAATATTTCATTGCATGAATCTTTTTCTTTTATTTCTCTTTTATTATTAATGCATAATCAGTGCATGTAACACATTTGCACCGCATGCAACCAATCCTTTCTTTCTTTTAATGCATGCATTACATTTTTATTTGCATTATCTTTATTTTATTCTTTATATACACATTTATATCTATGCATATATATACACATATGCATTATTTAATTATTAAATTGTCATAAAATGCAGGGTGTTACATTCATTCTCTAACCGGGCATATTCTTTGATACTTTTCCAGCTTGAATTTAATACAGTTCGCGATATGCAAGTTGTTATCATTAAGTTTCCAGTGAAAACCTTGAAACAACCGTAAAACTAAATTGACGTCATAAACGAACAAGTTTTATAGAAGATAAATTCCTTTACATATGTACAAAATAACACAACAAGATAAACATATGATCATACATAAACTTAAACAACCGAAAATAATTTAGAATTTGAAGTTTGTTGAACTAGGAGGATATAAAAGAGTGTACTCAAACCAAATGCCAAAATATCAGCATACGGAGTTGAAACGATCAATCATTAATATAGAATCAGAGGACAGAGGCACTCCACCACCATTTTGAAGGTTTTTAGTTAATTGGTTTATAGTTAAATAATAATTATTTTTGTGTAATGTGTATTTGGTAATTGCAAATCATAAAATTTCAAAATTATAATACATATTGAATTTGCATAAGCAAACAAAACAAAACAAACTAACGACGACTATAGCTGTGACGATCGCCTATAATTTCCGCACTTAAAAAAGACGTGTCAGACAGTCATGGATGATCATTAAGATAGAATAACACCAATGGAAAATGTTGTATAACTCACAGCGCATGGATAAAATATAATTGAACATATACAACAGGAAATAATAGTGAAGCACAATTGAACAGAATTTCAACTTTTCATACCACTATGGAAGTATCCCATACAAACAACTGTATTACATGAAATATATACAAAGGTCTTCACTACAATTTCACTCAGAGTAACATGTCATCAACATTAGCGGAAACAACTATGTATAGTAGATAGTAATACGTCAGCCTCCACCTCATCTCCGCTCAACATCATCGTCCTTATCAAGCTCTACTGCCTGTCATCCAGTCTGTCCATCAATAACATTGATGAACAACCCAAGGTAATAAGAGAAAAACTTAAAACCTTGAGTCAGACAACAGTCTTAATGAGCGATAAAACAACTATCAACATCAACAATAAAACAAATGGATAATAGGCAGTTCAATCATCTAATCTACCAACACATCAACAGAACATGATTTCTAATCCCACTCCTCTTCCACAGCCTATGGTGATAGCCTTTCCAGACAATTAAGGAAGAAACAAACAGTAACATCCATAACAACCATTTATCAAGCATGAATCATCCTAATCAAGTTTAATACTCCTCTAGCACAAACCCCTAAGGCCGAAACCAACATCAGATAAGCACTCAATAAATTTCTCCCCCAATGTCGAATAATCCACACAAGGCGATACAGGCAAACAATAACATCCATGACCATGGCTATCACGGTCTTCCTTGCCTTGAATCCATCGTTAATCGTATGACTGGCCTATCTTGCCATCCGTCAAGGGCTAATGGTAACCCTGATTCTAGCAAAACTTCATATGCCATCGTGACTCGTATCTAGGCCCATCGTGACTACCCAGGTACTCAACTAATCACCTTGTATTTTGGGTGCCCCATTATACCCTTGCTTTGAGTCCGCCAGAACCTCCGACTAATGACGATCACTTGGCACTTCAAAACTTTAGCCATCCATCTTGAAGACTATATTATAAGCTCAAGCAGTTTCTCGAGAAAACCATTATCTACGAGCTCAAACCACCTTTTGAGTCGTCTTCATAACCTCGTTGCATCATCCGGCGATCAACGACCAATCAACCCTACTTCGAACATTCCATATGAATTCAACACCGAAGCCACAACATTACTCAAGTGTCATATTTTATCATGTTAGGTCCAACAGCTACCAAACTTCGTAAATAGCTTTTCCAAACCATGCCCATCGATCTCACCAAAAATCAAATCATTCTGGCCACTTTGTGATGGATCGTTCATGACCCATCTATGGATTGCACCCCTATGGGTCGCACCAGTGGATCGCATCCGATCCATCACAAGCCATCTCTAGTCGACCCATCTCTAACCGTCCCGATCTACCATAAGTCGACCGACTCATTGCTTTCCCTTGCCTTGCGTGGCGTTTCAATTGACCTAACTCCGCACATTCGAATCGACCCGATCCATGCCATGCGACCCGAACCATGCGACCCATCAAGATGATGGAGTTTGGAGCCCAAATTTTCCATGCTTCATTGACTCCTCCTCCGGAGCTTCTCCGCTAAGTTTCATCGGATTCTGACTAGTCGATCCTCTGATTTGCTCCGACCAACCAACCTAAGTTTCAACAATGAACATCTATGCATTAAATTCATCCAAAATATCCATTTTCGACCAAACAATCAATTAACACTACAATCAATCATCACACAAACATTTGCACAACAAATAACCATCATACTAAATTCACCTAATCATAATAAAACTATAAACGAATCAATAATTGGATCTAAACTTGCATATAGCCTATGATAAGTATACGATTTCAATGTTAACATATGAATATACTGTTCTAATCCACTAATTTAGATCCTATGGTGTGATCGAAATTCAAAATATACTTAAATTGATTAGGTATAGGTGAATATAACTTGTATGGATGAAATTTGGATCAAACAAACTCATATACTCGATTGAATCCATGTGAGAGATGATTATCACTCACCAAATCCACAAAATAGCCACAAATCAACAATATCTAATTCCGGACAGCGAACAACAACAAAGAAAGGCCTTCCAATCAATCCAATTGATGCGATCTACCCTTCCTCGATGTTGATCTTCAATCCTAGTTCACAAATTTATGAACTGAAATGAAGTGGAGGTGTATTTGATTGGGCCAGAGAATCACAGATACCCAACCAAATGAGGAAGTGAAGAGACTACCAGTTCTCTTTAACCCTACCCTCCTATTTATAGCCAATAATCCCTAACCTTAATGGGCCTCACTAATCATCTCACTAATGACTAATTAACCTGTCCAGAAAAGAAGCAACACTAAAACTATGATTTCTCCCAAACCGCTTAGCCAAATCCTTAATGTGACCACTCTACGGAATTGGAAACACCATTCCCGATCTAATGAGATCAATTCCAGCTTCTGATTCGATCACATTCAAAAGTTATTCCCTAAACAAAAATAATAGGGGCAAAATGGTCATAAATAAAATTGGTAAAAATCATGGACATGTCTCACATTTCCATGATCACATATCAAAAGATAAGAATGATCCGACCCTTGGAGAATTAAATAAAAATATTTTACGATCCTCCGTTACGTAAAATGCGGGTCATTACAATAACAAAGCCAAATGGTTACTCATATATTGCACCATCTCTTTTCAGATAATGTCTCCACTAGGGGTGTTAGGGTTATGCTAACCGTCATTATTACCACCAACCGTAAACTTAACCGTTGTTGATGATTGTAAATTCTAGTAATTGTCACTACAACCATCTATGATGGTTAACCATCGTATTTCAAATTTTAAAGTATTTTATACATATATTTCTAATTATATGTATTATTTATAATAAATTTATATAGCTGTAACTTTTTTGTAGACGTATTTATTTTTATATATAATAACCAGACTTGCATATATTATTAGTTCATGAAGGTACGTATTTTTAATATACAAGCTATTTTGACTAAAATACCAATTTTTATATTTGAATGCTAAATATTGCATGAAACAATCATTTATGGCTGGTATGGTTAACCATGATAATCTAAATTTTCAACCATTACCATTATAGATGGTAACCACGCAGATGATTAGTGCAGTTGAACGGTTGATGATTCAACCGTAACAACCCTAGTTTCCACCATATCAAAAACAGTGGATCGCCACAAAAATCCCTATAATGTTTTACTTTTGAATTGGTACATCAAAAAAAAAAGAACAAAAATGCAATACAATGTTGCTGAAATGTTCACTTTTAACAAACAATCGCCCATATACATGCCTGATCTACATACGACATCACGGTGAACATGTGTGATATCTCCAATCTTTCAATCACCATATTAAGCTTTATTAGAAACGATGAAAGACTAAGCTGGTGGAGCTAGAGGTATCAGAAACATGCATGTGTATTTTAATATGCATCTCCAACTAGTTGATCAAACTCCCTGAATTTATCCATGGCATTTTTCTTGTATTTGATGTATATGAGTGAAGGACCCTTCCACCACTTCTTTGTGTGGCCAAGCAGATCATTCTCTACATCACATTTCTCCTTCTTTTACCGTTAGCAGTTTGCCAAAATCATTCCACATACATTTCAAATTACATCTCGTTTGTTACAAAATTTCATTAAAATTCATGGTTTGATATTAGGTTTGAATTAACAAATATTTTAAGCTGAAGCAGGTAGAATTTTCAATCAATGTAACATGCTTATTTTATTTAATGGGTGTTTAATGTTAGATGTCCATTTAATGAGTATTAGACGGTTAGTGCATCAATACATTATTGCTACTTTACTTAAGTTTAAGCATTCATGGCGACCTAAAGTCAAATGCTCATAAATAAGCATTTAAAAATGAGCCCTCATTTAATGGAACTTAAATTCCAATTTACTTTTTTTAAAATTTAAAAATCGTAAATTGAAAATTGCCCCAAATTTTAAGGTGTAATCAAACTGTTGGATGACAAAAGTTAATGTTCAAACATCAAAAAAGGTTTTACTAGAGTAGCTCCAAATTATCTTTATTTTCTTATTTTACGTTTCCACGACCGGAGGCATGAGTTTTCGATTCCATGCTTGTCCTTTTGCTGTATACATAAGCTAGAACATTAGGTGGTTATATTGTATGTCATCTTATATGCCACGTACCCAAGATGTGCAGTTAGGTCTGACTTTGGTCAAATGATATATAATTTTCCTTTGCACCCTTTCTGGATGTTATATTGTTCAAGGAAATTTTATTTGCATCCACCTTATATTTTAGTTAATCCACCCTAATTTATAGGGGTACTACCTACTTTTATGGTTTTTATTTTTTTTTAAAATTGATTAATTAATCCACGTAACGTATAATTTATTGTTTTCTCAAGATTCGTTATCTTCTTCGTTTTTCTAAATCAAAAATACGCATGAATCAGAAACGAAAAAAAATATATTTCCATATCTATTTTTTTTCATTTTAGTGTACTATGGAGAAGAGGGCTAAATTGCAAATCTGAAATAGAAAAGTAGAAGATTGAGGTAAGATGTCTTATTCTCAAACAATTTTTTCCTTGAGATGATTCTATATGCAACATAGCTTTGATTGTCATGTAATTAATTTTAAAAAATATCACCATGCAAAATCAATTGTTGACAATCAACCAATGTGAACAAATGCATGAAATTACAATATTTCTTTCTGAAAATTTAATCGAAAAAGAAAGTATAAATTTGGTTTTTTTCTTCGTCTTTTGATTTGTAGTTATTTGCCAAAGTAATATCACGATGCAAGACAATTGTTGATATATTGACAATTCCAAGCATCGTGAAACATATGCATGAAATTACAGTGTTTTCTTCTGAAAATTTAATCGACATAAAAAGTAGATTTTTTCCTTTTGTCTTTTGATTGTAAGTGTAGTTATTTGTTAAAGTAATATCACGAAACATGATTAATTGTTAGTATATTGACAATTCAAAGCAATGCGAAACAAATTCACTAAATTACAGTGTTTACTGCTGAAAACATAGTCAAAAAAGCAAAAATTTGGTTGTTTTTAATTTATTTTTATATGACATTTGATGTATGTTCAACAGGAACATGCCTGAAAAGAGCAGTTCTTCTAGTATAAATGAGAGCATCAACTTTTTTTGTACAAACGAAAGTGAACGGTGTTTGGAGTAGTTAAGATTTCTAAGTAATGAGACAGGCGAGAAGTGGCTAAATGCAACTGTAGTAGAAAATAAGGGTACACAGAACAATGATCTTGTGGAGCAGTGTGCAGTTAATCCAGAAAAATTAATTTTTAGTATGGTAAATTGAATTTTGTTTGCTTTTGTACATAAAGATTTATTTTGCTTTCTTATGTTTACTTTGATGTTATGTCATCCAGGATAGTCCACTATTTTGCTCCAAAGATCAAATATTAGAATGGGATTGCACTTTTGTACTTCGAACTAGTAAGATATGTTAATTTTTTTATTTTAACATTACAAATTGAATATATAATTAATTAATTTTTCATATATATCTCAGATCTTTAACTCACATGATGAACTTACCGAATGGTGCAAAAATGTTGGAAAGTCATGTGGGGGTAGTTATCACTATTAAACAATGTGAAAATCCAAAAAACAGAAGCAGAGATCGAATATCTTATTAGTGTAAGAGAAGTAGATTTTATGTTGGGGTAAAAAAAATACAACTATTGATAAACAAGTGGAGGCTAAAAAGACGGGAACGAGGAAGTGTGAATGCCCGTTTTTATTGAAAGGAGTTAAACTTCAAATGCTTGATCAATGGAGAGTAAAAGCTATATGTGGACTTCATAATCATTTAGTGGAAAAAATACAAATTTTGAAAGACATTCATATGTTGGAAGACTTACCATAAATGAAGAGAACGAAGAGATAAAATTAAGTGCATGTGGTGTAAAACCAAGGGAAGTGCTCCGTATTCTCAAAGAAAAGAACCCAAAATTTGCCTCTACAATTCAAACAATTTGCAATTTTAAGGCTAAACATCGAGTTATTAAGATGGAAGAAAGGACATACATGCAACAAATGTTGTATATGTATAATGACCCGTATTTTCAGTAACTCTAAAATATGGATTTAAAAATATTTTAATTGGATTTTAAATGGTTAAATATTGATTTGGACTTGAAAAACTATTGAAAATAAATTCTAACTTTGTTTTATATTTCATTGGACTTAAAATAAGGTTAATGAACTTTTAAAATCAAATTTAAAAATAAATATATTAAAACTCGATAATTTAGTATTATTTTAATAGCCAAAAATAGATTCTTTTTGATACAATATCAAAATTCGACGAAACCAGTTTTATTGGATTCTTATCAGTGAAGCATGGTAGGATTTCAAATTTCGTATTAATTGGACTTACGGTTTGATTGTGCGAGTTGAAAACACGTAGAGATCGTTTAATTAAATCCGATTTAAATTAATCAGTTTCATCGATATTGAATTTTGAAAATATACTGAAAATAAAATACAGTATTTGATAAATGTGTAATATTAAACCATAGCATTCATTAAT
This sequence comes from Allium sativum, assembly GCA_030737875.1. Classification (NCBI taxonomy): domain Eukaryota; kingdom Viridiplantae; phylum Streptophyta; class Magnoliopsida; order Asparagales; family Amaryllidaceae; genus Allium; species Allium sativum. Next base: position 665,839,965 of record CM060923.1, read on the forward strand.
TTTAGTAGCATTAGTTGAAGTTTTAAATAAGAATGTGAACTTAAGTGTTCCTAATTTAATTCCATCCTTAAGTTAGTGCTTTCCACCTTGCATCCACATGTCACCACTTTAAAGTTTACCTCCACCCTTAAGTAACATGCACCCTAAAACACTCCTTTAATGACACCTACTATGCCACCTTGCAAACAAAGTACTAAACCCACATGAAAGCCATCACTTCACTTCCACTTTCATTTCATCTTTTCATTTCATTTTCTCTTGCTTCCCCCACCATTCTCCTTCCTCCACTCCTTCAATGGCCACACCTCACTACTCCATCATCGCCCCCTCTTATCCATCACCCGCCATGCACACCTCTTCTTGGCCCCACCAAGCAACCACATGAACCCCACACTAGCAAAGACCCCTTCTTTCACTAAAAATTCCACCTTTACCACTTTTCCCTCTTAAACCTCCACTACCAAGCTCCACGACCATAACCACCACTATGGCAGTCCCTTAGCGCCCTAGTCATGCCTCCTAACCTTCCAAGTGGGCCTCACCTCCTAAAGATCCCACATTTGCTTCAAAAATCACACTATCGCTACCTTAATGGCCATAAAACCTTAAATCCAAGAAAACCATTACCACTTAAGGCACCACCGACCCTAACACCTCCTCCTTACCACATGTGCACCACCCACTCACCCCCTTTCCCAGGTCGAGCCTATTTTGTAGCCAAAACCCCCTCTTTTTTGTGTAAAAATCCCACCTTTCCCCTCTAATGCAAGTTAATGATGTATTTAAGTATATATGTTAGTTCATAGTGCATAAAGCTGCGATCTTGAGTTGCTAGCAAGGTTCGGAGTTGCCTGGTAGCTTAAAAGTTCTACCTTTAAAGGTTGGTGGAGTGGAACTCTATGGTGAGAGATTCTTGCTCACGTTTGGTTAACTATTTTGTTTAAAGTAGCTAATTTGAATTTGGCTAAGTTATGTATACTTGGTTGTGATAATTAACATTATGAAAGTTTGCTAAGTGATTATGGAAAGCTAACGTGTTAGTATGGAAAGTTAGTAATGAAAGGTTGGTTGGTTAATTTGCTAAGTAATGTTAAAGTTAGTATGAAAAAGTAATAAGCATGATTATTTAATTTTTAAGGAATTTATAATGTGACATTTGATGATAATAATGTGACATTGGTTGATTTGATGTGATAAATGACAACTTGATGTGATGACTGATAAAGTTAAAACGTAATAATGAGGACAACTGATGTGATGTGATTGAATGATTAAGTGTTAATGACCTTAGAACTTAGGCATATAATGCTATTGAATGGTAATTAAGTGTTAATGATGTTTAACGCTTAGTTAACGGTGGTATGTTACGATAATTAAGTGTTAATGACCTTAACACTTATGCCAGTGATGTCATTATGTGATAATTGGATGTTAATGGTTGTTAATAATTGTTAGTGGATGTAAATGATGTATTAAATCCATATAAGTTGGATTACATGGCAATTGTTTAAGTCTCATTACGAATCAAAACTAAATTGAATATTTTATTAATTAAATAATAGGTGAAAAATAAAAGTTCGAATTTGATATCCGACTTTATAGAAATGAAATTAAAGTCATTACGATTAACTTTTTTAAAAGAAAGAATTTGATTTGACAAAGTTAAAGACAAGTTATAGTATGTTAAAGTTTGAAATTGAAAATAAATCGATTTCAATTTATAAGAAAAGTGATTTTTTTTGCTGTACAAACGATGTCCAAATATTGATTTTATTGTTCAGATAGTCTTATGTATTATTTAATTTGACTTCAGAAAAGTTTGAGTTTCAAAAGATGAAGTTTGAAAAATAATATTATTTTAATGATTTAAATAATATTATAATACTCAACTAATGGAATATTTGAATTTAAAGTTAAATGTTGATATATAGTTTCCAAAGGTTAATATATATGTTTTATATAATTAATAAATTATTTTAATGTAATTCGACTTGATTTTAAATATAAGTCGAAGTTTGGTCTGAAAGGATTAGCCGCACAACGGTAGTTTGCGAATTTCGACTGTTGACTTCAAATTGACGTACCCAGATATCCGACCATCGAATTTTCCCAAAAAAACGTTTGGTTCAAAATGAGAAGAGTTTTCAAAGGCAAAAGAAATTTTTATATTCCAACGGTCAGATCTTGAAATAAGTCCAGATCAAATTTGAATAAAAATCGAGCTAGTGCAATTTGGGACCCTAAATTGGATTTTATGAAATAGGCTATTTTTAAATTATTAAAATAGGGATAAATTATGATAAATCATAGTAAATGTTTTAAAAGTGATTTGAATTGAATATACTAAGTTTCGAAAAATTAGAAGGCTCTTTTGTGAAAATGAGTTGTTTTAGCAATGATGTTTGCAATGGGTTTATGGAACGTGTTGAAATAGAAAGTTTTGATATAACAAATGTTATCTAAAGGTTTTGCAACATATCTAAAGGATTTAAATGAGGATTTTAAGATATTCTGGGATTTGAAAAGTATGTAATAAAGTTAAAGTTTTCCAAATAACGGTTTAAATTCGAATTGAATGGGAGTCGATTTGGTGATAATTGAGATGAGTCTTTGCGGATGAAGACCTTTACTATTTAAGGAATTTAAAAAGCCTTACTGTTATTCTTCTTACAGTGTTATTCCGATACAGGAATTCATATCGATTATAATTTGATATGATTTTTGTGAAGATTTCATTTAGAATGAAAATATGATTTTAGGTTTATCGTGAACGATGTCTTAAATAACATTTGTTGTTTAACGCATTTAAATGAAAATATGATTTTCCAAGATCAGTCGAAGAGAAATATTTATTAAATTTGAATACAAAGATTAAACAAAAGAGTTTCCCTCGCAATGATAATGGGAACAAAGTTTAAAGATTGTTTAAAAGATAAGCGAGTTCATCCTTAAGGATAAGATTAAGAAATTGCAAGTACGATTTTGCGTCAAAGATATGATCAGGGAAAGTTAGAAATAATTTACCACATTTATGGTTAATGATTGATTTGGACTTAAGTAAGTGTGTTTTCATGTAAAGATAAGATTTAATCGTTAATTAGATTTGGATTAAAGTTTGGGATAATAAAGGTAACTAAACTTACCAAAATACGAGGGAAATTAGTTATGGAGTATTGCCAGATTTGCTCCATATGATGAATAGGATGGGAATATGATAATGATTTGAGTAAAAGAATATTCCAAAGTAGAACGAGACTTCATAAGTCAGATCTATCTGATTTGTGTCTTCATTTGAGATTGTAGAGACTTTGTGTTGGAGTTTATCTTCAAACTTCAACATCGAGTTGCAACTTCATTCATTTGTGGCTTGATTTGAGGTTGCAGAGGCTTTGTGTTGGAGTTTATCTTCAGATTTCAACATCGAGTCGCAACTTGCTTTACGGATGGATTTTACTCTTAAATCATCTTTGAATCCGGTGAAGTTTCTAGTTGACAGGGCCTTTGTAGGTATATCTCCTCTCTGATACGAGGCATGTATATGATTTATGAATAAATTTCCCTTGTTTACTCGTTCACGAACAAAGTACATGTCTAATTCTATTTGCTTTGTTCGTGTATGTAGAATAGGGTTTGCTGATAGATTAACTGCACTTAAATTGTTGCACCAGGTTGCTCGTTTATGATGTGTTCTAATCTGTAGTTCACTGGGTATGGATTCTATCCATATTATTCTGCTATAGTACTAGCAAGATTAAGATATTTTAACTCAGCTCTTGATCTAGATATTGTTGATTGCTTTTTATAACACCACTGGATTGTCACCTAAATATATATAGTAACCTACTGTAGATTTTTTCATCTGGATTCGATCCCCAGTCCGTAGCAGCAAAACGTATTATAAATGAATTTCTTCTAGCACTATGTATTATTTCATGATCTAGAGTCCCATTTAAGTATCTAAGGATTCTTTTAACAACTTTCCAATATTGGTCCAAATGTTGATGCATGAATTGACACACCTTATTTACACTATATGCAATTTCTGGCCTTGTTATAGTAGCATACTGTGGACCCCCAACGATCCTTCTATACTTTTTTTCATTAGTGATGGGTTCACCCTAATGTCTTGATAGATGTAGATTACTGACCATAAGAGTAGGCAATGGTTTTGCATTTTGCATCTTTACTTTGATCAACAGTTCTTTATGTACTTTGTTTGACTTAGATGAATTTTTGATTCTGCTATTCTTTGTACCTCAATTCCTAAAAAGTACTTTAGCTCGCCTAGGTCTTTGATTGAAAATTCTCTATCAAGACACTGAATCACCCTGTTTATCCCTGCTTCATATTCCCCAGGAATTATGATATCATCTACATAGGTTAATATAAATGTTGTTTCCTTGCTCTCCAGTTTTATGAACAAAGTACTATCAGACTTTGTTGGATTGTATTCCATCTTAACCACTGCTGTCTTTAATTTATCAAACCGTACCCTCGGAGCTTGCTTTAGCCCATATATTGCTTATTGAAGCTTGCATACCATGTTTTCTTTTCCTGTCTGTTGAAAACAATGGGGTTGTTGCATGTATACATCTTCTTGTAGCTCACCATTAAGGAATGCATTGTTCACATCTATCTGTCTAATTTTCCACTCCTTATGCAATGCTATAAATGAAATTATTCTTTTAGATGTTGGTTTGATGACTGGTGACAATGTTTCATTGAAGTCAAACCTATGTTGTTGTGTATACCCTTTTGTTACCACTCTTGTTTGTATCTCTGTATATTTCCATCGAGATTTTCTTCAACTTTATATGTCCATCTGCTTCTTATTACATTTTTGTTTTGTGGAGCTTGACTAAGTACCCATGTCTTGTTTCTTTGAAGTGCATCATACACTTCTCTCATTGCTTGTATCTGTTTCTCATATGACTTTAGCTCTTTTTTCTGATAATTGTAGAATACAGTTTAGGTTTAAATATTCCACTCTTAGCTCTTGTTTTCAAATAATGTCCTCCTGCTGGTCTTTGTTTTTATGGTGCTTGAGTTGATTCAGATTGTTGTGGTGTTTGATTTGATTTTGACTATTGGTTATTACTTCTATTATTTTTGTGCTGCTCTTCTGTATTTCTTATGGGTGTAGATGAAGGGGCGCGTTAAGATTGCTCACTGGTGACTTGACCTGGTCTGATATTGGATGGCTTAGTATCAGATAACGTGTGTTAAGTCTTGTAACAATCCACCCGGAGTGGGCCTAAATTTTGACCTAGAAAAGGCCCATCGAAACTTAGAGCCACTCTAAATGGGTCGTTGGTTCCTATAAGGAGTTACATTTGCATAGAATAATGGAATAATATAACGAGATGGAATCTCACACAATGAAATGAGAAATTATAATAATAAATCAAGATGTACCATTTATTCAAAATCCATTGATCCAAATACAAAATGCCAAATACATTTGTTTATAACGGTACATCATTATTGTTCATTATCTAGAGTTTCCAACAATAAAAGATCAATAATAGCTAATAGCAATATAATAGTCCCGTTGTCTTCTTCAGGATCCATCATCGTGTCATCCATCAAGTCGCCACTCCACTTACTAACCTATTGGATATTTTAGGAGAGGGGTCAGAATACAAAGTTCCAGTGATTGAGCATATTATGTGTTTAAAGATTATACTCTAGATTTGGCAAGTTATATATGTCAAAGTATGTCTACGAAACACATAGGCACACACATACAAAGGAATATCTTAATTAATGAGGTGGATATCTGAGTCAATCGCTTAAGACCTTCATTAGTGCATTTAGGGAGGATCAATGATCACTTAAGACCCAATGAGTTAGACATTCTCGGTCACTTAAGGCCTATTCTAGTATAATATTAAGGGTGGATTCTCATGATCTCTTATGACCTTAAGGTGGACCCTAGCCACTTAAGACCCCGTCAACGTCTTTATAGATATGTACTCTCACAAGTAATATGAGAAGTAGTACCTCACTGCTTAGTACTGGTTTAGGGTAGTCCCGCATATAGCCATTTAAGACCCCTTCGGTGGATGCCTCATGTTACTACTTAACTGATATTACGGTAGTAGACCTGTGTCACTTAAGACTTCCCTTAGATGGTTGGTTAACTAAATTGCATGCTACGTCCCATATATACCAAACCCGTCCCTAGGTTGGCCCTCACAAAGCTCCTAGAGGAATTGGACATTCCAGTAAACTACCCTACTCCGTTATTGCCATGACTAAACCACTTTTTAGAGAAGGAGGACTCTTAGACCACTTTAAAAATAATAAGGGAGGGTCCCATGACTTTGGTCCAAATCTGAGGAATAAACCTTCGAAATGGTCCTTGTCTTAACCACTTAAAACCCAAACTAGTTAAGAAGAAAGTCATCCACTTAAGACCTTCTCAAGGCGGTAATTAGCCTACCTATTTACACACATAATAGGTATATATATACTAGACCTCTCACATTAAACTGTTCACTTGTAGATGCTGGATATGCCGGGCAGTTCCGGGCACGCTTCTACTACAAGCGGGATTAACCTCGTGTCATAGTGCACTAAGTTAAATGGAACATGGCATCCAGACATCTCACATTAGCCAAACTCACTTGTGGTTGCTGGATTTGCTAGCTGGTTCCGGGCAAACTTCCACCACAAATGATGACTAACCTCATGTTTGTGTGTCATTATTTAAAATATATAAATAATCCATTTATACACACAAGTAATAAATTCATATGGGGACATTTCAAATTTCTAACCTTATTCTAACATATTTGTCATGCCATTATTACATTTGATTACGTTTATTACGCTATATAAATATATAAATACGTACTATAAACTCTAGTTTCCATTCAAATTAAGAAACATTTTAACAGTGTAAATTGTTAATCATGTTCACATAAAAGGTACATAAGTCCAATTTCTACATTAAACTACTTAATTCATAGCATAATCAATAACAAGCAGCAAATGGGAAAACAACATCACAACTATTCAAACTTGTATCCTTGGTTTGTTAAAATAATTTAGGTAATAAAAGAGAAACAAGGTGTTAAATACGTACTTATATATATACACATATGTATATAAAATATATACATAAACCTTTATTTAAATCAAATTTAACCTTTTTCTACGTTGCACATAAAAACTTAACATTTGATTATTTCAAATTTAAATACGTTCAAATTACCCATTTTAGAATGTAAGTCTAAACCTATTCAAATAATAAAAAACCAAATTTTAATCTTTTTACATCATAAACACTTTTTTAAATAAAAAGAGGTAAATCCAATTAAACAAAAGTAAAATCACCAAACTATTCCTCAAACATAGCAAATAATTCTAAAATCCAAAATATTGATTGACAACTTTGAGATATAGACAAAATAGAAGATTTGGAGGTTTTGCATTACGATGTTATTGTGAAACTAAACCTCCTTAGACATACAAATTAATTTGAAATCTACAAAATGTAAAATTTAGCCTAAACAAGTATTATTTCCACTCACAAAGATTTGGGCAACTGCCTATCTATATAATAGAATCATTTAGATTTGAACCTCATATATAAATTATATAAATTCCAGAATATAAACTAAATAGAAATAAATTAGAAATGAAATAGATTAGGGATAGAAGAAGTAACCTATTTCAACCTAACTTCTGGAATATCAGCAGCAGAATGAAGGCATAGAGAATGAGATGGGTTAGAGAATTGTGAGGTGAGTTAGGTGGTATTTATAGGTGTGAAATGAATAGTAGCCTCTAGATTAACATAGATTTAAGCTAGGCTATTCATTTTCTATAAAATCAACCAAAATACCACCCAAACCAGCCTCATTGGGCCTTGGCCGCACTTGGCCGTCGACACCCTCCCTAGGAGGGCGGTCGACCCCATGGCCTCCAAAATGCCCAGTAGTCTGCGTTGATTGCTGGGAAGATTATATATTAAACCTTACTTATTTTATTAATTCCTTACCATTTAATCAATATTCTTGTCCTCTGTTATATGTATATATACACACAATTTTGAATTTAATGAAATATTCTAATTAACCATTAATTAGTTATTTTTATTTCATATATCTATACTTTCAATTCAAATTTCAAACGTTCGTGTATATATATTTACGCACAACAATTTTAAATGTGAATCCTTCATATAGACGCCGTTTTCGACATATTATATATGAAAATGGATCAGAATTTCGCCGTGAATACAGCTACGATATTTTTGCGGCAAAATCCCTAATTTTGTAAAATTCCATTTTTCAACTCATTAATATATTATTATTTAATTGCTGATTTTTATTACTTGTTATTATTAATTTTTAAATTATATCATCTTAAGTCTATTTAGGTACATTTTTCAAGGTGTTACATTCTCCCCCTTTAAATACATTTCGTCTCGAAATCTGCTTGAGGGACGAAAAATACAACTCGCTCTAAATATCCATGTTATTTTTAATTCTTCCATGAGCATCCAGACTCACAGTGATTATGAGATGCAAACTTACTAAAGTGGGCTCAATTCTAGTGTGTCTATGAAATAAGTGATGTAGTATGTATGCAAAACATCCTAATATGCATATATTTCTATATGAGTGCACTGTGCGACTGTCTTGCATCCATTTTCCTAACTTCCAATCTAGCAACCACATTGCATCCATAAATGTAAGTTAGAGGAAAATCACTCGAGAAAATCTTTGGGTGGGCCTGTCTCATCTTGTCCTCAGTATCCCACCCATTGTACTCAGACAAGGCGAATGGTCTTATTGCAGAGTATTTTGATTTCATGCTCTACAGTCTTTACTGTGGCACGGGGCACCCTAGACTCCAATTCGAGTTTTTCTATGTCCCCAATCTTGTCAAGCTCGAGTTCAATAGCTGAATCATGAAGGCACTTTCTGAAATAAGATACATGAAAAGCATTATGGATCTCTGATAGGCGTCTAGGAGTATCCACTCGATAAGCCAAAGATCTTATTCTCTCGATGATCTGAAAAGGCTCGATAAATCTGGGATCCAACTTCCCAGTCTTCCCAAACCGGACAGTCTTCTTAAGAGGGGAAACCTTTATGAATACCAAGTCCCCTACACTGAATTCAAGTTCTCTCCTCCTCTTATCAGCATAAGATTCTTGACTGTCTTGGATGCCCTCATCCTCTGCCTAATCAAAGATATCTTCTCTGTGGAACCACGGACGAAGTTTGGTCCGAGTAGAACCTATCGGTAGTTTCCCACCAAAAAATTGGAGATTTGCATGGCTTTCCATAAAGCGCTTCAAAAGGGGCCATGCCAATCGTCGCTTAAAAACCATTGTTATTCCTAAACTCCAAATGCGGCAGGTGCTGCTCCCGAACTCCTCTAAGGTTGATAATGTGAGCTCTGAGCAATTCTTCTAGGATCCGATTTACTCTTTCCGTCTGGCTATCAGTTTGTGGGTGATAAGTTGTACTTAAGTTGAGTGTCGTCCCCAATCCTGCTTGGAAACTTCTCCAAAACTCACTTGTGAATGGGGTCTCGATCCCTCACTATACTAGATGGGATACCATGCAATATACTATTTCTCTAACATAAAACTGGGCCAACGAAGCCGCAGTCCTATTTTTGACTGGTATAAAGTGAGCACTCTTGGTCAAACGGTCCATTATAACCCAAAAAGCTTCATTTCCCTTCTGACTTCCTGGAAGTCCATCCACAAAATCCATGGAAACATGCTTCCACTTCTACATGGGAACTCTAAAGGCAACAACAATCTTCCGAGCCTTCCTTGCTTCACTTTTACTTTTTGTCATGTTAAACACTTGGACACAAACTCAGCTTTCTCTCTTTTCATCCCTTCCTAATGGAGATTTATCTTCATATCCATGTACATTTTATCTCCACTGGGGTGTATCGTCATCCTCAACCTATGGCACTCCTATAAAATTTCCTTTCTCAACTCCTCCTCCTTAGGGACACATAGTTGTCCATCCCTAAGAAAACTTCCGTTGTCGCTCAGCGAATATCAAACCGAATGAGGAAAAGTCTCCTTCTTCCCCACTTTCTCCTTCAAGTTTCTTATATTTTCGTCAAATACTATCTTGCATACTTTGAATCCTTTACCTCAGAGTGGGTCTAACTATCATAACTCTAAGAAAACTACTAGAAGATGCCAGTGGAGGTTGCAAGTTAAAGTTTGAGAGAAAACTACTAAAAGCAAAGTCCTTAATAAACTTTCGGTGATATCCTTCTAGTCCAAAGAAGCTTCTTACCTCTATAGATGTAATAACCCGGAAATCTGAGCCAATTAATTTTTTTTATTTTGGCGAATTTAACAGATTTTGGTTATTTAAAATGGATTATTTTTAAATAATAATGACATAAAATTCATTATCGACGAAGTTAAAATGAATAATTTTATTTTAATTATATAACGAGCCTGAAACGACGCGGTAGTTTGAAAATTCGATTTTAGATTTCAAATGAATATACAGAATTCGTTTTAAGTTGGAATTGAGTGAAACCAGAAATATTAGAATCTGTTTAACTATATCTTTCTAACGGATGTAAGAAACTGATATTTCGGTTTCAAAGCTGAGAGTTATGTCCAGTTTAAAATTCAGAAAAATCGCTGTGGAATTTATATATATTTTAACATATATAAAGGCCCTTAAAATGGAAATTTTGCAAATTACCTTGGTTTTCGACGAAACCACTTTTATTGGATCCGGGATGTCAAATTATTGCTAGGTTTCAAAATTCACATTTTTCTGAATCAATATGTGAGCGTGGCAGAAGAAAACGTGTTTTGACAGTTTCAGTCAATTTGGATCGACCAGAAAATGGCCATTTTTCAAACGGTCTTCAAATTTGACGAAATTAGTTTTGTTAGGACCGTATCGTTATTGCGAAGCTAGAAATAATTTTTATGGAATTTTTCGAGTCAGTATGTGGCCCCGGTAATTTAAATTGTACGTTCAAATTGAATATATACTGATTTATATTTAAATTTAACGAAAACTAATCGTAACAGCTGAAATGGCTTACAATACATATCCCATTGCGTTCGAAATAGGGGTAATTAGCTATGGGCGACAGTCGTTGGGTCTCGTTTGGTGTTTGTAAACTAAACATGTATTTTTGGCAATAAATTAATAATAAAATATAATTTATATTTTCTTTAAATATCCCTCCCTCCTTCTCAGAACCCTAGCCCCCACTTCAGAAATTGAGGGCCCAAAACATTCAAAACTTCCTGCCCATTTTCCGCAAAATCCACGCAACATTCAAGGAGGAAATTAAAACAAAAATCAAAGATCTTTCCGCCCTCTTCAAATCTAAAGTAGTTTGATCTTCTCTCGTTTCCTAGTCAGTGGGATTTTCGAGTGGGAAGCCATCATGTTTGGGGCGAAATTCGAGGTGCTTGGGGGTTTCAACTGCGGCGAGTTCATGGGCGGTGGAAGGGCTGGTGATGGCCGACGGTGCGGTGGAGATGGATTGGGTTCCGGCTGCTTGGATTTCGTGCGTTAGTGGATTTTTCTTGCCTGCGATGGGTTTGAACGAGCCTGAGGGTTAACAGAGGGAAGACGATGGTTTTAACTGCATAATGAGGTGATTAGTGCAATGGTGATTCCTTTTTACATATATTAAAAACCAGTTTATATATAAATAAAATCAGTTTTTATAGTTTTTAAAATCAGTTGTATACAGTAATTAAAATCAATTTTTGATAGTATATGAAATCAGTTTTTTTAAAGTGAATAAAATTCAGTTTTGTTCTGAATAAAATGCAGTTTTAAAAGAAAATAACATTGTTTTAAAATAAATTTCGTAATGATTTGAAAATATAAACTTCTTTGATTTTAAAAATATACATGATGTTTGAAAATATAAATATACACCATTGTTTTGAAAATATAAAATAGCGTAATATTTTGAAGAAATATGTAACACATTGTTTTGAATATATATATACATTATTTTAAAATAGAAATTGCAGAATAAAAATATGATTTTTTATATTATAGAAAGATTAAAAATATGATTTTTATATTATAGAAAGAATAAAAATACGATTTTTATTTTATATAGATAGTAAAAATTTGATCTTTATTATAAGAACACCGTTATAAAAATAGAATTTTTATCCATATAGTAGCAGTGTAAAAACAGAATTTTTATCTATATAGTAGCGGTATAAAAATAGAATTTTTATCTATATAGTAGCGGTGTAAAAATAGAATTTTATCTATATAGTAGCGGTATAAAAATAGAATTTTTATCTATTTAGTAGCGGTGTAAAAATAGAATTTTTATCTATATAGTAGCAGTGTAAAAATAGAATTTTTATATGCATAACAACAATATAAAAATGTGATTTTTATAAATGTAGTGGCTACGGACAATGAAATTGACGAAAGGCGAACACGACGAAGATTTCTACATATGAAGAGTCGTGGCGTTTGGTTTAGCTGGTCAGTGAGAACTCCTCACCTTTAATTTATTTCTAGTTTGAAATATATACTAGGATGCAGACGGTGCTTAGTAGCACCCGACACCCGTCGTCCACAGACCATGGGTGGCTTGTATGTTTGATTGTTTGTAGTGGTGAAAATTGATTGAGTGATGTGATGTGAAATGAAATAAAATATTTATATAGTTAAAATTATTTTATAGTTGAAAATAGAATTTTTAACGTGTTTTTAAAATGAAATAAATATAAACAAATCGGACGATTTGTTTATATACACACATTAGACTGATATTGGTTGGGACGATAAATTTTACACATCGCCCAACTGCACAAATAAAATCTGTGTTTGATTGTTTGAAACCCCACACGGGTATTGGGATGATATATGACATACACTATTCCCAATAATTAGCTGTATGTCGATCGATTGATTGACAGGCTGTTATAAGCGTTGAATATTTATATTTGATGCTTATACAGTGTAGAACACACTTTGGACGATGGTTGGGTGTTTATGGTCATTGTTGTATACATGAATATGATGAAATCCATATAACTGATATTAAATGGTAATTGACTGTGTGAGATTCCAGTTCAGAATTATCGAATAATATAAAAATAATATTCTTTGAATATTGAAATGTGAAACTGTATTAAGTAGTTATACGCCATTTTAACACGAACGGGAATTTTGTCGATTTTATAATGAATATTGAAAGTGATTTCAAAATCGAATATTTAGAAATGAATTCGAAGTGAAGTTGAATAGAATTGAATTCGAATTGAAATTGAATAGAAATGAATTCGAATTGAAATTGAATAAGTTTAAAATTCAAATTGAATTTAAAATGAACTGAAATTGAAGTAAAAATCGATTTGAATTGAAATCAATTTGAAATGAATTTAAAACGAATTTTTAAGGAAAAATTCAATTTTGATTTGAATTTGAAACGAAGTTGAAATCGTTTCGTAAACGAATTTAAAACGATTTATAAAATACGTTTTTAAAGGAAATCGGTGAAAAATATATATATATATATATATATATATATAATATAATGGCCTGAATAGAACGCGTCGCGCTGCGGTAGTTCGCGAATTTCGACCATTGACTACGAATGGACGTTACGGGAGATCCGACCGTCGGATTTTCCTAAAACCGGAACCATTGGGTTCGTATCGAAAAGGGCTTTCTAACGAATATTAGAGATTTGAAATCTAATGGTTGGATTTGGAATTATGTCCAAAACAAATTTGGAAAAGGTCGTTGTAAGTGCAGTTCGGTGGCTGTTATTGAAAACCGACTGTACGGGCCTTGATAAAATTATTAAAAATATCAATAATTAGTGTAAAATCATAAGAAATGATTTGTGAAGAATTGGGATGAAAAACTCCATATTTTAAAAGATAAAAATTGATTTTTATCGAAATGAACTAGTTTTGAACTAGATTATAATTTATTTATTTTTAAATAAATAAAGTGGATTTGAAATGGTTTTGAAAATAAACAGAATTTCCAATAATTGAATTGGAATGGATTTGAATCGAAATTGTCTTTGGAATATTTCGATGTTGGATTTCGTGATGATACAGATATTGTTATGGAAATTTGAAAGATATATTTATATCGTTATTTCCAATACGATATTTGTTGGTCATAGAATTTGATATTGAATATAAGCCGATATATTTTCTATTCAGAGTCTTGTATTTAATATCAAATGTGATTTGGGTTTGTCGTGAATGGTGTCTTCATTAACACTGTTCTTAAACCCAGTTGAGAAAAAGATTAAATCTTTTCATTTAGATTTAATGAAGTGCACCAATTAAATGGTATTTAATTGGAATTGAATTTGAATTGATTTTTGGGTTTATCGTGAATGGTGTTTTAAATAACACTTTTTCTTTAACCCGATAATTAATGAAATGTGATTTGGGTTTGTCGTGAATGGTATCTTCAATAATACTGTTCTTAGACCCAATGGAGTTAAGAAAATCAGAAACTTACTGGAGATTAGTTAAGTTGAATGGTCTCCTGGGAATTGATCTGATGTTGGTTTTGGCCTTCGGGGTTAATACTTAGGGAATTGTTCACTTGCTAATTTACGGTTAAAGGCTGATGGAGTGAAACGTGATTTTGGGTTTATCGTGAACCGTGTTTTAAATGACATTGGTTCTTTAACCCAGTTAAAGACAGGATATTTATTTTTGTGAAGATTAAAACTAAGTGGAGTTTTAATGAATCTTTAATTAGATTGAAAAGGTCGAGAATGGAGTATCACCAATTTTGCTCCAGGCGAAAGTTAAATCTTTAATTAGATTTGAACGTGAAATGGTAATTGAATTTACCGATAACACCGTGGTGTTAGATATGAAGTATGACCAGTTTTACTTCATGGGATGAATAGGTTGGGATTGGGAAATTAAAACAAATGATTACTTCGGTAAGGTTCGTTAATCCCGAATAGTTGAATTGATATTCGAAAGAAGATTAAAGAATAAATTTGAGGAATTTCTCTTTGATAAATTTAATGGGAACCTATCCCTAAGAATGTGAAGTTTAGCAACTAACAGATGATTAGTTAAGATGAATGATTTTCTGGGTATTGATCTGATGTTGGTTTCGGCCTTCGGGGTTAATATTTGGGGAATTGTTCCCTTACTAATTTACGGTTAGTGACTGATGAATTGGAATGAGGCGTATGTTGTGTTTGTGTAACACTTGTTTGTTATATACGTGAGTTATTCAGAAAGATCGGCTTTATCCCATTCTGAATAACTGATTCGACGATGAGTCGAAGATGAATACGGTGGTTGAAGATCGGAGGTCTTCACGTCGTTTGGGTGGTTACTGATGATCTTGATTGGGCCATACACCCAAGAGGAGGGAATCAGTTAGTGGTCGTCCAGACGTACTTGGAGATCGATGGATAAGCGAGGTACAAGGTGCCTTTGGTTTCGTTCAGACCCAGAACGAACTTGTAAATGGACTGTGTGTCTGACATTGGATTTTATTCTGTGTGGTTGATTTCTATTAAATATATATCTGTTTGGCGGCGGAGAATTTATTCTCTTGCTTAACGCCCTTCTCTGAGACGTACGAGCTCAGAGGTTATATATTGATGGATATCAAACGCATTGAGTGAATTGTCTGTGTGGCATGCCTAAGTGGCAATATGATCAAGGCTTCTGTTGAAAAGCAAAGTCTTGTGGTTGATGATCAAAGCACGGCCCGTGTGGCATAACTTTGTGTAGCATTGATTCGCGAGCCTTACACCCCGGTAGTGAACCAGAAACGGGAGAAGGACCTCAGGGAGGACATGCATTTCATTTTAACTAGAAGTGGCGTCAGTGGTTTTACACGCCCTGACGAGTTTGACTTATGTGGTTGTTGTTGTTGCGAGGCGCCTCGGATATATCGGTGACTATGTGAAGCCGATGGAGTCATTCGTTGGCTCATTTACGCCCCAAAGGGCGGGGAAATGCAGTGTTCAAGCATTTTAATCCACATCGGTGGACCGGCCCTAACGATCCAAGGGCCCACCTGAGTCTGGGTCCTGAGACATGGTAGGCTAGATTGTCTCGAATCGGTAGAGGACTATCTTTTGCCTCGGTTCACAGATGGAAATCCAACTTCCAATACGTGACTTTGCGGTTTTATTTATAGAGCCTAGTATGGCAACATAGTGGGATGGGGCACTCATGCCGTCTCTGATTGATACTTATGATTTGAAATTGTTTTGACACTATACACTTATAGTAATAATAAAACATGAAATTTCATGTACCAAGCATTCTTGGCTATTATAAGGTAAAAACCCTATCCTCCGGCTTGCTTTGCATTGTGTGATGGGACCTGGGTCTTATAATAGCTTCATTTTTCTTTATTTAGCATTGTGCTATTGTTTTATGCACTGGTATTCTTGGGAGGAAACCCGTTCCGTGTTATACGGCGTGGTCCCTTGATTTACCTAACTTTAAAATAAAGATTAATAACTGTTTTAGTTCTCACACCAGTCACATAACTGACTTGGAGTTTATTGTTTTAACCTAAATTCTGGGTGCCCTTATTTTGACACGGGCAGCTAGTAGTTGTGGTTTTGCAGATTTATATTCATAGGATCCTGATTTACAGCTGGAACGATACTCGGAAAGCTCTGTATCCGTGTATTACTTCTAGTTGAGTATTGTATTATTTTCCGCTGCTATGTATTGTATTGTAATCTCTGATATTTTTCTATTGTGTAATATTTATTTATACTATGTATATTCTTGTATTCTAATGGAATTGTTGTAAATAACAATGAAATGTTCTTCTGTTTGCGTTCTTTTGTGTGTTGTTCTCAAAGTATCCGCTCTTTCCTTACCGGGGAAGTTACGGGTCTTTATAGTTGGTATCAGAGCTTTGGTTTACAAAGCTCAGAGAACAAGACACATTAGAGCCATACAAAAGAATTCATCAGAGATTGGATTTGTAATATCCAATGGGAATGACTCGTTAGAGATGAGATCAGTAGTATCCTAGTATCCAATGGGAATGACTCGTTAGAGATGAGATCAGTAGTATCCAATTAAACAAAAGTAAAATCACCAAACTATTCCTCAAACATAGCAAATAATTCTAAAATCCAAAATATTGATTGACAACTTTGAGATATAGACAAAATAGAAGATTTGGAGGTTTTGCATTACGATGTTATTGTGAAACCAAACCTCCTTAGACATACAAATTAATTTGAAATCTACAAAATGTAGAATTTAGCCTAAACAAGTATTATTTCCACTCACAAAGATTTGGGCAACTGCCTATCTATATAATAGAATCATTTAGATTTGAACCTCATATATAAATTATATAAATTCCAGAATATAAACTAAATAGAAATAAATTAGAAATGAAATAGATTAGGGATAGAAGAAGTAACCTATTTCAACCTAACTTCTGGAATATCAGCAGCAGAATGAAGGCATAGAGAATGAGATGGGTTAGAGAATTGTGAGGTGAGTTAGGTGGTATTTATAGGTGTGAAATGAATAGTAGCCTCTAGATTAACATAGATTTAAGCTAGGCTATTCATTTTCTATAAAATCAACCAAAATACCACCCAAACCAGCCTCATTGGGCCTTGGCCGCACTTGGCGGTCGACACCCTCCCTAGGAGGGCGGTCGACCCCATGGCCTCCAAAATGCCCAGTAGTCTGCGTTGATTGCTGGGAAGATTATATATTAAACCTTACTTATTTTATTAATTCCTTACCATTTAATCAATATTCTTGTCCTCTGTTATATGTATATATACACACAATTTTGAATTTAATGAAATATTCTAATTAACCATTAATTAGTTATTTTTATTTCATATATCTATACTTTCAATTCAAATTTCAAACGTTCGTGTATATATATTTACGCACAACAATTTTAAATGTGAATCCTTCATATAGACGCCGTTTTTGACATATTATATATGAAAATGGATCAGAATTTCGCCGTGAATACAGCTACGATATTTTTGCGGCAAAATCCCTAATTTTGTAAAATTCCATTTTTCAACTCATTAATATATTATTATTTAATTGCTGATTTTTATGACTTATTATTATTAATTTTTAAATTATATCATCTTAAGTCTATTTAGGCACATTTTTCAAGGTGTTACATTCTCCCCCTTTAAATACATTTCGTCTCGAAATCTGCTTGAGGGACGAAAAATACAACTCGCTCTAAATATCCATGTTATTTTTAATTCTTCCATGAGCATCCAGACTCACAGTGATTATGAGATGCAAACTGAAACACCCCACCTCCGTTAGGGTCACTCTCAAAGGGAATGCCCTAATTTTGGTGGAGGTTTATAAGTACAAGTCACAGATATACAAGACAGATATAAGAACACATATTTGTAAACAGCGGAAGAACAACAAACTTTTATTTCATAAAGTCAAATACGTGTTACAACAACATCCTTTCCAAAAACATAACATAACACTTTCATAATCTGTCTTGAGTACATTATTTAAAGAAGCATAAATAAAACATAGATAAACTGCAAAGCCCCCATAGTGGATTGTCCAAAGCCATAGTTCAAAACAGGAAAGTCCAAGCAATACATTTCTCTTCTTCAAGCTGGATGCTAAGGTTGGTCAAGCTGCTGAGTTCCCTCCCTGTGGACCTGGGGGGGGGGGGGGGGGTGGGAAACGGAAGAAAGAAGACGAAAGAAAAGTAGAGTCAGACATAAAGCCTGAGTAAGTCTAGTACTACTTTGTCTATGAATAAAGAACTGGGTATGATAAGTATAAACAAGAAGTGGGCAAGCACTATAAACTTGGTTAAGTTGTCTAGGGTCGAATATACTATCGTACCCCATGTAAATCTCTGAACCCATATAAACTAGTTTCCAATTGGCACCCCATAATCAGGGTGATGTGATCCATTCAATGATGATCGGCTCCTACTCGCATAGTTACATGTGTCTTACGGCCCCCGATGTCTGTAGTTACCTATGCTGGTCCCACCATAGGGTGTATCAAGTCCCATAGTGGCAACCCGACACAACCTTAGAGTGCACAGGTATGCTACTGGTGTCCAGTGCCTTATTTTTCTGCGCCGGAGTGTGTGCACGCCCGCACTCCGTTAGAACCTACACTGCTACACCACCGCCGTCGATTTGACCTCTTACAATCAGCCCAGTAATCGTGCCCCACCCTGCCTAGCTTCAGGGTATCCTGATACACCTTTTAGGGTTACTGCTGAAAAGGGTCCCCCGTTACTAGGTTTTCTATCTCTAGCCAACATGCTAAGTTGGTTAAGTGTTTCTAACCTAACCCCCACCAGTCCGTTTAGTTTAGCATGTTCCATTTTGATTAAGTCTTTAGTTCACTTAATCCTAACAATCCTGACTCAGCCTTAATTGTCTTATTAAGGCCCTGACCTCTCACATTAGACAGGTATTGTTGTGGCTGCCTGTTGCCGGTTGGTTCCGGGCAGTCTTACGCCACAACTCAGTCTAACCTCGGGTCCTTGCTGGGCTCCATGTTTAACCTCCCACATTGGATAGGTATTGTTGTGACTACTGGACAGCCGGGCGGTTCCGGGCAGGTTTACATCACAACTCAATCCAACCTCGGGTTAAACACATCGTATGTTCTACATTTACATATCTTGTCATTCTTCTTTATTTCTTATATGTAAATATTTGCGGCCCATTATTAAGTTAATGGTGTAAAGGTTACACCAACCATGGGCCCAACCCATACTTGAATTTGGGCCCTTCTATTTCATATTTTCATTCATTAATTAATTTTAACCCAACGTTATTTTCCCCCGTTTTACATGTCCGTTTATATATATTGGGCTTAGCCTTTTAAAGCCCAATTTAGCCATGCGAAAAGGGGAGGCTTATGGCGTATACACAAAGAGGGGAAGGTGAGCGCATGAACTTGCAATACGACGTTGGAAATACAAAATAGAAATTGGTGTACTTGCATAGTGGTAACATAGGTGACATGAATCATAGCATGTGAACTTGCATAGGTTTAACTACAACATGAACCTATATTCTTATTTAGGCATAATGTCAAACATAGGCATGGCTCAAATATTTCTAGCATAAACATGGCATAATGTCAAACATAAGCATGGCATAAATATTTCTAGCATAAACATAAACAAGTCATGTTCATAAGGTTTCTACATGTTTACAAAGGGGATACTTTGTTACTAACACAAAATCATAGTTAAACTTAATCATGATTTAAGTCTAATCACATAACGATGGTATAATTATAATTATGCATAAATATTCCTAATCATGGTGTTTGCTTTAAACTTGCAAAAAGGTATTTTTGAGTCTAACCTAGCCATGTCTCACATATGTCATTTTAACAATATAGAACTAACATGGATTTCAATTATGCCAAGTATCATTCATAGCCTAGCCACATTCATAAGTTTGCAAAAGCATGACTTAATACATGATGCCTAATTCTCAACATAATTTCATATGAACTATAACCAAACTTATTTTAATTACATACAAATATACATCATGATGGCATAATAACAAAGCCCCAAACTTGCATGAATTTCAATCAACTACATACATGTAGCTTCAACATAGATTACAAAATTTGCGAAATATTCCAAACGTTTACTTGCATAGAACTACCGCATGTAGTTCTTTATAACATAATTCAAGAATATCCAAACGTATACAAATTGATAAGAACGCATAAGTATGAATTACTTTTACTGCCACAATTCAAGCATACACATCAACACAATTGTTTATTCATACCAAAGTAATACTCTACTTACAATGGTTGCGGCGAATTCTCTAATTAAGAGATACGATTTCTTTGTTGAATTGATTGGCTTTAGGTTGCTTGAATTACTTTAGGCTTTAGAACTTTCTTCCTAATCCTTTCTCTAGTTGGCGGCTACTCTTAGTCGTTCCTCAGCAACATGGCGGCTATGTTCTCAATTTGAATGAATAGATTAGGGTTTAGTCTAGGGTTGTTTATATAGAGGTTAGGAATTGATTAGGACCCTTGATGTTGCTAGGTTAGATCATAGCCATTCATTAGGAAGAGAGACCAATAAAAACTTGCCACCTAGCCCTAGTGACAAAGCAGACCACAAAAATTAGACCAAACACAGACCTGGCCAGCCAGGTTGACTGGGCTCGACCAGGTCGACACCCCTGTCGACAGGGCTGTCGACAGCCCTGTCGACATGGGTAGCCCAGGTCGACAGCCCAGTCGACCTGGGTGGCCTAGGCGGGTGTTTATCCGCCCTGGCCCACTGGGCCCGGTTTTTAATTATTATTTTATTCTGTTTGAATTTTAAATTTAATTCAAAACTTCCGAAGGCCATATCTTCTTCATACGGACTCCTTTTTTCGTAAACTCGGACTCTATTTCGCGTATTTTTCCGAGACGAACGAAATGGCGTATCCCGTTTCCCTTAGTTCTTTGATTTCAGATTAATTATTTATTAATTTCACAGTTATAGAATTTTCGGGGTGTTACATTCTCCCCCACTTATAAGGATTTCGTCCCCGAAATCTTCAAGTTAGGAGGAATGTATATCCTAACATCCAATCATCCATCTACTCATCCATCAAACACGAGCATCCATTGTCCTTAAAAGACTTCTAATGCTTCATGATCATATGCGAAGTGTGTGTGTACATGAACTTATCTAATGCAAAAATCAGGCGGTCTACTGATTCAGTTGACCTCCTTAATGCGAATTATGTAAGTGCCATGAATCCATTATGTATGCAAATTTTCCTATTCTTGATTCTACATGAGTGCACAATCATTCAATACAAATGCAGCATCCACATGACAACACATTAAAGTTCAACCATATACGAATGCAAACATATATGCATATGCAATATGAAGTGACTGAGCCGATCTAAAACCTAGATTGTGTGTGTATATGCAACCACGAGCAACCACTAGCAATCACTTGCAACCACTTGCAACCATCATCCATAACATGTTTCAACTACATGTTTCAATCCAAAGGGTCTATACCTAAAAGATAAGATCGAGGAAATATACCTAAAAAGATAGATAAAAGCGCAACTTAAGGAAAAAGAAAGATCAAGGATGTACCCTCGAACAGAAAAGGGTAGGCAGTACGTATTCTAGCTTCAGTTTCCCAAGTCGCGTCTTCCTCGGCGTCGCTCCACTGAACTTTGACGAGCTTAACTTCGCGGTTGCGTAGCTTCTTCACTTCCGTTCCTAAGATGCGGGTTGGAACTCTTCTTATGGTTGCTTCGCGTTCCACTTCGGCCTCTTCGAGGATATTTGGCTCTACCACTTCAGCAGACTCATGTAGACATTTTCGGAGGTGTGAAACGTGAAAAACGTTGTGGACTCCAGCCAACTTCTCGGGTAGCTCTAATCTATAGGCCATTTTCCCAATTTTCTCGATAATAGGGAATGGCCCTACGAACCTTGGTGCTATCTTTCCTGTGGTTCCAAAACGAACAACGTTTCTTAGCGGTGATACCTTGAGAAAAACTCTGTCTCCAACTTTGAATTCAAGGTCGGTCCTTCTCTTGTCGGCATAGGACTTTTGTCTGTCTTGGGCCGTCTTCATCCTTCTTCGTATTAAGTCCACTTTCTCTGAAGTCTCTCGGATCATGTCTGGTCCAAGTGTGAGCTTATCCGTGGACTCCCACCAACAAGTGGGCGATCGGCACGGTCTTCCATATAAAGCTTCGAAGGGCGCCATTCCGATGGTTGCTTGATAGCTGTTGTTGTAGGCAAATTCCACCAAAGGAAGGTGGTCTTCCCATGTCCCTCCGAAGTCGAGGACGCATAGCCTTAAAAGGTCTTCCAAAACTCTGTTCACTCTCTCTGTTTGGCCGTCGGTTTGGGGATGATAGGCTGTGCTCAAGCATAACTGCGTTCCTACTGCTTCTTGCAGACTCCGCCAAAACTCACTGGTGAAGATGGGGTCTCGGTCACTAACAATACTAGATGGTATCCCATGGAGTCGAACGATTTCCTTGAGATAAAGTGATGCTAGGGATGAGGCAGTTCTTTTACTTTTGACAGGTAAAAAGTGGGCGCTTTTAGTAAGCCTATCCACTATTACCCAAATGCTAGTGTTGCCTCTCCTAGACCTAGGCAGCCCATCGATGAAGTCCATTGAGATGCTATCCCACTTCCACTGCGGGACCTCCAGAGGATGTAGCAGTCCGCCAGGCTTTTTCTGTTTCGCCTTAACCTGTTGGCACACCATACACTTAGAAACGAATTCTGCCACGTCCTTTTTCATGCCGTTCCAGAAGAAAGTCCTTTTTATGTCTTGGTACATTTTATCCCCGCCTGGGTGTATCGTCATCTTGGAGTGATGTGCTTCCTCGAGAACCTTCTTTACTAAATCTTTTGTCTGTGGGACGCATAGTCTTCCGTCTCGCCTTAGCAAACCCCTATCGTCGATGGAGTATCGGTTGAGGTGACTTGAAGTCTCACCCCTAATTAGCCTATCAATTATTTCCACAAGTTGAGGGTCTTCGCGTTGTGCTGCCCCTACTGAATCCACTAAAGTTGGGCGCACTTCGAGAGATGCTAGCAAGCCTGGTACGAAATCGGAGGAGGGCCTAAAGTCGAAGCTAGCTATAAACTCTAGGATTTGCCTTTCAACAAACAACGGGCTTAGGGTCAATTTCTTTCGGCTCAACGCGTCTGCTACTACGTTGCCTTTGCCCGGAGTGTAGGAGATTTCGAAATCGTATGAGGCAAGAAACTCCATCCATCTTTGTTGCCTCAAGTTAAGATCCTTCTGCGAGAAAAGATATTTCAACGATTTATGGTCAGTGTAAAGTTCGAACTTCTCACCTAGGAGATAGTGTCGCCAAGACTTGAGTGCAAAGACGATGGCGGCTAACTCAAGATCGTGGGTTGGGTAGTTCTTTTCGTGCACCTTCAACTGCCTCCCGCCATAAGCTACTACCCTTCCTTCTTGCATTAAGACGGCGCCTAGCCCTGTCCCACATGCATCCGTATAAACAGTGAACATCTTGCTCCCATCTGGCAGCGTCAAAACTGGGGCTGTTGTAAGAGCCCTTTTCAGTCGTTGGAAAGCAAATTCGCAATCCAAGTCCCAATTGAACACTAGATTCTTCTTAGTTAATTTCGTGAGCGGAGCTGAGATTTTCGCAAAATCCCTTATAAATTTTCGATAGAAACCTGCTAGTCCTAGAAAGCTTCGGACCTCAGTCACATTCCTTGGTGTCTTCCAATCTTGTACCGCCACTACCTTAGCAGGGTCCACCGCTAACCCTTGTTTGGATATTATGTGCCCAAGGAACCTCACCTCTTCTCTCCAAAAGTGGCATTTGGAGAACTTGGCTTTTAGTTGATGGACTCACAAAGTTTCCATGATTGCCCTTAAGTGTTGAGCATGTTCCTCTTCACTCTTTGAGAAGATGAGGATATCATCTACGAAGACCACTACGAATTTGTTGAGGAAATCTCTAAATACCCTACTCATCAGGTCTACGAAGTAAGCAGGTGCATTTGTCAAGCCGAAAGGCATGACAAGCCATTCAAAGAAACCGTCTGGGGTTCTGAACGCCGTTTTATCGATGCTATCTTCAGCCACCCTAAGCTGATGAAAACCGGTTGCTAAATCGAGTTGGGAGAAAACAGACGCCCCTACAAGCTGGTCAAATAAATCGTCAATTCTAGGGAGAGGGTGCCTATTCTTTTTCGTTAGCTTGTTGAGCTCCCTATAGTCAACACATAGACGGAGTGAACCATCCGCCTTTGTAGCGAACACCACCGGAGCGCCCCATTCTGAAATGCTCCTCCTAATGAACCCCTTTTCTAGAAGCTCTTTAATCTGTTTACTGAGCTCTTTCCTTTCTCGTGGAGCCATATGTCTAACGGGCAATGCAACGGGCTTTGCATTATCTACAAGATATATGCGGAAGTCTATTTCCCGCTTCGGAGGCAAGCCCTTCACCTCTTCGAAGACATCCGGATATTCCCGGACCACTCTAACTGATTGCAAATTTTCAACAGAGGCATCTAGCGATTCAAGATAACTAAGCATAACCGCATACGAGGGATTACAATAAATTTCCAAAGTATTACCGAGCTGGGTTAGGAGCCTAACAACCCTTTTCTCACAATCAAGGATGGCCCCATTACTGGATAGCCAATCCATACCCAAAATCAAACCATACCCCGAAAAGCCCAAAACAAAGGCACTACATTGAAATTCTACACTTAGAATAGAAATTTTCAATCCCACACAGATCATAGACAAATGATCTGGGCCCCCAATTGGGTTTGAAACAATTAAGGGGTCCTCTACCATACTAGTTTTTAGGTGCAGAGATTCTATTAAAGCAGACGAGATAAAGGAGTGTGATGCACCAGAATCAAATAAAGTGCGAACGGGGTGATCATAAAGATAAACTACACTTTCTACTGAAGTATTTATACCTCGCTGTTGCAATGGTGGCGCTTCTAGCACATGGACCTGTGCCCCTGGGGTGGATCCAGCCCTCTGCCCCTGTCCTCGTTTCTTTGGGCAGTCCTTAGCTCTGTGGCCTGTCTCACCGCAAGAAAAGCACCCACCATTTTCCTTGGCCTTCTTTTTTCGGCAGTCCTTTACTAAGTGCCCCACTTTGCCACAGAAATTGCACTTCCTCTTCTCTTTGTTGCCTTTCCCGCCCTTCTTAAAGTCTGCCTTCTTGGGCGGCAAACCCTCTTTCTTCTTGCCCTTATCCTCTTCATTCAGCAATGCCATTTGCACCAATCTTTCATACGTGGCCCCCATGGGTATATGGGTCATGGTCAAACTGTGTAATGGCTCATTTAACCCTTTGACGAAACGGAGAGCCTTCTTGTGCGGGGTGTTGACTAGGTCAAGTCCAAACCTAGCCAGCTCATCAAACTGATTCACATACTCTCTGACTGTCTTGTCCCCTTGCTTAAGAAATAAGAATTTTTCCAACTGAAAACTTCTTTCCGCATCTGAGAGAAATTTGGTCTCAAACCTAGCCCTAAAGTCCTCCCATGTCTCCACTGGTCTTTCAGCATTAGTGACTTCCCACCAGTAGGAAGCCTCTCCCTTCAATAGCCATACCGCCAATTGTACTTTTTGTCTATCCTCTACCTCAAAGATAATGAATAGGTCCTCCGTTTCTTTCAGCCAATTCCTAGCTGCTACGAAGGACTCAGTTCCATGGAAATCCCTTCCTCCCATAGCTTTAAAATCTTTACATATCTTAGCAAAAGTGTTTCCCCGAGGAGGAGGTGGAGGAAAAGGTGCTGCTGCAGCTGGATGATTTCCTTCCGCTGGGGGAGGAGGAATGGTAGGACCTAACTGAGTGGCCCTTGCTTCTAAGAACCGTCTAAACCAACCAGGTATTGGTACCCCTTCCGGCAAGTTAAGTTCTTGGGACATGCTGAAACAAAAAGGATAGATTCAAAACGAAGGATAAGAGATAGTACCTATGGCTTTGGGGAGTGGACTTTGCCTTTTCAAAATAAAATAATATTTTTCTTTTAAAAATGCTTCTTTAAATTTCCTTTTCGAAAACCATTTTTCAAAACTTTTTATCTTATCTGGTAAACCTATGCTCTGATACCAAGTGAAACACCCCACCTCCGTTAGGGTCACTCTCAAAGGGAATGCCCTAATTTTGGTGGAGGTTTATAAGTACAAGTCACAGATATACAAGACAGATATAAGAACACATATTTGTAAACAGCGGAAGAACAACAAACTTTTATTTCATAAAGTCAAATACGTGTTACAACAACATCCTTTCCAAAAACATAACATAACACTTTCATAATCTGTCTTGAGTACATTATTTAAAGAAGCATAAATAAAACATAGATAAACTGCAAAGCCCCCATAGTGGATTGTCCAAAGCCATAGTTCAAAACAGGAAAGTCCAAGCAATACATTTCTCTTCTTCAAGCTGGATGCTAAGGTTGGTCAAGCTGCTGAGTTCCCTCCCTGTGGACCTGGGGGGGGGGGGGGGAAACGGAAGAAAGAAGACGAAAGAAAAGTAGAGTCAGACATAAAGCCTGAGTAAGTCTAGTACTACTTTGTCTATGAATAAAGAACTGGGTATGATAAGTATAAACAAGAAGTGGGCAAGCACTATAAACTTGGTTAAGTTGTCTAGGGTTGAATATACTATCGTACCCCATGTAAATCTCTGAACCCATATAAACTAGTTTCCAATTGGCACCCCATAATCAGGGTGATGTGATCCATTCAATGATGATCGGCTCCTACTCGCATAGTTACATGTGTCTTACGGCCCCCGATGTCTGTAGTTACCTATGCTGGTCCCACCATGGGGTGTATCAAGTCCCATAGTGGCAACCCGACACAACCTTAGAGTGCACAGGTATGCTACTGGTGTCCAGTGCCTTATTTTTCTGCGCCGGAGTGTGTGCACGCCCGCACTCCGTTAGAACCTACACTGCTACACCACCGCCGTCGATTTGACCTCTTAAAATCAGCCCAGTAATCGTGCCCCACCCTGCCTAGCTTCAGGGTATCCTGATACACCTTTTAGGGTTACTGCTGAAAAGGGTCCCCCGTTACTAGGTTTTCTATCTCTAGCCAACATGCTAAGTTGGTTAAGTGTTTCTAACCTAACCCCCACCAGTCCGTTTAGTTTAGCATGTTCCATTTTGATTAAGTCTTTAGTTCACTTAATCCTAACAATCCTGACTCAGCCTTAATTGTCTTATTAAGGCCCTGACCTCTCACATTAGACAGGTATTGTTGTGGCTGCCTGTTGCCGGTTGGTTCCGGGCAGTCTTACGCCACAACTCAGTCTAACCTCGGGTCCTTGCTGGGCTCCATGTTTAACCTCCCACATTGGATAGGTATTGTTGTGACTACTGGACAGCCGGGCGGTTCCGGGCAGGTTTACATCACAACTCAATCCAACCTCGGGTTAAACACATCGTATGTTCTACATTTACATATCTTGTCATTCTTCTTTATTTCTTATATGTAAATATTTGCGGCCCATTATTAAGTTAATGGTGTAAAGGTTACACCAACCATGGGCCCAACCCATACTTGAATTTGGGCCCTTCTATTTCATATTTTCATTCATTAATTAATTTTAACCCAACATTATTTTCCCCCGTTTTACATGTCCGTTTATATATATTGGGCTTAGCCTTTTAAAGCCCAATTTAGCCATGCGAAAAGGGGAGGCTTATGGAGTATACACAAAGAGGGGAAGGTGAGCGCATGAACTTGCAATACGACGTTGGAAATACAAAATAGAAATTGGTGTACTTGCATAGTGGTAACATAGGTGACATGAATCATAGCATGTGAACTTGCATAGGTTTAACTACAACATGAACCTATATTCTTATTTAGGCATAATGTCAAACATAGGCATGGCTCAAATATTTCTAGCATAAACATGGCATAATGTCAAACATAAGCATGGCATAAATATTTCTAGCATAAACATAAACAAGTCATGTTCATAAGGTTTCTACATGTTTACAAAGGGGATACTTTGTTACTAACACAAAAGCATAGTTAAACTTAATCATGATTTAAGTCTAATCACATAACGATGGTATAATTATACTTATGCATAAATATTCCTAATCATGGTGTTTGCTTTAAACTTGCAAAAAGGTATTTTTGAGTCTAACCTAGCCATGTCTCACATATGTCATTTTAACAATATAGAACTAACATGGATTTCAATTATGCCAAGTATCATTCATAGCCTAGCCACATTCATAAGTTTGCAAAAGCATGACTTAATACATGATGCCTAATTCTCAACATAATTTCATATGAACTATAACCAAACTTATTTTAATTACATACAAATATACATCATGATGGCATAATAACAAAGCCCCAAACTTGCATGAATTTCAATCAACTACATACATGTAGCTTCAACATAGATTACAAAATTTGCGAAATATTCCAAACGTTTACTTGCATAGAACTACCGCATGTAGTTCTTTATAACATAATTCAAGAATATCCAAACGTATACAAATTGATAAGAACGCATAAGTATGAATTACTTTTACTGCCACAATTCAAGCATACACATCAACACAATTGTTTATTCATACCAAAGTAATACTCTACTTACAATGGTTGCGGCGAATTCTCTAATTAAGAGATACGATTTCTTTGTTGAATTGATTGGCTTTAGGTTGCTTGAATTGCTTTAGGCTTTAGAACTTTCTTCCTAATCCTTTCTCTAGTTGGCGGCTACTCTTAGTCGTTCCTCAGCAACATGGCGGCTATGTTCTCAATTTGAATGAATAGATTAGGGTTTAGTCTAGGGTTGTTTATATAGAGGTTAGGAATTGATTAGGACCCTTGATGTTGCTAGGTTAGATCAAAGCCATTCATTAGGAAGAGAGACCAATAAAAACTTGTCACCTAGCCCTAGTGATAAAGAAGACCACAAAAATTCGACCAAACACAGACCTGGCCAGCCAGGTTGACTGGGCTCGACCAGGTCGACACCCCTGTCGACAGGGCTGTCGACAGCCCTGTCGACATGGGTAGCCCAGGTCGACAGCCCAGTCGACCTGGGTGGCCTAGGCGGGTGTTTATCCGCCCTGGCCCACTGGGCCCGGTTTTTAATTATTATTTTATTCTGTTTGAATTTTAAATTTAATTCAAAACTTCCGAAGGCCATATCTTCTTCATACGGACTCCGTTTTTCGAAAACTCGGACTCTATTTCGCGTATTTTTCCGAGACGAACGCAATGGCGTATCCCGTTTCCCTTAGTTCTTTGATTTCAGATTAATTATTTGTTAATTTCACAGTTATAGAATTTTCGGGGTGTTACACAAACTTACTAAAGTGGGCTCAATTCTAGTGTGTCTATGAAATAAGTGATGTAGTATGTATGCAAAACATCCTAATATGCATATATTTCTATATGAGTGCACTGTGCGACTGTCTTGCATCCATTTTCCAAACTTCCAATCTAGCAACCACATTGCATCCATAAATGTAAGTTAGAGGAAAATCACTCGAGAAAATCTTTGGGTGGGCCTGTCTCATCTTGTCTTCAGTATTCCACCCATTGTACTCAGACAAGGCGAATGGTCTTATTGCAGAGTATTTTGATTTCATGCTCTACAGTCTTTACTGTGGCACGGGGCACCCTAGACTCCAATTCGAGTTTTTCTATGTCCCCAATCTTGTCAAGCTCGAGTTCAATAGCTGAATCATGAAGGCACTTTCTGAAATAAGATACATGAAAAGCATTATGGATCTCTGATAGGCGTCTAGGAGTATCCACTCGATAAGCCAAAGATCTTATTCTCTCGATGATCTGAAAAGGCTCGATAAATCTGGGATCCAACTTCCCAGTCTTCCCAAACCGGACAGTCTTCTTAAGAGGGGAAACCTTTATGAATACCAAGTCCCCTACACTGAATTCAAGTTCTCTCCTCCTCTTATCAGCATAAGATTCTTGACTGTCTTGGATGCCCTCATCTCTGCCTAATCAAAGATATCTTCTCTGTGGAACCACGGACGAAGTTTGGTCCGAGTAGAACCTATCGGTAGTTTCCCACCAAAAAATTGAAGATTTGCATGGCTTTCCATAAAGCGCTTCAAAAGGGGCCATGCCAATCGTCGCTTGAAAACCATTGTTATTCCTAAACTCCAAATGCGGCAGGTGCTGCTCCCGAACTCCTCTAAGGTTGATAATGTGAGCTCTGAGCAATTCTTCTAGGATCCGATTTACTCTTTCCGTCTGGCTATCAGTTTGTGGGTGATAAGTTGTACTTAAGTTGAGTGTCGTCCCCAATCCTGCTTGGAAACTTCTCCAAAACTCACTTGTGAATGGGGTCTCGATCCCTCACTATGCTAGATGGGATACCATGCAATATACTATTTCTCTAACATAAAACTGGGCCAACGAAGCCGCAGTCCTATTTTTGACTGGTATAAAGTGAGCACTCTTGGTCAAACGGTCCATTATAACCCAAAAAGCTTCATTTCCCTTCTGACTTCCTGGAAGTCCATCCACAAAATCCATGGAAACATGCTTCCACTTCTACATGGGAACTCTAAAGGCAACAACAATCTTCCGAGCCTTCCTTGCTTCACTTTTACTTTTTGTCATGTTAAACACTTGGACACAAACTCAGCTATCTCTCTTTTCATCCCTTCCTAATGGAGATTTATCTTCATATCCATGTACATTTTATCTCCACTGGGGTGTATCGTCATCCTCAACCTATGGCACTCCTATAAAATTTCCTTTCTCAACTCCTCCTCCTTAGGGACACATAGTTGTCCATCCCTAAGAAAACTTCCGTTGTCGCTCAGCGAATATCAAACCGAATGAGGAAAAGTCTCCTTCTTCCCCACTTTCTCCTTCAAGTTTCTTATATTTTCGTCAAATACTATCTTGCATACTTTGAATCCTTTACCTCAGAGTGGGTCTAACTATCATAAC
The DNA here is from genome assembly GCA_030737875.1 of Allium sativum. Classification (NCBI taxonomy): domain Eukaryota; kingdom Viridiplantae; phylum Streptophyta; class Magnoliopsida; order Asparagales; family Amaryllidaceae; genus Allium; species Allium sativum. Next base: position 665,871,443 of record CM060923.1, read on the forward strand.
TCTAAGAAAACTACTAGAAGATGCCAGCGGAGGTTGCAAGTTAAAGTTAGAGAGAAAACTACTAAAAGCAAAGTCCTTAATAAACTTTCGGTGATATCCTTCTAGTCCAAAGAAGCTTCTTACCTCTATAGATGTAATAACCCGGAAATCTGAGCCAATTAAATTTTTTTATTTTGGCGAATTTAACAGATTTTCGTTATTTAAAATGGATTATTTTTAAATAATAATGACAGAAAATTCATTATCGACGAAGTTAAAATGAATAATTTTATTTTAATTATATAACGAGCCTGAAACGACGCGGTAGTTTGAAAATTCGATTTTAGATTTCAAATGAATATACAGAATTCGTTTTAAGTTGGAATTGAGTGAAACCAGAAATATTAGAATCTGTTTAACTATATCTTTCTAACGGATGTAAGAAACTGATATTTCGGTTTCAAAGCTGAGAGTTATGTCCAGTTTAAAATTCAGAAAAATCGCTGTGGAATTTATATATATTTTAACATATATAAAGGCCCTTAAAATGGAAATTTTGCAAATTACCTTGGTTTTCGACGAAACCACTTTTATTGGATCCGAGATGTCAAATTATTGCTAGGTTTCAAAATTCATATTTTTCTGAATCAATATGTGAGCGTGGCAGAAGAAAACGTGTTTTGACAGTTTCAGTCAATTTGGATCGACCAGAAAATGGCCATTTTTCAAACGGTCTTCAAATTTGACGAAATTAGTTTTGTTAGGACCGTATCGTTATTGCGAAGCTAGAAATAATTTTTATGGAATTTTTCGAGTCAGTATGTGGCCCCGGTAATTTAAATTGTACGTTCAAATTGAATATATATTGATTTATATTTAAATTTAACGAAAACTAATCGTAACAGCTGAAATGGCTTACAATACATATCCCATTGCGTTCGAAATAGGGGTAATTAGCTATGGGCGACAGTCGTTGGGTCTCGTTTGGTGTTTGTAAACTAAACATGTATTTTTGGCAATAAATTAATAATAAAATATAATTTATATTTTCTTTAAATATCCCTCCCTCCTTCTCAGAACCCTAGCCCCCACTTCAGAAATTGAGGGCCCAAAACATTCAAAACTTCCTGCCCATTTTCCGCAAAATCCACGCAACATTCAAGGAGGAAATTAAAACAAAAATCAAAGATCTTTCCGCCCTCTTCAAATCTAAAGTAGTTTGATCTTCTCTCGTTTCCTAGTCAGTGGGATTTTCGAGTGGGAAGCCATCATGTTTGGGGCGAAATTCGAGGTGCTTGGGGGTTTCAACTGCGGCGAGTTCATGGGCGGTGGAAGGGCTGGTGATGGCCGACGGTGCGGTGGAGATGGATTGGGTTCCGGCTGCTTGGATTTCGTGCGTTAGTGGATTTTTCTTGCCTGCGATGGGTTTGAACGAGCCTGAGGGTTAACAGAGGGAAGACGATGGTTTTAACTGCATAATGAGGTGATTAGTGCAATGGTGATTCCTTTTTACATATATTAAAAACCAGTTTATATATAAATAAAATCAGTTTTTATAGTTTTTAAAATCAGTTGTATACAGTAATTAAAATCAATTTTTGATAGTATATGAAATCAGTTTTTTTAAAGTGAATAAAATTCAGTTTTGTTCTGAATAAAATGCAGTTTTAAAAGAAAATAACATTGTTTTAAAATAAATTTCGTAATGATTTGAAAATATAAACTTCTTTGATTTTAAAAATATACATGATGTTTGAAAATATAAATATACACCATTGTTTTGAAAATATAAAATAGCGTAATGTTTTGAAGAAATATGTATCACATTGTTTTGAAAATATATATACATTATTTTAAAATAGAAATTGCAGAATAAAAATATGATTTTTATATTATAGAAAGATTAAAAATATGATTTTTATATTATAGAAAGAATAAAAATACGATTTTTATTTTATATAGATAGTAAAAATTTGATCTTTATTATAAGAACACCGTTATAAAAATAGAATTTTTATCCATATAGTAGCGGTGTAAAAACAGAATTTTTATCTATATAGTAGCGGTATAAAAATAGAATTTTTATCTATATAGTAGTGGTGTAAAAATAGAATTTTATCTATATAGTAGCGGTATAAAAATAGAATTTTTATCTATTTAGTAGCGGTGTAAAAATAGAATTTTTATCTATATAGTAGCAGTGTAAAAATAGAATTTTTATATGCATAACAACAATATAAAAATGTGATTTTTATAAATGTAGTGGCTACGGACAATGAAATTGACGAAAGGCGAACACGACGAAGATTTCTACATATGAAGAGTCGTGGCGTTTGGTTTAGCTGGTCAGTGAGAACTCCTCACCTTTAATTTATTTCTAGTTTGAAATATATACTAGGATGCAGACGGTGCTTAGTAGCACCCGACACCCGTCGTCCACAGACCATGGGTGGCTTGTATGTTTGATTGTTTGTAGTGGTGAAAATTGATTGAGTGATGTGATGTGAAATGAAATAAAATATTTATATAGTTAAAATTATTTTATAGTTGAAAATAGAATTTTTAACGTGTTTTTAAAATGAAATAAATATAAACAAATCGGACGATTTGTTTATATACACACATTAGACTGATATTGGTTGGGACGATAAATTTTACACATCGCCCAACTGCACAAATAAAATCTGTGTTTGATTGTTTGAAACCCCACACGGGTATTGGGATGATATATGACATACACTATTCCCAATAATTAGCTGTATGTCGATCGATTGATTGACAGGCTGTTATAAGCGTTGAATATTTATATTTGATGCTTATACAGTGTAGAACACACTTTGGACGATGGTTGGGTGTTTATGGTCATTGTTGTATATATGAATATGATGAAATCCATATAACTGATATTAAATGGTAATTGACTGTGTGAGATTCCAGTTCAGAATTATCGAATAATATAAAAATAATATTCTTTGAATATTGAAATGTGAAACCGTATTAAGTAGTTACACGCCATTTTAACACGAACGGGAATTTTGTCGATTTTATAATGAATATTGAAAGTGATTTCAAAATCGAATATTTAGAAATGAATTCGAAGTGAAGTTGAATAGAATTGAATTCGAATTGAAATTGAATAGAAATGAATTCGAATTGAAATTGAATAAGTTTAAAATTCAAATTGAATTTAAAACGAACTGAAATTGAAGTAAAAATCGATTTGAATTGAAATCAATTTGAAATGAATTTAAAACGAATTTTTAAGGAAAAATTCAATTTTGATTTGAATTTGAAACGAAGTTGAAATCGTTTCGAAAACGAATTTAAAACGATTTATAAAATACGTTTTGAAAGGAAATCGGTGATATATATATATATATACATATATATATATATATAATATAATGGCCTGAATAGAACGCGCCGCGCTGCGGTAGTTCGCGAATTTCGACCATTGACTACGAATGGACGTTACGGGAGATCCGACCGTCGGATTTTCCTAAAACCGGAACCATTGGGTTCGTATCGAAAAGGGCTTTCTAACGAATATTAGAGATTTGAAATCTAATGGTTGGATTTGGAATTATGTCCAAAACAAATTTGGAAAAGGTCGTTGTAAGTGCAGTTCGGTGGCTGTTATTGAAAACCGACTGTACGGGCCTTGATAAAATTATTAAAAATATCAATAATTAGTGTAAAATCATAAGAAATGATTTGTGAAGAATTGGGATGAAAAACTCCATATTTTAAAAGATAAAAATTGATTTTTATCGAAATGAACTAGTTTTGAACTAGATTATAATTTATTTATTTTTAAATAAATAAAGTGGATTTGAAATGGTTTTGAAAATAAACAGAATTTCCAATAATTGAATTGGAATGGATTTGAATCGAAATTGTCTTTGGAATATTTCGATGTTGGATTTCGTGATGATACAGATATTGTTATGGAAATTTGAAAGATATATTTATATCGTTATTTCCAATACGATATTTGTTGGTCATAGAATTTGATATTGAATATAAGCCGATATATTTTCTATTCAGAGTCTTGTATTTAATATCAAATGTGATTTGGGTTTGTCATGAATGGTGTCTTCATTAACACTGTTCTTAAACCCAGTTGAGAAAAAGATTAAATCTTTTCATTTAGATTTAATGAAGTGCACCAATTAAATGGTATTTAATTGGAATTGAATTTGAATTGATTTTTGGGTTTATCGTGAACGGTGTTTTAAATAACACTTTTTCTTTAACCCGATAATTAATGAAATGTGATTTGGGTTTGTCGTGAATGGTATCTTCAATAATACTGTTCTTAGACCCAATGGAGTTAAGAAAATCAGAAACTTACTGGAGATTAGTTAAGTTGAATGGTCTCCTGGGAATTGATCTGATGTTGGTTTTGGCCTTCGGGGTTAATACTTAGGGAATTGTTCACTTGCTAATTTACGGTTAAAGGCTGATGGAGTGAAACGTGATTTTGGGTTTATCGTGAACCGTGTTTTAAATGACATTGGTTCTTTAACCCAGTTAAAGACAGGATATTGATTTTTGTGAAGATTAAAACCAAGTGGAGTTTTAATGAATCTTTAATTAGATTGAAAAGGTCGAGAATGGAGTATCACCAATTTTGCTCCAGGCGAAAGTTAAATCTTTAATTAGATTTGAACGTGAAATGGTAATTGAATTTACCGATAACACCGTGGTGTTAGATATGAAGTATGACCAGTTTTACTTCATGGGATGAATAGGTTGGGATTGGGAAATTAAAACAAATGATTACTTCGGTAAGGTTCGTTAATCCCGAATAGTTGAATTGATATTCGAAAGAAGATTAAAGAATAAATTTGAGGAATTTCTCTTTGATAAATTTAATGGGAACCTATCCCTAAGAATGTGAAGTTTAGCAACTAACTGATGATTAGTTAAGATGAATGATTTTCTGGGTATTGATCTGATGTTGGTTTCGGCCTTCGGGGTTAATATTTGGGGAATTGTTCCCTTACTAATTTACGGTTAGTGACTGATGAATTGGAATGAGGCATATGTTGTGTTTGTGTAACACTTGTTTGTTATATACGTGAGTTATTCAGAAAGATCGGCTTTATCCCATTCTGAATAACTGATTCGACGATGAGTCGAAGATGAATACGGTGGTTAAAGACCGGAGGTCTTCACATCGTTTGGGTGGTTACTGATGATCTTGATTGGGCCATACACCCAAGAGGAGGGAATCAGTTAGTGGTCGTCCAGACGTACTTGGAGATCGATGGATAAGCGAGGTACAAGGTGCCTTTGGTTTCGTTCAGACCCAGAACGAACTTGTAAATGGACTGTGTGTCTGACATTGGATTTTATTCTGTGTGGTTGATTTCTATTAAATATATATCTGTTTGGCGGCGGAGAATTTATTCTCTTGCTTAACGCCCTTCTCTGAGACGTACGAGCTCAGAGGTTATATATTGATGGATATCAAACGCATTGAGTGAATTGTCTGTGTGGCATGCCTAAGTGGCAATATGATCAAGGCTTCTGTTAAAAAGCAAAGTCTTGTGGTTGATGATCAAAGCACGGCCCGTGTGGCATAACTTTGTGTAGCGTTGATTCGCGAGCCTTACACCCCGGTAGTGAACCAGAAACGGGAGAAGGACCTCAGGGAGGACATGCATTTCATTTTAACTAGAAGTGGCGTCAGTGGTTTTACACGCCCTGACGAGTTTGACTTATGTGGTTGTTGTTGTTGCGAGGCGCCTCGGATATATCGGTGACTATGTGAAGCCGATGGAGTCATTCGTTGGCTCATTTACGCCCCAAAGGGCGGGGAAACGCAGTGTTCAAGCATTTTAATCCACATCGGTGGACCGGCCCTAACGATCCAAGGGCCCACCTGAGTCTGGGTCCTGAGACATGGTAGGCTAGATTGTCTCGAATCGGTAGAGGACTATCTTTTGCCTCGGTTCACAGATGGAAATCCAACTTCCAATACGTGACTTTGCGGTTTTATTTATAGAGCCTAGTATGGCAACATAGTGGGATGGGGCACTCATGCCATCTCTGATTGATACTTATGATTTGAAATTGTTTTGACACTATACACTTATAGTAATAATAAAACATGAAATTTCATGTACCAAGCATTTCTTGGCTATTATAAGGTAAAAACTCTATCCTCCGGCTTGCTTTGCATTGTGTGATGGGACCTGGGTCTTATAATAGCTTCATTTTTCTTTATTTAGCATTGTGCTATTGTTTTATGCACTGGTATTCTTGGGAGGAAACCCGTTCCGTGTTATACGGCGTGGTCCCTTGATTTACCTAACTTTAAAATAAAGATTAATAACTGTTTTAGTTCTCACACCAGTCACATAACTGACTTGGAGTTTATTGTTTTAACCTAAATTCTGGGTGCCCTTATTTTGACACGGGCAGCTAGTAGTTGTGGTTTTGCAGATTTATATTCATAGGATCCTGATTTACAGCTGGAACGATACTCGGAAAGCTCTGTATCCGTGTATTACTTCTAGTTGAGTATTGTATTATTTTCCGCTGCTATGTATTGTATTGTAATCTCTGATATTTTTCTGTTGTGTAATATTTATTTATACTATGTATATTCTTGTATTCTAATGGAATTGTTGTAAATAACAATGAAATGTTCTTCTGTTTGCGTTCTTTTGTGTGTTGTTCTCAAAGTATCCGCTCTTTCCTTACCGGGGAAGTTACGGGTCCTTATAGTTGGTATCAGAGCTTTGGTTTACAAAGCTCAGAGAACAAGACACATTAGAGCCATACAAAAGAATTCATCAGAGATTGGATTTGTAATATCCAATGGGAATGACTCGTTAGAGATGAGATCAGTAGTATCCTAGGACGAGTGTGAAGAGTATGTTTTTAAAATAAAATTGAAAACAATTTTTGTTTTGAAAATTTAAATCAATTATTCATATTTGATTATTTTATATTATATTGAATTTGGACAATGCAGTATATAAAGATTTTGCATATACGTCTGATCCGCGTGTATTCGAAGTTTTAATGTACTGGATAGATATAGAATCACACTCTAGTCGCCCGAAGATGGTTCTGATGATCGCTATAGCGATCGCATCATCAATATTCATGTTCGAGTTTCGAAAGTAGGATCTCTATATATTTCCTATTGACTGGTGTTAGAACCCAAAATTATATAGGGCCTATTTTTGTGATTTGGCACCAAAAATGTGATTTTTGACTATATATCAAAGTTATGAATTTGAAAAGCTAATCAACTAATTGATTGCTGATTGTGTTGTTTGATTATTTGTTGATTAATTAAAATTCGGGCCATTAGCCAAATTGACCAAATTGTGAATTGTATTGAAAATTTGTCGCATTTGCATACTTGTACATGTACTTACATTGAACAGGTCATAGCAAGGAGGCTAGGGAAGAGGAATAAAATTGTTTGCCCGACAAATAGGTACATGTTTATTGTATTTCTTTGGGTTTGGATGATTTTACGAGCCGATTGGCTAACCGCTTGGCTTTTTCTTTTTCTTTTGGATTGAAGAAGGCCATGGGAGGCTATATGAAATATCCCGAAGTCCCCGGTGCAGGGGAGGTTATGGCGAAATTTTTCGAAAATTTAGGGTGTTAGCCAAATTTTTGAAAAATTTGAAAAGTTCTTAGAAACTGAAAAGTTGAAGAACTTAAGCCGAAATAAAAATAGTGAAAGTTGAGTTGATTAGTTAAACAACTTTCGGCTTCGTTCCTTTTCGGGGAAGAAAAGTTTTAAGTGGGGGAGATTGTAATAACCCGGAAATCTGAGCCAATTTAAATTTTTTATTTTGGCGAATTTAACGGATTTTGGTTATTTAAAATGGATTATTTTAAATAATAACGACAGAAAATTCATTATCGACGAAGTTAAAACGAATAATTTTATTTTAATTGTATAACGAGCCTGAAACGACGCGGTAGTTTGAAAATTCGATTTCAGATTTCAAATGAATACAAAAAATTTGTTTTAAGTCGGAATTGAGCGAAACCAGAAATATTAGAATCTGTTTAACTATATCTTTCTGACGGATGTAAGAAACTGAGATTTCGGTTTCAAAGCTGAGAGTTATGTCTAATTTAAAATTCAGAAAAGTCGCTGTGGAATTTATATATATTTAATATATATAAAGGCCCTTAAAAATGGAAATTTTGGAAATGACCTCCGTTTTCGACGAAACCACTTTTGTTGAATTCGGGATGTCAAATTATTGCTAGGTTTCAAAATTCATAATTTTCTGAATCAATATGTGAGCGTGGTAGAAGAAAACGTGTTTTGACAGTTTCAGTCAATTGGGATCGACCAGAAAATGGCCATTTTTCAAACGGTCTTCAAATTTAACGAAATTAGTTTTGTTAGGACCGTATCGTTAATGCGAAGATAGAAATAATTTTTTTGGAATTATTTGAGTCAATATGTGGCCCCGGTAATTTAAAATGTACGTTCAAATTGAATATACACTGATTTATATTTTAAATTTAACGAAAACTAATCGTAACAGCTGAACTGGCTTACAATACATATCCCATTGCGTTCGAAATGGGGGTAATTAGCTAAGGGCGACAGTCGTTGGGTCTCGTTTGGTGTTCGTAAACTAAACATGTATTTTTGGCAATAAATTAATAATAAAATATAATTTATATTTTCTTTAAATACCCCTCCCTCCTTCTCAGAACCCTAGCCCCCACTTCAGAAATCGAGGGCCCAAAACGTTCGAAACTTCCTGCCCATTTTCCGCAAAATCCACGCAACATTCAAGGAGGAAATTAAAACAAAAATCAAAGATCTTTCCGCCCTCTTCAAATCTAAAGTAGTTTGATCTTCTCTCGTTTCCTGGTCAGTGGGATTTTTGAGTGGAAGCCATCACGTTTGGGGCGAAATTCGAGGTGCTTGGGGGTTTCGACTACGGCGAGTTCATGGGCGGTGGAAGGGCTGGTGATGGCCGACGGTGCGGTGGAGATGGATTGGGTTCCGGCTGCTTGGATTTCGTGCATTAGTGGATTTTTCTTGCCTGCGATGGGTTTGAATGAGCCTGAGGGTTAACAGAGGAAAGACGACGGTTTTAACTGCATAATGAGGTGATTAGTGCAATGGTGATTCCTTTTTACATATATATTAAAAACCAGTTTATATATAAATAAAATCAGTTTTTATAGTTTTTAAAATCAGTTGTATACAGTAATTAAAATCAGTTTTTGATAGTATATGAAATCAGTTTTTTAAAGTGAATAAAATTCAGTTTTGTTCTGAATAAAATGCAGTTTTTTAAAAAATAACATTGTTTTAAAATAAATTTCGTAATGATTTGAAAATATAAACTTCTTTGATTTTAAAAATATACATGATGTTTGAAAATATAAATATACACCATTGTTTTGAAAATATAAAACAGCGTAATGTTTTGAAGAAATATATATCGCATTGTTTTGAAAATATATATACATTGTTTTAAAACAGAAATTTCAGAATAAAAATATGATTTTTTATATTATAGAAAGATTACAAATATGATTTTTATATTATAGAAAGAATAAAAATACGATTTTTATTTTATATAGATAGTAAAAATTTGATCTTTATTATAAGAACACCGTTATAAAAATAGAATTTTTATCTATATAATAGCGGTGTAAAAATAGAATTTTTTCTATATAGTAGCGGTATAAAAATAGAATTTTTCTCTATATAGTAGCGGTGTAAAAATAGAATTTTTATCTATATAGTAGCGGTATAAAAATAGAATTTTTATCTATATAGTAGCGGTGTAAAAATAGAATTTTTACCTATATAGTAGCGGTGTAAAAATAGAATTTTTATATGCATAACAACAATATAAAAATGTGATTTTTATAAATGTAGTGGCTACGGACAATGAAATTGACGAAAGGCGAGCACGACGAAGATTTCTACATATGAAGAGTCGTGACATTTGGTTTAGCTAGTCGGTGAGAACTCCTCACCTTTAATTTATTTCTAGTTTGAAATATATAGTAGGATGCAGACGGTGCTTAGTAGCACCCGACACCCGTCGTCCACAGACCATGGGTGGCTTGTATGTTTGATTGTTTGTAGTGGTGAAAATTGATTGAGTGATGTGATGTGAAATGAAATAAAATAAAATATTTATATAGTTAAGAATATTTTATAGTTGAAAATAGAATTTTTAACGTGTATTTAAAATGAAATAAATATAAACAAATCGGACGATTTGTTTATATACACACATTTGACTGATATTTATTGGGACGATAAATTTTACACATCGCCCAACTGCACAAATAAAATCTGTGTTTGATTGTTTGAAACCCCACACGGCTATTGGGATGATATATGACATACACTAATCCCAATAACTAGCTGTATGTCGATCGATTGATTGACAGACTGTTATAAGCGTTGTATATTTACATTTGATGCTTATACAGTGTAGAACGCACTTTGGATGATGGTTGGGTGTTTATCGTCATTGTTGTATATATGAATTTGATGAAATCCATATAATTGAAATTATATGGTAATTGACTGTGTCTGATTCCAGTTAAGAATTATCAAATAATTTAAAAATAATATTCTTTGAATATTGAAATGTGAAACCGTGTTAAGTAGTTACACGCCATTTTGACACGAACGGGAATTTTGTCGATTTTATAATGAATATTGAAAGTGATTTCAAAATCGAATATTTAGAAATGAATTCGAAATGAAATTGAATAGAATTGAATTCGAATTGAAATTGAATAGAAATGAATTCGAATTGAAATTGAATAATTTTAAAATTCAAATTGAATTGAAAACGAACTGAAATTGAAGTAAAAATCGATTTGAATTGAAATCAATTTGAAATGAATTTAAAACGAATTTTTAAGGAAAAATTCAATTTTGATTTGAATTTGAAATGAAGTTGAAATCGTTTCGAAAACGAGTTTAAAACGATTTATAAAATACGTTTTGAAAGGAAATCGATGAAATATATATAATATATATATATATATATTATATATAATGGCCTGAATAGAACGCGCCGCACTGCGGTAGTTCGCGAATTTCGACCATTGACTTCGAATGGACGTTACGGGAGATCCGACCGTCGGATTCTCCTAAAACCGGAACCGTTGGGTTCGTATCGAAAAGAGCTTTCTAAAGAATATTCGAGATTTGAAATCTAACGGTTGGATTTGGAATTATGTCCAAATCAAATTTGGAAAAGGTCGATGTAAGTGCAGTTCGGTGGCCGTTATTGAAAACCGACTGTACGGACCTTGATAAAGTTATTAAAAATATCAATAATTAGTGTAAAATCATAAGAAATGATTTGTGAAGAATTGGGATGAGAAACTCCATATTTGAAAAGATAAAAATTGATTTTTATCGAAATGAACTAGTTTTGAACTAGAATTATAATTTATCTATTTTTAAATAAATAAAGTGGATTTGAAATGGTTTTGAAAATAAACAGAATTTCCAATAATTGAATTGGAATGGATTTGAATCGAAATTGTCTTTGGAATATTTCGATGTTGGATTTCGTGATGATACAGATATTGTTATGGAAATTTGAAAGATATATTTATATCGTTATTTCCAATACGATATTTGTTGGTCGTAGAATTTGATATTGAATATAAGACGATATATCTTCTATTCAGAGTCTTGTATTTAATATCAAATGTGATTTGGGTTTGTCGTGAATGGTGTCTTCATTAACACTGTTCTTAAACCCAGTTGAGAAAAAGATTAATTTTTTTTTATTTAGATTTAATGAAGTGTACCAATTAAATGGTATTTAATTGGAATTGAATTTGAATTGATTTTTGGGTTTATCGTGAACGGTGTTTTAAATAACACTTGTTCTTTAACCCGATAATTAATGAAATGTGATTTGTGTTTGTTGTGAATGGTATCTTCAATAATACCGTTCTTAGACCCAATGGAGTTAAGAAAATCAGAAACTAAATGGAGATTAGTTAAGTTGAATGGTCTCCTGGGTATTGATCTGATGTTGGTTTCGGCCTTCGGGGTTAATACTTAGGGAATTGTTCACTTGCTAATTTACAGTTAAAGGTTGATGGAGTGAAACGTGATTTTGGGTTTATCGTGAACCGTGTTTTAAATGACATTGGTTCTTTAACCCAGTTAAAGACAGGATATTGATTTCTATGAAGATTAAAACTAAGTGGAGTTTTAATGAATCTTTAATTAGATTGAAAAGGTCAAGAATGGAGTATCACCAGTTTTGCTCCAGGCGATAGTTAAATCTTTAATTAGATTTGAACGTGAAATGGTAATTGAATTTACCGATAACATCGTGGTGTTAGATATGAAGTATGACCAGTTTTACTTCATGGGATGAATAGGTTGGGATTGGGAAATTAAAACAAATGATTACTTCGGTAAGGTTTGTTAATCCCAACTAGTTGAATTGATATTCAAAAGAAGATTAAAGAATAAATTTGAGGAATTTATCTTTGATAAATTTAATGGGAACCTATCCCTAAGAATGTGAAGTTTAGCAACTAACTGAAGATTAGTTAAGATGAATGGTTTTCTGGGTATTGATCTGATGTTGGTTTCGGCCTTCGGGGTTAATATTTGGGGAATTGTTCCCTTATTAATTTACGGTTAGTAACTGATGAATTGGAATGAGGCGTATGTTGTGTTTGTGTAACACTTGTTTATTATATACGCGAGTTATTCAGAAAGACCGGGTTTATCCCATTCTGAATAACTGATTCGACGATGAATCGAAGATGAAGACGGTGGTTGAAGACCGGAGGTCTTCACGTCGTTTGGGTGGTTACTGATGATCTTGATTGGGTCGTACACCCAAGAGGAGGGAATTAGTTAGTGGTCGTCCAGACTTACTTGGAGATCGATGGATAAGCGAGGTACAAGGTGCCTCCTGTTTCATTCAGACCTAGAACGAACTTGTAAATGGACTGTGTGTCTGACATTGGATTTTATTCTGTGTGGTTGATTTCTATTAAATATATATCTGTTTGGCGGTGGAGAATTTATTCTCTTTCTTAATGCCCTTCTCTGAGACGTACGAGCTCAAAGGTTATATATTGATGGATATCAAACGCATGGAGTGAATTGCCTGTGTGGCATGCTTAAGTGGCAATATGATCAAGGCTTCTGTTGAAAACAAAAGTCCTGTGGTTGATGATAAAAGCACGGCCTGTGTGGCATAGCTTTGTGTAGCGTTGATTCGCGAGCCTCACACCCCGGTAGTGAACCAGAAATGGGAGAAGGACCTCAGGGAGGACATGCGTTTCTTCCTAGCTAGAAGTGGCATCAGTGGTTTTACACGCCCTGACGAGTTTGACTTATGTGGTTGTTGCTGTTGCGAGGCGCCTCGGATATATCGGTGACTATGTGAAGCCGATGGAGTCATTCGTTGGCTCATTTACGCCCCAAAGGGCGGGGAAACGCAGTGTTCAGGCATTTTAATCCACATTGGTGGACCGGCCCTGACGATCCAAGGGCCCACCTGAGTCTGGGTCCTGAGACATGGTAGGCTAGATTGTCTCGAATCGGTAGAGGACTATCTTTTGCCTCGGTTCACAGATGGAAATCCAACTTCCAATACGTGACTTTGCGGTTTTATTTGTAGAGCCTAGTATGGCGACATAGTGGGATGGGGCACTCATGCCGTCTATGATTGATACTTATGATTTGAAATTGTTTTGACACTATACACTTATAGTAATAATAAAACATGAAATTTCACGTACCAAGCATTCTTGGCTATTATAAGGTAAAAACCCTATCCTCCGGCTTGCGTTGCATTGTGTGATGGGACCTGGGTCTTATAATAGATTCATTTTTCTTTATTTAGCATTGCGCTGTTGTTTTATGTACTGGTATTCTTGGGAGGAAACCCGTTCCGTGTTATACGGCGTGGTCCCTTGATTTACCTAACTTTAAAATAAAGATTAATAACTGTTTTAGTTCTCATACCAGTCACATGACTGACCTGGAGTTTATTGTTTTAACCTGAACTCTGGGTGCCCTTATTTTGACTCGGGCAGCTAGTAGTTGTGGTTTTGCAGATTTATATTCACAGGATCCTGATTTACAGCTGGAACGATACTCGGAAAGCTCTGTATCCGTGTATTACTTCTAGTTGAGTATTGTATTATTTTCCGCTGCTATGTAATGTATTGTAATCTCTGATATTTTTCTGTTGTATAATATTTATTTATACTCTGTATATTCTTGTATTCTGATGGAATTGTTGTAAATAACAATGAAATGTTCTTCTGTTTGCGTTCTTTTGGGTGTTGTTCTCTGTTAGATCAAAATTTGGCTCTTACACCCAAATCGTCGTATTTCGAGCATAGGATATGAAGGAATAACTGAAAAATAAGAGAAAAAGCAAGACAACAGGATTTTTATAGTGGTTCGGCGTTAACGAGCCTACATCCACTTCATATTTTCTCATTTCACTCATAGATTACAATTACAGTGAATATTGTCTTTCAATCACTTGAATTCAATGAATAATTCTCTCTGAATCCATTGAATTTATTGAGGAAGATGGTGGTTATTCATGGAGAAGTGTTGGCCATGGCAGCCATGGATGTTGAGATGCTAAAAAGTCCCTTGAAAATCCCCTCTGAAGGTGTATTTATAGCTGTAGGAAAGCTCCTGGGAGGACTGGTTCGTGATGGGGTACGTGGCAGGCGATCCAGAAAAATAGGAGAGCCAGTAGCCTTGAGAATAGGTCAAAACAAACTGCGTGTGAACAGGTCCGAAGGTCGGATCGCAGTCATGGGTCGGATCGCGTAGGCAAGGTCGGATCAGATCGCGTAGGCAAGGGCGGATCGGATCGCGTAGGCAAGGGCGGATCGGATCGCGGTCATATGCCAGCTTACACCCGTTCATGGAAATGGGCGTAACTTTCAAACCGTAAGTCCGATCGAGCCAAACCAAAGCTCAAACTGAAGCTAATTCAAAGGGCTACGAGTATATGAGGTGAATAGATCCAAATGAGGTAATTTGATAGGGATTTCGGGCCAGTTTATACTGATGTTGTGATTTTGACCAAACTGCGTTATGTCTTCTGACGATGCTTCCAATGCCAGAGAGCGATGTTATCCAGAGATTCCATATGAGACAGCATTTACCCAGAGGTGTGTCAACATGATCTTTGCTTTGGGTAGCCTGGTCACAAAGCAGGCTAACATTTTGCCCCCCCAAAGTACATCTTATCGAAGATAAGATGTGCTTTGAATATGTTGAGCTAAATCTCTCTGGAACGTCATTTTTCCTTGAGAAGGCTTTATCCAACTATTGCATTGCTTCCCTGGGAGCTAGTCAGGCCAAGTTCCACGGAAGGAGTATTCGAGATGATCAAGAAATCGTTTAAACCTTGTCGGATCAAAAGATCTAATTCATCCGTCAGATATCATGCTAAATCGTTGGCTCCCGAGCGTGATTCTACACACACAG
Source organism: Allium sativum (assembly GCA_030737875.1). Lineage (NCBI taxonomy): Eukaryota > Viridiplantae > Streptophyta > Magnoliopsida > Asparagales > Amaryllidaceae > Allium > Allium sativum. The sequence goes on from CM060923.1 coordinate 665,886,915, forward strand.
GTCGTTGCCAAACAACATCATCATTCTATGCAAGCCAAGCGCGTGGTAGGGTTGGACTTTCTTTTACATATGAGTCAATAAATGAAGTAGCCACCCAAATCATAGGGCGATGTAAGAATTTTTGGGCTCTAAGCTAACAACTGGACTGTTGGCATAAAGCACATCAGAATCAACATATGAATTTGTCATTTGTACTCAAGTTCGAACTATCTTGATATCTTGATATTAATCCAGGATCTTAAAATCACATTGAATCATAACAGTAAGGAATTCAAAAGCCATGATCACTCTGGATCTTAGTCGAGAGAATCCACAATTGTTACGGATCATTTCTTAATCCAATATTCACATATGAAGTAGTCAGTAAGGGATGTTGTTAAAATTATGTGGACCAGTGCCTATAGGATCGTCACCATCGCGAGGCAGTAGATAGGTTTGTCACACCTTCCATTCGGTGTAGTTTGAGTCTTTAAGTTCACATTCGATCCACAAGCTAGCTAGCTTGGTCGGCAAAGATGAGTAAGATTGTACTCCGGAGGCATGACATACATGTTTTGAATCCCATTTCATGCCAGAATTGTCTTCAAAGTTAGTCTATGAACCGACACTTGTGCTCTCAGTGCCATTGGAGGACAAGCGAGGTCAGTACTTATGCCCCCAGTATCGATGAGGGTTGAGTTGAGTCAATAAGGCATTTAATCTTGAAGATTTTATACTTCCTGTCATTGCATCTGGTAAGAGTTGCAGGTTCAGCAATCTTAGTCGACCCAGATCATTATGTACTGTTTCTCAATTTAGCAAAAATCGGAATTGTATATGCGAATGGTTGAACCACATTTGCTTTGATATCATCTCTTCTCTTTAGTCAGATAGTGAGGATTGTCTCATGGGGCATCAGCGACTTCGGTTACTCTCATCAGATCGGTTGCAGAGTCAAGTAAGGTTGTTGAATGCGAGTAAATAAATGTCGTTATGAAGTTAGTTGGGCCCCACCGTTTATGCTTTAGCCTAGTCCGAAATGGTTATCACAGTCTTATTGAGTCTCTTTCTCATGCTCGGTTCAATTGTGCTTGACAAATAAGATCATGGGCTCAATAAGTGGTATAGATTCACTTTGGAATTGCACATTCTTATCATTGTTTTTCAGGGCTTTTCCTTTGTCCTTATCAGTTCGGGAGTCGGATGATGCTCCATCCTTTATCATAAAAGCATTGAGATTTTCTATCTCGACATTAACACTTTCTTATCATAGAAGTATGTCCACCTCAGGGTTGAATTCATCAAAGCTTCTAAAAAACTCTTGTTAGAGAGAAAATTTAAAGTCCGGGGGAATAACAGGGGATCCTTACGTCCCACGTGTGAGGGCTGTAATTGTTGTTATCCATATCATCTCGAGAAGTGCCGCCTCTCGAGAGGCGCCGAATCAGACTAGCGAGCAGGTTGCCATCAAAGAATTGATGCACATTATCAAGATCCTGGCTGGTGCCCCCAGCATCGAATCTGAGATTACAAAGGGGGTCTTTGCTGATTTCTTGTTTCCACGTCGATATTGCCCCCGGGTCATGGTTCGAGTCATTCGACCTGACCGGGTTCCTGTTTTTCGAATTGTTGCGTTCTTTCTTAGAGCTGAGTATGAAATGTCGCTCGAGTATTCATTTGAGTTGGAGTTAAAACTGGTCGTGCATGATCTGAGTTTGTCACAATTCTTGCATTCTCATCTAGGATGTTGCAGGTAGCTGTTCCATTGCCCGTGTTTCCATCCATGACGTAGGGAATCGAAACCGCATGTTGCGCGCCTGCTGATTGGTTTGTGTTCAACCCAAGCTGATGGTTGATATCTGACTGTGCCCAGTTCGTCACTACCTGAACTTCAATTTTATCATTTCCAGCGAATTGATGATTGTTGCTCGGCCTTCCAGTTCATTCCTGAAATAGGTGAAGGTCGGCCTCGGGCTTCTTGATTCTACACGAGCATTAGCCGTCAATCAGGCTTTTGTCATTCTGCTGGGAACGGAGGCATCGAGTAACTGAACTATGCTGCTCAAGGCTTGTACCATGTGCCCCCTATCCACAGGGGGTTTTGTTGAGCAGTACACTTCGAATTCACGTCTTTTCTGGATTCATGTTCACTTCTCGCATCAAGAGCCGGAGTTGAGTGCAAAAATGAATTGTTGGTATTCAGCCCATGCTAAGCCCTAGTCTCCCATCGAAGCTCCAAGGATAGAAATCAAGCGGTGAAGGGTCAGATTGTAGTTGCCTCGAGTGCTCCCGTTTGCTCTTTGCATCAAGGGAAAGGTCGGGGACGAAATGGTTGCATCATGTTCAATTATTACGTGGGATATATCCAGCCTTATCTGAGCTTCCCATTCTGGAAGTAAGTTGGGATCAGCAGATGGATGTTCTCTTTGCATCTGCTTTCTGGTCTTCAAGGGGCCTGCATCATCCTTCCGGACGCGACCCTTTGTTCGTTTTCCATTAGCACGTTGCCATCACTGCGAGTGAGGCCCTCGCGTTCTTGACTAGTTATCTTTTGTAAAATTGCGTTTAGTAATAAAAATTAAGTTCCTTTCGCATTGTCTTGTACCTGCGAATGGGCAAATAAGTCATGAAGCGTTATAAGTAGTCAATGCAATTATAAATGAAAATGCACTAAAGTAGTATGTGTGTATAGGTATGCTCCCAATCAATCATTAACTTAGTGCCTGGCCAGGGCTTTGTTGAGGACTGATTAGGACCTTAACTGTTTTGCCCCCATGTCTGGACATGGAGGATCCGGGCTCGGAGTTCAGTCAGTCCCCCGACACTCTGGCGGGGTAGGAGCCCTTGTGGCGCTAAGTCTCTAGCGCCTTTATACTTTCTCTGGAGTTCGAACTCAGGTTTCAATCTACTCCCCAATCCTTCAGCGGGGTAGGAGTTCTAGCTTGTTTCATGATATGCTCAACGATCCTTCAGCGGAGCAGAAATTATGGAGGGTGCTGAGTCTCTAGCACCTTTCTCAGCGCTTAATCATAGACGCTTTTATACTCTCCTGGCGGTCGCCAAGGTTAGAGTTCGAGCTCAGCAGTTCTATCGCTCCCCGATCCTTCAGCGGGGTAAGAGCTCTTTCTCGGCGCTCAATCGGAGACGCTTTTATACTCTCTCTGCTCTGGAGAGTTAGAGTGTTGTCGAGGCAGTTCCTATCATGGTGCACCTTCGCGCCTTGTGGACGTCATCTTCGCGTCCTTTATACTCTCTCTCGAATCATGAGAGTTAGAGTCATGGATCGAGCGGTCTTCAATCAGGCACGCCCTTCAAACTCATCCAAGGTTTATATTTTAATCCAAGCTCTGAGGATTAAAGTCAGACAGACAAACAGTTGGAAAACGTTTGCCAAGGCTCTGCGTTCCTCCGAACAGTCTTTGGGAGGATTGGTTGGCACCAAACTTCGGGTACCTGCGTCATTCATATCACACGAGTTAGTCATGTCAATAACTCGGAAAGCATATGAAAGTAAATTGCATGATTGAAAAGTGAGAATATCAAGGGGCAGTATTGCCTCCTTTATTTGAATTCATGTAATCCGGTGGCGTCGAACATAGGATCGAGCCATGTAGGCGGTCACACCGCGTTCATCTGGAGTTGGGCTACGACTTTGCGATTCAATGATTTATGTATAATTGTCTTGCGGTCTGCCGCGTGTGAGCCAAGGATTGGATGATTATTCCGAATCCACCTTGAGCTATATGACTTTCTTTAGACGGGGGGCATGACTTTGCTAGCGAGCAGTTCAGTCGGGCCCATTATGGCAGTGCTCCATAATTCTGCATGCGGGTGTTAAAAGTCTGATCGATACCAGATCCAAGGTACCTACACCATCCACATATTATTTCATCTGAGTTAATTACATCAATAACTCATAAAGTATGCAAATATAAGAGTCATGGTTATAGAATAATCATGTTAAAGGAATGAGTATCATTCTGAGTGAAAAATGGCGTTGCATATTCATTGCAGGTCCATTTTTCTTCGCCCTATCTCTGCCAATGAAGGGATGCCAAAGTCTTTTAGTTGATGCGGAATCCTTTTTCAAATTATCATGGGGGCGGCAGTCCCAAAAAATTAATAGACCTTGATCAGGGTCTTGAGATGGCAAAGGCGGCTAAGTAGGTACTATAAGCGAGTGATGAGGTCGCATCTCTTTTTGAATCACCTCTTTTCCCCCTATGCTAAGGGTAAGGATAGAGTGTCAGGAAGTCATGACTGTATCGCTAATGGTAGCACATCGTCGCATTGGTGCTAAGAAATAGGATAATGCTGCTGGTGAGATGATCATATCTCACCAATTTGCTGATATGCCTTCGATTCCATATTGGGGGCAAGAATTAAATACTCAATTTGCTACTCTTCGGGCAAGAAAAAGGCAGTTGGCAGTGCAAACTACTGATGTGTCAGCTTTGAATTGGATGATTTATTCTCGAGCGATTCATGCTCAAATCTCTAGTTGCCCCCAGCGTCCGGGGAATGAGTTCGCTTGACATATAATCGATGAAAGGAGTGGAAGTGTGAATCTTCACTTTCTAGATCCAAAACATCGCTCACTAGATGTTTCATTCGCATATATCTCCCTTCAAGCGGGAAGTTAATTAGTGATTTTGTCGAATCATTCAAGGTGGTGAATTTGGCAATGGGGCTCATTGGTGTCTGCCTTGGGATAACCTTCCAGGGAAAACAAGCAATGTCGACTTTCATGTCATATTTTGAGGCATAAAGAACGATGGCACGCCTTTCACTTCACCTTGTTGGATGCATTCCGTGCTGCAGGAAGTTCATCATGGAATTATCCACGACTCTCTTCCGAATTCGGTCTCCAACGCTGGATCAACTTCCATCTGATCAATGGTTGTATTTTATAGTGTCTTGATAGGGATCATCTCTATCTTTTCTGGATTATTGGAACTTTCTTATTCGACCAAATGATTCGACTTTAGATCTTCTGTGTATGAAATATGAGGTATGTTGTAACGATCCAATCCATCCAATAACTCTTCTGCCCATTCTAGGTAAGCTGCGAGTTGTGGTTTCTCCGACTGGAATTCCTTTCGAGTCGTCCTTCGGGGGTTATCTGCAGAACTTCGGCGTTGGATTGCCGATCATTTCTTGCACCGTCTGTATACAACTTCCAGGTGCTTGATTTCATCTTTCATTTCGAATAGCAACTCCATATAAAATCCCGCGATAGTGAACTTACTGCATACGTCTTATTTGCTTGACAGGAGCACACTTCAGGTTTATACTCAAGAAATGACTCATAATTTGGGATAAAATCCTGCAAATATTAGCACTGGTCCAAGCGAACACATCCAGGCTCGCCTACAGAAAGCATATAAGTTCTCTCGTTCGGAAGAGGTCTAAATGAGATCCGATGTGAAGACCTTAGTCAGGTCGGCGTCACCAGTCGGAACACGTGAAGTTGTGTTATTAGATGTCCCCCTTCTTCATCCCGAATCACCATCCTCTCTGGGATCTATGTCTTCAGGAAGGTCGTTTGGCAATTCCTTTTGCGATGCTCCCATTATTCACAATATTGACACCTCCTTCACACTTCATTTCATCTGGAGGGGAAGCATCTTTGGGTTTCACGCCATCTCTGTTGTGTAGCATAGTCCATCCAACCGAATAGTCATCTTTTCCAGTAACTTGATCACCATAGACCATTCCCACTCCATCTTCGGTTGGGATATTTAGCAGTAGACACCAAGATGATATGTAAGCTCCGAAATCTGTCGGAGCTGGTTTGTTTGGACCTTGATCAGATAAGCTTGAATATGATAGCATAGCTGGTGAGGTTTCAAGTAATGTTCGTATATTCTGTCACAACGGTTGTATGAAGTGGAGAGCTAATGGTTGGTTCATATTTGCATTGATCCCAAGTTCTCATCTCTCGACCAAGATCGTATGGTGGCTGGTGAGCAGTCAAATTGCTATCGTCTGAGCAAAGATCATGTGTCCAATCATGGCTTGCGGTGGTTCAACTGGTACCTGACTCTGGGCACCAAAGTGTGTTGATGTGACTCTTATATGATGTAAATCAATCTTCAATAATGTAATGGATAGCATTCATGCATAGCAAAGGTGAGATAAGTTCTCCCAAGAGTAGACCGAAGGACATATGTATTTCAGCACACCATACAGGTGAAGTGTAGATTTGTAAAGATAGGATCCTTAGTCAATTTCTAGCATCTTGTCATTGCGAATCATCATTGCTATGATCATCCGAGTTTTCGGAATAGTTCCTGGACTGCTCCATATTAGTGCCATCTGGGACTTCACCAGTCGAACAAGTTTAAGTCATGTAGACTAGGTGATCACTATTCGTTCACGGACATTATCAGTTGCATTGGCGAAATCTATACACCATCAGAGCTCTGGAAGAGGGGGTTGGCAAGAGATAATCGTTGTCTCGTATAACGTCATAACCAGCATGTCGAATCTTTTCAATAGCTCCCCACACTGATTAACATCAGTAAACAGGTGTTATGGTCCTAGGAAGGATTCCAGCCGTCACCAATTTGCCGTTGATATCCTCTGACTATCTACTGAATCTTGATTGTTACTTGTAGGGGAAAACATACTCCGAGCCGAAGGCGAGCCGTGCTCCGAGCCGAAGGCGAGGCCGTCAGCGGGTCCGGGCGCAGCGCCGGCGGGGGTCCGCACGATTTTTTCGATTTTGGAAGATGGGGCCTTTTCTGAAATGATCTGAAAATTGCATTTTTTCCAAAAATGGTCGTTTTTTCAGGTCGGGTCGTGACCTTTGTTCGTCATCATTTTTCCGGATCACGGATCGCGGTGGAATGTGCTCAAACGTGCCTTCGGTACGTGGTTCGCTGAGATTCTTCGGGTCGGGTCGCGGATCAGTCCCAGGTCGGATCGTGAAGGTCACTTCGGGCGGCTCGCGATAGCTCTTCGGGATCGGGTCGTGGAGGTCATTCCGCGAGCTGCGAATCGGTTCGTGATGACTCTTTAGGCTCCGTTCGTGGAGGTCATTCCGCAAATCGCGAGCCGGTTCGTGACACCCCCTGCGATCCGCGATCCGCGAACCGACCACCTGCTCCAACCTGCTCCTGCGCACCATCTTCACCAGCCTCGTTTTTACATGAAATTTGTGTATCCTTAGCCTGATTCGGAGCAATAAAATTCTGATTTTACTGAAATAACTGAAATCTTCAAAAATGGTAGAAACGCGGACTGTTTTCTTCGGACTTTCAAATCCAAATAGTAGAATAACAATCCGATAGGCCTTGAATTCAATTCTCAGTGAAAGCACCAAAATGTTAGATCAAAATTTGGCTCTAACACCCAAATCGTCGTATTTCGAGCATAGGATATGAAGGAATAACTGAAAAATAAGAGAAAAAGCAAGACAACAGGATTTTTATAGTGGTTCGGCGTTAACGAGCCTACATCCACTTCATATTTTCTCATTTCACTCATAGATTACAATTACAGTGAATATTGTCTTTCAATCACTTGAATTCAATGAATAATTCTCTCTGAATCCATTGAATTTATTGAGGAAGATGGTGTTTATTCATGGAGAAGTGTTGGCCATGGCAGCCATGGATGTTGAGATGCCAAAAAGTCCCTTGAAAATGCCCTTTGAAGGTGTATTTATAGCTGTAGGAAAGCTCCTAGGAGGACTGGTTCGTGATGGGGTACGTGGCAGGCGATCCAGAAAAATAGGAGAGCCAGTAGCCTTGAGAATAGGTCAAAACAAGCTGCGTGTGAACAGGTCCGAAGGTCAGATCGCGGTCATGGGTCGGATCGCGTAGGCAAGGTCGGATCGGATCGCGTAGGCAAGGGAAGATCGGATCGCGTAGGCAAGGGCGGATCGGATCGCGGTTATATGCCAACTTACACCCGTTCACGGAAATGGGCGTAACTTTCAAACCGTAAGTCCGATTGAGCCAAACCAAAGCTCAAACTGAAGCTAATTCAAAGGGCTACGAGTATATGAGGTGAATAGATCAAAATGAGGTCATTTGATAGGGGTTTCGGGCCAGTTTATACTGATGTTGTGATTTTGACCAAACTGCGTTGTGTCTTCTGACGATGCTTCCAATGCCAGAGAGCGATGTTATCCAGAGATTCCATATGAGACAGCATTTACCCAGAGGTGTGTCAACATGATCTTTGCTTTGGGTAGCCTCGTCACAAAGCAGGCTAACATTCTCAAAGTATCTGCTCTTTCCTTACCGGGGAAGTTATGGGTCCTTACAATAGAGTTTCGAGGTACTCTCCATTCCTTAATTGCCTCGATCTTCGCAAGGTCTACTGCCAAAATTTTTTCTTGATATGATATGCCCCAAAAATCTAACTTCTTCTCTCCAGAAATGACACTTCGAAAACTTAGCCTTCAATCGGTTCTCTCTTAGTATCCATCGGACCTGTCTTAAGTGACTTTTATGCTCTTTATGGTCCTTAGAAAATATAAGGATATCGTCTAAGAAAACCACTATTGTCTTATTCAAAATGCCCCTAAACACCCTACTTATGTGGTCAACAAAGAAGGCTGGTGCATTTGTTAGTCCAAATGGCATAACTTGCCATCGGAACAATCCATCTGGCGTCCTAAAAGCGGTTTTATCCTTACTATCCTATGAAATCCTCGATTGATGAAATCCAGTTGCAAGGTCTAATTGGTAAAGTACTCGGTCTCCTCCCAAGTGGTCAAATAGATCATCAATTCTGGGAAGGGGTACCTATTCTTCTTGGTTAATTTATTTAGGTCTCTATAATCCATGAAAAGTCTTAGAGATCCATTTGCTTTAGTGGCAAACACAACAGGTGCACCTCATTCGGATGTACTTCATTGAATGAAGCCTTTCTATAGCAATTATGAAATCTGTTTATCCAACTCTCTCCTTTGTTTTGGCGCCATATGCCTTAAGGGTAATGCTACTTGTCTAACATCCCTCTCTAGGTCAATACGAAAAGAGTTCTCCCTATGGGGGTGGAAGTCCCATTACTTCCTCAAAAACATCCAAGAACTCACATACTATAGGGACTAAAGATGGTCCTTCCGAACTAGGAGACAAGGTACAGAATAGGGATTTATCCTTGTTTCTAATATCACAAGGGATTCTCAGACTACGTTCTCCTTGGCTCCCAAGCTGAATAATTATCTTGTCACAATCTAGGATGGCTCCACAAAATGATAACCAATCCATATCTAATATAAGGTCATATCCCATAAAATCCAATGCATACGCTTTGTAGTGGAACTTGACATCGTCGATATCCAATACTATTCTTTACAGACGAACTCAAGATACTTAGCTCCTCCGAAAGGGTTGGTCACCTTTATTGGATTACTAGTGATAGATAAGGGAAGGTTCAACAAATCAACTAGCCTTTTAGAAATAAAAGAATGGGTCGCTCTAGAGTCAAAAAAGGTATATACGGAAATTCATAAAATAGAAATTATACCTTCAAGTGTGGGTTGACCTCGATCTTTTGGGGGTCGGTTCTGTATTGTGTTGCTTCCAATGCATAATTTTGACTATTCCAAACCACTTTAGGCTTTAGTAAATACATAGACATGTGTCCTTCCTCATGGCAATTGAAGCACTTTTCTTTAAGCTCCTTCATTGCTAAAGCAGTCTGCCATCTTTAGCCTCATGGCCCTTACGATTGCACCATGTACAAATCTTAGCTTCTTTCTTAAACTTACCCCTTTTTTTCTTATTCTTCTTCCATTCTTTCTTCTTATTCTTGTTAGAAATAGAACTACCTTCTCCCTTCTCACCACTCATATTCTTTTTAGAAACTTTCAGCTGTGCACAAGATGGTCGTCTCCACTAATATCTCAAAGGTTGCTCTGAGTGTTACTGCCATCAAAGTGTCTTTTAATGGGGAGTTCAACCCTTTAACAAATCTTAAAGCCTTGTTTATTGGGTTATCCACCAAACCCCTACAAAACTTACATAACTCAGTGAATTTAGCCACAAAATCTTACAGACTTAGATTTCCTTGTTTGAGATGGATAAACTTCTCTAATTGGATTTTCATCTCAGCGTTGGGTAGAAACTTCGATTCAAAGTAGATCTTGAATTAATCCCACATAAATACTTGGCACATGTTCTCTTCAGATACTAGGTTCCACTATTCAAGGGCTTCTTTTTTTGAGTACTAGGCTGCAATTCTCCTCTTAACCTCGTCTGACTATCTCGTGGCCTCAAAAATCCTTTCGTAGTCCATTATACAAGATTGAGCCACAACATAACCTTTTGTTCCTAAAAATGGTTTTCCACCAAGTTTCGCAAAATTCCTACAAATTCGAGGAAAATCAAAAGCTGCCTCAACGACATGAGCCGTAGGCTCCGTTAGGGTGAGATTAGTGACACAGACTTGCTCCACAATACGAAGATACTGTTGGAACCATTCTGGCAAATACCGTGGTATTGCCTGGTTTCCCTGACCGGAAGGATTATCAACCATTCTACAATCTTAAAAAAAAGGAAGATTCCGACATTGGATACTCCTGAGATAGTATTTAAGCTGAAAAGGAAGGTAAACGACAAAATTGCCCAGTACAGTTGTGTATGCTTATTAGGGAATATATATATATATATTATATAGTTAGAAAAACTTTTTCAAAATACAAATACGCCTCTCATACGTATATTTTTCCAATGATCGGGTAACCGAGACTCTGATACCAAATGTAACAACCCGCCCGGAGTGGGCCTAAATTTCAACCGAAAAAGGCCCATCGAAACCTAGAGCCACTCTAAATGGGTCGTCAGTTCCTATAAGGAATTACATTTGCATAGAATGATGGAATAATATAACGAGATGGAATCTCACACAACGAAATGAGAAAGTATAATAATAAAGCAAGATGTACCATTTTTTCAAAAGCCATTGATCCAAATACATTTGTTTATAACGGTACATCATTATTGTTCATTATCCAGAGTTTCCAACAATAAAAGATCAATAATAGCTAATAGCAATATAATAGTCTCGTTTTCTTCTTCAGGCTCCATCATCGTCTCGTCCATCAAGTTCCCCCCCACCTGCTAAACTATTGTATATGTTAAGGAGAGTGGTCAGAATACAAAGTTCCGGCGATTGAACATATTATGTGTTAAAAGACTATACTCTAGATTTGGCAGGTTATATATGTCAAAGTATGTCTACAAAACACATAGGCACACACATACAAAGGAATATTTTAACTAATGAGGTGGATATCCGAGTCACTCGCTTAAGACCTTCATTAATGCATTTACGGTGGATCAAGGATCACTTAAGACCCAACGAGCTGGACATTTCGGTCACTTAAGGTCCATTCTAATATATTTATTAAGGGTGAATTCTCATGATCTCTTATGACCTTAAGGCGGACCCTAACCACTTAAGACCCTGTCCTAGCACGTCAATGTCCTTATAGATATATATTGTCACAAGCCATATGAGAAGTGGTTCCTTGCCGCTTAGTACCGTTTTAGGGTAGGCCCGCATATATCCATTTAAGACCCCTACGGTGGATGCTTTATCTTACTACTTAATTGATTTTACGGTACTAGACCTGTGACGCTTAAGACTTCCCTTAGATGGTTGGTTAACTAAATTGCATGCTACGTCACACGTATACCAAACCCGTCCCTAGGTTGGCCCTCACAAAGTTCCTAAAGGAAGTGGACATTCTGGTAAGCTACCCTACTCCGTATTGCCATGACTAAAACAGTTTTTAGAGAAGCAGGACCCATAAACCACTTCAAATTTAATAAGGGAGGGTCCCATGACTTTGGTCCAAATCCAAGGAATAAACTTACGGAATGATCCTAATCCTAACCACTTAGAACTCAAACTAGATAAGAAGGAAGTCATCCATTTAAGACCTTCTCAAGGAAGTAGTAAGCCTACCTATTTACACACACAATAAGTGTATATATATACACCAGACCTCTCACATTAAACTATTCACTTGTAGATGTTGGATATGTTGGGCAGTTCCTGGCAGGCTTCTACTACAAGCAGGATTAACCTCGTGTCATAGTGCACTAAGTTAAATGGCCCACGGCACCCATACCTCTCATATTAGCTAAACTCGCTTGTGATTGCTAGATTTGTCGGTGGACAGACTTCTACCACAAATTATGACTAACTTCGCGTCTGTGTGTCATTATTTAATATATATATATATACACACACATATATATATGTATATATATATATAAAAGTCATTTATACACACACAAGCAACAATTCATATGGGGACATTTCAAATTTCTAACCTTATTCTAACGTATTTATTACGCCATTATTATGTTTGTTTACGTTTATTGCGCTATATAAATATATAATTAAATACGTACCACAAACACTAATTTTCGTTCGATTCAAGAAACATTTTAATAGTGTAAATTGTCAATCCTTTTCACATAAATGGTATACAAGTCCAATTACCGTACTAATCTACTTAATTCATGGCATAATCAATAACAAGCAGCAAATGGGAAAATAACAACATAACTATTCAAACTTGTATCTTAGGTTTGTTAGAATAATTTAGGTAATGAAAGAGAAAAAAGGTGTTAAATACGTACTTATATATACACATATGTATATAAAATATATACATATGTACAAAAGCTTTATTTAAATCAAATTACCCTTTTTTCTATGTTACACATAAAAACATTAATATTTGATTATTTCAAATCTGAATACGTTCAAATTACCCATTTTATAATGGAAATCTAAACCTATTCAAATCATAAAACCAAACCAAATCTTAATATTTTTACATCACAAAAACATTTTTTTAATAAAAAGAGGTAAATTCAATTAAACAAAAGTAAAATCACTAAACTATTCCTCAAACATAACCCAAACAATTCACAAACCCAAAATATTGATTGACAACTTTGCAATATATACAAAATAGGAGATTTGAGGGTTTTGCATTATGATGTTATCGCGAAACCAAACCTCCTTAGGAATACAAATTAATATAAAATCTACAAAATGTAGAATTTAACCTAAACAAGTATTATTTCTACCTATAGAGATTTGGGCAAAGGAGATATTACTGATTTGAATGCTGAAATCGTCGTTCTTCGATTCTATTCACTACAAGAAAAATGATTTTTTGTAGCGCTAAAAAAACTCTACCAATCATTTTTGGTGGCGTTTTGATAATGTTATGAGAAAACATGCCACTAAAAATCGAAATATTAGTTGCACTTTTTTTCAATGCCTTTGTATATACTTTTATTGTAACATTTTCCAAACGCCACCATAAATATTTCTATAGCGCTTTAAAAACGTCATAAAAAAGCTTTTTGATGCTACTAATAAAATTTCCAATTTTACCCCTGATTTACGGTTGCGTTTACTCAATGCCACTACATGTATTTCTGTAGCATTTTTAAAACGCTACTAAAAATTATTGATTAATTTTCTGTATTTTTCCATACAATTATTTCTTGTTAATAGTCTATTTTGTTTTTACAATATCAATCAATAATCATTCACATAATCGTCATGTTCAAACAGTTAGAAAAACAATTAACCATATAATCAAGTAGAATATGCATAACCATTTCAATATAATAGTTTTCTGAATAAATGACCAAACTCACATACAATAACAATTGATTTACAAATTTACACATCTAGTAGAAAGAAAATGTTATACCTAACTAGTGCTTACAAAATGCGTAATTACCCATAATTCTTTGTTGTATGCACAAGTGAAACCTAGCACCATAAAAGTTCAACTTGCTCTTTGAATGTCGACGTTGACCGACAACTATTGAAAAAGACAGATGCAAGATAGCTTGTTTGGCCACGTCAACCGGCAATTATTGAAAAAAGAGATTAACTGGGAACATGCAAAAAGACAGATGCAGTGCAAATGCTAAGTGTTGTAAAATAGCACGAAGTAGTAAAACACTTGTTGATGTCTCCACCTGCATATAATAAACAACAATTGACAGCATTCAGTGAGATTCTTCCATATTTCAAAGGATCGACCAAGTATACTAGATTCAATATCAGTTAATATGGTCAAATTTGATCTATTACAATCGATATATCAATTTTATAAACACCGCACATGTTCTTAAGAACTTTTTACGACTATAATAACATCAGCAACACAACAGGATATACGAAAGGATAAACGATAAGTATGAGAATATAATGTAAGCAAAACACATTACTTACCCCGGAAGGTGGAGGTGGGTTTCAGGCCCATGGAACTGCAGGCCAAAAATAACAACAAAGAGATGTAATCATAAACATTGTACAGTTATAATTTAAGGTACAAACTGTATCATGGTGTGCCATTAACAACACAATTTGAAATAAGAAACAAAATAAGAGAGATATTCCATATTAAGAGACATTGCGTGAACTTAAATCGGATGATAGTACCAATACAAGGGTCAGGGTGCTTGAGTTTCTCAAATCTTGCTTCGACTTGATCTATCAGCCTACTAATAGTGTCCAGACCTCCTGCAAGTTTATCGGTATCATTTGATATAAGACTCAAATGTGTTTATAAAGAGTATGATGACCAGAGTGGGAAGGGATAATGAATCTTCCAACAATGTTATTAGAAATAACTTGAAGGGATACCTATTTAAACCGTTTTACAATTAATAACAAACACTTTCCAACAATTAGAGTTGAAATAAATGGAGCCTAAGAATTTGTGATTGAAGTGAATAGAAATTTGCTGAAAAGGGTAAGATCTAATGAGTTTAACCGTGTAGATAAGAGACAGACCACATGTCTCAGCTAATGAATGTTAACTGTGTCAATAAGAAAACATACCACATGCCTGTTACCGGAAAGCACTGCCGCTGCGACAATGTCTGGAAAAAAGTGTATTTTAGTTGTTGAATACATTATTTATTTTGACCATACTGCATAATTAATTCCCAAAGAGATAATCAAAATAATTGCAGCCAAATTTCATCTAAGATAGTGATACTAGACCATCATGTTTATTTACATTACTTTCCCAAAGAGATTAGTTATCTCATCAAGGAAAAGCACAAGCACAAGGGAAGTTATATTACCAGTGTGAGCCCAAAAAAAAAGATATACGTTCCTTTCGAACATCTGTAGAATGTTTTGCTCCATTATCTCATCCAGCGCCTTACAATGATGCCCCAATCCACATATATGTAAAGATAGGCTGATCTACCTATAAACATTCATGCCTCGGTGAGCCACTTCTGAGATTTGTAGGTTAATGTTTGTAATGTTTAGTGCAGGTGCATGAAATCAATTAAGCATTTTAATTTACTATTACTTGCAATCAGATAAAAACACAATAAGGATAACCTTTGAAACAAATTATAGTGATACAGATGTCTATGTGCTACTTAACAAGTAAACTTAGTAATTCATTACCCTAAATAATTATATATGTGCTAAATTGAATTATATATATATATATATATATATATTCAAAAAACCAGCAAGTACATTGCCAATTAATTGTCAGGTAAAATTATTACACAAAAAAGAAAATAACAAAAATAAATTTAAATCAAAAGGAAAATAGGACATATAATTATTTACGTATAAAGAAAATTCAAATAGGAAACTTCAGTTTTCTTTGCAGATTAACCAACCGCATTATTGTTTTCATCCAAGCATTGCTACCAGAATGAATAATTTGATACTAGAATAAAAACAAATAACCAAATAAGAAAGAAAGCTGATGCTTGAATGAAAGCAGATAATTAAATTAAAAAGAAAAGCTTTGGACATCATACCATGTAGACCTTTGACAACATCAAAGTTTTTGTATGTATACCCAACAAAACTCAAGTCCCTGGGTTGCAGCAACATCTGCATATATACAAGCAGAAGAATCATCCACCTGGAATGACAGATCAAAACTCAATATTTTTCTTATGTGCAGAAGCCGAATATTAGCCATACAACTTTGCATGAAATAAACATATCATACCATGGAATACAAAAGAAGGTGCTTTATCTGCCCATGAGTTGTTCAGTTTTACTAGTTCTTCTATGCCTCTACCATCATCTGAACCCTCCTTCTCCCGAATCAAATTAAGCGTAAACTCAACTCTATTCTCACTTTCAAGTATAGTGTAACACCCCGCCTCCGCTAGGGTCACTCGCAAAGGAATGCACTAGCTTTAGAGGGGCATTATTGGTAAACATGCACAGAAATATCACAAGACAGAACATAAAAAATAGCGGAAGTAAAATCAAACTTTCATAACATGAATAAATAAGGTCTAAAGCCTTTTACATCAGAGTACATCAAAACCTGTCTTGCAATAGTAAAGAAGCATAAAGACATTTTCATAAATTATTCCCCAAGTAAAAACAGTAAAGTAGCCATTAGCCAAGAAAAGTCCAAGCCATCCATGATGACCTTCAAGCAGAAGAAGTCCGAACTAAACAACAGTATTTCCTCCCTGTAACCTGGGGGGAAACGGAAGAAAAGAGGCAAAACAAAACGGGTCAGTCAAAAAGACTGAGTAAGCCCTATCTACTATTAGCATAAAAACTAGTAAAGTTAACTGACATGAGAAACTGAGATGAACATAAGCATGATAACAAGATAGATAAGCTAAATCAAAATAACAGGATGAACTACTGAACTCAGATAAACTAAGGTGTCATGATAAATTACGATGTCAAGATAAAACAAGGTATCACATCGTCAGGTTTCTATCAAGTATAATATCCCCAAGATATCTGTCACGTATAACGCCCCGTGATATCTATCCTGTATTTTAGCTCTGCACCTACCGTACTAGTATCCCCACCGTGTCATGTGTTAACCAAGAATGACCCTCACTCAAAAGTTGTGTAATGGTCCATGTCAACCTAATATATCGCATATATAGGTTACTCAACTTGTATGTTTTATTCCATGTAAATGTTCAGTCCCTTGCCGTAGACCATACGGGCTTTCCCATGAGATTCTATATTACTTTAACATAGTTCCATGATCCTTAAGATCGGTTTGGACTGTTACCCTAAACCTATCTAGGGTCTTCCAACATGAATTATTGTTTGTACAACTAGGACTTATGCTACCTAGGGCTGCTAGGGATTATGCTTACCTATTGTACGTTTTCGTATCTCGGTTTGGGTTCAACCACCTAGGGCCACTAGGGATTACGCTAACCGCCAACCGCGCCCTTTTTCCCACGCATTCATCGTGAATCGCTTTTCCATGACTGTATGCACATGTATCACATCGTGCCATCCGAGTCCTGTCACATGGCAAATCAAGAAATACAGGACTCGGTCGGGAGCTTTCGATTTATCTACCGATGCAGATGCTAAGGTCTGTTTTTCTTATACGTGGCTATGGTCCCACGAGACCACTCCCTCAACTAGTGAAAGACAAGACAGGATAAATCCTGTATGAGAACACAACACTGGCCAACCCACATCCAAGCCTTACCGCAACCATAATTAGATAGCAATTATGGTCTTTTGGGTGTTCTCTGCCTTTCCGTACGTACACGCTTGACCAAAGATGGTAGGTAGCCTGACGAAATGCTATCTAGGGTACGACCGTGTATCGTCGACTATCCCCTATCCATCCCCGTCTTTAGGTCGCTCGTATAGCAACCAAGGCATACTCTTGGTTCTTCTAACGCAGACCTTAACCTCTCATGAGCCTAGTATAATCACCTGGCAGCTCATAGAGGGATACCAAGAATATCCTCACGTTCTCCGAAGCCGCTGCTTCGTTACCCAGTTCGCTGGAGCCTTTATCTAAATCAGATACTTGCTCCTACTCGTATACTTAAACGATGACCTACCGTATCAGGTTACTCATCTATCTATGAACTGGTCTAAATTTCCTTGACTAAGAATCATTACTTAGTTATTCTTCAACTAAGGTTTACCACTTAGCATTGTTCCCGTTATCCTTGTTAACTACGGTTATCCACCTAATCCTCAGAACTAGGGTTTACATAATGGATTAAGTGTCACTTAAGTTCATGACTTAACCCGTCTACAAATCCTGTCAAAATTGGCTAAGTATCCAAGTTCAAGGCTTAACCCTACAAACCATGCTCAAGTTGGTTAAGTATATTAAGCAATTCACGACTTAACCTCGTCCAATTATCATTCTAGATTGGTTAAGTATATATTAACTTGACCCTATCAATTTACTTAGTCAAATCGGTCAAGTGTATTCAAGCGATTCGTGACTTAGCCTTATCATGTTTTCACGTTATATTGGTTAAGTATTGGTTAACTTAACCACAATAAATTAACGAGTTAGATTGGATAAGTATAGGTCACTTAACCACATCAATTCATCATGTTTAGATTAGTTAAGTGTTTAACTTAACCCCATTAAACTACCAAGTGGGATTAATTAAGTCTAGGCTAACTTAACCCCATCCGATTTCCATGTTTAGACTAGTTGAGTCTAATCTTAACCCCATTCGTTAACCGTATTTTTCGGTTAAGCGTCATTAAGAAAACTTACTTAACCTTATCAAGTTATCGCGTTGGATTGATTAAGTGTTGGTTAACTTAACCCCATCCACTAGTCATATAAAATGGTTAAGTGTCATTAGGCAAATCAAGTTACTTAACCTACCCAACCTTGTCATGTTTTGTTAAGTATCATTAGCCTAATCAAATTACTTAACCCATTTGTCCATGTCATATTTGGTTAAGAGTCATTAATCAAATTAACTTAACCCTATCATGTGGCATTAATTACTTAATGCACCTTCACCTCTCACATTAGACTTTGTTGTGGTTACTAGTTAAGCCGGTCGGTTCCGGGTAGCTTTACACCACAACTTGGTCTAACCTCGGGTTCAAGCACAACATGACCAACTTCTCACATTGGGTCCTATTGTTTGCAACTACTAGTTAGGCCGGTCGGTTCCGGGTAGTTTTACGTTGCAAACTCAACCCAACCTCGAGTTGGCCACACTTATATTATCTAAGTGTCATGTCCATCATGTTTCCCAAAACATGTTACAAGTTTTCAAGCATTTGGGTAGACCTAACTTAATAGGTAAATTCCCAAGCTTATGTTTTTATGCATACTTACATGTCAACTTCCATGTTATATTTCA
The DNA here is from genome assembly GCA_030737875.1 of Allium sativum. NCBI lineage: Eukaryota > Viridiplantae > Streptophyta > Magnoliopsida > Asparagales > Amaryllidaceae > Allium > Allium sativum. The sequence continues at coordinate 665,906,021 of CM060923.1, forward strand.
AGTCATGTTTTCAAGTTGTATTTTCATGTCATTAGAAATTACCCATAACATAACCCAATGCTTTTAAACTCGCATATACGTTCGCGACAACGTAATGGATTAAAAGAAGAGACTTGGCAAAGGCATGACAAAAATGGATATTAAGCTACAAGTTAATCATGGTGGCAAATGAGGCACAAATGTGTTCATTAACTTGCATGTTACATTCTTAAGCCTCAAAACATGCATAAACCCAAACTTGGCACATAAGCGAATCACGGTGACAAAAGATATGGAATGATGACTAGTAACTCGCATATATCATCATATAAGGGTTATGACTTCATATGCAAGTTGACATAAAGGTTATGAGGGTTCTCATGTTGCCTAATGCAACATTTCAACATAAAGGTTGTAGCTTTTAGCTCACAAGATCAAGATAATGACTTCATAAACTTGCATGACATGATAGCATGTATCATACTCAATGATCAAACCCAAACTTGCAACATGAACATTTAACTTCATAGTTAATATCTAAGAGTAGGGAAAGGGCTTACATTGCTATGAAGGCACAAAAGATATGACAAAGTCCTTATGCAATCAAATAGACCCAAAATGCAAGCTCTAACATAAAAATCCTTGAGCCAAAATGATCAAAACCCTTACTTTATGATGCAAAGATAGAAACTTGACTTGAATGCAAGCTAATGACACTCATACAAGCTTGAAAACACTTGTATGCATGGAAAATCTCTCATAGAAACCATTTAGAAATTTTATGAAGAGAGTGGAGGCCATGAGAGGTAAAATTTTGCCATAGTTTAGTTGCATGAATGAATAATGAGGATTTAGGATAGGTTAGGGTCTTATTTATAGATTAGGCAAGTGTTTTAGGCCATAGGATTAAACCTAGATTCAATCCAAGCCATCAAAGCATGTCTTGGGGAAGAAGTCAAGTGTAGGAACCATCTAGGGCCTTTAGATTAAAGATGAACCATGAGAACCATCCAAATGCAAAATCTGCATTTGAGCGAATCGGCCCACGGGTTGACAGCCAAACACCCTGGATTAACCCCTAGTCGACCCAGCGGGCTTGGGTCGACCTCAAAAATCGGCCGGTTCGGTTATTCCCCTCTCCCAATTCGCTGTTTTGAACAATTTTGCATATTTATTTATTTAATTTTAAATTATATATATATATCAATATATATATATATTTCTCTGCGCAACCCATTTCACTTAATTAAGTATACTTTAATTTGGTAATTTTTCGTGAAACTTCGCGAGGCCATATCTTGGTCATACGGACTCCGATTTTCGAAAACTCGGACTCTATTTCGCGTATTTTTCCGAGACGAACGCAATGGCATAGCCCGTTTCCCTAGATTCAGATTTTACAGTTTAATTCTGCCTCCATTTATGTTATAATAGGTTATTGAAAATACGGGTTGTTACATATAGGATGCCCAAACTCTGATAAAGAACCCGAAAGCTTCTCTGGAGACCCGCTATACACAGCCTGCCCCCTAGACAAAAACATAACCCTATCAAGTAGTGCAAAAATCCTCGAAATCGGTTGATGGATAGATATGACCACCACGCTACCACTTTGTGCTATGTTTTTTCAGAACTTTCACCACCATAAAAGCTGAAGTGGAATCTCATTGTTTTTGAAGCGAAACGAAGGCCGAGTTGGTCGATGAGAGTTTCTACTCCTGCTTTCTTTTTTGACTTTGATAGTGTGCTAGGAAGCCTGAACTCTGCTGAAAACATTAAGGTCGCTTCAACTGTTGGAATTGGGTACAGTAAGTCGTCTTGCATCACATAGGCCAATATCGATTTTAATAGCTTTTCATTCACATTTTCCCTCTTCTGAGTGTGATGCTACCTATACAAGATTTAAGAAGAAAAGATCTTATTTAACTTTTTATGACTATTTTGTATATCTAGTTAAATCAAACAGTCCATGAACATCTTAACAGAATTTAATACTCCATCTTCATTGATACATGTATAATTAATTCATCTTTTAGCCTTGTATGTCCAAGAAAAGTAACTTTTTTCATAAGCATATTTAATAGGTGTATACATTGTCTTGTGTATATGTATGTATGTACAGTATCAGTGTAAAAGTATCTAAATGTAGTTTTTCATGTGTGCCAATCTACATCCGTAAACAACACATGTTGTGTATCAAACTTAAACCACATCAGTAAGAAACTAAGAAAACGTATGAACATTTGTTTTAGAAAGATCTTGATATGATGTTAAAACATAACCCATCCTTACAATAGAGATCGTCTCATCATTAACCACATTATCTCGTTCACACTATAGAAACATGAAGGGTGTTTTAAGCCTTGTTCTGTTTTGAAAGAAGAGGGCATACAAATACCAAATTATGGTGCATCTGCAGACAATATAGGACGACCAATTAATTCTGTGACCCACAAACTTAAAACGATCCAACGAGACCCAAACAAGAAGGGTTTCAGGTTGGGTCTAAGTAACGTAAAGTATTGTAAAGATACAATATAATCTGACTCACTTGAAAAGATCCAATAAAGAAAACATATAAATATTATAGTGTTATTACCCAACCAAAGCCGAATCGATGCGAACCAAATCCTAAATCAGATATGGCATAGGTTTTAAAATGTATATTGTGAACCCAGCAAAATCGACTTAACTAAATTTAAGATCGACCAAGTTGGATACGGATCCGATCCAATATGTTTAATTGCCATCACACATCAAACTTAACCACATCTATCAGAATGAACCAAGAATTGTAAGAACTGATTGTTTCTGAAAAGATCTCAATATGATATTAAAGTCATATCCCATCCTTGATAAACGTTGTCTCATTAACCATGCCTTCTCATTTCACAACAGAGTAAAGAGTATAACTAAGTCGTATGATAAAAAAAATCTATTCTATAAGAATAAAATTAGCAAATGATGAATACCTAGCCCAACCCTTGTTTAGAAAAGCATCTCATTTAATGATATTATGTTAACTGATTATTATCTGCCAAACAATAACTCCTGACTGTGAATATCAACCAAAACTACCTGAAAGCACACATGATTGTTAAAATGTTTTGAGCAACATTTTAATGAAGAATTTGTACAATTTGACAGACCAAATAATGGAACTCTAGTAAAACATGTAATCTAGTGAAACAACTCTATCTACTACACTTAATAGTGTAACTGATGTTACTTTTTTCCAAGCGAACAAGCCAATAGACATTCTTGCCCTGAGCGAACCTATTGCTAGGTAAGGTGCGTGAGCCTAAGCTATTGTTTTATGATTGTAAGCGTCTTCTATTCTTTGAAACATTTCATAGAAATATTTATCTGAATTTGCATCGATCTTATTTGGTTATGTGTGGGCTTAAGCCGTTCCTTTCTCTCTGAATCATTAAGGGGGCACATAAGCACAAAATTTCTCATGATTCAAAAGAAAATAAATTCCACTTCTGTAGTATTCATAGGTCATTTCATACACTAGTAGTCCTTTGAGAGATAAATTAACCATTACTTCTCATTTTAATTTTGTTAGTATCATTCTGGCAAACACATCCAATTAACAATTATTACTCATTGCATTCATACAACTAATAGGTTACTGCATGCCAATGAATGCGCTAACTAACCATATTACATGTTAATAATCATTGACAAACCTATCACATCCTTCTTTGACAGTAAGATGTTGATTTTCAGGTAAGGATAAAACCACAAAGAACAGCTGTAGATCACAAATGTGAGTTATTGCTTTAACTGGATGAATTCAAGAAGTCGTCAGATCAACCTGCAAGAATAACAAGTTAATAATCTAGTACAATTGGGAAGTATGATGAAATTATGCATCATTTAGAACAAAAGCAATAATACTTCCTAGATCTTATATGTATCATTTAGAATACAAGCAATAGTACAGAAACTCCAACCAACTCGATCGCTAATTCCATCCAATAATAACAACATAGTATCGTGGAAACCAAGAAATAAATGGAAAAAGATTATAAAGGGAAAGAGGCGGCTTTCATAGAGAAAGGGTTGGATCTGGATTAGATATTAAATAGGTTTTAAGTAAAAACGAAGACGAATTCATAGCAGATCTGAAGAGACAACACAAAGAAGTAAAGTAATAGGAAGGAAAAAAACCGATTTTACCTCTGAATTCGTTGCGTAGGCCGAGTAAGGGTTAGTCCGGTTCGAAAGGAGACGAGGAGTAGTTGATCTAGGAAAAAAATGGAAGATAAAAGTTAGTTTTAAGCATGGATCTTTGCTTGTGGGGGAAGAAGGAAGGTGTATAAGCAGATCTAAAGGAAGAAGAAAGCAAGAAGAGGAGTAGCCAATTTGGGAAATGGTGAGAAATAGTTGGTTATGTTTATTTTGGACCACATAGACTTATTTTTACAATAAAAAAAATCGTTTTTCTTGTAGTGATTGTAGATCTATATAAGAGAATCATATAGATTTGAATCTTATATATAAATTATATAAATTCTAGAATATAAACTAAATAGAAATATATTAGAAATGAAGAGATTACGGATAAAAAAGAAACCTATTTCAACCTAATTTCTAGAATATCAGCAACAGAATTGAGGCATAGAGAATGAGTAGGTTTGGAGAATTGGGAGGTGAGTTAGGTGGTATTTACATGTGTGTAAATGAATAGTAACCGTTAGATTAACATAGATTTAATCTAGGTTATTCATTTTCTATAAAACCAACCTACATAGCATCCAATCCAGCCTCATTGGGCCCTGACTGCACCAGAAGGTCGACGCCCTCCCTAGGAGGGAAGTCGACCGGCGGTCGACACCCTTTCTAAGGGGGCAGTCGACCCCTTAGCCTCAAAAATGGCTAGTGGCTTGCGTTGATTAATGGGAAGATTACATATTAAAACATTACTTATTTTATTAATTCCTTACCATTTATCAATATTCATGCCCCCGTTATATGTGTATATACACACACACACACACACACACATAATTTTGAATTTAATGGAATATTCTAATCAACCATTACTTAGTTATTTTTATTCCATATATTTTTACTTTCAATTCAAATTTCAAATGTTCATATATATATTTATGTACAACATTTTAAATGTGAATCCTTCATATGAACTCCGTTTTTGATATATTATATATGAAAATGGATCAGAATTTCGCCACGAATAAAACTATGATATTTTCGTGGCTAAACTCCTAAATTTGTAAATTCCATTTTTCAACCCTTTAGTATATTATTATTTAACTGCTGATTTTTATTACTTATTATTATTAATTTTTAAATTAGATTATCTTAAGTCTATTTAAGTATATTTTACGGGGTGTCACAAGTCTCTTGCATGTCTTGACCATCTTCACTATTACCTTCATTCCATGAATCACTACATTGGTATGCTGGGAATTGAGACTCCTGGGTTGTATACCTTTTGGTTTGACTTTATTTCTGTTGTCTTGAAAGGAAACTCTTATTCATTGAGTACTACATGTCTTGAGATAAACATCTTTCTACTGGTGTCAGGGCATTTGTATCCCTTTTGGTTAGCAGCATATCCCAGGAATATACATGAAGATGACCTGAAATTTAACTTAGGTGAGTTGTATGGTTTCAAGTAGGGAAAACACAAACATCACAAGGTTTTTAACCATTTGTAGTCTGGTTTTACTCGAAATAAATTTTCCATTGGAGTTTGGTACTTTATTGTTTTTTCTGATAACCTGTTTATCAAGTAAAAAACGGTTGAGAAAGCTTCATGCCAAAAATTCATTGTTAATGATGCATTAGCAAGTAGAGTACGACCAGTTTTTACAATATGTCTATGTTTTCTCTGTACTAATCCATTCTGTTTAGATGTATATGGGCAAGTAGTTCTATGAACTATGCCTTTTTCTTATGAGAAATATTTAAGAAGTTTAAATTCTGTACCTCCATCTATTTGTAATATTTTGACTTGATGATTTGTTTGCCTTTCAACCTGTCATATAGAATGAATAGTTGCATTGCATGCTTCAAAATTTAGTTTCAGAAAATAAATCCAAACGTGCCTAGAATATTCATCTACAAAGGATATATAATACATATCCATAGTTTGAGTTTATGGGTGCATGACCCTATAAGTCAGATGCAATAAGTTGCAATGACTTATTATAACTTAGTTTGTGATGATGGAAAGGGTAATTTGTGACTCTTTCCTAACTAGTAGTATGTGCAAATATAAGAATTAAGTATATTATCAATCTTGATATTATTATTACTCAAAATTTTCTTTAAAACTTCCAAGCTAGGATGTCCTAACTTACAATGTCACACATCAAATATATTTTTACTTGTTTCAAAAAGATTACATTCAGTAATATTGCAGCATTTTGTTGAGTGATCAGAAGTTTTCAGAGTATTGAATCTGTACAGTCCATTATGTGTGTTACCCTGCATTAAAGTATGTTTGGTCTGAATATCTTTGACAAAACAATAATGTGGGTAAAATGCAAAAAATACATTATTGTCTTGCACAAATTGTGACACACTAATTAAAATTTTCCTAATCTCTAGAACTCTAAGTAAATTATTTAAGTAAGTGCTCTTCTACCAGAGATCTGTGCCTGACTAGTGTGTCTTATGTTAACAGTTGTGCCATTACCCATACTAATTGTTTGGTTACCTTAGTACTTTTTGTTTCCCAGATTTAGATTAGCCAAACTGCTTGTTACATGATGTGTTGCTCCAGAATCAGGGTACGAACATTCATTCTGAATACTTTCACTTCTTGCAAAGTTTCACAACAATTCAGGTCAGAATTTCTTTGTTCCTCTGTACTTTTTGTGTCTTGCTGCATGCTTGCCAAGTTTGCATTCAATTTTGAGTTTCTTTAATTGTTTTGTAGTACATTATAGTTTGAGTTAAACCTGAAGTAACACTTATTTTATGTGTGGCTTGTTTTCTCACAAACTTGACACTTGGGTCTTGATGAGTTATTCCATCTTCCTCCTATGCCTCTAGGCTTTCCTATTTGGTTTATAATGTTGTTTTGGTCAATTTTTGAGTTGTTTCCTCTGTCTTGATTTCTGTTTCTTGGATTTAAAGTAAAATTAACAAAATATTCAGGATCTACTTCTCTTTTCTGTTCAGTTCTTCCTTCTTGTGCCATTATGGTAGTGTAAACATACTGTAATGTTGGAGTTTTCTCTGTTGTAGTAACAATAGCTATAATTGCTTCGTAATCACTGTCAAGTCCATTCATGATAAACAGTACGTGCTCACTGGTTGATACCTTATGCATATTGCATCTAAAAGATCACATAAATTCTTTCTTTTACTCAAATACTCTCTCACTGGCATGCTGTCCTTTTTGAGATTGTGTAGTTGTTTTCTATAGTGAATTATTTTTGCTAATGACTATGAACTGAAGAATTGTTCAACTATTGTCCATATCTCGTTTGATGTCTTATAGCCTATAAGTTGTGGTAGAAGATCATTTGTGATTGAGGAAAGTAATCAAGAGAATAATCAAGGTTTTAAATCTCAGATATCGATCGCGTTTCGTATCGGGGATTTTATAGATTTGATCTCGTATCAAGTGAGTTCTTGGACGAAATGAGTCTAACTCGGGAGTACATCACGGATTTCCATCTCGGGTCTGAAAGTTCATATCGGAACAATCTCGGGTACATGATATGTTAAAAAAAATGATATTTTTACAAAATTATTTTTATGAATGCTATTAAAATCATAGTAACTTAAACTTGAATTGCAAAATATCTTTATTATTCTTTATTTTACGAAAGATCATTCATACTCTAAATCATAATATGCTTAAAACAGAAATATTGTTAGACACAAAACGTTAAAAGGATCCAAACATTAAAAAATTCAGCATAAATAGACCATAAAATACATAATTTTATAGGTAATATGTATGTAAAAAAGAAGAATATGAAAGTCATAAGCATTGTAGAACATATACGAACATACAACATGGTCATTTAACATGCAAAATGCAAAGTAACAAAAGGTTATCATGGCTAGATTTGAGTTTTTTAATTATTATTCTAGTTCAGACACAAATTTAAATTTTAACTAAAAAAACTAAGATCTCGGATGATATTCCTGTTGAATCTCGCTACATAGCGTTTTGACTATGACAACTATACATAAGCATATAAATTATCATCTAACCTTGTTTTGCAGGAAGATATTCGACGAACAGATTCAAGAACACCAAATTGAAGATTGAATGTTTTATAAAGGTTTGTTAATCCTAGATATTCATGTTAAAGTCTTCCTTGATGATTACACACACACACACACACATATCACATATATATGTTTTCATATTAAAAAGAGGCAAAGAATATATTTTGCCCAGAAAACAGACGTCTGATTTAATTCAGACAGACGTCTGTTTGCTGAGATAAAATTCAAATTTAACATAATATTCAGATGTCTGTTCTGAATATTTCAGACGTCTGAATCTGCTACGAAATGTACTATTTCTTTGCTGTTCCACTTTTCAAAACAAAACAAACATCTGAATAATGTTTTCAGACATCTGAAGTACGAAAGGTTGCAACTTATTATGAAGAGTCATAACTCTAAATGATGAATTCTCTTCATGATAAGTTACAACTTTTTGTACATTATAAGTAGAGACTTGATTTACTTCTCAAATCACCGAATTTTATTTTATCTTTCTCTATATTAATCAAAGCTCTCCAGTTTTCAAAAAGCATACTATACTCAATATTATTTTCTATAATCTTTCACAAGCCACACGTATATCTTCAAGGAAAGACTATAGGAAGGGTGTACTATATATCGACATATCAGTGTTAACAAGAACATAAACAAGTCTTCAAATATTCTATATTGTAAAAGACCTCTTCTGTGGTTGAGGCAAGAAATCCCGTTCAGCAGTTCGGGTAATTGTGTACCTATACCTCCGGGTAAAGTGAGGGTTTAGTGTTAGTGAAATACTATAAGTGAGTCTGGGACTGGACGTAGGACAGTGGTCCGAACCAGTATAAATCGACTATGTGATTTACTGCTTTCTACTCTAAAATATACTTCATACCTTATTCTCCATTCTACACAATCCTACTATCATATAGCCTCTTTCAATTGGTATCAGAGCAAGGCCATCCTATAACCATAACACCGTTATTTGATACTTTGATAAAATGGAGAATAACCCAAGTACTAGCTCAACTACTTTTGCTGAAGGACAATCTACTCAGAGACCACCTTTATTCAATGGACTACACTACAACTACTGGGCTACAAGGATGAGGATTTATATGCAAGCAAGTGGTTTTAGTGCATGGAATGCAACTCAAAAAGAATTTACAGCACCTACTACCGAATATTCAACTTGGACAATAATTCAAAAAGAAGAAGCCAATGCAAATGCAAAAGCTATGAACATGCTATACTGTGCACTAGATAGAAATGAATTCAATCGTGTTAGCATTTGTACATCAGCATATCAAATATGGGAAACACTCAAGACCATCCATGAAGGAACAAACAAAGTCAAGCAAACTAAAATTACAATGCTCAAAAATCAGTTCCAAAACTTCAAGATGAAACTATCAATGAAATGTACTCAAGATTCCAAGACATTTTACATGCATTGATAGGACTTGGAGAAAAGTATAGTGACTTTGACATCATTTCAAAAGTACTAGATTCTCTTACTGACGACTGAGAAAGAAAAGTGCTAGCTATTGAAGAAGCAAATGACTTATCAGCTATGAAACCAGAAGAGCTAATAGGAAATCTTATGTATTATGAAGTAAATCTTCAAGCAAAGAAGGATTTAGCTCAAGAAAAGAAGAATGTAGCCTTTCATGCTGATAAAGAGGAATATGAATCAGAAGACGAAGATCTAGCTTTTATTGCCAAAAATTTTAAGAAATTTCTAAAATATAGAAAAGGAAATTTCAAAAAGAATATCTCAAACAAACCTTCATCCTCAAAATTGGAATGTTTCAATTGTCATAAGAAGGGTCATATGGTAAAAGATTGTCCAGAAATGAAAGAAAACCAGAGAAACTTCAACAAAAGCAAGAAAGAAAAATTCAAGAAGAAAGTTTTTTTGTTACATGGGACGACTCAGACTCAGATTCATCAAGTAGTGATAGTGATAGTGAAAGCAAAAATGAACAAGCAAATGTGTGTTTCATGGCACAAGAATCTGAAGTAAGTGAATTATCTTATGAAGAATTATGTTAATGCTGAACTTTTAAATATTATAAAAACTCTTAAGAAAAAGATTAAAGAAACTCGTGAAAATAAGAATAAAGATGAATTTGAAAGAGACACGTTGAAAGATGAAAAAATAATTATGGAAGAAGAACTTGAAAAGGTTCAAGACAGTCTTACAAATTCAAATAGTCAACTTTCTCTTTTGAGTCAAAAAACTGAAACTCAAAAGACAAAGAATGATGAAATTAGTTCTGAAAATCACATGTTGAAATCTAAAGTAAAAGAATTAGAATTAGAAAATAAAAGTATTCAAACTAAGTTAGAAAACATTTCTGAAAATGTTTCAAATTTTAATAAGGGAAGAGAGAATTTGTCAAGAATCATAGAAAACTCTCGACCTTCTTCAAACAAAAATGGTTTAGGATTTAAAAAGGAATCAAAATTTCCTCCAAAAAATATTACAAAGCTAGAGAGGAAAATTGATTCAAAAATTAATGATAAACCAAAATCTATAAAAAAGATTAATAGAATTAAGATATGGGTTCCAAAAACTAACAATAATTTGATTAGGAACAAACACATTAATTCATTTATGAAATCTGTGCATAATAATGAGAATTATTTATATTAAAGGGATACTAAACCCAATTGGGTTTGGCTTCCTAAGACCTAACTCTTAGTACCCTATAAAAAGGTAGGTATCAATGTGCTTATTAATATTTTTTGCAGGTCCCATTCAAAAAGAAAAATTGGATATTAGACAGTGGTTGCTCAAAACACATGACCGGAGAAAAAGATATGCTAACCAATATTTCATACTTTGATGGTGGCTCAGTTACCTTCGGATATAATTCAAAAGGATTTATCATTGGAAAAGGAGATGTGTGAAACTATGGTATTTGAAATCTACCTCTTATTACTAATGTTTCCTTAGTTAAAAATTTAAAACATAATTTACTCAGTATTAGTCAATTATGTGACAAAGGTTTTAAAATAACGTTTTCTGAAAACAAATGTAGTATTTTTGATAAAGATCAAAATATTATTTTTGAAGGAAATAGAAATATTTATGTTTTAAATATGAAAGTAAATAATAATAAAGAAATGTGTTTAATTGCCAATAACAACGATTCTTGGTTATGGCACAAGCGTTTTTGTCACATAAATTTCAAAACTATATAAAAACTTTCGAAACATGAGTTTGTAAAAGGTCTACCTAAAATAAATTTTAAAGTAAATAATCTATGTGAAGATTGTCAAATAGGCAAAATAACCAAATCTTCTTTTAAATCGAAAAAGGTTATTTCAACTTTACAACCGTTAGAACTATTACATATGGAATTATTTGGTCCTACTCAAGTTCAATCATTAAGTCACAATCGTTATGTTTTTGTAATAATTGATGATTTCTCAAGATATACATGGACTATTTTTATGAATAATAAAAGTGATACTTTTGGGCATTTCAAAGATTTCATCAAAAAGATTCAAAATTCTAAAGATTTAACAGTTAAAAACATTCGAAGTGATCACGGTGGAGAATTCGAGAATGAATCTTTTGAACATTTTTGTAAAAAGAAAGGAATAAATCATAATTTCTCTTTTCCTAGAACTCCACAACAAAATGGAGTTGTAGAAAGAAAGAATAGAACTTTTCAAGATTATGCAAGAACTTTACTTAATGGAACTACTTCACCTAAACAATTTTGGGCAGAAGCTGTAGCGACTGCTTGTTATGTATTAAATAGAATTTCTATTCGACCATTAACTAAAAATATATCTAACGAAATTTTTAATGGAAGAAAACCAAATATTTCATATTTTAAATTTTTTGGTTCTAAATGTTTCATTTTAACATTAAAGATCAACTTGGAAAATTTGACGCAAAAGCTGATTATGGAATTTTTGTTGGATATTCAGAACGTAGTAAAGCATATCGAATTTTCAACAAACGTACTAATGTTATAGAAGAATCCTTACACATATATTTTAATGAAAATTTTAATAAAAATATAAAGAACAAAGATGATGACGAACTCATTGAAAATATAAGTCTTGAAAATACGGAAAATAATACCTTAGAACTTACTAGATCACCTCCCAGAATCTTAAGAGATCATCCTACACAAAATATTATTGGTAAATTTGACGTGCACATTCGAACAAGAAGTCAATTAAATCAAATGGGTCATGTAGCTTTTCTTTCAACTATTGAACCCAAAAATCCAAAAGAAGCTTCACAGATGATTACTGGATTATTGCTATGCAAGAAGAGTTAAACCAATTCGAACACAATGATGTCTGGGAGCTAGTACCTCGACCAAACGATCAATCGGTTATTGGTACAAAATGGGTATATAAAAACAGGGTGGATGAACTTGGAAATTTCACAAGAAATAAAGCTAGATTAGTTGTTCAAGGGTACAATCAAGAAGAAGGGATCGATTACGAAGAAACTTTCGCACCTGTAGCAAGACTAGAAGCCATACGAATTTTATTTGCATATGCAAGTTTTCATAACTTCAAACTTTATCAAATGGACGTTAAAAGCGCCTTCTTAAATGGCTTTATCCAAGAAAATGTTTATGTAGAACAACCTCCGCTATTCATACATAAAAAATATCCAGATTACGTTTACAAAACTAAAAAGACATTGTATGGTTTAAAACAAGCACCTCGTGCTTGGTATGAACGACTTAAAGTTATTTAATAAATTCTGGTTTTCGAGTAGGAAAAGCAGATCAAACTCTATTTATTAAAAATAAAAATAAAGATATTTTAATTATACAAATCTATATAGATGATATAATTTTTGGTTCAACTAATGAAAACTTATGTAAAGAATTTTCTACAATAATGACAAACGAGTTTGAAATGTCTCATATGGGAGAATTATCATATTTTCTAGGATTACAAATTAAACAAACTAAAAATGGTATTTTTATTTTTCAAGAAAAATATTGTAAAAACTTAATTAAACGTTTTGGTCTAGACAACACTTCGGGAAAACCAACTCCAATGAGTATGTCTGTTCATCTTGAAAAAGATGAAAAAGGAAAAAGTATTAATCAAAAATTATATCGAAGTATGATCGGTTCGTTACTTTACTTAACCGCAAGTCGTCCTGACATTATGATAAGTGTATGCTTGTGTGCACGATTTCAATCAAATCCCAAAGAGTCACATCTGAGAGCAGCAAAAAGAATTTTAAGGTATCTTAATAATACTAAGGACTTTGGTCTATTTTATCCGAAAGGATGTCCATTCGAATTAGCATCTTACAGTGATGCTGATTTTGGTGGATCCCGGACGGATAGAAAAAGTACAAGTGGTACATGCCATTTCATTGGAAAATCACTTGTATCTTGGTTTAGTAAGAAAAAACTGTGTGTCACTCTCTACATGTGAAGCAGAATACATATCTGCTGCTTTAGCATGTGCATAAGTAATTTATATGCAACAAACACTCAGAGATTTTGGAGTTAATTTAACTAAATCAACAATATATTGTGATAATACTAGTGCTATAAATTTATCTAAAAATCCAATAAATCACTCTAGAACTAAACATATAGATATCCGACATCATTTCTTACGTGACAATACAGAAAAAGTTATTATTAACTTAGAATATATGTCAATCGAAAACCAAATTGCAGATATTTTGACTAAACCATTATTAGAAAATTCTTTTATTAAATTACGACGAGAATTAGGGATAGTTTCAGTAAAAGACATATAACTCAACATAATCTTCTCTTTTAAAATCAAGTACATTGTTATTATTAACTTACTACCTATTATTAGCCATTTCCTAAAAATCCTCTCAACACTCAAGTTCTTTTATGGCTACAGACTTCTGAAAATTTAAACCACAAACACCTTAATTGTTTTTCGTATATAAACCTATGGTTTACTACAAACTTCGATAACAAAACAAGCTCAAATTAGGAAAACTATGTCTTCAAGTAACTCAAACTCTTCAATCAACATTACCTTTTCGTCGGATAACTCTTCCGATTCTCCTCAACTTCCAACACCAACACCTAGGTATGAACCGCAATACCGTTGGGGAAACTATCATACTGGATTTACTCCTAAAGCAAAGAAACCTAAAAGAGCTTTATTCTCATCTCCAGATACAAAACAAAAAATAGACGATCTCCATCATTATCAAACAGAATAGATAGCGCTACAGAAAGAGTTATATTTCGAACAGAAAGTAACATCGACTCGCTTAAGCCTTCTCGAAAAGATGGTTTACAAATTTTTGGTCCAAAAGCCAAGGATGTTACTTCACCACTTCCAATTCCCCCAAATCCTATTGATCTGTCTTCCTCTTATCGTACTGCGAATGATCCAGTGAACCCCACGTTAAAATACTATACTTTTTCTCCACAATGACCATCTTATACTCCAAACTCATGGGAAAAGAATTACAAAAACAATGAAGGAACAAGTTCATCAACACCGAAGAAGACTCCATCCTCCAAAAATTAATGTTTCATTTCCTTTATTCTTGTTATATATTTTATTTCCATATTATTTACTTCTTATTTATGAAATAAAAATTAGATTTTGCAAAGATCACATAAAACAGACGTCTGAGAAAAACAAATCAGACGTCTGACTAAGCAGGAGAAATAAAATGTATACTCAAACCAGACGTCTGAACTACATAAAACAGACGTCTGAAATGATTATAAAATGAACTAGTTTCTTACGGGTTAATTTTTTTTCAAAACCAGACGTCTGGTAGAAAATTTTTAGACGTCTGATTGAATTAGGCTAATTATTCTACTCCCACAATCAGAGGTCTGAAATAAAATTAACAGACGTCTGAAATACCCCCAATTTTTAACTAATTCTTCTCGGGTTCAACACTGCTTAAAAACATATGTCTGTTTTTTTTATCATTCAGACGTCTGAAATATGGCTGACATGTTTTTTATAATGATATGTGACTTTTACCAACTGAAACACCTTACCTCCGTTAAGGTCACTCACAAAGGGAATGCCTTAACTTCGGTGGAGCGCTTTAAGTAAAAGATGCAGATAAATTACAAGATAGACAAATAAAGCAGCGGAAAATAAGTCATTTTATAAACAATGTGGTTCAGTCAAGCTTTTACAATAGTTATCTCAATCATACTTAAAAGTAATACATAGAACTTCTGTCTTGATTTAAAAACTTCCAAATATAAAAGAAGCATAAAATTAACAATGATATTCCCCAATAGAGCATGAACCAGCAGTAACGGTGGAAGAGAGAGTCCAAAGCAATACATCGACTATTTTCGAGCTTGGAAAGAAAATTGAGCTAAGTGGTAACATTTCCTACCTGTGAACCGGGAGGGGGGGACGGAAGAAAAGAGGCGAAACAAAACTAGGTCAGACATAAGTCTGGTAACTCCAGTGACTTTCAGCATATAAACAGGCAAAAGCATCATGACATGAATAAACTGAATATAAGAAAATACCATGAGAACAAGGATAACAAGATAACATACGATTAGTATAGATATGATAAGGCAAGATAAACTGAATGCGCTTCTACTCTTTCTCTGCTTCACTACTACCTTTTATTCTGATATATATATATATATATATATATATATACACCACCTAACTGGTGTCCTAACTAGTAATCTGTATAAAATGATAATATGATAACGTGATCCCAATCCGCGCAATTGTGGTAGTTTTCAGGTGTACATCTATCATGAGGATTCCACCTCAATCTACCTAATTGCCATGAACATGTTAGATATACCCTTACTACCCTATCGATCGGCTCCCTACTTGTATTAATTTTTCCTTGTGTCTGTGTCAATCGACCCTCTCTTGCGTGTAGATACCTTGTGATGGTCCCACCATAAGGTGTATCAGTCCCTATGGTAGCAACTCGACACGATTCAAGAAGCACAGTAAATAACTACTGGTACCCAGTGCCTGCTTTTTCCCACTCCGGAGTACGTGCATGCCCGTAACCGTCGGAACCTACATTGAAGTATCCCCAACCACTGTTTTTGACTGCTTATAATCAGCCCAGTAATCGTGCCTCACCCTGCATAGTTTAGGGTACCATGATACATCTATGTGGGTTACTGCTGAAATGGGTCCCCGTTACTTAAGGTTTCTTACTAGTTAAGTTTGTGGGCCTATATTTACTAATATTACCCACCAACCCAATATGCACTTAACCCTCCGACCGATTCAAGCATGTTTATTTAATGGTTAAGTTTGTGGGCCTATATTTACCAATATTACCCACCCATCTTGATATGCACTTAACCCTCCCACTGATTGAAGCATGTTTATTTAAGTTTGTGGGCCTATATTTACCAATATTACCCACCCATCTTGATATGTACTTAACCCTCCCACTGATTCAAGCATGTTTATTTGATGGTTAAGTTTGTGGGCCTATATTTACTAATATTACCCACCCAACTTGATATATACTTAACCCTCCCGCACATTATGCCATATTGGTTAGGTGTTGTCCATTCATGTTAACTTAACCCACCCATTCATTATGTCATGTTGGTTAAGTGTTTCTTATTAACTTAACCCTCTTCACTTGTCATGTTGGATTGGTTAAATGTTTCCTATTAACTTAACCCCATTCGTTCATCAAGTTATATTGGTCAAGTGTTTCTTGTTAACTTAACCCCACGTGTTCATCATTTTGTATTGGTTAGGTGTCATCAATTAATTCAAGTTACTTAACCCACCTACTTGTCATGTTACTTTGGTTAACTATTGCCTTCTTGTTTTAACTTAACCCTGCCACAAATCAAGTTATATCGGTTAAGTGTTGCCCTCTTGTTTTAACTTAACCTTACCACAAATCAAGTTATATTGGTTAAGTGTTGCCCTCTTGTTTTAACTTAACCTTACCACAAATCAAGTTATATTGGTTAAGTGTTTCTTGTTACTTAACCCTACCCATTCATCATGCTATACTGGTTAAGTATTTCCTATTAACTTAACCCTAGTCATTCGTCTTGTTATATTGGTTAAGTGTTTCTCATTAACTTAACCCTAGTCATTCATCTTGTTATATTGTTTAAGTGTTTCTATGAACTTAACCCTAGTCATTCATCTTGTTATATTAGCATTAATTGATTTATTAATGCACCAACCTCTCACATTAGATATGTGTTGTTACGGTTACTGGATGTGTCCGGCGGTTCCGGGCAGTTTTACACCACAACTCAATCTAACCTCGGGTTTTTCTTGGGCATGATGCACTAACCTCTCACATTAGATAGGTGTTGTTGTGGTTACTGGATGTGCCGGGAGGTTCTGGGCAGTTTTGCACCACAACTCAATCTAACCTCGGGTTAGGCATGCTCATCTTTAATTTTACCATATATACCCAAATCAAGTTTTTTCATGCTAATTACCAAATTCACCAAAACTAGTCATGTTCCAATTCTCAAGTTATGCCTAACAAAGCTTATTACAAGTTATGGCCCCCAAATTCAATAGGTTACACCCAATCTTCCTAAACTTGCAATAATAGTTATGCCCAAAATCACTATGCAATATGTTTGGCGTCCCAAATCAATAATTAAGCCCAAGCTAAATTTACTATTCCAATTTACAGTTTATGCCCAAATCTAGGTTTTTCATGCCAAATTTCATAATTTGTCATTCATGCCAATTCTAGGTTCAATATATCAAATTACATATTCCATAATTCATGTCAAATTATAGCCTTTAATTACAGTGCATGCCAGTTACCTAAAGTCCCAATTTAGGCATGTTCATATTTAACAATTATCCCTATCTTACTATAGGTTTTCATGCCTAAGCCATAAATCACTATACACAATAATCTCCTTCTTCCAAGTTATAAACTATCATATATAATATGCCCCAATTTTAGGTCTTAAACCACAATATGTACCATGCCTTACATATTTACAGTTCAACTTATGCCCCAAATCTCAAGTCATATGTCCAATATATTTTATGCCTCAAATCTCAAGTCATATATCCAAATATACTTTATGTTTTAAATACAACATGTGCTATGCCCTCAAATCAGTTATGCTCAATTATACATAATTTAATACTTTTCCCAATTTTAGCACTAGCCATATCCAAATCATATATTATGTCCAATTTTTATCCAACGTACGTTCATCTCTTATGAGATTTGGCTCAGGCTCGCAGTAGCCTGGCTATAAAAACAAAAAGAAAAGAAGGAAAGGAGAGACAAAGGATGGACATAATAATATCAAATGAGATAGATCCAATGGATATAGAAAGACAAATAGAAATAGGCATAATCTCAGATTCAGATTTATTACAATGTCATAATCACAATTTAAATTTTATTTCTGAAAGTAACATGAACTTGCAAATAAAAGAACGGTCTTGTTTTCTGGGATCTGTTTTCTGAAACCGAAAAGCTATCCCTTAACGTAAATTATTGATTCTCTAGTTTAGATTTGATTCTTAGAAAATAGTTGTTGAAGCCGTTGAATTAGCCTTTGAATCTCTACTTGAATTCTAAACTTGATTTCTTGAAGAATTTGAGCAGCATAACCCCGTCTTTACTCTATTTTGATATGAATTTGGGTAGAGTATAGGCGTAATGAAGTTGTGTAAAGAAAACTATAGCCTTATGTAACGACCCGGAGTTTTGGTCTGTTAATTTTAAATATTTAATATTAGTTTTAAATATTTAGTTGATAATATAAATTAATTTTTATATTGAGTTATTGATTTAATAATCGAATATAATTTAATTTAGAATATATCGAATTGTTGTAATTCGAAATATAATTTAAATCGAAGTTAAAAACTGAATCAAAATGATTCAGATGATAAGGAGGAATTTTATTCGATATCTACGATAATAAATAATAATTTATTATCAAAGAATTTTTGGTTTTTGAATTTAAATTATATTATATAAATTTAATATGGTATATACGTTGAAATTAAATTTCAGAATATTTAACGTTGAGTTCAGAATAGGGTCATTACATTGAAATGTCGGTCGGTACGCTAGAATAGCGGTTCATGATTTAAATTAATGGACCCCGAGATATTTGATTGTGGATAGGTTCGAAATCAAATCAGAATCCATTTAAAAAGAATAAAAATCGCTTTATATCAAATCGCGGTTAAATCGAAATCAAATCGCATTTAATTTACATGTACTATACGCGTAGTCAAATTCCTTAACAACGAAGAATTCCTCTTCTATAAATCGCAAGTAAATCCCTCGTTTTCTTTCCCGTTTTTGCATTTCCTCAGTAGAAACCGATAACTTCAAAATCAAATCAAAAATGGATGTTGAGTTCTTCCTCCCCTCTATTTAAAATCAAAGTCGTTTGTCTCTCCTTTTCCCCAATTTCAAAGTCAAAGTAAATCGGAAGAAATGTATAAACCCAAACTCTAAATCATTATCGTGTAAATCAAATCGGAGTGCGAATCATTTCTTGGGGATCGAACTCATCATGAGACGCCTGCTGTTCGATTCATGGATTCAGGCGTGATTCAAACATCTGGTGAAGGTCGCGATGTCGATTGGTACTAGTTAGTAATGCGTGGTGTAGGGGACTGGGTCGCGATGGATTTTGGGAGAGGTTTATGATGAGCGATCACTGCTGGTGGGGGTTCTAATTCTCTGAATATCGATAATAGTTTTAAATGGCTCGACATGATATTGAGAGCCACAGTTCATCGAGTTCGAGATTTGGGAAGGACGGAGTTGGCTAATGGTGTGGGCGAGTTCGTCAGTAGCAGTAAACTGGAGAAGCGTACACGAATGTGAGGGTTCCAGCATCGCGTTACAGGGAGAGGCTTCGAATTCAGGTCCGGGTAATGAGAGTGCAAAGTTTGGACTAGAAGAAAATAGTGAAGGACTTGTGAATGGTTGTGAATTGTGGGAGGAAAAATGCCTTTGGGTTTGTTGTTTTCAAATGGAGGTGGAAGTGCCAACGAAGAGGAGAGGTACAGGAATTTATAGGAGAAAATTGGCTCTAATTTTATGGTTATAAAAGGAGGATTAGGGATGGGAAGCTACTGGCAAAAGCAGGGTCTCTTATGTGAGAAGAGGAGTTTTATAGTGTTAGGTAATCATTTTTTTCGTAATTAATATTATATTTCATTTAAATTGCTCGATAGTTGAAATTAAATGTCATATCTAATTTATACAAGATTCTAACAAATGAAGTCGAACGAAAATTCATAAGCTTTGGATTTCATAAACTGCAACTAAATTGGGAATCAGAATGGATCAAAAATAAAAGTCACGGAGAGTAAATCTCACTCATTTTATTTAGAATTGTTTTTATTAGTTAAAAATAATTGTTCGTTGGTTTTTTGGATGCTTTAAATATTTTTTTGTGGCTATTAAATATATTAGTTATTTAGGATTGGTGTTTGTGGTTATTATATATATATATTGGCGGTTGGATTCCCGCAGTACCATTAGCGAATGACCCTATACGCCCCACGCTATGATAGTGGATGACCTTCATACCGCGATATACTGCCACGAAGCAGGATGGGTATTATTTTTGTTGGCTAACGTCTATGGATGCAGGAAACAAGTTGGAGGGATCCAACTGGATTCCTCAAAAATATTATTATTTGTTTGCTTTCACATATATTATCATATATGATATGTTGATTGATAAATTGAGTGGTTTGATTGTTTAAATATTACTAGGGCCAAAATGTTAAATTATAAAAATATTGTGAAAAGAGATTTGAAGATTTAAAAAGGAAAATTCTATTTTTTTAAAATAGAATTTGGATTTAGAATGTGCTAAAAATATTTACTTGTTTTAAATAAATAAAACAAGTATTGAATTTATAAACAATGTTTATAAATTGAATAATGTGGGGAATTGATATAAATTAGAAACAATGTTTATAAACAAAATGGAAAAATTATCATTTGATAATTTGAATATTTAAATTCAAATGTGAATTTAAAAATAGAAATGGGCAAATCGTTTTAAAGAAATAAACGATGGAGTTTATTCTGATGTTCAGAATATAAATTGAACTAAAATAAATCCATAAGGATTTATGATTTGAATTCGGTTAATTCGAATTTATTTATATAGAAGTTAAATTGAATGTGAAAATAAATTGGGTATTATATATATATATATATATAAGTTATTATAAATAGAAATTTCCAAAATAAGATTTTTGTTTTAAATAGGTTTCGAAATAGACTTATTTAAATATAAAACAAGAAAACTTATAAAATGGTGTTTATAAATATAATGAATTAATTATCAAGAGATAATTTGAATATTTAAATTCAAATATGAATTTAAAAATAGAATTTGAAATCATTCAAAAGGGAACAACGGTATTTATTCCATAATTCGGAATATCAAAGGGATGGAGTTTAAAATAGAAATTTGAAAAGGGAACTTGTTTAAATATATGAAACAAGGAAGTTGAATTTATAAATAGTGTTATAAATTTGGTGAAATAAATTATCATTTGGATAATTTAAACCATTTAAATTCAAATAGGAATTTAAAAGTAAATTGGGAAGTGTTCTAAAACAAAACGATTGATTATATTTCGGAATTCGGAATATAAGCTGAATTGAGAAGAATTCAACGGGTTTATAATTGAATTTCGATTATATCGAATTTTATAAATATCTTACTTATAAAAGGAATTGGAATTAAATATAGAGGATTGAAGGATAAATAAATTTATTATCGAGTAAGGGAAAATCGACAATTATAGATAATTGGAAATATTAAGTTGAATTAGGGAAATTAGTTTAATATATATTAAAATATATTAGAATAGAGTTGGAATATATATATATATATATATAAATGAAGTTTAAAACGTTTATATATTAAATATAATAAAACGAACTCGCCGCAGCGTGACAGTTCGTAAATTGGCGTTTCAAACTTCCATCGAGTCTATAGAAGTCAAATTAAACCGGAATTCTTTGGAACAAGAATCATAAGGATCAGTTGAATAATAGCTTTCTAATGGAAGAGAAAAATATGGATTTCGTCTGATAGATTTTGAGTTATGTCAAAATCAATTTTTCAGAAAAGCAGCGCCAAAATCGTTTAAAACCAAAATGGTTTATATAAATAAATATAAGGATTTTAAGTAAACAAAATCCGAATTTCCAATAGAAAAATCCGAATTTTAGTTGTAAAATAAATATGAACTCAAGTTGTGTAAATAAAATGATTTTTGAAACAAAAATCAGATTTTAAATTATTGAATAGAATTAACTAATTAGAAGAAAAATTAGTTAATGAACCTTTGGGTTAAATTGGAAAATGGATAAGTGAATGGGGTTTGTAATTCATATTCGAAATCGAATATGGAAATTGAATTGAACATGGAATTCAGTTTGTTTGTAAGCAAGTCAATATTTTATTTGAACATGTTATGTTCAAACAAAAAGGTGAAATAGACAAAATAACTTATTAGAAAATAAATTAGCAAATTGGGTTAAGTCGAGGGGATTGAGTTGAAACAAAATGGTTAGATATATGTTAAGCAGGATTGGAAGGAAGTGTATAAAGATCTTAAATTTAGTGCCCGACAAAAAGGTACACGTTTAAATTCCATATGAGGTTTTATGCACCGAATTGGCAAGCCACTTGGCTTTTTGATTTTCTTTTTGAATGGAAAGGGCCTAGAGAGGCGAGTTGAGGTTTGAACTATCGACCGATACAAAGGAGGTTATGGCAAAATTTTCCGGAAATTTAAGGGTTAGAATATTTTTAAGATAATTTTATAATTAGAAATCTATATATCAATATATATAGAATCCGGTAAGGAAATGAACTTAAAAATAGTATTATAAACAAAAAGGAAAATGAAAATCTGGTAATAGAAATATATATATGTTTTTTTAAATGAATAAGTAGTTTTTATGCTGTTGATAATTTGAGATAAGCAGTATTGTATGTTTTAAAGTTAATAATATTTTCAGTCAAGGTCTGAGAGGTAATTATACCCCAACTCGATTGATTCCATTATTAGCTAATAAATAGTAAGATTCAGTCTCGAAGAGAAGTGTTTAAAGAAATTTACTCGAATGCAGTATTTTGGGTTGTTGTAGCAGTGTTTTACATAGCATTCGTTTTAACCCAAGTAAGTGGAATTTTGTAAATATAAAAATAAATATTTCCTAAGTATAGAAAAGAATGGTCGTGAAACCGAGAAGTAATTGTAATATTTTCCAATTATAAATAAAATATATTTTCTAAGTATGTGTGCCCTCTTCTCTTAAGAAGATCACACATTTTTGTTTCAAAAAATATATTTTCTAAGTATAGAAGATAAAGAAGATGATATATGGAAATGTTTTCCAAACAGCGTAAGAGACCAAGATGATTGTTGAAAATATTTGGCTAAAAAATAGTGATAAGGAAGTGGAGAGGTGATTTAATTAACGAAATATTAATTAAAAGGCCATGTGATTTGTTGATGTTATGGATGAATGTTTGTTTGTTTTTCTTCGATAGTTAAATAACCGATTATCGAAGTGTTTGCCAATATCGTTGTCAATATGGAGAGACCGGTTGGATTATTATCCGAGAACCACTTCGTATTGGCAGTAGCGTTGCGAATTAAATTATATGAAGATAATCAAAGACGGAGTAAAGTGCAAGGGCTTTTTCTATTAATAGAAATTGTGCCTTCGGTTTCGTTCAATACCAGAACGAATGTATATGGACGAATGTCTGACAAAGTATTTCCAATGATCGAATATGTTGGTCTGTATAAATATATATGGTGGCAGAGAATTTATTATCTTAGCATAATATCCAGAATATATTTTTGCAAATCAATTTAGTGATTAACGGATCTGATAATGTGGCATTCAAAGTGATTGTGCTATCAATGAATGATAAGAAATCGTAGCCTCATGCCTCAACAACCGGAAATGACAAAAATCGGGCAGGCAACATGGCTATGTGGGTCGCTCCCATTAGGATGTATAATCACCTATCTAGAGAAATTCCATTTGCTTCCTAAATCTATCGATGCTGTCCCTTTTCGGGAAACGGTTGCTTATCCCAACCGTTGGTGATATACATTCGATACACTCAAGCGAAATGAGTGGTCGGTCATGTGTGGGCCGGGTTGCAAGATGTTCTTGTTGAACCCAGTGTATCCTCTCTAGAGATACACTATCGGCAGGTAGTTCCATACCTTGTCATCTTGGAAATCCAATCTCCAATAAGCGCCCTGCGGTTTTAAATTTTATACTATATATGGAGCGTGAGATGCAAGCGTTCCGCTAGATTCTATTTATTTAATGCCGACATTGTTATAATATCACTGGATTTGATATCAAAAATATTTTTGGTTATCATAAGGTAAAAACCATCCGTGTTTATGTGTGGATCGGTCTTACGATCATCATTTCTTTCGAAAGGATTTCGAAAGTTAAACAATTGGTTGGAGTTTACTCACACCAGTCCCATGACTGACCTAGAGTTTATTTTGTTTTTTTCCCCCTAAACTCTTGGGTGCCCAAATTTGTATGGGCACTCAAGTAGTCGGGATTTTACAGATTCACTTAGAGGAGTTTGAAGTAGGAGGCTTCAACAGTTAGCTATAGACTATCATATATTCCGCTGCATACCATATTTGTATCTGGAAACAGGTGTTTATAACTGTTCCAGAAATAACTGTTGTGCTCTGATGATGGTATGTATATAAAGTTACTGATTTGTATTTCAAAAGTTATTTTATTTAATATATTTTATTCGTTCCGCTATGAGTTTGTGATCTTCGTTTTCTTCTATTCTAATATTTCTTTCTTTCTGTTTCTCATCCTTTAACTTTTTTCTAATAATGATTCGTATTTCTATGCAATTTGAGTTGGACATGCGATGTATGTAGTCAACTCATATAGTATAGATTTGCGGGCCGTTACAGTTGGTATCAGAGCTTAGGTTGAGTGAATACCTAGGCTGTGGTGTTGTGCTCATTAGAGATAGGGTCAGTAGTACCCTAGAATGAGTTGGGAGTATAAATACGAGAGCGCGTATTTGTAAATTGATATAAAAAGCATTTTATATTATGTTAACTAGTCTGTTAAGTGGCTTATGAATTCTGATCGACTAGTGGGACGCCACAAAGTCGATAGGAATTTCTAAACACTTGAACAGAAGATTGAACACGATATTGTTTTAAGTGGGTAAATGAAATACTTTTATCCAAAGATCCTATTTTTGATAGAAAAATAATAATTTTCTGAAATTATTCTAATATATGGATGTGTTGATTGTTATTTTTATAATCAGATGAGATTACAAAAATTGGAATGGTTATATATAACCAAATAAAATTGTGTATGAATGAAGTATATACAAATGAGATGAATTAAAATTAAATTCAAACCAGAATTTGGAATTTAAAATCCAGGGAAGTTGGAAAATATTTTTGAAGTATATAAAAGTAATATAACATTGCTTTAAAAAGGGATTTTTGAATAGAAATCATTTTAGATGGATTTTAAAGGTGATAAAGCACTGAACTCACTTCAGTGGCTGGGAAATAATTCTGATGATGATCGCGACATCGTCAGTGTTCATTTTCGAGTTTCTAAGTGATGGATTGCTACCTTAGAAAAGTTTTTGATGAAAAATTGTTTGAAGGAAAACAAGTTGGTTTGGAAAGTTTAGATGTTTTGAATTTGAAATAATTATACAATATTTTTATATATTTATGTGATTTCAAAAGGATTTGAAATAAAAACCCGGGAATTTGAATTCTGGAATTAAATTTAACTTAGACAAGTTAAATGGATCGAAGTGAATAAATTGATCTAATTCAATTTGAATGAATTTGAATTGAATGGAAATATGTTGATTGAAAATCATTCAATTGAATGAAAACCAAAAGTTTTGGTAGGACTTAGAAATATGAAAAGTTGAGTTTCAACATAAATGAATTTTGAGAAGATAATGGATTTGAAACATTTTTCCTACCTTCATAATTTCGGGGACGAAATTCTTTTAAGAGGGGAAGAATGTAATGACCCGAATTTTTGGTCTGTTAATTTTAAATATTTAATATTTGTTTTAAATATTTAGTTGATAATATAAATTAATTTTTATATTGAGTTATCGATTTAATAATCGAATATAATTTAATATAGAATATATCGAATTGTTGTAATTCGAAATATAATTGAAATCGAAGTTAAAAACTGAATCAAAGTGATTCAAATGATAAGGAGGAATTTTATTTGATATATATACGATAATAAATAATAATTTATTATCAAAGAATTTGTGGTTTTCGAATTTAAATTATATTATATAAATTTAATATGGTATATATGTTGAAATTAAATTTTAGAACATTTAACGTTGAGTTCAGAATAGGGTCATTACATTGAAATGTCGGTCGGTACGCTAGAATAGCGGTTCGTGATTTAAATTAATGGACCCCGAGATATTTGATTGTGGATAGGTTTGAAATCAAATCAGAATCCATTTAAAAAGAATAAAAATCGCTTTATATCAAATAGCGGTTAAATCTAAATCAAATCGCATTTAATTTACATGTACTATAGGCGTAGACAAATTCCTTAACAACGAAGAATTCCTCTTCTATAAATCGCAAGTAAATCCCTCATTTTATTTCCCATTTTTGCATTTCCTCAGTAGAAACCGAGAACTTCAAAATCAAATCAAAATGGATGTTGAGTTCTTCCTCCCCTCTATTTAAAATCAAAGCCGCTTGTCTCTCCTTTTCCCCAATTTCAAAATCAAAGTAAATTGAAAGAAATATATAAACCCAAATTCAAAATCATTATCGCGTAAATCAAATCGGAGTGCGAATCATTTCCTGGGGATCGAACTCATCGTGAGACGCCTGCTGTTCGATTCATGGATTTAGGCGTGATTCAAACATCTGGTGAAGGTCGCGATGTCGATTGGTACTAGTTAGTAATGCATGGTGTAGGGGACTGGGTCGCGATGGATTTTGGGAGAGGTTTATGATGATCGATCACTGCTGGTGGGGGTTCCAATTCTTTGAATATTGATAATGGTTTTAAATATCTCAACGTGATATTACAAGCCACATTTCATCGAGTTCGAGATTTGGGAAGGATGGAGTTGGCTAATGGTGTGGGCGAGTTCGTCAGTAGCAATAAACTAGAGAAGCGTACATGGATGTGAGGGTTCCAGCGTCGCGTTACAGGGAGAGGCTTCGAACTCAGGTCCTGGTAATGAGAGTGTAAAGTTTGGACTAGAAGAAAATAGTGAAGGGCTCGTGATTGGTTGTGAATTGTGGGAGGAAAAAGGCCTTCGGGTTTGTTGTTTTCAAATGGAGGTGGAAGTGCCAACGAAGAGGAGAGGTACAGGAATTTATAGGAGAAGATTGCCTCTAATTTTATGGTTATAAAAGGAGGATTAGGGATGGGAGCTACTGGAAAAAGTAGGATCTCTTATGTGAGAAGAGGAGTTTTATAGTGTTAGGTAATTGTTTTTTTCATAATTAAATTTATATTTCATTTAAATTGCTCGATAGTTGAAATTAAATGCCATATCTAATTTATACAAGATTCTTACAAATGAAGTCGATCGAAAATTCATAAGCTGTGGATTTCATAAACTGGAACTAAATTGGGAATCAAAATGGATCAAAAATAAAAGTCATGGTGAGTAAATCTCACTCATTTTATTTAGAATTATTTATATCAGTTAAAAATAATTGTTTGTTGGTTGTTTGGATGCTTTAAATATTTTTCTGTGGCTATTAAATATATTAGTTATTTAGGATTGGTGTTTGTGGTTATTATATATATTGGTTGTTGGATTCCCGCAGTACCATTAGCAGATGACCCTATACGCCCCACGCTATGATAGTGGATGACCTTCATACCGCGATATCCTGCCACGAAGCAGGATGGGTATTATTTCTATTGGCTAACGTCTGTGGATGCAGGAAACAGGTTGGAGGGATCCAACTGGATTCCTCAAAAATATTATTATTTGTTTGCTTTCACATATATTATCATATATGATATGTTGATTGATAAATTGAGTGGTTTGATTGTTTAAATATTACTGGGGCCAAAATGCTAAATTATAAAAAATATTGTGAATAGATATTTAGAGATTTAAAAAGGAAAAATCTATTTTTTTAAAATAAAATTTGGATTTAGAATGTGCTAAAAACATTTACTTGTTTTAAATAAATAAAACAAGTATTGAATTTATAAACGATGTTTATAAATTGAATAATGTGGGTAATTGAAATAAATTATAAACAATGTTTATAAATAAAATGGAAAAAATTATCATTTGATAATTTGAATATTTAAATTCAAATGTGAATTTAAAAATAGAAATGGGCAAATCGTTTTAAAGAAATAAACGATGGAGTTTATTCTGATGTTCAGAATATAAATTGAACTAAAATAAATCCGTAAGGATTTATGATTTGAATTCGATTAATTCGAATTTATTTAAATAGAAGTTAAATTGAATGTGAAAATAAATTGGGTGTTATATATATATATATAAGTTATTATAAATAGAAATTTCCAAAATAAGATTTTGGTTTAAAATAGATTTTGAAATAGACTTGTTTAAATATAAAACAAGGAAATTTATAAAATGATGTTTATAAATATAACGAATTAATTATCAAGAGATAATTTGAATATTTAAATTAAAATATGAATTTAAAAATAGAATTTCAAATCATTCGAAAGGGAACAACGGTTTTTATTCCGTAATTCGGAATATCAAAGGGATGGAGTTTCAAATAGAAATTTGAAAAGGGAACTTGTTTAAATATATGAAACAAGGAAGTTGAATTTATAAATAGTATTATAAATTTAGTGAAATAAATTATCATTTGGATAATTTAAACCATTTAAATTCAAATAGGAATTTAAAAGTAAATTGGGAAGTGTTTTGAAACAAAACGATTGATTATATTTCGGAATTAGGAATATAAGCTGAATCAAGAAGAATTCAACGGGTTTATAATTGAAATTCGATTATATCAAATTTTATAAATAATTTATTTACAAAAGGAATTGGAATTAAATATAGAAGATTGAAGGATAAATAAATTTATTACCGAGTAAGGGAAAATCGACAATTATAGATAATTGGAAATATTAAGTTGAATTGTGGAAATTAGTTTAATATATATTAAAATATATTAGAATAGAGTTGGAATATATATATATATATATATATATAAACGAAGTTTAAAACGTTTATATATTAAATATAATTAAAACAAACTCGCCGCAGCGTGGTAGTTCCTAAATTGGCGTTTCAAACTTCCGTTGAGTCTATAAAACTCAAATTAAGTCGGAATTCTTTGGAGCAAGAATCGTCAGGACCGGTTGAATAATATGTTTTCTAATGGAAGAGAAAAATATGGATTTCGTCTGATAGATTTTGAGTTATGTCAAAATCAAATTTTCAGAAAAGCAGCGCGCCAAAATCGTTTAAAAACCATAGTGGTTTATATAAATAAAAATAAGGATTTTAAGTAAATAAAATCCGAATTTCCATTAGAAAAATCCAGATTTGAGTTGTAAAATAAATACAAACTCAAGTTGTGTAAATAAAATGATTTTTGAAACAAAAATCAGATTTTAAATTATTGAATAGAATTAACTAATTAGAAGAAAAAATAGTTAATGAACCTTTGGGGTGAATTGGACAATGGATAAGTGAATGGAGTTTGTAATTCATATTCGAAATCGAATATGGAAATTGAATTGAACATGGAATTCAGTTTGTTTATAAGCAAGTCAATATTTTATTTGAACATGTTATGTTCAAACAAAAAGGTGAAATAGACAAAATAACTAACTAGAAAATAAATTAACAAATTGGGTTAAGTCGAGGGGATTGAGTTGAAACTGAATGGTTAGATATATGTTAAGCAAGATTGGAAGGAGGTGTATGAAGATTTTAAATTTAGTGACCAACAAAAAGGTACACGTTTAAATTCCATATGAGGTTTTATGCGCCGAATCGGCAAGCCACTTGGCTTTTTGATTTTCTTTTTGAATGGGAAGGGGCTAGAGAGACGAGTTGAGGTTTGAACTATCGACTGGTACAAAGGAGGTCATGGCAAAATTTTCCAGAAATTTAAGGAGTTAGAATATTTTTAAGATAATTTGATAATTAAAAATCTATATATCAATATATATATAGAATCCGGTAAGGAAACGAGCTTAAAAATAGTATTATAAACAAAAAGGAAATCGAAAATCTAGTAATAGAAATAGAAATATATATATATACACTTTTTTTAAAAATGAATAAGTAGTTTTTATGGTGTTGACAATTTGAGATAAGCGGTCTTGTCTGTTTTGAAGTTAATAATATTTTCAGTCAAGGTCCGAGAGGTAATTATACCCGAACTCGATTGATTCCATTATTAGCTGATAAATAGTAAGATTCAGTCTCAAAGAGAAATGTTTAAAGAAATTTAGTCGAATGCAGTATTTTGGGTTATTGTAGCGATGTTTTACATAGCATTCATTTTAACCCAAGTAAGTGGAATTTTGGAAATATAAAAATAATTATTTCCTAAGTATAGAAATGAATGGTCGTGGAATGGAGAAGTAATTGTAATATTTTACAATTTTAATAAAATATATTTTCTAAGTATAGAAGATAAAGAAGACGATATATGGAAATGTTTTCCAAACAGCGTAAGAGACCAAGATGATTGTTGAAAATATTTGGCTAAAAAATAGTGATAAGGAAGTGGAGAAGTGATTTAATTAATGAAATATTAATTAAAAGGCCCAGTGATTTGTTGATGTTATGGATGAATGTTTGTTTGTTTTTCTTCGATAGTTAAATAACCAATTATCGAAGTGTTTGCCAATATCGTTATCAATATGGAGAGACCGGTTGGATTATTATCCGAGAACCACTCCGTATTGGCAGTAGCGTTGCGAATAAGAATATATGAAGATAATCAAAGACGGAGTAAAGTGCAAGGGCTTTTTCTATTAATAGAATTGTGCCTTTGGTTTCGTTCAATCCCAGTACGAACATATATGGACGAATGTCTGACAAAGTATTTCCAATGATCGAATATGTTGGTCTGTATAAATGTATATGGTGGTGGAGACTTTATTATCTTAGCATGATATCTAGAATATATTTGTGCAAATCAATTTAATGATTAACGGATCTGACAATGTGGCATTCAAAGTGATTGTGCTATCAATGAATGATAAGAAATCATAGCTTCAGGCCTCAACAACCGGGAAATGACAAAAATTGGGCAGGCAGCATGGCTATGTGGGTCGCTCCCATTAGATGTATAATCACCTATCTGGGGGAAATTCCATTTGCTTCTTAATTCTAACGATGCTGTCCCTTTTCGGGAAACGGTTGCTGATCCCAACCGTTGGTGATATACATTCGATACACTCAAGCGAAATGAGTGGTCGGTCACGTGTGGGCCGGGTTGCAAGATGTTCTTGTTGAACCCAGTGTATTCCCTGTAGAGATACACTATCGGCAGGTGGTTCCATACCTTGTCATGTTGGAAATCCAATCTCCAATAAGTGCCCTGCGGTTTTAAATTTAATACTATATATGGAGCGTGAGATGCAAGCGTTCATCTAGATTTATTTATTTGATGTAGACATTATTATAATATAACTGGATTTGATATCAAAAATATTTTTGGTTATCGTAAGGTAAAAACCTTCCGTGTTTATGTGTGGATCGGTCTTACGATCATCATTTCTTTCGAAAGGATTTTGAAAGTAAAACAATTGGTTGGAGTTTACTCACACCAGTCCCATGACCGACCCAGAGTTTTTTTTTGTTTTTCCCTAAACTCTTGGGTTTCCAAATTTGTACGGGCAGTCAAGTAGTCGGTATTTTACAGATTCACTTGGAGGAGTTTGAAGCAGGAGGCTTCACCAGTTAGCTATAGACTATCATATATTCCGATGTGTACCATGTTTGTATCTGGAAACATGTGTTTTTAACTGTTCCAGAAATAACTGTTGTGCTATGATGATGGTATGTATATAAAGTTACTGATATGTATTTCAAAAGTTATGTTATTTAATATATTTATTCGTTCCGCTGTGAGTTTGTGATCTTTGTTTTATTCTATTCTAATATTTCTTTCTTTCTATTTCTCATCGTCTAACTTCTTTCTAATAATGATTCGTATTTCTGTACAATTTGGGTTGGACGTGTGATGTATGTAGCCAACTCAGATAGTACGGATTTTCGGGCCGTTACACCTTAGGGGTGTTTATATAGCAAAGGCATCAACGAATCTGGTCAGAACGGGCGTCCATATGCAGAAAAATGAACCTGTCCTCAGATATGGAAATAGGGGGGAGGTCGACCCCCTAGTCGACCTGGGTCCTGGGCGGGAAATTTCCCGCCCAACCCAGGTGTGTGATTTGAATTTCGAACTTGAATTTAGAACTGAGCTGTTTTAATTAATTTAAATTTTCCGAAATTTCTGAAGGCCATAACTTCCTCATACGAAGTCCGATTTACGAAAACTTGGACTCTATTCCAAGCAGAATTTCGAGATGAACGAAATGGGGTAACCCGTTTCCCTTAATTCTTCTTTTAAAAATTAAGTATACTTTAATTTGTTACTTTTAATATTCTCAGAAAATACGGGGTGTTACATTCTCCCCTCCTTAAAGGATTTCGTCCCCGAAATCTCTATGTTAAGAAGAATGCATATCCTAACATCCAACATCCATCTACTCAACCATTCAATCACAGGCGTCCATTGTCCTTAAAAAGGTTTCTAATGCTTTCATGATCATATGCATAGTGTGTGTATATGTTTCTTATCTAATGCAAAATCAGGCGGTATACTGATCCAGTTGACCTCCTTAATGCGGATTATGCTGGTGCCATGAGTTCATCATGTATGCAATTATTCCTAATCATGTAAATACTGTATGTGTGCATATTCACTCATCCATATGATAATAGATCAAGTTTCAATCCATATATGTAAAAATTCACTCATGCATATGCAATATGGAAGTGACGGAGCCAATCTAGTGCCTGATGTTTGTATATGCATCCACGAGCAACTACTTGCAACCACCAATCATAACATGTTTCAAACACATGTTTACATCCATTGGTTTCAACCTAAGAATCGAGGATAGGACCTAGAGGATATTTTTAAAAGATAAAGACTAGCATGCAAATAAACTTTACAAAAAAAAAGAGGAATCAAGGATACACCCTCAAAAAGGGTATGATGCGCGTATCTAGTCTTCAGTCTTCTAAGTCGCATCTTCTTGAGCTCCACTCCACTGTACCTTTACTAATTTAACTTCACGATTGCAAAGCTTCTTAACCTCCATTTCCAAAACCCACTAGTAAAGATAGGACCTCGCTCACTTACTATGCTAGAGGGTATCCAATGTAGTCGAATTATCTTTCCAAGATAAACAGATGTTAACCATGATACCAAGTGTATATGCTAAGATGATTAGAGGTTTCTCCTCTACTTAGCTTATCCATCACGTCACAATCCAAGGGTCTAAACCTAAAGGTTGCTATGTACTTTTTACCTCTCTTAAGGTCTGCCCTTTTTTTCTACTTAGGGCGTCTGCCACAACCATTTATCTCTCACGCAAATCATCCTAGTCGAACTCGACATCCCTTAAGTACAAGCTCCAAAGGCCTAAACCAATATCAGACAAACACCCAAGGAATACCTCCTCCGAATTTGGACGATCTATGTGAGATGATACTAGCAAAACAACCAAACAATTGAGCACTTAACCAACTCTGGCTATCCTCGCCAATCTTGCTCCAAAACTATCGTTGATCACATAACTGCCTTTGCATTGTCGACTAGATATGTGCAGAAGTCTATCTCGTGTTTTAGGGGGCAAACCCCTAACCTAATCAAAAACATCTACGTACTCATGGACTATTCTAACGGATCGCAAATCATCGATAGATGCATCAAGTGATCCTTGGTAGCCAAGACAAACTGATCCCTTAGGATCGCACGAAATCTCGGGGGTATTCCCGAGGCAAGTAAAAAGCCTAACTACCCTCCTTTCGCAATTACTAGCTAACCAACCCATGCCTAGAATCAACCCATAACCCATGGAACCAAAAACATAAGCATTATACTTAAACTCAATCCTTAATATAGATATTCTCAAATCCTTACAAATCAAAGATAAATGAGCCGAACCACCAACCGGATTTGAGATAATAATGGGATCTTTTATTATACTAGTACTAAGGTGCAGAGACTCAACTACGGAAGCAGATATAAGTGAATGTGAAGCGCTAAAATAAAAAAGAGTACTAACAGGATGATCAAAAAGAAAAACTAAACTTTACTATCTTTCTCTCAGGTATGCTAGCGGTGAAAGCATGCACTTTCCTTCCTGGAAATCCTGTCCTTTGTCCTTGTCCTTGTCCTCCGGGCAATCCTTGATAAGATGCCCTGCCTCACCATGCTGAAAACAACCACTTGTCTTTTACTTCCTACAATAAAATGACCCGCTATACCGCAGAAAAGATACTTCCTCTTGTTGCGGGATCTATTATTTCCTCCGCCCTTCTTATATTCCAATCCCTTGTTTGTGATTCTTCCCTTTTGTCCTCTTTCTCTTTACCTCCTTTGTGAACCATGTTGACAAGCCTTTCGAACGTTGCCTCCATCGCACGGGAAACCCTACAAAGCTTGGAAGAGAATTAGCCGCAGGTGAAACTACTACGACTATGGATAGAGGTTGGGAACTTCTTCGCCCTTTGACAGGTGCCGTAGTCTCATCGAGCCTACGGAACCATGCCGTGATGAGGTTACCTCCAAGAAAGCCAGGAGCCCCGAAGAATCAGGAAAGAAGGAAACAAGGATTCAAACAGAGGATCAAAAGATAGTGCATATGGCTTTGGGGAATATTCCTTTAAAACAAAACTTTTCTTTTGAAAATGCTTCTTTTGAAAATAATTTTTCAAATCTTTTATCTGATCTGGTAACCTTCAGCTCTGATACCAAGTGAAACACCCCACCTTCGTTAAGGTCACTCACAAAGGGAATGCCTTAACTTCGGTGGAGCGCTTTAGGTAAAAGATGCAGATAAATTACAAGACAGACAATTAAAGCAGCATAAAATAAAGTCATTTTATAAACAATGTGGTTCAATCAAGCTTTTACAATAGTTGTCTCAATCATACTTAAAAGTAATACATAGAACTTCTGTCTTGATTTAAAAACTTCCAAATATAAAAGAAGCATAAAAACAACAATGATATTCCCCAATAGAGCATGAACCAGCCAAAGCGGTGGAAGAGAGAGTCCAAAGCAATACATCGACTATCTTCGAGCTTGGAAATAAAACTGAGCTAAGTGGTAACATTTCCACCTAGTGAACCTGAGGGGGGTGGAACGGAAGAAAAGAGGCGAAACAAAACTAGGTCAGATATAAGTCTGGTAAGTCCAGTGACTTTCAGCATATAAACAGGAAAAAGCATCATGACATGAATAAACTGAATATAAGACAATATCGTGAGAACAAGGAATAACAAGATAACATACGATTAGTATAGATATGATAAGGCAAGATAAACTGAATGCGCTTCTACTCTTTCTCTGCTTCGCTACTACCTTGTTATTCTGATATATATATATATATATATATATATATATATATATATATATATATATATATATATATATATCTGCACCACCTAACTAGTGTCCTAACTAGTAATCTATATAAAATGATAATATGATAACGTGATCCCAATCCGTGCAATTGTGGTAGCCTTCAGGTGTACATCTATCGTGAGGATTTCACCTCAATCTGCCTAATTGCCATGAACATGTTAGATGTACCCTTACTACCCTATCGATCGACTCCCTACTTGTATTAATTTTTCCTTGTGTCTGTGTCAATCGGCCCTCTCTTGCGTGTAGATACCCTGTGTTGGTCCCACCATAAGGTGTATCAGTCCCTATGATAGCAACCCGACACGATTCAAGATGCACAGTGTATAACTACTGGTACCCAGTGACTGTTTTTTCCCACTCCGGAGTACGTGCACGCCCGTAAACCGTCGGAACCTACACTGATGTACCCCATACCTCTATTTTTGACCGCTTATAATCAGCCCAGTAATCGTACCCCACCCTGCCTAGTTCAAGGTACTATGATACATCTATGTGGGTTACTGCTGAAATGGGTCCCCGTTACTAGGGTTTCTTACTGGTTAAGTTTATGGGCCTATATTTACTAATATTACCCACCAATCCGATATGTACTTAAGCCTCCCACCAATTCAAGCATGTTTATTTAATGGTTAAGTTTATGGGCCTATATTTATCAATATTACCCACACATCTTGATATGTACTTAACCCTCCCACAGATTCAAGCATGTTTATTTAATGGTTAAGTTTGTGGGCCTATATTTACCAATATTACCCACCCATCTTGATATGTACTTAACCCTCCCACTGATTCAAGCATGTTTATTTAATGGTTAAGTTTGTGGGCCTATATTTACTAATATTACCCACCCAACTTGATATATACTTAACCCTCCCGCACATTATGCCATATTGGTTAGGTGTTGTCCATTCATGTTAACTTAACCCACCCATTCATCATGTCATGTTGGTTAAGTGTTTCTTATTAACTTAACCCTCCTCGATTGTCATGTTGGATTGGTTAAATGTTTCCTATTAACTTAACCCCATTCGTTCATCAAGTTATATTGGTCAAGTGTTTCTTGTTAACTTAACCCCACGTGTTCATCATTTTGTATTGGTTAGGTGTCATCAATTAATTCAAGTTACTTAACCCACCAACTTGTCATGTTACTTTGGTTAACTGTTGCCTTCTTGTTTTAACTTAACCCTACCACAAATCAAGTTATATCGGTTAAGTGTTGCCTTCTGGTTTTAACCTAACCTTACCACAAATCAAGTTATATTGGTTAAGTATTTCCCTCTTGTTTTAACTTAACCTTACCACAAATCAAATTATATTGGTTAAGTGTGTCTTATTACTTAACCCTACCCATTCATAATGCTATACTGGTTAAGTGTTTCATATTAACTTAACCCTGCTAATTCATCTTATTATATTGGTTAAGTGTTTCTCATTAACTTAACCCTAGTCATTCATCTTGTTATATTGGTTGAGTGTTTCTATGAACTTAACCCTAGTCATTCATCTTGTTATATTAGCATTAATTGATTTATTAATGCACCAAACTCTCACATTAGATATGTGTTGTTGCGGTTACTGGATGTGTCGGGCGGTTCCGGGCAGTTTTACACCACAACTCAATCTAACCTCGGGTTTTTCTTGGGCATGATGCACTAACCTCTCACATTAGATAGGTGTTGTTGTGGTTACTGGATGTGCCGGGTGGTTCTGAGCAGTTTTGCACCACAACTCAATCTAACCTCGGGCTAGGCATGTTCATCTTTAATTTTACCATATATACCCAAATCTAGATTTTTCATGCTAATTACCAAATTCACCAAAACTAGTCATGTTCCAATTCTCAAGTTATGCCCAACAAAGCTAATTGCAAGTTATGGCCCCCAAATTCAATAGGTTACACCCAATCTTCCCGAACTTACAATAATAGTTATGCCCAAAATCACTATGCATTATGTTTGGCGTTCCAAATCAATAGTTAAGCCCAAGCTAAATTTACTATTCCAATTTACAGTTTATGCCCAAAACTAGGTTTTTCATGCCAAATTTCATACTTTATCGTTCATGCCAATTCTAGGTTCAATATGTCAAATTACATATTCCATAATTCATGTCAAATTATAGCCTTTAATTACAGTGCCTGCCAATTTCCTAAAGTCCCAATTTAGGCGTGTTCACATTTAACAATTATCCCTATCTTACTATAGGTTTTCATGCCTAAGCCATAAATCACTATACATAATCTCCTTCTTCCAAGTTATAAACTATCACATATAATTTGCCCCAATTTTAGGTCTTAAACCACAATATGTACCATGTCTTACATATTTAAAGTTCAACTTACGCCCCAAATCCCAAGTCATATGTCCAATATACTTTATGCCTCAAATATCAAGTCATATGTCCAATATACTTTATGTTTTAAATACAACATGTGATATGCCCTCAAATCAGTTATGCCCAATTATACATAATTTAATACTTTTCCCAATTTTAGCGCTGGCCATGTCCAAATCATATATTATGTCCAATTTTTATCCAACGTACGTTCATCGCTTATGAGATTTGGCTCAGGCTCGCAGTAGCCTGGTTATAAAAACAAAAAGCGAAGAAGGAAAGGAGAGACAAAGGATGGACATAATAATATCAAATGATAGATCCAATGGATATAGAAAGACAGATAGAAATAGGCATAATCTCAGATTCAGATTTATTACAATGTCATAATCACAATTTGAATTTTATTTCTGAAAGTAACATGAACTTACAAACAAAAGAACGGTCTTGTTTTCTGGGATCTGTTTTCTAAAACTGAAAAGCTATCCCTTGACGTAGATTATCGATTCTATAATTTAGATTTGATTCTTAGAAAATAGTTGTTGAAGTCGTTGAATTAGCCTTTGAATCTCTACTTGAATTCTAAACTTGATTTCTTGAAGAATTTGAGCAGCATAACCCCGTCTTTACTTTATTTTGATATGAATTAGGGTAGAGTATAGGCGTAATGAAGTTATGTAGAGAAAACTGTAGCCTTAGGGGTGTTTATATAGCATAAGGATCAACGAATCTGGTCAGAACGGGCATCCAAATGCAGAAAAACGAACCTGTCCTCGGATCTGGAAATAGGGAGGAGGTCGACCCCCTGTTCGACCTGGGTCCCGGGAGGGAAATTTCCCGCCCGGCCCGGGTGTGATTTGAATCTCGAACTTGAATTTAGAACCGAGATGTTTTAATTAATTTAAATTTTCTGAAACTTCTAAAGGCCATAACTTCCTCATACGAAGTCCGATTTATGAAAACTTGGACTCTATTCCAAGCAGAATTTCGAGACGAACAAAATGGCGTAACCCGTTTCCCTTAATTCTTCTTTTAAAAATTAAGTATACTTTAATTTGTTACTTTTAATATTCTCAGAAATTACGGGGTGTTACACCAACCATCACAACCATTCATTATTTTCATCCTTTCACTTTTTACCTCTTCATCCTTTCACTCCCTTTATAAACCCTAGCCCCCAAAATAAATAATTACCACAACACTTCATTATTTCAAAATCAATTCATGGAAAATCGTGGCAAAAGAACAAGAGAAGAAGAAGCACTTCCTCCCTCCAAAGAATTGATCCAACGATGGCTTTGGGATGATACTGCAAAAGCTATGTATAAAGCAATGAAGGATTCAAAGTTCTTTGAAGGTGCTTTTGTCAAATTCAATGCTTTTTCAAATTATCGCATCCTACACTATGCTAGACATTACCACTTTGAATCACTTATTGATTATAACAAAAACAATGTCAAAATTTACCCTCTTTTAGTCAAGTTGTTTCTAGCAAATCTAAACCTTGATCATACCAAGCCTCAAGTTAAAAAGGATACGATTTGGTCATGGGTATGCGGAAAGCGTGTGCTTATAACATTGCAACGATTAAGCCAAATTCTAGAATGTGCATGGCATGGATTGGATATAAACACAATAGAAGTAGATATGTCTGCACGAGATGAGGTTTCACATCAATTTCTATCCGATAATCTCATTAATATGCAAGAACTTACATCGACTCATCTCCGAACATAAGCTCGTATACTTAATCGCATTCTTGTACACACCATCCAACCTCGGAAAGGCAGTTATGAAAAAGTTTACAAAAGGGATTTTCAAGCTCTTTATGCTTTATGCTCCAACAAACACATCAATTGGGCCAAAATTATCATGGACGAATGGACTGACACCACGTATAAGCGCAAGTACAAGACTCTACACTATGGTGCTTACATTACACGCATTCTTGCCACTTGTGAAATCAACATACCAAACATCCCTTCCTTATCCATCAAAGAAATTTTCCCCAAAACCTTGAAGCTTATAGATATCCCTCAAAATCCCGCAACTTTAGACTTTATGTCATTCAAGACTTTGAATAAACATGTAGCCAAGGTTTTAAATCTCGGATATCGGTCGCGTTTCGTCTCGGGGATTTTATAGACTCGGTCTCGTATCGGGGAGATCTCGGACGAGATGAGTCTAACTCGGGAGTTCGTCTCGGATTTTCATCTCGGATCTAAAAGTTCATATCGGAACAATCTCGGGGTACACGATATGTTAAAATGATATTTTTAACAAAATGATTTTTATGAATGCTATTAAAAATATAGTAATTTAAACTAAAAAGGCAAAATAACTTTATTATTCTTTATTGCGAAAGATCATTCATACACTAAATCATAATATGCTTAAAACAGAAATATTTTTAGATATGAAACATTAAAAGGATCCAAAGCATTAATTTTTTTAGCATAAATAGACCATAAAATACATAATTTCATAAGTAACATGTATGTAAAAGGACGAGTATGAAAATCATAAGCATTGTAAAACATACAGGAACATACAATATAGTCATTTAACATGCAAAATGTAAAATAACAAAAGATTGATATGGCTAGATTTGAGTTTTTTTAATTATAGTTCTAGTTCAGGCACAAATTTAAATTTTAATAAAAAAAAACTAAGATCTTGGACGATATTCTAGTATTTCGTCTCGGTCGATATATCATTCGATATTGCAATATCTCGGGCAATATATTCAAAAGGAAATGTAGAGTGATATATGCTGTTTCGTTTCGGAAGGAGCCCAAAACGAGATCTCGGAGGAGATCTCGGGCGATATTTGCGAGATTTGAAACAGTGCATGTAGCCGCCAATCCAGAAACAATTATTTCTGAACCTTCTCACCGTCGCCAAGTTAGAGAAGAAGAAGATAACGATATTCATATTATTTCTCCTGAAACTTCTTCTAAACAAGCCATCATAATGTTGTCCCAAAACCAAGCCAAACTTCATAAAGAATTAAAAAAATTATCAGAAACAAACAACTAAGAAGTTTGAGTCTATCAAAGGATTCTTGAATAAAATTTGGGAAAAAGCCTCTTGCATTGGCACTTCTTCGAGCCAAGCTCAAGCTCCAGCTCCATTTCAATGGTCCTCAAGCTCCGATGAAGTTCCCGATTTTGAAGAAGGCTCTCACAAGGATGGTGGGACGACTATTGAGGCATCTACTTCAGAAGGATGGTAAGCGTGGTTAACGGTATGCTAGTCTAACTATTTTTCTTAAAAACTCTTTAACTATCTCAATGGTTTGTAATATTGTTTTGGTACTTCTCTTTATATTTCGCACAAAAACTCTAAGTATGTGCTATTTTATGTTATGTACGATGATATGCTTATCTATGTTTGCTTGTCTGTTTCTGTGAATGTTTGTGTGTATGTACTTAAGCTCTTTCATAAGTATTCCTTTTTTTCAAATGACAAAGGGGGAGAAACAAGTGACATTATACTCATATTGACAGAGGGAGCTTATATAGTTGTCATTAGTCAAAAAGGGAGAGAATGTTGAATCTCGCTACATAGCGTTTTGACTATGACAACTATA
This sequence comes from Allium sativum, assembly GCA_030737875.1. Lineage (NCBI taxonomy): Eukaryota > Viridiplantae > Streptophyta > Magnoliopsida > Asparagales > Amaryllidaceae > Allium > Allium sativum. Next base: position 665,947,872 of record CM060923.1, read on the forward strand.
CATAAGCATATAAATTATCATCTAACCTTGTTTTGCAGGAAGATATTCGACGAACAGATTCAAGAACACCAAGTTGAAGATTGAATATGTTATAAAGGTCTGTTAGTCCCAGATATTCATGTTAAAGTCTTCCTTGATGATTACACACAAACACATATCATATATATATGTTTTCATATTAAAAAGAGGCAAAGAATATATTTTTCCTAGAAAACAGACGTCTGATTTAATTCAGACAGACGTCTGTTTGCTGAGACAAAATTCAAATTTAACATAATATTCAGACGTCTGTTCTGAATATTTCAGACGTCTGAATCTGCTACGAAATGTACTATTTCTTTGCTGTTCCACTTTTCAAAACAAAACAAACATCTGAATAATGTTTTCAGACATCTGAAGTACGAAAGGTTGCAACTTATTATGAAGAGTCATGACTCTAAATGATGAATTCTCTTCATGATAAGTTACAACTTTTTGTACATTATAAATAGAGACTTGATTTACTTCTCAAATCACCGAATTTTATTCTATCTTTCTCTATATTAATCAAAGCTCTCCAGTTTTCAAAAAGCATACAATACTCAATATTATTTTCTATAATCTTTCACAAGCCACACGTATATCTTCAAGCAAAGACTATAGGAAGGGTGTACTATATATCGACATATCAGTGTTAACAAGAACATAAACAAGTCTTCAAATATTCTGTATTGTAAAAGACCTCTTCAGTGGTTGAGGCAAGAAATCCCGTTCAGCAGTTTGGGTAATTGTGTACCTATACCTCCAGGTAAAGTGAGGGTTTAGTGTTAGTGAAATACTAGAAGTGAATCTGGGACTGGACGTAGGACAATGGTCCAAAGTAGTATAAATCGATGTGTGATTTACTGCTTACTAGTCTAAAATATACTTTATACCTTATTCTCCATTCTACACGATCCTACTATCATATAGCCTCTTTCAATTCCAGTATTTCGTCTCAGTTGATATATCGTTCAATATTGCAATATCTCAGACGATATATTCGAAAGGAGATTTAGAGTGATGTTTGCTGTTTCATTTTGGAAGGAGCCCAAAATGAGATCTCGGAGGAGTTCTCGGGCGATATTTGCGAGATTTGAAACAGTGAGACTAATAAATGATGTTGTCTCTGATAGTTCACGTATTCTTTATTGCTTATCATTTTTCGATCCTTATCAACAGTGAACTTTGAAGGTATATCTATTGTGCATAATACATGGCCCTCAAGGACATATCCCTTGATAACATTTTCAACTTGAAATCTCCATAGTAGATAATTGCTCTCATCTAACTTTGTTGTGATCAGCTGAGTCGGAGGACTTACTATGGTTTTGATTAAATTCTCAGCAGATGCTTCTTGGTTTGGTGATGATGCTTGAGAAGTAGCATCACTTGCCATATCTGAAACTGTGATTCAAGAACTGCACTGATTTAGGAAAATCTTAAAAAGAAACTGATGCAAATACGAAATCTTGATGAGTTTTGATGTTGGGGAACGGTTACTGATGAACGTAGAACAGATACAAAAGGAAGCTCACTGATATTGGTCTGAAAAAACTCAGTTGGTGAATTCCAATTCTGATGAGTATAGTATCAGTATACTGATAATGCCTGATGCTCTCTTTATCTTTTGCTGCAGGGCCCTCTTGGATGATAAAATTTCCTTGACGAGAAGAAAAGAGAACAATATAGCCAGATGAAGGTTCAAATGATGACCATAATTATGACGAACTGGATGGCGAGGCACTTTGCTCTGATACCAAGTTGAGAAAACATAAAAGTTGTAATACAAATAATTGAAAGCTTCAGTATTATTTCTGAATGAATTACAAAGCAGATATATACATGTATGTATAGTGAAACATTGCTTCAGCATAACATTCACATTGTAACATTGTGAAAGAAAAAATAATACTCTTGTAACCCTAAGATTTAAATAAACACTGTTCGACCGAATATAACTATCATTTCATTTCTCTTGTTAGAGGAGAGAAGAAGCTAGGAGGGCAATGGTCAAAAAATTGATCGTTGGCCTAAGGGAGGCTTAACCGGCTAAAATATAAACGATTAAGCCACGATTGGCAAATAAGCATTTCGTTTGCTTGGACAACTTTCTGGATTGTCATTGTGAAGCACAAATTCATAAGTTTTTTTAAGTCTAAGGACAACCCACCAAAAATTTATTCTCAAGAACAATATACAATGTAAAATTTATAACATAAACACCTTAAAACTGATAGTTAAATTCTGATACCACACACACAGTAAAATTGATACTTAAGAACTGATAGTCAAATTCTGATACCATGTACACTATAAAACTGATACCTAAAATCTGATGCTTTGTCCTTTAGAATAAAATTTCAATGGATTGTCCTTATGGCTGATAAAGCCTTTTAAATTTGTCCTTGACACTATTTTCCTCAACTACTAATTTATCGAGTTAAGAATTACTGGAATCAAATGTTGAATAAATCAACGCCACCAGAACAGAGTGGCCAAAAAATAATCAAAACTAATGCATGAAACTGGAATCCTTCAGGTTGCCAAAATTTTATAGTAGAGCATAGGTATATTTTTGGTATTACACAAAAGAACAAGATTAGAGCTAGTGCAAAATGTGTACAATATCAAAAATCAAGCATGGTGTAACAGTTAGCCAAACAAATGTATGGAAATCAGCTACTTTTTGTATACATTTTCAGATTGTTTCTACCTATTCATACTTTCTTTGTCAGTATACAATTTGAGAAAAATAACTCCAGCTTTGTTCACTGTACTCACGGCATTTGGAAGAAATCTGACTCAAGGCAACTTCTAGTGTTAAGAAATGCTACTAGAACTCCTTGGTAAAAGCTCCTCGATACCTACTTTCATATTAGGTGCCAATCTTCCATTAAAAACAGTGACATCAACTGAAAAAACTGAACACACTGGTCTGTGATCAGAGAATCTTGATTCACCGCGACTGTATGATAGTTGCCTTATTCCTTCACCATACCAAAGTATGCGATCACACCTAGTAAAATTTTCTCCCTATAAGCACAATGAATATGCAAGAAGTAAACCTCATTCTTGTTTTGATAAGACAACGAAGCTTACCATGCTGGAGTTCGGCGTTTCTTCTTAGACATTGTAGTCTCTCCAGCATATGCATCTGAATTATATGAATACTTGTATGTAGGTGCAAAGGATATCTTTCCTTCATTCCATCCTTTAAAAACTCTTCCAGATTCTCTTTCGATTTTGAGCTATTAAATTAAGAGAAGGTTTTACATTTTTGAAATTTTTCGGTAATGCAGTGCATTTACCATATAGTTAGAACCACGATTACCTGATCGTTCTCGAAAAGGGCATCCCAATTATTAAGTTCAAGCAAATTCCTTGTCATCGAATAACTTAGAGATATCCGGTAGTTAAGGTCGCCTAGCCATATTACTCGACTGTATGATATCAATAAATGAAATTAGAGTTTTATAAGCTATATTTTATTTTGTTGGTAGTGAAAAGTTTACTCATGGTCGGTGATTTTCCCAGGATTTCTTCGCCTTGAGGAACTCTTGCAGATTCTTGGAAACTGAGTATTCTTTAAGATTTCAATGACATCAGCATTCCTCCTCCTTTCATCTCCTTCTTTTTCTCCCGAGGCCAGGTGACTACACACAAAGCAGAAACTAGTTTGGTGCACTGACATGCTCACTGATATACATCCCTGTTGTTACATTTCAAATCCTAGTTATATACGAACAAATATTCAAACATCTATACCATATATACTCAAAGCATATGGGTCAATTGTGGGTGATAAGGTAAATCTGCTTTTAAATACATGGTATATGTGTTATGTGGTGGATGCATATATATAAAAAAAGAAATGAAGAGATGAAGTTTTTTAATCTGAAATACTAATATGCTCATTGATATCCATATCCGCAGTTAAAATTTGAATCCAAAATTTCAGAAAACAAATATAAACATGAGCACCAAGGACCTCCTAAGAACTCCTCTGGTAAAGAATTCGATGTCAACAAAAAAATCGAAATGTCAGTTTAAGCTGTTTTGAAATAGTTGTACGTGTTATAAAATTGGTGCATACTTCCTCCAAATGCTTGAATAGTGTCTGATTCATTTGAAGGTTTTATTTTATTTTTATAAGAAAAAACTTGTACACAAAGTTTCTGAAAATCATGAAATTATAAGACTTCACTGACCTTATTACCAAGATACCCCATGACGCCGCGTCCTATGCAAGAAACACGCAAATGCCCAACGTGTGGCACGAGTTCTCTTCTTACCCAAATGGTAAGGAAGATCCCAACCATTTTCTTGCAAGCTACAAGACCATACTTCATCTTATTATTACTCAAGCTTTTATCTTCGTTCACACCTAAAAAGCTACTATATTCTTCTCCTACCTCCACCTCCTCTTCGGAGGACTCATCACCAATAACATACGATTGTGGACATATGAAACAAGGTCCCGTATGGTATTTCTTTATTACTTCAGAAGGACAATTACATGTCTTGAATTGCCTCTTTTGGTCGGTTTTAAATGCTTGACTCAATGATTTTAACGAAGGCTTTGGAAAGAATGTACGAGACACTGATTTTGAAATCGGAGATGGAGAGTTATAATAGTTAGAATGAATAAGTGGAGTGTTTGGGCAGCTGACTGCTCTGGAGACTTGAGGATGGTTCAATGCTTGGTTGATTAGAGCTAGCCATTTTGATGCTGGTTCATTGTCTTCTATCACTAGTACATTCCCAGCATTTAGTGGCACTACTTCCTGAAACCTACACACAAGAAAATATACATTTATATGTGCTAAATTTGTACATTAGCATGAAGGGTCTGTGGTGATAGGTACTATAAATGTAAGTCTCAACTCCAACGTCTACAGGGAAGAAGAAATAACTAAGAAGCATTATGGATCGATTTTCACCAATTCTTATCATTCAAGTCAAACAATCTTTTACAAATTCATTTATGTTTCTCTTCAGTTTGTCCATCGAATCCTTTCTCGGTTATGTTATCCTTTTGACTCAATCATTTAGTAAACTCGCTTACAATTTTCCCTCCTTAGGTCTTCTTAATTAAGTAATTCATTCACATTGTTATTATATAACGACGGATTATAATAAAAAGAATACTAAGCTTGCTAAAATAGAAACTTACATAAAACAACTTTGCTATAATACCCGAAGTACTTTTGGGTATTTCACCCGAATAAGAGAGAAAAATATGGGATCCTACATCCTAATTTTAAGGACGAATTCAAGCAATTCATGGGTGGTTCCTGCATTTTATCTCACATTCGGGTAAAATAACATTTTTGTACATGAAATTATACCTCCAAATAAAACAGAAAAAAAAAAGAAAAAAAAAAAAGAAAAAAAAAAAAGAGCAAGCAATAACAAAAACCCAGAAGGTTACCTGCCAAGAATAAAATAAAAGCTTTACAAAATAATAATTGTATTACTGTTTAGTATCGCAAATTCAACAATATGATCTGTGATCTTACCCTAAAACATAGACATCTGTTCTGTCATCGACTGGAAGAAAATCATTGAGATTTAACCCGAATTCAGGAGTTTTTCCTCCAACATTCCAGGTAGCCGCAAATATTCTGTGTAGACAATGTATTATATATTATATAAGAAAACATGAAAAAAACACATAAATAAATATGTATGTTTATAATGCAAACAACACGAAACCTGTATGTTTGTTCATCCAGATTCTTTGAAATTGTAGAAGAGAATTCATCTAACCGCAGATTCTCTAATTGATAAGATGTATCAGCTTCTATATGCATCACAGAAAATATAATTATTAGACAATAATGAGAGTTATAAATTATGTGAAGAAAGACAATGTAGTAATCAAACAATAACGTTTACCTGAAAAAGTCTTCCTGATTGAGGTAGATGAGGTCTCAAAAAAAGTGGTGTTCTCACAATATTCAACTGCTTTTATTCAAACCAATCAAACAAAATTAAGTAATTTATTTCAAACAATGTCACAGTCTTTAACTATCAATGAGCTAAGAATGAGTTATATGTTTTATGTCTCAAGACTCTCAACTCAGCTAATAGAAGTAGTGTTCCACTAAAACTCTCTAACATGACTAAGTCATAAGCCATTGCTTCTGCTCTTTGTATATTAGTCAATATAGGGAAAATATGATAGACTTTAACAGTTTAACTAACCAGGTATGCCATTTCTTGTAATAGATTTCTTCTTCTTGCTTCCGAATAATCTCGGAACATATGACTGTGATTAATCCAAAAACAAAGTAACAGGTCAGGATTTTGAATAATGTGAATAATTTCATGGAATCAAGAAACTGTAACATCTGCTGTGATTTGAAGTTGTAATATATTGAGCGTAGATATAAAAGAAATCTAATACCTTTTTTCCCATTCCTTTGATCTTTGTTCTCTTCAGAAGAGAAATAAATTAACCTCCTTCTCTACACAACTTGATAAACTGCAACCAGCAGGCCAAGGAAAATATAAACTTTAAACAACCATTGAATTTATCAAAATCAAACTTGATGAAACTGTAATTTTCACCATTAAAACAAGATCATCGAACAAACCTGATGACAATGCTAACAGTTAGAAAACGCTTATTTAATTTTAAGTAAATGTAGAAACTAAATAATCAATTAAAGCCACATGGTACAACCTTAAAAAACACACAATTGTTCATATACCAAGATATTTCATCGATTTTCATCATTAAAAAACACAAAATACAAAACAGTAAGAAATAGATTAACATAAGAAATAATGAAAATTGAGAAAACCTATGAATAAACTCTGCAATGAAAATCGAAGTATGACAGGCACAGAACCCGAAAGCCGTAAAGACACGAATGGAAATTTCTGACGCAGAAGAATGACCCACTTGGCTAAAAAAAACAAGAAAGAAAATTAAACAGGAAGAAACATACACAAAATACATGCAATTGAATATTCTTTACATCTCCGTTTTTTTTTGTACACAAGTCCAAATGACATCGTAAACTACGTTACATTTTTTTTAGATCACGTGCAAAGCCTTCGGTATGCCCAAAAAAGTAGTAAATATTTGTATTTTTGACGTTTTTCAAAATTATATTTTGCTTTGGAAATTGGAAGAGGACTTTATATGACCTAAATAGGTAAATTTTCAGTAAGATTTATTTTTAGGCGATTGTTAAAGTCCCCTTTTGATCATGGGGAGTACCATGTTGAATTTTTTGATTCAAATATTTTATGAAGAGAATCCGATCAATTAATTGATTTGACTGCTTTGGTTAATTGATTAATTGATTTGATTGATTGATTAATTGATTTGATTGATTGATTAATTGATTGACAAATTGATTTGGTTGATTAATTGATTGGTTGATTGATTTATTCGATCATAGAAAAAAAGAAATAAAAGTCTATATTTTGGAGATATTTTGAAGGGGCAGTTTGAAAATTTGCTTAGGTCTTCTATTCTCTCTATATGCAGTCTTCTTGGTTAGATCAACAGAACAACAAGAAACAATGTAAGAATATTTGGAGAGGTTGTCCACCTACAGGGGATTGCCCCCCGGAGAGGACGATGTAGGAATTTGGGAAGACGGATGTCGAGTTGTGAAATCCACAAAGACGAGATGAAGATCTTATGGTATTGCAAACGCTTTTAGACCGTTAGTTTTGCGCAGTATAACTCAGGTGGTAAATGCATCTTTTGTAGGCGGTGGGGTTGTTTTCGTAATTGAGGTGTAGTCGTAGGGGTTTCAAATCCACTGGGGTGTATCTCGTTGTCTTGAAATCGAGGTTGGTTTTAATTGAGAGTATGTGTCGTTGAAAGAGCTTGGTTGACTTGTTTGTGAATTGTTGGAGATATGTGATATTAAATCAAGGTTGAGTATTGAATTTTTTGATTCAAATATTTTATCAACAGGATGTGATCAATTACTTGATTTAATTTATTTGATTAATTGATTTGATTCATTAATTAATTGGTTGATTAATTAATTGACTAATTGATTTGATTGGTCAATTGGTTGATTGATTGATTGATTTGATCATAGAAGGAAAGAAACGAAAGTCTATATTCTAGAGATATTTTGAAGGGGCAATTTGAATAATTGCCTCGGTCTTCTATTCTTTATGTATGCAGTCTTCTTGGTTAGATCAGTAGAACAACAAAAAACCATGCGAGAATATCTGATGAGGTTGTGTGCCTTCAAGGGCTTGTGCCCTAGAGAGGAAGATGTAAGAATTTGGGCTGAGAGTAGTTATTCCTATTTACTACTAAAAGACGTAGTTGGTGCCTCTAGATTGTCTAAGGATTTGTCGTCGTTCTTCATTGCCCTTCTGCTCCAACAATATTTGTAGTCATCTAGATATTCTTTACCTATCTCAATAAGGTTATTGATTCAACTGTATTTTGTTTATTTTTGGTTTTGATTCATTGAGTGTAAACAAAATTTGTTTTTGGTGAATCAACAAATAAGGTGGTTGGGTGAAATATTTGTGTATTGCAATTGTTTCCAATTGTGTTGTTATTTTCAATCAAATTCATTTGAAGTGATTGGGTGAAAAAATCCTATTTTTCGGGTGTTTTGTCAAACTTCCGCTACGTACAAAACCCCAACATACTATTTTCAATTTATTGTAAAATTGTTAAGAGGGATTAAAATAATTTAGCCCCCTCTTAAACATATTATAAAATTCCCAGTATTAACCCTATTATCCTTATTAGTGTAACCTTAAAATAATTTAGCCCCCTCTTAAACATATTAATAAAATTCCCAGCATTAACCCTATTATCCTTATTGGTGTAACCTTAAAACCTAAAACCTAATTAATTTGTACATTTTAATGATGGATAGTAAATAAAAATGGATACAATTAAAGTAATGGAGACACATAAATGTTGTGTGTGTAATCAAAAGTCATCGGATCAAGTAAGTAAACGTAATATCATATTGGAATTGGATGGTTGAATTGGAGTTATCGTAAATTCTGGTCTAATATTTATAGACGACATCGAGAATGTAAGTGCTGAAGATTACAAATAAGAAGGTAGGCAAAGATATTTTAGTCTATTTTTGTTTTTTGTTTTATATACAATCCCCTCTTAACAAATTACGAATAAGAATGAGTCCCTTAAAATTAATCCTCCTTAACCAATATTAGAGTCCCTTTAACAATCTTCTATTTTTATCTTTAATGTTTATCAAGAGTTCAGTAAAAAATTTGGTGTGCATTGTGTTATTTCTTTTAAAGAAAAAAAATAGGTTATTGTTTCTTGAGTAACTGTGTTTTACTATCTAAAACGACATAAACTTTCCTTAATTCCACTTAATGAGCTATTAAAATTAGTTCAAAGTTATACTTTAAAAGCTCACTTTGCCCGACTATGCAAAACTCTAGGTGAAAAGCTAGTTATTCGTTTTCACATAACTGTATGATGCTTATATAGGAAAAGAAACTGCAATTATCAAACTGCTAACCCCAAAAAAATAATCAACACCTAGTACGGATAAAAGAACTAGTCTTTAAGACAATTTAAGTAGATTCAACTTTAGATATTATCCGGACATAAGAGAAATCAAGTAAACAAGATTAAAAAGAAAAGAAGAAGAGAAGATTTAAGAGTAGTTCAGCTGTTAACGAAACTTACTTTTATTTTGAAGAATTTTTATTAAATCATAAAAAGTCACTAGTATGAAGGGGAGAGTCACGATAGCTAGGGGTAAGCAATATTTAATTATAACTGAATAATCAGACTAAAACAGTCACTTTGATTGGTTTGGCTCACTGAAACTACATCAGTTTGAGTTTGATTTGAAAACTAATTTTTTCTTAATTACTGGTTTAACCGAACTGACCGAACATTTACTTTACCATCCAAATAAATGGTATTGTAATACTTTGAATCATTGGTTTAGTGATAATACAAAGTTTACTTGTTAAAAATAAGTTAAAATTTATAATAAGCATAAAAATACAAAGTAAAAATGTGTTCAAACATAAACTTATGTTTTTATTTGAGTGAATTAACCATTTGAGTATTAACATCTCTTTGTTGTTTGATCAATTGGTTACAGGTCGAATTAACCACAATTAATTCATTTGATCTGGTTCTGTTTTAATTTTTCCGATTCCAATTCGATTCAACATTTTTTACCTCAAAACCGATAGAGTCGGCTGAAATCTCACACCTAATAGTAGCCTCTTTGATGACTGTTTTGAAGAAGGCGAAATTTAAAGAATGATTTATGTAGTGTGTAGACAGTTGTGTTAACGATACGGTTTATGTTGCAGTTAATTCGTACTTACAGGATTCTAGAGACAAACTGAATGAGATGATAAAAATCAGACTATGCAGTTAAAGCCCCGATAAATCCCTGCAAAATCCTCGCTATAACTCGTGGCGCTTTTCTATCGCTACACTATTTTATTTTCGTGCTGATAAACAGTAGATCCGCTCTAAGCCCCGCTGTTAACGATATTTTTTGTCAACACCGGAGATAGGTCTAAAGAAGTGGACCTAGGGATAAAATGAGATATTTAGTTTCCACAAGCATGAGCAAATTTACCGTTTCCTGTATATCAAGGTCTTGGGCTCGAAGATTAGTTACTCTTCTCTCAAGGGGTGAGTATCACGCTACGAGACTCAATAACCAACAGTTACCTTGGTATAAGGGTTCCCTAAGCGCAACACAAGTTAGGAAGCTAAACGACTTGTAGAAGGGTATTTCCGTAATCTAGGCTTAAGGGTAAGGCTCGGGAATGAAGCCTTTGCTGTGGAGAAAGCATAATGAAGCAGGCGAAAGAAGTAGAAAGGCAAATCACATAAATTATGCTAAGTGTCGATTCACTCTTTATTGTCCATGGATTTGAGTACATAAGTATTTACAAAGAAAACCCCCAAATTGATTTAGAAATCAGGGTTTACTTTATAAAAAATGAGTATAAGATTGGAGAATGAGCCAAAGTCCCCTCAAATGTGACCCTAGGGTCTTATTTATAGACGAATCGGGCCCCCTTTTGTCATCGACTTAGCAGAATCCCTTTCGAATGTGGTAATGGCTTTTGGCCGCTAAACACCACTCGGCTCCAGTAGTGGTTTCGACCGCCTTTCTTTCCATTTGGCATTGTCACTGGGTCCTATCTGGCTTTTGGATCTTTAGTTTCAGCTTTAGGAGCTTAATCTTGATGCTGCTTTTCATATGTATCAATACTAAGTTCTTTGGTATAGATAACTTCCAAAGCAACTTTCAGTCTTCGACAACATGCTCTGGTTTCGGCTTCGATTCTTCATAGTCTTATCCTTGAGATTTCGTTTCTTGTTACTTCAGAACTGTTACCTCTTTCAGTTTCAACACTAAGCAAATTAGTGTGAATAGCTCTTCTTCTTACAAGCTTTGGTTTACTTTTGGTGAGTAGGTTTCAGTTCTGCGGCAGAATGCTTTCGATATATTTCTTGATGACTCCTGAAGTTGTTCCTAGGTGGTCGACAGACTTTGACTCCGATAGCTGGCTTTTAGAGTGTTTCCCCTGTGTTCTTGGTTCTTATGGTTTCGACATCTTTACCTCCTTCTGCATCGACACTAAGTTAATTAGCGCCGATAGCCTTTCATTTCATTCTACCTTGCTTAGTGCTTCCTATCGTGTTTCGGATAATGTATTATTCTCTCCTGGTCTCAGGTCATGGGTCATAGACTTCCGGCTCTTTATCTTCTTTGCTTGCCTTCAACCTTACGCAGTATTCTTTCGGAACAAAGCCTATGTTGATGGCCTTTAGTATCGGCACTGCTTTATCGCAGTTACCTTTCGTATCGATATCAAGATTTTCTCCTTTATGTTGGTGCCGATAGCCTATTGATCCAATTGCCACTTTGATGCTTTCAATCTCAATTGTCTCAGCAGCTTATTGTTAGTTCATGTTTCCATATCATTCTTTTGGGCTGGTTGTAGTCCAATACCCCTCCACCGATAACCAGTTTCGATGTTGAATTTTGGTGGTATCATTAGCCCCCTTTTTTGAAGGGGTATTTTTGACTTTTCAAGTCAAACTTTTTGCCTTCCGTATCGTATTGTACTCCGACTCTCTGTCCCTTGAATTTTTTGACAATAATCTGCACCGTTCATCTTTAATCTGTTGTATAGTCAGGATCAGAAAATCTTTTAATACAAGTTTTTCTTCTCCTTTTGCACCTGCGTAGAATCAAGCTCAAGCAAGTTTACTATTTCCTAGGGATATGCAATTTTTCAGATCACACATTCAATTTTATACTAGTAAGTATTTAGTCGTTTTTAAATTAGAATTCGAAAATCATCCGCTTAGCCAAGTCACTTGGCTTTTTAGGAATTTAAATTCTTGATTAGAACAAATTTTTGTAGCAAAGGTGGTTTATCAATTTTTAGTGGCAGATAGAATGGGTAATTCATCTCCCTAAAACACCTTTAGGGTTTGTTCTTCAAAAAGGACATATACGGGAATGATCTTTACCATAGAGGTGATGTTCTGCCCTGTTTTATTTACTTTCGACTCAGTGGGTGGCGGAACAGTGCAGAACGTGTTACCGAGACTTATGACCTTCATTTTCAGTATTGGAAAAGTTTGAGATTATGGTATTGAAGTAATTTGAAGTTGACTTTACTGGTACCGTGTTTTAAGTTCGTTTAGGTTTTCGATGATGACATCTAGACACTTGGTTAGGGCTTTTCCGACACCAAGCATTGTTGACATTTCGACTTTCTCCGATATTAGCCTTTCGTCATTGTGGTTTTGGTATCGGGTAATCAGCTAGATCATCACAAATACTTAACTATTCATACACATATATAAAGCGTTTTTATCTCATGAACTTCATTAAAACTCTTGTTATTAATGTCGTTTATAAGGCGACTGAAGAATTGGGACAGAGGTCAATCTTGTTGACCTTGGACAACCTTCACAAGCACTATCTTCTTCTTTTTGGGCAAAAGATTTTAGGGTGACCACCCTTTCATTTTACTAATGCTAAACACTTATCCTTAGGATTTGACACTTTTACCCCTCGAACTCCTTTGTTTCTAGGTACTTGATGTAAGATGGTGTTTTTTTTTGCTGGAGCGATCCAATTTTTATATTCATGTTATAGCCTCCTTAACCTTTATTTCTGATTATAACTGCTTTAATAAGCTTCCTAGGCTACTGAAGAGATGTTTATCATGGCTACTCTGGACAGATCCACGGATGTAGCTAAAAAGAGGCTTGTCTCCTCTGTTAGTGATTCAACTCCTAAGAGACATAAGTGTGATATTTCCACCCTTCCAACTTCTTGCAAGGATGTGGCTATAGGACCTACTGGCAGAAGAATCCTGGATGTACCGCTTCTACTATCGAGACTATTTTTGATGTTATTTTCTCTCAGGCAGTGACTTTAGGAAGCAATTTTATAGGTAGTCCTTTGATGTAGGGGCATATGAAGGAGTGTACGAAATTAAAGGTATATTTTAAGAAGGTTGAATTGGTGTTGGAGGTTGAGAAAAGGGCTAAGCTCCTCTTGAATGGTCATGTGTTGGCGCTTCAATTGTTTAAGTGGGGAGTTAAGGACGGAGAAGCCAGAATGGTGGCTAACCATATAGAGAGGCTCAAAGAGAGATGACCAACTTTCCCAAGTCCAGTGTGCACTTTCCAATGCCAGGCGTATAATTCATTAAGCCAAGAACATGGTTTCTTTATTTCTGGGTCTCACTACCCGAGGGAAATCCTAACGTCTTATGAGAACGCTCTATTGTTTGCGTATTCCGACAATTTTTAGAAGTACCCAGCATTTGCATTTCCTTTAGTTCACTCTATTTTGGACCAGGTTATGCGTAAGATCGAGCAGTTTAAATAAGGTATCCATGCGTCTGAGGAGGCCCTCGGTTGTCTTGAAGTCCTTTTGTATATAAAGGACCTTCTAGATGATGTTGGTTTATGCGAGGAAGAGGGCATATCTACTGATCCTGATGATGATTGGGACAAAGAGGATGGTGATCATAACCTTAAAGGTAAAGGGCTTCTTGGTGCTTTGAATGGAGAACAAATTATTTTCCTCCTTCTGTAGGTAGTGCTCATGTTACCAAAGAAATATCTCCAGACCCTTCGGATGTTCCTCTTAATCTGGGCTTAGCGGGAATTTCTTTCAGAGATGGTGATTCCTCAAGTCAAGGCCAGAAAGAATCGGTGCAGCTTGTTCAACTTGAGATGTCTGCTGTTCAGGTATGGCTCCTACTTTAGTTGTCCTCTTTCTTACCTTTTAAGGATAACCTATTTCCTATAACATCATATGATTGAACATGCAATATTTTGACAATAATATAGAGCTAGATAATAATCAGAAGAGGATGTAACTTAGCCCTGCTTTGAATGAGTGAAGCTGTTAATAATTTTAAAACATTTCCGACGATGATCTTCTATTTTACCGACTCCCTATTTCATTTTGTATTGTAACTGAATGCTATTTCACTTGAAGATGCATTTTCAAGAGAAGCTTTACGCTCGTATTCTAGCCTTATGAGTGGGTGTTTATCACAAACTCTTCCTCAAGCTTCATCAGGTTTTGAAAGGGATCCTTTAATATGTGACCTTCGTCGCATTTGTGTGAAATATGGGCTCCTCCTAGGTAGGGTCGTCAATTTATAACACGGCCCGAAACACGACTCGTAACCCGCACGAAAAAACCCCGACTGTAACGGCGGGATTTTCGACCCAGAAAATCAACATAAAAACACACTGTTGACTATTCAAGCATCGAAAACACCAGGACATTAATAGAAGAATATAGAGGGTGAGAAAGAAAAGATAGAACTAATAGAATAGAAGAAGAAGAAGATCACAACTGAACAGAATCAGAGTAACACAAAACTCGCAGCGGAACAAAATAAGATGTATTATATAACATAACTTTGAATACAAAACTGTATTGTATATACATACCATTATCAGAGTACAATACATCATATCACAACGGAAATAACTCTACATAACTAATGGTGAAGCTTCCTGCTTTTGAGCTCCTCCAAGTGAATCTGCAAAGCCTGAAACACTTGACTGCCCGTACAAATTTGGGCACCCAAGAGTTTAAGGAAAACAAACAAAATAAACTCTGGGTCAGTCATGGGACTGGTGTGAGTAAATTCCAACCATACTGTTTAACTTTGAAAATCCTTTTCCAAACAAGAAGGTAATAGTAAGACCAACCCACACATAAACATGGACGGTTTTTACCTTACTATAACCCAACATATTTTTATATCAAACTTCAGTGATATTATAATAATGTCTACTCAATTAAATCATCAAGTAGCAGAACGCTTGCATCTCACGCTCCACATATATATAGTATAAAATCATAAACCGCAGGGCACTTATTGGAGATTGAATTTCAACAAACAAGGTATGGGAGCACCTTCTTAATAGTGTACTCTAGAGGGGATACACTCAGGGTTCAACAAGAACGTCTTGCAACCCGGCCACACATGACCGCTCACTCATTTAGCTTGAGTGTCGCGAATATATTGCCACCACGGTTGCAGGCCATCCAACCGTCATCCGAAGATACAGAATCGAAAAGAAGTATAAATATGAATTTTCTCTAGATCGGTGACAATACACCCTGCTTGGGGATGACCCAACTAGCCATGCTGCCTAGCCCAACTTCTGTCATTCTCGGTTGTGAGGCTAGAGGCTACGTTTATCTTCAGAACATCTGATCACCATTCACTTTGAATGTCACATCGTCAAATCCGTAATCACACATTGATTACACAAATGAACATTGGGTGTAGAATAAAGAGAAGTTATCTTCTCCCCACCAACTCGGTATATTCGTAAAATCAACGGCGTGACCGTTGGAAATACGCTGTCAAACACTCGTCCATACAAGTTTTCCTGGGACTGGACAAACAAAAACACACCATTCTATAACTGGACGATCCCTGCATTTAACTCCGTCTTCAATTTTCTTCAGCATATCTAATTCGCAACGATTATGCCTATACGGAGTGGTTTTCGGGTAATAACCCAACCGGTCTCTCCGTATTGACAACGACGGTCAAACACTTCGATAGTCGGTTATTTAACTATCGGAGTTAAAACAACATTCATTCTAATGTATAATTAACATCGCACAACCACGGGTATTTTTAATTTTAACATTCGACTTTATTATTCGAATTCTCATATCTTACCAGATATTTCTCAAATCCCGTTTTAGCCTTTCCATACTTCTTGGAAAACATTTCCAGTTATTATAAACTCTTATTCTTTCATGTTCCAGAAAACATACGTTATTAACGTTCGAACTATTTTCATTAATTTCACATTCTTTATTTTCTGCCCTTGGACAATCTACCCTATTTGCATTGGAAAATACTTCCAATTTCATTTTAACCTTTTAATCGGCCCAACGTTCACTTTTAAAACATTATTCACTTTGAAATGTGAATATCATTTCTATTATAGAAATCTGAACATCTTTATCAAATAAATCAATACCATGATCCCGTTTATCGAAATCTCTTTCATACTTTATATATTCCTATTTCACTTTGTAAACTCTGTTTCTAAGTCAACTTCTTATCAAATCGATATCAAGTTTAAACTAAGTACTGACTCCTATCCTCTTTAACATTTATTTGTTTACAAATAAATGTTAATTATTATATCAGATTATAATCCCTAAAAATAGTTTACTTTTAATACATTCGACATCGTCGAATTCTAGTTACAAATCCTAATGGTTTAATTCTAATCACATTTCGAACATCGAAATGCTGTCATCAGTTTCTAATACGATTCCCCAATTCTTTTTCTAAACTCTTTCTTATATTTCTTTGAACAAACGTCGTTACTTATTACTCTAGAATAATTGGATTTCAAACCAAACTGTTACATTTCCTAGGAAGTGCTGCTATATATAAAAGTCATGCTTAAGTCAAATCAACAGCACTTAATTTGTCGCTATAGTTCTAAACTTGTCATACGCTGTAATATTCTCCTTATAACTAATTACAGTCACACTTACCTTATCAACAGCGTTATTTTATTGCTATAGTTCAACTTGTCATACGTTGTAATATTCTTTGTTATAACTAATCTTGACATAACAGTCACACTTATCTTATCAACAGCGTTATTTTATCGCTATAATTCTAAGACTTGGATACACTGCCATATTCCTTTTATACAAAAACCTTGACATCTCTTTCCGTTACAAAAATCTTGACATATCTTTCTGTTACAAAAATCTTGACATCTCTTTCTGTTACAAAAATCTTGACATCTCTTTCTGTTACCAAAAAATCTTGACATCTCTTTCCGTTACAAACTGATATCGTTCCTCGGTAATAGCGAAGCCGTTCAAGTTGGGGTATTTTATTTACCTCTCAGACCTTGATCGACAACGTTCTTACCTTAGAACCGATACAAGTCTGTATCCAAATTCCTTATTACTTAATATATTTATTAAATCGTATTTCCTTGTTGTATTTTGGAATATGGTTTTACAACACCATATTCTTACTTTGGAATCTCTGTGGTTTATGAATATTTAATTTAAACATTAACTATTTGCTTTCTCCATTTCCCAGTTCTTATCTATAACTTCTTAAATGGTAATTAACTCTCATTAATTTCGATAAACTTATTTCTAACCTGTTTTCATTAGATTAATTAAAGACCAATTAATCTAATAATCATGTTCCCAAATAACAGTTGATTAAATCAACTCATTTCCATCAGTAAATTCGTTAACTGATTTTAATTACTTCTTAACATTAGATTAATCTAATTAATCTAATGATATCTCTAAATTATTTATCTTAAATATAATTATCCAAATATTTAATCGTCGGATAGTTTTTACTTTATAAACTTGTTTAAATATCAACAATCGCTTTTATTTGCTTTATAAAAACGAACTCTAAAATACTGGTTTATAATAGAACTTCTATTATAATTTAAAACTTCACTTTAATTATAAAAATATAACTTCTATAATTAACTTCATTGATTTGCCTGACGGTAAATCAGTTTCTTAACAAAACGATGGTTTTACGGTCGACTGTTAACCCTTTCTAAATCGATATCGTTTATTTATTTAATCTAAACAAATGTTGAATTTCCGTTCAACATCAATATTCACACCGAGTTTTAAATATAATTCGAGTTCAAACAGTGCATACAAAACAAACAGTACATATAAATATCGAGGAATCCGGTCGGATTCCTCCAACCGGTTTCCGCATCCACAGATGTCAGTCAACACAATTTTCACTAACTCTATACTAGGGGTTATTCTAATCGGTGGAATCAATGTCCAACTGATGATGTGTACATATATATAACGGTATATAATACTCAACCAAATTAATTGTAATCTACCTAATCGACTGTCACACAGCATTCAAACAACATTAAAATATAATTGCAATATTTTAAAATAGATCAGAGTTAGTGATTTTACTCACCTTGGCGCGTTAACCGTTAAATAACGATTTGCGTCAGTCGATCCGGTCTAGCGTTTGATTCTGCCATAAATTCAAACGTGCTCTAAATTCGCTCCAGACCAATCCCATTGTGTAGCCATTTTGAAATCAGGTAAAAACACCCTTTAAATATGCACTTGCTGAAAATGCCTCCTTCCCTATGCATACCGCTCGGACTTCATGTGTCTCATCTCCTCTCCATATACGCGTATAACCGTGTTTATCGCACATATCATATCGGGAGTAAATAGCCCACTTAACGTGATTAGGCATCTGTATCACATTGTATACACATGCGTCATATATGGTTAACTGTAAACACGCCGGTCCTGGAATTGTACAATCATGTCGTCAGAATACCGCACCAGCTCTTTTCTTTTTCTTTTTATCCCTTACGGGTCTTGCTTCCTTTCTCACTTCTTTTGTTTGAAATAAATCTGTTTGTTTAAACCGGGCTTCACTACTAACCATACGGCCCATTTGGCACTCTCACAAACCCGTACTACAGTAGTATCTCCTCCCCAACACCTAAAACTTCACGTATTCTTTCCTTATTACCGGTGTCCATTTCCACCAACATGAAGACTCCCAACTCCATGCTCGAAATAACATCAAACAGAAAAGATGCTTCACTTCCTCTTTCATTTTCGCACCCTTCTATCATTTGCCGCCATTTCCTGCTCAAGTTTCCCTTCCTCTCCCTATGATGATTCACGTTCACACTTTTGTTATATATATATATATATTTTACTCTGGGCGTTGGCGGTTTACACCCGCCCAATGCCATCCATGCGTCGGTCCTCTTGCAGCAACTTCCCTTCAAACCGCATTTCCCATCTGTAGTTGTCATTTACACTGCTCCTTCCTTCTTTCTAGCCCTCCACGTCCACTTGCTACACACCGCCCTGAACCCCCTCGCAAAACTCCCAAAACCACCCTTATATACACAAGACCATTGTTGTGCTTTTAACGTCCACTACTCCCCACGTTTTACATATAAACACACACTAAAGTCTTCCATTTTCATGCGCCATGCACCTTGCATAATACCACTTAACCTGGCCCAAACTCAGCAGTCCCCTCTCCCCACGTTCTCTCCTTCCACGTTACACAACGCGACTTCAAAATGCTGATGCCACATATACAGTAGATGTCTTCAGTTTGTAACATTGTTTCCCTCATAGATCTTCATGCAAGCTCGCCACACCACGCTGAACTCATATATAAACTTGTTTTTTTGTTATTCCGCCCAGTTAAGTTTTTCCGAGGAGAAAGGTTGAAGAGTCAGCTTGTTTTATATAGGCAGGATTCCTTAAGCGTTAAGTATTGGTAGGGTGTGCTTTTTCTCCTTAGCAGCATGGGTCTTCGTACTGTGTAGGGTAGATTAGCGGTGAGGTTTTCCATGTTCAGCCTATAGCGTATGGGTGTAATTTGTATATAGGTTAGGGGTATGGAGTAGCATGTTTTGAATGTATGGCCTTGTACGTGATTCATTGAGGGGTGTGAATTTTCATTTGATATAGGCTGTAGAGTAGTCGTCTAAGGGTGCTGTTGATTTGAAAAATGCATAGGCAAAATACTTAAGCATGAAGTAAGGGAGGAGACGGTACGGAAATGGCATGGCTACAGGTATTTAGTTGGCTGGAAGAGCGTGTATTGGAGTAGGTCCTTATATTTTATTGTCTTGATATAAAGTATTAGTTATGGGATAAATTTTCTGGAAGTATGGTATGTTTTCTTTAATCATAAGAAATAGGAAATGGACCATCCCGACAAATATCTTTTATGTTTATCCATACATACAAGGTTTGTCTTTCATGTTTACCGATCGTCTCATTGACAAATATGGAAAAAATGGTTTTCGTTCATGTCTAAACCGCTGCAGACAGAAATAAAAATACCATCGTGTCCAGCAAGATGTCACGATCCCAAAAATATAATAATACCGGTAGATTAACTCATATTTTGAAATCCCAAAATATCGATACAGGGTACGCAATACTCCAAATAAAAAGTTGCATATTTAATTAATTAAAAATTACAGTAAAATTCTAAAAATTAAATTTCGCTGCACCTCAAAAGAACCTTGTCCCGGTTTGCATCCGATATCAAGTTTTATTCAAATAACTGTTACGGTCGATATATGATTTCACAGCGACTTTTCGAATATTTGATTTGGACGTATCTTGCAATCTATACGACGAAATCTTCATTTTCCACTTCTGTTAGAAAGATACAGTTCAACAGATTCCAACGTTTCTTGTTTTGAAGAAATCCGATTCAAAACGAGTCCGGTACACTCAGTTGAAGTTCAGAACGTTAAATTACGAACTACAGCGTCGTTATGGGCTCGATTATAATTAATATATATCTTTATACGTTCAACTTCGTTTTAGTTAATATATAAATCCACTTATATTACAAATTCAATATTTAAACTGATTTAAATATTCAAATACCCACCGACAAAAATGCGAGACGTTACAGACCTTCCCCCTTAAAATAATTTCGTCCTCGAAATTGCTAAGATAGGGAAAATGCTACAATCTCTGTTATAACATGGTTAAAAATCTTTTTGGTTTACTTCATAATTCCAGTTTCCACTGAACTGATTATTTCCAGTTAAAATATTAATTCCTTATTATTTCGAATATTTTCAAAATTTCTGAAAATTTCCTAACAGCTTAAATTTTCAGAGAATCTCGCCAGCATCTCCTCTGCACGGCTTACTCGGTACTACAACAACTTGCCACTCCGGGCCTTCTCCAATCCAAAAGAAAATCAAACAACCAAACGGCTTACCCAAACTGACTCATAAAAAATCTCATACTCGTATATAAACGTGTACCTTCTATGTTGGGCATTCAACTCTATCTCTGCCATCTGCTATCAAACCAGCATATCCAAGCATCCTTGGTTGATCTCCCATCAATCCGTTCTCAAACCAGTCTTTCGCTTTTACTAAGCCAAATTTCTATTTCAACTCCGATTCCACTCTCAGTTCTTAACCTTGTTAAGTTTTATTACGACATTCCATTTACTGATTTATTTCTCAAATCAGTTATCTCCATCTCTAATTCAAAATTCGATTCTTATTTTCCAAGAATCAATTCATTTTTAATAACTCGAATCTCCAATATTTTTCTTTTATAATTTTCATTCTGGATCTTTACAAATTCAGTCCAGTTTTGTTATCTTTGTTTAAATTCCATTTTTACCATTTTAACTCCATAAGTTAAATTTTTATTTCAGAATTCAAATTCCTGGGATTTATTTCAAATCAGTTTGAAATCATATATAATTCAAAACATTTGAATTTCTGACAACTTGTTTCTCAAACAATACAAAACAAAATCCTTGGTAGTAATCCGTCACTTACCAGCTCGAAAATGAACACCGACAATGTCGCGATCATCATCGGAAGTTATTTTCCAACCATCGAAGTGAGTTCAATACTATATTGCTTTAAAAACTCATTTATAATCACTCTATTTTTGAAATTACTTCAAAATATCTTTCATAGCACTTGGAAAACAAATTTTCAAATCTCCCAGGATTTTAAAATTCTCTTATATTTAATTCAAATTCAATTTCAATTCTTTTCCAAGTTTCTAGAGTTTTGTTTCAATTCTGGTTTTTAATTCAGATTCAGCTCATCTGATTTTGCATATCATACTTATATAATATTTCGATTGGTAATTTATATTACTAACTCAATTATAATCCTGTTCGATCATAATAATGATCACATATCCAATATATTATATTAATATCAAGATATACACTTCTTTTTATATCAAAATATACTTTGGGTAAAATTATTTTATTTACCCCGCTTTCAAAACAATATCATGTCGAATTACTCTGTTCAAGAGTTTAGAAACACCTATCGACTCAGTTTGCATTACTGTTTCGACCAGAATTCATAAACCACTCGACTGACCAGTCAACACAATATAAAACGGTTTTTATATTGATTACAAATACGTGCTCATATATATACACTCAACTCAATCTAGAGTATTACTAACTCCATCTCTATTGAGTTACGCCACAGAGCCAAGGTAATCACTTAACCTTATGCTCTGATACCATCTGTAACGGCGGGATTTTCGACCCAGAAAATCAACATAAAAACACACTGTTGACTATTCAAGCATCGAAAACACCAGGACATTAATAGAAGAATTTAGAGGGTGAGAAAGAAAAGATAGAACTAATAGAATAGAAGAAGAAGAAGATCACAACTGAACAGAATCAGAGTAACACGAAACTCGCAGCGGAACAAAATAAGATGTATTATACAACATAACTTTGAATACAAAACTGTATTGTATATACATACCATTATCAGAGTACAATACATCATATGTAAGAACCCGTAACTTCCCCGTGAAGGAAAGCGCGGATACTTTGAGAACAACACACATATGAACGCAGACGGAAGAACATTTCATTGTTATTACAACAATTCCATCAGATACAAGAATATACAGAGTATAACTGAATAAATTACATTCGATAAATATCAGAGATTACAATAAATTACATAGCAGCGGAAAAATAATACAAAAGCACAACTAGAAGTGATACACGGATACAGAGCTTTCCGAGCATCGTTCCAGCTGTAAATCAGGACCCTGTGAATATAAATCTGCAAAACCAAAACTACTAGCTGCCCGTGTGAAAAATAGGGGCACCCAGAGTTTAGGTTAAAACAATAAACTCCAGGTCAGTCATGTGACTGGTGTGAGAACTAAAACAGTTATAATTCTTTATTTTAAAGTTCGGTAAATCAAGGGACCACGCCGTATAACACGGAACGGGTTTCCTCCCAAGAATACCAGTGCATAAAACAAACAGCGCAATGCTAAATAAAGAAAAATGAAGCTGTTATAAGACCCAGGTCCCATCACACAATGCAACGCAAGCCGGAGGATAGGGTTTTTACCTTATAACAGCCAAAGCATGCTTGATACGTTTAAAACACATTATTTGATACTATAATAAGTGTATAGTGTCAAAACAATTCAAATCATAAATATCAATCATAGGCGGCATGGGTACCATCTATCATGTCGCCATACTAGTTCTACAATTAAAACCGAATTATCACGTATTGGAAATTGGATTCCGTCATGAGCCGAGGCAAGGGGCAAGCTCCTCTCCGCGTTCGAGACACTCTAGCAATGCCTCAGGACCCCACTCTGATCCTTTGGAACCTCCAAGGCCGGTCCTCTCTTACTTTTGAGGATTAGTTATTCCTGAACACACGTTTCCCGGTCCTTACAGACCTATATCCGAGGCGCCTCATATCCAACAACCACACAGGTGAAAAGTATATAAATGTCAGGGCTGGTAGGTCACTGACACCACCCTAGCTAGAAGGAAACGTCGTGCACTCCTTGGGTCCGTATCCCGTTTTTGACTCATACCGAGGTGTGAGGCTCGCGAATTCACGTTATACACAAAGCTATGCCACACAGGCCGTGCTTTGATCATCAACCACAAGACTTTGCTTTTCAACAGAAGCCTTGATCAATTGCCACTTACGCATGCCACACAGGCAACTCACTCCATGCGTTTGATATCCATCAATATATAACCCCTGAGCTCGTACGTCTCAGAGAAGGGCGTTAAGCAAGAGAATAAATTCTCCGCCGCCAAACAGATATATATTTAATAGAGATCAATCACACGGACTAAAATCCAATGTCAGACACACAGTCCATTTACTAGTCCGTTCTGGGTCTGAACGAAACCGGAGGCACTTTCCTCGCATATCCATCGATCTCCAAGTACGTCTGGACGATCACCGACTGTTTCCCTCATCTTGGGTGTACAGCCCAATCAAGATCATCAGTAATCACCCAAACGATGTGAAGACTTCCGGTCTTCAACCACCGTCTTCATCTTCGACATCTCGTCGAATCGGTTATTCAGAATGGGTATAAACCCGGCCTTTCTGAATAACCCACGTATATAATAAACGAATGTTACACAAACACAACAAACGCCTCATTCCAATTCAGAATATTCTTTTATTCACAATATCACATTCTTAGGGAAAGGTTCCCATTAATTTTATCCAAGATAAATTCTTCTAAATTTATCCTTTAATCCTCCTTTGGATATCATTTCAAACTAGTCGGGATTAACGAACCACACCGAAGTAATTATTTATTTTATTTCCCAATCCCAACCTATATATCCCATGGAGAAAACTGGTAATACTCCACATCTAACACCACGGTGTTATCGGTAAAATTAATTACCATTTCACGTTCAAATCTAATTAAAGATTTAACTATCGCTTTGGAGCAAAACTGGTGGTACTCCACTCTCGATCACTTTTCAGATTTGATAATTTAAATTATCAATTCACTTTTCAATCTAATTAAAGATTCATTAAAACTCCACTTAGTTTTAATCTTCTCAAAAATCAATATTCTGCCTTTAACTGGGTTAAAGAACCAATGTCATCAAAAACACGATTCACGACAAACCAAATCACATTTGATATTAAATACAAGGCTCTGAATAGAAAATATATCGGCTTATATTCAATATCAAATTCTGAAACCAACAAATATCGTATTGGAAATAACGATATAAAATATCTTTCAAATCCCCATAACAATATTTGTATAGTCACGAAATTCAACATCGAAATATCCCGAAGATAATTTCGATTCAGCTCCAGTCCAATCCACGTATTGGAAATTATCGATTATTTTCAAAATCACTTTCAAATTCAATTTATTTATTTTAAAAATAAATTGATTTCAATTCTAGTTCAAAACTAGTTCATTTCGATAAAAATCTATTTTTATCTTTTCAAATGTGGAATTTTCCAGCCCAAATCTTTCCAATTCACATATTATAATTTTACACAAATTATAGATATTTTTAATAATTTTATCAAGGCCCGTACAATCGATTTCCAACAACGGCCATCGAACTGCACTTACAGCGACCTTTTTCGAATTTGATTTGGACATAATTCCAAATCCAACCGTTAGATTTCAAATTTCTAATATTCATTGGAAAGCTCTTTTCGATACGAACCCAACGGTTCCGGTTTTAGGAGAATCCGACGGTCGGATCTCCCGCAATGTCCGTTTGAAATAAATGGTCGAAATTCACGAACTACCGCGGCGCGGCGCGTTCTATTCAGGCCATTATATATATAATATATATATATTATATATATTTCGTCGGTTTCCTTTTTAAAACGAACTTTATAAATCGTTTTAACTTCGTTTCAAAACCATTTCAACACTATTTCCATTCAAAGCCAAAATTGAATTCTTCTTTATAAATTCGTTTTAAAAATTCATTTCTATTCAATTCAAATTTTAATTCAATTTGAATTCATTTCAATTCACTTTCAATTCAATTTGAATTCGTTTTCAATTCATTTCATTTCGAAATCGTTTTCAATTCAATTCATTTCGAAATCGTTTTCAATTCAATTCATTTCGAAATCGTTTTCAATTCAATTCATTTCGAAATCGTTTTCAATTCAATTCATTTCGAAATCGTTTTCAATTCAATTCATTTCGAAATCGTTTTCAATTCAATTCATTTCGAAATCGTTTTCAATTCAATTCATTTCGAAATCGTTTCAAATCGATATAAATATCGTTCACGTCGAAATAACGCATCTCTAATCAACACGGCTTTATATTTTTCAAAACTCCTTTATTCTATCCAACAAATGAATATTTATCCCATTCAACACATGAATCTATATTTCTTTCATCACACGACTAATCTCAACACATGAGTACTGTCAACACATCACTATTTTTGTTATGTAAAATATTTTATAAAACTATGGTATCTATCGTTTGATTTTGATTAGACTTCTACAAGGAAGTAGTTCTAATTTTAAATATGATAAAGATGTAAATTTCATTATATAGAATATTTCACTCAACACATGAACATCGTCAACACATGACTATTTTTATATTCAACACATGAATTCTCTTTTATAATATTCATTATTTTTCAAATTGGAATGAGGCCCAATCAATCACCATATAACGTTAATTATATGGATTCCATACAACACGTGTATATAATAGCTTTGAAAAATAATCAATCATCAACCAAAGTGCACTACACTGTATAAGCACCAAATATAAATAATTGACGCTTACACAGTCTGTCAATCGACCGATCGACATATTTAATCAATCAGGATGAGTGAACATCAAATTTCATCCCAACACCCGTGTGGGGTTTCAAACAATCAAACACAGATTTCATTTGTGCAGTTGGGCGATGTGTAAAATTTATCGACCCAATCAATATCAGTCAAATCAGTGTATATAAACAAATCGACCGATTTGTTTATAAATATTTATTTATTCACTTTCACGTTAAAAATTATATTTTTAACGATAAAACAATTTATCTTAACACTTGAATTTCTATTCAGTTCATTTATTCAATAAAATGATATTTTTATTTTTCTAACATATTTTAGAAAATTTCGGCGGCATAACGGCACGATACTAGAAACGGGACAAGGCCTAGCCTTATCCCCGGTCTAGTGAAGGCCCACGCCATTCACACATCAATCAAATCAATTTCAATTCACCCAATAATTCAGTTCAAAACAAATAATCTAACCAACTACACAACCAAACAAACAAGTCCATGGTATGTGGACGGGTGTCGGGTGCTTCTAATAAGCACCGTCTGCATTCTAGTATATATATATATATATATATATATATATCTAGAAAAATAGAATTTGAGTGAGAGGTTCTCACCGAAAGCTATCCTAGCTCCACGACACTTCATTGATAGAAATCTTCTTCGTTATCCCGTCTTCGTCATCTTCGCTGCCCGTAGTCACTATATATATAAAAATCACACATTTTTATATTCTGATGTTTTTAAAATAGAAATCACATTTTCATTTATTTATTTTCAATTTAAAAGTCATATATTTATAATCACCTCATATATTTAAAAATCGAATTTTTACTACGCTATTCAATATATAAAAAATCATATTTTTATTTCGAAGTTCAATATATAAAAAATCGAATTTTTACTTTCACGCTATATGGATAAAAATGCTATTTTTACACCGCTACTATATAGATAAAAATTCTATTTTTACATCGTTATTCTATATATAAAGATCTCGCCTTTTTAAATTCAAAGATTTCACCTTTTTAAATTCAAAGATTTCACCTTTTTAAATTCAAAGATTTCACCTTTTTAAATTCAATCACTTGATTTCAACGTATATAAAATAAAAATCAGATTTTTATTTCGTTACATATACAAAGATGATATTTTTATATTCTCTATCCTATAAAGATTATATTTTTAATACTTTAAAAATATAAAAATCATATTTTTATCACTTTAAAAATATAAAGATCATACCTTTTTCCAATTTAAAATCCTATCTTTTCACCTTTCAAAATACGATCTTTTCACATTTAAAATTCCAACCTTTTCTATTTTAAAGTTTAAACCCCTTTTTTTTTTATTTCAAACCTTTTAAAATAAAAATCAATTTTAAAACTCGTTTTTAAATCAGTTTTTAAAACAGATAAAATTCAGATCTTAAGTAAAATAAAAATCAGTTTTATATTTTCTATTAAATCAGTTTTAAATTTTCTATTAAATCAAAATAAAAGTAAAACAAATAAAAATAAATAAAAAAAAACGACTTACAGGGGCTACGGTCAGACCGGCGGCCGCTACTGCGAGGGGGGGGGGGGGCTCTGACGCGAGGGGGCGCTCGGAGGTCGGAGGTGGGGCCTGCGGTGGCTGGCGGCTCGAAGGGGGGGGGGGTCTGCGTCGTGGGTTTGGGCTTCGCGAGTTGGGAGGAGAAGGAAGGAGGCGGAGGATCGGGGGCTGGAGGAAGGGAAGAAGGGGGGAAAGAGGAGGAAGCGGCGACGGCTGTGGGGGGGGGGGGGGGGGGCGCGAGGTGGCGGCGGCGGCTCTCTCCCCCCCGTCGCCTTCGTTTTTTTTTTTTTTTTTTCCTTTATTTTATTTTATGTTGAATCGGGGGGGCCTGAGTGTTTTAAGGAGGGAAGAGTTTATATTTTTTTTTTTTTATTTATTTATTTTATTTGCAAATAGTTGACCTTTACATACGACCTCGAAACGAGGTCCACCGCCTGTCGTCCCTAGCGTTCTACCCCCATTCCGAGCACAATGGGATATGTATCGTAGGCTGATTCGACTGTTTGAATCAGTTTCTGTTAAATTTATATTTAAATCACTATATTGAATTTTAAACGTACATTTCAAATTACCGGGGTCACATACTAACTCTATAAATTCCAGAAAAATATTTTCTAGCTTCGTATTGACGATACGGTCCTAACAAAACTAGTTTCGTCGAATTCTGAGACCGTTTGAAAAATGGCCAATTTCCAGTCGATTAAAATCAACTGAAATGGGCCAAACGCGTTTTCCTTTGCCACGCTCACATATTGATTCAGAAAATTATGAAATTTGAAACCTAGCAATAATTCGACATCACGGACCCAACAAAACTGGTTTCGTCGAAATCCGAGGTCATTTGCAAAATGTCCATTTTTAAGGGCCTGAATTCCATAGCGACTATTCAGAATTTTCAACTGGACATATCTCTCAATTTTTAAAGTGAAATCTCAGTTTCTTACATCCGTTAGAAAGATATCATCAATTAGATCCTAATGTTTTTGGTTTCACTAAAATCCGGATTGTTTTGCACCCGGTACATTCAATTGAAGTTTGAAATCGAATTATCGAACTACCGCGCCATTTTCAATTCTATTTATAATTATATATAATTATTTATATTCTAACGACGACGTATATAATATATACGTCGAATTCTATTCAAACTAAATTTCTCGTCGATATTATTTAAAACAATTCATTTTAAATAATTAAAATTCGCCAAAATTGCCAAAATAAAAATTTTAAACTGGCCCAGATTTTCGGGTTATTACAATCTCCCCCACTTAAAACTTTTCGTCCCCGAAAAGGAACACAGTCGAAAGTGGTTTGATTATTAAGCTCTACATTCGATTTGGCTTTCGTTCTCCAACTTTTCAGTTTCTGAGAATTTTCAAAATTTCAAAAATTTGGCTAACACCCTAAATTTTCGAAAAATTTCGCCATAACCTCCCCTGCAATGGGAGCATCGGGGAATTTCAAATAGCTTCCCCGGTCCTTCAGATCTCAAAAAGAAAAAGAAAAAGCCAAGCGGCTAGCCAATAGGCTCACAAAATCATCATCACCCAAACAAAACAGGAAATTATGTAATAAACATGTACCTATTTGTCGGGCAAACAAATTTTATTCTTCGGCTCTAGCCTCCTTGCTATGACCTGTTCAATGTAAGTATATGTATATGCAAGCAAATGCGACCAATTTTCAATACAAATCAATATTTGATTCAATTAGGCATAAATGGTTAAAAATTAGCAAACAAATAAACAAACAACACAAACATCAATCAATTAGTGAATTAGAGTTTCAAATTCATAACTTTGATACATATATACAAAAAATCATGTTTTGATAACAAATCACAACAATGTATTCTAACTATATAAGTTTTGGTTCTCACACCAGCCTAATGGAAATATATAGAAATCACACCTTCGAAACTCGAATATGAATACTGATGATGATGCACCATCATCAGAATCATTCCCGGATGTCTAGAATGTGATTCTATATCTACCCAGTATATTAAAGCTTCGAATATACGTTCATGACGCGTATACGCGAAATCTATATATACTCGATTGTCCATATTCAAAATAAATAAATAATCAAATACGTTTAAAACGATTTAAATTTTCAAAACAAAATTGTTTTCATTTGAAAAATATACTCTTCACACTCGTTCTAGGATACTACTGATCCTATCTCTAACGAGTCATTCTAATTGGATATTGCTAATCCAATATCTGATGAATTCTTTCGTATGGTTCTAATGTGTCTTGTTCTCGAGCTCTGTAAACCAAAGCTCTGATACCACTGTAAGAACCCGTAACTTCCCCGTGAAGGAAAGCGCGGATACTTTGAGAACAACACACATATGAACGCAGACGGAAGAACATTTCATTGTTATTACAACAATTCCATCAGATACAAGAATATACAGAGTATAACTGAATAAATTACATTCGATAAATATCAGAGATTACAATAAATTACATAGCAGCGGAAAAATAATACAAAAGCACAACTAGAAGTGATACACGGATACAGAGCTTTCCGAGCATCGTTCCAGCTGTAAATCAGGACCCTGTGAATATAAATCTGCAAAACCAAAACTACTAGCTGCCCGTGTGAAAAATAGGGGCACCCAGAGTTTAGGTTAAAACAATAAACTCCAGGTCAGTCATGTGACTGGTGTGAGAACTAAAACAGTTATAATTCTTTATTTTAAAGTTCGGTAAATCAAGGGACCACGCCGTATAACACGGAACGGGTTTCCTCCCAAGAATACCAGTGCATAAAACAAACAGCGCAATGCTAAATAAAGAAAAATGAAGCTGTTATAAGACCCAGGTCCCATCACACAATGCAACGCAAGCCGGAGGATAGGGTTTTTACCTTATAACAGCCAAAGCATGCTTGATACGTTTAAAACACATTATTTGATACTATAATAAGTGTATAGTGTCAAAACAATTCAAATCATAAATATCAATCATAGGCGACATGGGTACCATCTATCATGTCGCCATACTAGTTCTACAATTAAAACCGAATTATCACGTATTGGAAATTGGATTCCGTCATGAGCCGAGGCAAGGGGCAAGCTCCTCTCCGCGTTCGAGACACTCTAGCAATGCCTCAGGACCCCACTCTGATCCTTTGGAACCTCCAAGGCCGGTCCTCTCTTACTTTTGAGGATTAGTTATTCCTGAACACACGTTTCCCGGTCCTTACAGACCTATATCCGAGGCGCCTCATATCCAACAACCACACAGGTGAAAAGTATATAAATGTCAGGGCTGGTAGGTCACTGACACCACCCTAGCTAGAAGGAAACGTCGTGCACTCCTTGGGTCCGTATCCCGTTTTTGACTCATACCGAGGTGTGAGGCTCGCGAATTCACGTTATACACAAAGCTATGCCACACAGGCCGTGCTTTGATCATCAACCACAAGACTTTGCTTTTCAACAGAAGCCTTGATCAATTGCCACTTACGCATGCCACACAGGCAACTCACTCCATGCGTTTGATATCCATCAATATATAACCCCTGAGCTCGTACGTCTCAGAGAAGGGCGTTAAGCAAGAGAATAAATTCTCCGCCGCCAAACAGATATATATTTAATAGAGATCAATCACACGGACTAAAATCCAATGTCAGACACACAGTCCATTTACTAGTCCGTTCTGGGTCTGAACGAAACCGGAGGCACTTTCCTCGCATATCCATCGATCTCCAAGTACGTCTGGACGATCACCGACTGTTTCCCTCATCTTGGGTGTACAGCCCAATCAAGATCATCAGTAATCACCCAAACGATGTGAAGACTTCCGGTCTTCAACCACCGTCTTCATCTTCGACATCTCGTCGAATCGGTTATTCAGAATGGGTATAAACCCGGCCTTTCTGAATAACCCACGTATATAATAAACGAATGTTACACAAACACAACAAACGCCTCATTCCAATTCAGAATATTCTTTTATTCACAATATCACATTCTTAGGGAAAGGTTCCCATTAATTTTATCCAAGATAAATTCTTCTAAATTTATCCTTTAATCCTCCTTTGGATATCATTTCAAACTAGTCGGGATTAACGAACCACACCGAAGTAATTATTTATTTTATTTCCCAATCCCAACCTATATATCCCATGGAGAAAACTGGTAATACTCCACATCTAACACCACGGTGTTATCGGTAAAATTAATTACCATTTCACGTTCAAATCTAATTAAAGATTTAACTATCGCTTTGGAGCAAAACTGGTGGTACTCCACTCTCGATCACTTTTCAGATTTGATAATTTAAATTATCAATTCACTTTTCAATCTAATTAAAGATTCATTAAAACTCCACTTAGTTTTAATCTTCTCAAAAATCAATATTCTGCCTTTAACTGGGTTAAAGAACCAATGTCATCAAAAACACGATTCACGACAAACCAAATCACATTTGATATTAAATACAAGGCTCTGAATAGAAAATATATCGGCTTATATTCAATATCAAATTCTGAAACCAACAAATATCGTATTGGAAATAACGATATAAAATATCTTTCAAATCCCCATAACAATATTTGTATAGTCACGAAATCCAACATCGAAATATCCCGAAGATAATTTCGATTCAGCTCCAGTCCAATCCACGTATTGGAAATTATCGATTATTTTCAAAATCACTTTCAAATTCAATTTATTTATTTTAAAAATAAATTGATTTCAATTCTAGTTCAAAACTAGTTCATTTCGATAAAAATCTATTTTTATCTTTTCAAATGTGGAATTTTCCAGCCCAAATCTTTCCAATTCACATATTATAATTTTACACAAATTATAGATATTTTTAATAATTTTATCAAGGCCCGTACAATCGATTTCCAACAACGGCCATCGAACTGCACTTACAGCGACCTTTTTCGAATTTGATTTGGACATAATTCCAAATCCAACCGTTAGATTTCAAATTTCTAATATTCATTGGAAAGCTCTTTTCGATACGAACCCAACGGTTCCGGTTTTAGGAGAATCCGACGGTCGGATCTCCCGCAATGTCCGTTTGAAATAAATGGTCGAAATTCACGAACTACCGCGGCGCGGCGCGTTCTATTCAGGCCATTATATATATAATATATATATATTATATATATTTCGTCGGTTTCCTTTTTAAAACGAACTTTATAAATCGTTTTAACTTCGTTTCAAAACCATTTCAACACTATTTCCATTCAAAGCCAAAATTGAATTCTTCTTTATAAATTCGTTTTAAAAATTCATTTCTATTCAATTCAAATTTTAATTCAATTTGAATTCATTTCAATTCACTTTCAATTCAATTTGAATTCGTTTTCAATTCATTTCATTTCGAAATCGTTTTCAATTCAATTCATTTCGAAATCGTTTTCAATTCAATTCATTTCGAAATCGTTTTCAATTCAATTCATTTCGAAATCGTTTTCAATTCAATTCATTTCGAAATCGTTTTCAATTCAATTCATTTCGAAATCGTTTTCAATTCAATTCATTTCGAAATCGTTTTCAATTCAATTCATTTCGAAATCGTTTTCAATTCAATTCATTTCGAAATCGTTTCAAATCGATATAAATATCGTTCACGTCGAAATAACGCATCTCTAATCAACACGGCTTTATATTTTTCAAAACTCCTTTATTCTATCCAACAAATGAATATTTATCCCATTCAACACATGAATCTATATTTCTTTCATCACACGACTAATCTCAACACATGAGTACTGTCAACACATCACTATTTTTGTTATGTAAAATATTTTATAAAACTATGGTATCTATCGTTTGATTTTGATTAGACTTCTACAAGGAAGTAGTTCTAATTTTAAATATGATAAAGATGTAAATTTCATTATATAGAATATTTCACTCAACACATGAACATCGTCAACACATGACTATTTTTATATTCAACACATGAATTCTCTTTTATAATATTCATTATTTTTCAAATTGGAATGAGGCCCAATCAATCACCATATAACGTTAATTATATGGATTCCATACAACACGTGTATATAATAGCTTTGAAAAATAATCAATCATCAACCAAAGTGCACTACACTGTATAAGCACCAAATATAAATAATTGACGCTTACACAGTCTGTCAATCGACCGATCGACATATTTAATCAATCAGGATGAGTGAACATCAAATTTCATCCCAAAACCCGTGTGGGGTTTCAAACAATCAAACACAGATTTCATTTGTGCAGTTGGGCGATGTGTAAAATTTATCGACCCAATCAATATCAGTCAAATCAGTGTATATAAACAAATCGACCGATTTGTTTATAAATATTTATTTATTCACTTTCACGTTAAAAATTATATTTTTAACGATAAAACAATTTATCTTAACACTTGAATTTCTATTCAGTTCATTTATTCAATAAAATGATATTTTTATTTTTCTAACATATTTTAGAAAATTTCGGCGGCATAACGGCACGATACTAGAAACGGGACAAGGCCTAGCCTTATCCCCGGTCTAGTGAAGGCCCACGCCATTCACACATCAATCAAATCAATTTCAATTCACCCAATAATTCAGTTCAAAACAAATAATCTAACCAACTACACAACCAAACAAACAAGTCCATGGTATGTGGACGGGTGTCGGGTGCTTCTAATAAGCACCGTCTGCATCCTAGTATATATATATATATATCTAGAAAAATAGAATTTGAGTGAGAGGTTCTCACCGAAAGCTATCCTAGCTCCACGGCACTTCATTGATAGAAATCTTCTTCGTTATCCCGTCTTCGTCATCTTCGCTGCCCGTAGTCACTATATATATAAAAATCACACATTTTTATATTCTGATGTTTTTAAAATAGAAATCACATTTTCATTTATTTATTTTCAATTTAAAAGTCATATATTTATAATCACCTCATATATTTAAAAATCGAATTTTTACTACGCTATTCAATATATAAAAAATCATATTTTTATTTCGAAGTTCAATATATAAAAAATCGAATTTTTACTTTCACGCTATATGGATAAAAATGCTATTTTTACACCGCTACTATATAGATAAAAATTCTATTTTTACATCGTTATTCTATATATAAAGATCTCGCCTTTTTAAATTCAAAGATTTCACCTTTTTAAATTCAAAGATTTCACCTTTTTAAATTCAAAGATTTCACCTTTTTAAATTCAAAGATTTCACCTTTTTAAATTCAAAGATTTCACCTTTTTAAATTCAATCACTTGATTTCAACGTATATAAAATAAAAATCAGATTTTTATTTCGTTACATATACAAAGATGATATTTTTATATTCTCTATCCTATAAAGATTATATTTTTAATACTTTAAAAATATAAAAATCATATTTTTATCACTTTAAAAATATAAAGATCATACCTTTTTCCAATTTAAAATCCTATCTTTTCACTTTTCAAAATACGATCTTTTCACATTTAAAATTCCAACCTTTTCTATTTTAAAGTTTAAACCCCCTTTTTTTTTATTTCAAACCTTTTAAAATAAAAATCAATTTTAAAACTCGTTTTTAAATCAGTTTTTAAAACAGATAAAATTCAGATCTTAAGTAAAATAAAAATCAGTTTTATATTTTCTATTAAATCAGTTTTAAATTTTCTATTAAATCAAAATAAAAGTAAAACAAATAAAAATAAATAAATAAAAAAACGACTTACAGGGGCTACGGTCAGACCGGCGGCCGCTACTGCGAGGGGGGGGGGGGGCTCTGACGCGAGGGGGCGCTCGGAGGTCGGAGGTGGGGCCTGCGGTGGCTGGCGGCTCGAAGGGGGGGGGGGGTCTGCGTCGTGGGTTTGGGCTTCGCGAGTTGGGAGGAGAAGGAAGGAGGCGGAGGATCGGGGGCTGGAGGAAGGGAAGAAGGGGGGAAAGAGGAGGAAGCGGCGACGGCTGTGGGGGGGGGGGGGGGGGGGGGGGCGCGAGGTGGCGGCGGCGGCTCTCTCCCCCCCGTCGCCTTCGTTTGTTTTTTTTTTTCCTTTATTTTATTTTATGTTGAATCGGGGGGGCCTGAGTGTTTTAAGGAGGGAAGAGTTTATATATTTTATTTATTTATTTATTTATTTATTTATTTTATTTGCAAATAGTTGACCTTTACATACGACCTCGAAACGAGGTCCACCGCCTGTCGTCCCTAGCGTTCTACCCCCATTCCGAGCACAATGGGATATGTATCGTAGGCTGATTCGACTGTTTGAATCAGTTTCTGTTAAATTTATATTTAAATCACTATATTGAATTTTAAACGTACATTTCAAATTACCGGGGTCACATACTAACTCTATAAATTCCAGAAAAATATTTTCTAGCTTCGTATTGACGATACGGTCCTAACAAAACTAGTTTCGTCGAATTCTGAGACCGTTTGAAAAATGGCCAATTTCCAGTCGATTAAAATCAACTGAAATGGGCCAAATGCGTTTTCCTTTGCCACGCTCACATATTGATTCAGAAAATTATGAAATTTGAAACCTAGCAATATTCGACATCACGGACCCAACAAAACTGGTTTCGTCGAAATCCGAGGTCATTTGCAAAATGTCCATTTTTAAGGGCCTGAATTCCATAGCGACTATTCAGAATTTTCAACTGGACATATCTCTCAATTTTTAAAGTGAAATCTCAGTTTCTTACATCCATTAGAAAGATATCATCAATTAGATCCTAATGTTTTTGGTTTCACTAAAATCCGGATTGTTTTGCACCCGGTACATTCAATTGAAGTTTGAAATCGAATTATCGAACTACCACGCCATTTTCAATTCTATTTATAATTATATATAATTATTTATATTCTAACGACGACGTATATAATATATACGTCGAATTCTATTCAAACTAAATTTCTCGTCGATATTATTTAAAACAATTCATTTTAAATAATTAAAATTCGCCAAAATTGCCAAAATAAAAATTTTAAACTGGCCCAGATTTTCGGGTTATTACATCATATCACAGCGGAAATAACTCTACATAACTAATGGTGAAGCTTCCTGCTTTTGAGCTCCTCCAAGTGAATCTGCAAAGCCTGAAACACTTGACTGCCCGTACAAATTTGGGCACCCAAGAGTTTAGGGAAAACAAACAAAATAAACTCTGGGTCAGTCATGGGACTGGTGTGAGTAAATTCCAACCATACTGTTTAACTTTGAAAATCCTTTTCCAAACAAGAAGGTAATAGTAAGACCAACCCACACATAAACATGGACGGTTTTTACCTTACTATAACCCAACATATTTTTATATCAAACTTCAGTGATATTATAATAATGTCTACTCAATTAAATCATCAAGTAGCAGAACGCTTGCATCTCACGCTCCACATATATATAGTATAAAATCATAAACCGCAGGGCACTTATTGGAGATTGAATTTCAACAAACAAGGTATGGGAGCACCTTCTGAATAGTGTACTCTAGAGGGGATACACTCAGGGTTCAACAAGAACGTCTTGCAACCCGGCCACACATGACCGCTCACTCATTTAGCTTGAGTGTCGCGAATATATTGCCACCACGGTTGCAGGCCATCCAACCGTCATCCGAAGATACAGAATCGAAAAGAAGTATAAATATGAATTTTCTCTAGATCGGTGACAATACACCCTGCTTGGGGATGACCCAACTAGCCATGCTGCCTAGCCCAACTTCTGTCATTCTCGGTTGTGAGGCTAGAGGCTACGTTTATCTTCAGAACATCTGATCACCATTCACTTTGAATGTCACATCGTCAAATCCGTAATCACACATTGATTACACAAATGCACACTGGGTGTAGAATAAAAAGAAGTTATCTTCTCCCCACCAACTCGGTATATTCGT
The DNA here is from genome assembly GCA_030737875.1 of Allium sativum. Taxonomy (NCBI): domain Eukaryota; kingdom Viridiplantae; phylum Streptophyta; class Magnoliopsida; order Asparagales; family Amaryllidaceae; genus Allium; species Allium sativum. Next base: position 665,985,984 of record CM060923.1, read on the forward strand.
GAAATCAACGGCGTGACCGTTGGAAATACGCTGTCAGACACTCGTCCATACAAGTTGTCCTGGGACTGGACAAACAAAAACACACCATTCTATAACTGGACGATCCCTGCATTTAACTCCGTCTTCAATTTTCTTCAGCATATCTAATTCGCAACGATTATGCCTATACGGAGTGGTTTTCGGGTAATAACCCAACCGGTCTCTCCGTATTGACAACGACGGTCAAACACTTCGATAGTCGGTTATTTAACTATCGGAGTTAAAACAACATTCATTCTAATGTATAATTAACATCGCACAACCACGGGTATTTTTAATTTTAACATTCGACTTTATTATTCGAATTCTCATATCTTACCAGATATTTCTCAAATCCCGTTTTAGCCTTTCCATACTTCTTGGAAAACATTTCCAGTTATTATAAACTCTTATTCTTTCATGTTCCAGAAAACATACGTTATTAACGTTCGAACTATTTTCATTAATTTCACATTCTTTATTTTCTGCCCTTGGACAATCTACCCTATTTGCATTGGAAAATACTTCCAATTTCATTTTAACCTTTTAATCGGCCCAACGTTCACTTTTAAAACATTATTCACTTTGAAATGTGAATATCATTTCTATTATAGAAATCTGAACATCTTTATCAAATAAATCAATACCATGATCCCGTTTATCGAAATCTCTTTCATACTTTATATATTCCTATTTCACTTTGTAAACTCTGTTTCTAAGTCAACTTCTTATCAAATCGATATCAAGTTTAAACTAAGTACTGACTCCTATCCTCTTTAACATTTATTTGTTTACAACTAAATGTTAATTATTATATCAGATTATAATCCCTAAAAATAGTTTACTTTTAATACATTCGACATCGTCGAATGCTAGTTACAAATCCTAATGGTTTAATTCTAATCACATTTCGAACATCGAAATGCTGTCATCAGTTTCTAATACGATTCCCCAATTCTTTTTCTAAACTCTTTCTTATATTTCTTTGAACAAACGTCGTTACTTATTACTCTAGAATAATTGGATTTCAAACCAAACTGTTACATTTCCTAGGAAGTGCTGCTATATATAAAAGTCATGCTTAAGTCAAATCAACAGCAGTTAATTTGTCGCTATAGTTCTAAACTTGTCATACGCTGTAATATTCTCCTTATAACTAATTACAGTCACACTTACCTTATCAACATCGTTATTTTATTGCTATAGTTCAACTTGTCATACGTTGTAATATTCTTTGTTATAACTAATCTTGACATAACAGTCACACTTATCTTATCAACAGCGTTATTTTATCGCTATAATTCTAAGACTTGGATACACTGCCATATTCCTTTTATACAAAAATCTTGACATCTCTTTCCGTTACAAAAATCTTGACATCTCTTTCTGTTACAAAAATCTTGACATCTCTTTCTGTTACAAAAATCTTGACATCTCTTTCTGTTACCAAAAAATCTTGACATCTCTTTCCGTTACAAACTGATATCGTTCCTCGGTAATAGCGAAGCCGTTCAAGTTGGGGTATTTTATTTACCTCTCAGACCTTGATCTACAACGTTCTTACCTTAGAACCGATACAAGTCTGTATCCAAATTCCTTATTACTTAATATATTTATTAAATCGTATTTCCTTGTTGTATTTTGGAATATGGTTTTACAACACCATATTCTTACTTTGGAATCTCTGTGGTTTATGAATATTTAATTTAAACATTAACTCTTTGCTTTCTCCATTTCCCAGTTCTTATCTATAACTTCTTAAATGGTAATTAACTCTCATTAATTTCGATAAACTTATTTCTAACCTGTTTTCGTTAGATTAATTAAAGACCAATTAATCTAATAATCATGTTCCCAAATAACAGTTGATTAAATCAACTCATTTCCATCAGTAAATTCGTTAACTGATTTTAATTACTTCTTAACATTAGATTAATCTAATTAATCTAATGATATCTCTAAATTATTTATCTTAAATATAATTATCCAAATATTTAATCGTCGGATAGTTTTTACTTTATAAACTTGTTTAAATATCAACAATCGCTTTTATTTGCTTTATAAAAACGAACTCTAAAATACTGGTTTATAATAGAACTTCTATTATAATTTAAAACTTCACTTTAATTATAAAAATATAACTTCTATAATTAACTTCATTGATTTGCCTGACGGTAAATCAGTTTCTTAACAAAACGATGGTTTTACGGTCGACTGTTAACCCTTTCTAAATCGATATCGTTTATTTATTTAATCTAAACAAATGTTGAATTTCCGTTCAACATCAATATTCACACCGGGTTTTAAATATAATTCGAGTTCAAACAGTGCATACAAAACAAACAGTACATATAAATATCGAGGAATCTGGTCGGATTCTTCCAACCGGTTTCCGCATCCACAGATGTCAGTCAACACAATTTTCACTAACTCTATACTAGGGGTTATTCTAATCGGTGGAATCAATGTCCAACTGATGATGTGTACATATATATAACGGTATATAATACTCAACCAAATTAATTGTAATCTACCTAATCGACTGTCACACAGCATTCAAACAACATTAAAATATAATTGCAATATTTTAAAATAGATCAGAGTTAGTGATTTTACTCACCTTGGCGCGTTAACCGTTAAATAACGATTTGCGTCAGTCGATCCGGTCTAGCGTTTGATTCTGCCATAAATTCAAACGTGCTCTAAATTCGCTCCAGACCAATCCCATTGTGTAGCCATTTTGAAATCAGGTAAAAACACCCTTTAAATATGCACTTGCTGAAAATGCCTCCTTCCCTATGCATACCGCTCGGACTTCATGTGTCTCATCTCCTCTCCATATACGCGTATAACCGTGTTTATCGCACATATCATATCGGGAGTAAATAGCCCACTTAACGTGATTAGGCATTTGTATCACATTGTATACACATGCGTCATATATGGTTAACTGTAAACACGCCGGTCCTGGAATTGTACAATCATGTCGTCAGAATACCGCACCAGCTCTTTTCTTTTTCTTTTTATCCCTTACGGGTCTTGCTTCCTTTCTCACTTCTTTTGTTTGAAATAAATCTGTTTGTTTAAACTGGGCTTCACTACTAACCATACGACCCATTTGGCACTCTCACAAACCCGTACTACAGTAGTATCTCCTCCCCAACACCTAAAACTTCACGTATTCTTTCCTTATTACCGGTGTCCATTTCCACCAACATGAAGACTCCCAACTCCATGCTCGAAATAACATCAAACAGAAAAGATGCTTCACTTCCTCTTTCATTTTCGCACCCTTCTATCATTTGCCGCCATTTCCTGCTCAAGTTTCCCTTCCTCTCCCTATGATGATTCACGTTCACACTTTTGTTTTATATATATATTTTACTCTGGGCGTTGGCAGTTTACACCCGCCCAATGCCATCCATGCGTCGGTCCTCTTGCAGTAACTTCCCTTCAAACCGCATTTCCCATCTGTAGTTGTCATTTACACTGCTCCTTCCTTCTTTCTAGCCCTCCACGTCCACTTGCTACACACCGCCCTGAACCCCCTCGCAAAACTCCCAAAACCACCCTTATATACACAAGACCATTGTTGTGCTTTTAACGTCCACTACTCCCCACGTTTTACATATAAACACACACCAAAGTCTTCCATTTTCATGCGCCATGCACCTTGCATAATACCACTTAACCTGGCCCAAACTCAGCAGTCCCCTCTCCCCACGTTCTCTCCTTCCACGTTACACAACGCGACTTCAAAATGCTGATGCCACATATACAGTAGGTGTCTTCAGTTTGTAACATTGTTTCCCTCATAGATCTTCATGCAAGCTCGCCACACCACGCTGAACTCATATATAAACTTGTTTTTTTGTTATTCCGCCCAGTTAAGTTTTTCCGAGGAGAAAGGTTGAAGAGTCAGCTTGTTTTATATAGGCAGGATTCCTTAAGCGTTAAGTATTGGTAGGGTGTGCTTTTTCTCCTTAGCAGCATGGGTCTTCGTACTGTGTAGGGTAGATTAGCGGTGAGGTTTTCCATGTTCAGCCTATAGCGTATGGGTGTAATTTGTATATAGGTTAGGGGTATGGAGTAGCATGTTTTGAATGTATGGCCTTGTACGTGATTCATTGAGGGGTGTGAATTTTCATTTGATATAGGCTGTAGAGTAGTCGTCTAAGGGTGCTGTTGATTTGAAAAATGCATAGGCAAAATACTTAAGCATGAAGTAAGGGAGGAGACGGTACGGAAATGGCATGGCTACAGGTATTTAGTTGGCTGGAAGAGCGTGTATTGGAGTAGGTCCTTATATTTTATTGTCTTGATATAAAGTATTAGTTATGGGATAAATTTTCTGGAAGTATGGTATGTTTTCTTTAATCATAAGAAATAGGAAATGGACCATCCCGACAAATATCTTTTATGTTTATCCATACATACAAGGTTTGTCTTTCATGTTTACCGATCGTCTCATTGACAAATATGGAAAAAATGGTTTTCGTTCATGTCTAAACCGCTGCAGACAGAAATAAAAATACCATCGTGTCCAGCAAGATGTCACGATCCCAAAAATATAATAATACCGGTAGATTAACTCATATTTTGAAATCCCAAAATATCGATACAGGGTACGCAATACTCCAAATAAAAAGTTGCATATTTAATTAATTAAAAATTACAGTAAAATTCTAAAAATTAAATCATCGCTGCGCCTCAAAAGAACCTTGTCCCGGTTTGCATCCGATATCAAGTTATATTCAAATAACTGTTACGGTCGATATATGATTTCACAGCGACTTTTCGAATATTTGATTTGGACGTATCTTGCAATCTATACGACGAAATCTTCATTTTCCACTTCTGTTAGAAAGATACAGTTCAACAGATTCCAACGTTTCTTGTTTTGAAGAAATCCGATTCAAAACGAGTCCGGTACACTCAGTTGAAGTTCAGAATGTTAAATTACGAACTACAGCGTCGTTATGGGCTTGATTATAATTAATATATATCTTTATACGTTCAACTTCGTTTTAGTTAATATATAAATCCACTTATATTACAAATTCAATATTTAAACTGATTTAAATATTCAAATACCCACCGACAAAAATGCGAGACGTTACACCGACCCGACCCATTTATAAACGGGTCAATTTCGGGTCAACCCGCTCTGACCCGTTTAATAAACGGGTTGACCCGACCCGACCCGTGAACCCGTTTCTGACCCGTCAAATATAAAACATATTTTTATTACTCTATAATCTACAAAACATAGGCCCAGCCCAGTCCACTACCCATTTTCCGCTTTACCCTAATTTACCAGTTACCAAGCCGCCACTCATTCAGTCATTCTAATTTATGCGGTCTACCTCTTCACTGATTCACTCCTTCACGTTTTCATGTTTATTCCCACATTAACAACTTTTTACATTTTTATTCTCATCTTAGCTTGCAACAAGTGAATGACGACAACACCCTTCTTTCATGTTTTCATCTTTTTATAAAAATATTTTTCTTAATGGGTTACATGAATCAAACCCGAAACCCGCAAGATTATAAATGATCCAACCCGAACCCGACCCGTTTAATAAATGGGTTGAGCTGACACGACCCGAACATGACTTGACCCGACTCGAACCCGATCCAACCCGACCCATTGACAGCCCTACTCCTAGGTTGTCTGGGCGATGAACAGGGAGTTGTTTCGAAAGAAACTTAGAATTCTAGCTTATTGATTTTTATATGTGCAGGACACACCTTGACTAAAGGGATTATTGTTGTAATGCCTGACGTGTTTGTACTTTTCATAGCAAATTCCTTTACTAATGAAAATTATGATTGTGCAATGTTATTCTTTCGAAGTAGCATTTGTAAATGATTGTGTTGTGTTTTTCATACTAATAGTGAAGTCAACCTAAAGTTTTCACCTTCTTGACTCAGAGAAGATTCATTAGTAATCGTAAAGCCAGAGAGAATTTTTGGAGATGCTACTACTTCAACATTGGGAAAAGACGTGTTATTACTGAGTTAGAAAAGCGACTAAGGGTTCATTCTTTTACAACCTCAAATGATAAGCTAAGTAGACTGCTTCTATGAATCAATGAATTAGAGGTTGAATTGAATGACACTAAGGCAATTATAAATCCTTAGAGTATGCTTTAAATTTTTCTGACTCATCACAAGGTTTTTCTATTTGATAACTACGACATGGTACTAGAATGATATAAATGTGTGATACTTGACGTGGCAATATTTTATGTGGCAACATGTCGAATAGCGTTGACACCAAAAATTGGTACAACACCCAAAGAAAGAGGTTTGTAGTGAATAAATGAAGATAAATGATTATAAAACTGAAAATAGAGGAAATCACACATAGATTTATAGTGGTTTAGCGTTAACGAGCCTACGTCCACTTTACAATCTCTTATATACTTTGAGAACTATTACAGACAAAATAGTTACAACGACGGTATGACAAGAGATTGGTAATATTCTGGAATGGAAATAATACTCAGATCCAAAAGTCCTTTTTTCTAAGTTCTCATAGGGTATTTATAAGTGATACAGTACTTGAGATAGCCAAAATACATGTTCTCTAATCTAAGATAATAGGAGAGCTTGAAGATGCATTCTCCTCCTACGAAACCATCATAATTTGAATTCGTAATGACAAGTGTCAGCTGATCCGATCTATCTGGACAGCGTGGAACATATGAAGTCGAGCGCAAGCTATTCTTCTGGTGGATATTTGGATTTGGGATCATGTACAACTTGACTTAGTCAGTCCGGATATGGCGAGCTCCACCGGGGTGGCATGCTGGGTCTCTGCATTATACACAGCGGGCTTGAGCTAAGTTGCTAGTTGGTCGTCCATCTTTGAGTAACAACTATTCAATTTAGGTATAGATTTGTGATGCCAATGAGCCTTGATGGGCTCACTAAAAGGCCCATCAACACTTTGCCTCCCAAAGTATGTCGCAGTGGGAATGGGGCATGCTTTATGATTATTTCATTTTTGAACTACTCTCTTTGCACAGATTAGAAAATAAAGGTCGGCTCGAGCCATCTCTTTCGCTAGCCCCATGAACCAATGTTGACCCATCAGATACCTTGGAAATATGTGTTGGCTCATGTAATAATGAGGCCTCACTGCCATGTGTCTTTTAAATAAAAATTGGCCTATTAACGGTTTGACATGTCAGCTGGGTCTAATCTAGTGGTCATATCATCTGAATAAGAAGAGTTACTCCATGGTATTATAAAAGGATGGCCCACTTCACTTTCTTAACTTCTTTTTATCATTTTTTACCTCGAATTGATTTTACTGCTCAAGAGAAGAAACAATGCAATTATCTTCATCTTCAATCAAGACTATCTCTTTCTCCAATTCTTTAGGTATGAATCGATTCTTCTTTCTCATTTATTTTTAACGCATTCTGACATAATTTCCATTCACAATTTCTCTTCTTTCCATCTTCTGGTCATAACTCGGGTCTCACGTAGTCCATAATCGGAGTTGCCGACATCAGATCGCCAAACTCAGAGGCGATACGGCTGTCTGTGGCAATTCCGATACAATTGTGATAAAATCCGATGGTGATGGAGTTGTTGTTCCAAAAAGGTACGAAGGTGGAGAGGTTTTTACCGCCTTTTCAAATCATCATGTGGATTTGTCAAACCCTCAGACATGTGGCAGAATTTGAAAGGATGGTATATTGATAGCGATCTTTACACATTCTGGCACATAAAGACAAAAGTGATTTTGTGATTGTCGTTCACCAAAGTAGCATTGTAAGGCAGAATTAACTGCTTTTGAAACAATCTTCTTTTTAGGTCAATCACCATGGTCAGGATATTGTATCTCCACAAACAGGGTCCCTAGAGCCTTCGGCTAATTCAGAACCTAATTCGGGCGCCGACGCTCGGGATGGGTCAACACAACCATCCACTCTCCCTGAGACAATAGCCGAGTTGAGCGAAACAGCAACCTCTTCAGCAGCGCCTGACACACTTCCAAATGCGCTGGTCTTGGAAAATCCTTCGGATGTTCATCAGAGCAAAACGACCCTCAAGTGTTTACAAAATATTTTCGCCAAGCACCCCTGGAAGAGTATCTCTCTTCCTACGGAACGGGATCGCCCTCATGATCCCCCGAAAGGTTATATAGCACTGTCTTGTCCCATGTGTACTGTTGGGGGCTATTCCTCACTTCCTTCCGTTTGTTGTCGACTTCCTATGACGAATAAACTTAGCTCCAATACAGTTTCATCTGATCGCTTATGGCAATCTGTTATCACTATATTATCTGTTCATGAGGCATTTGGGTTACCCTCCAACCTTTGATGACTTAGCTTCTTTTTCTCTTTCAAACACAACGAGAAGAATTCCCCCTTCCATCTTTATTTTGAAGCTTCCCGCAAAGTTGTAGAAGAAATTCCGAGCAAGGTGAGGGATATAAAATATGATTGGTTTTATGTCAAACAACAACAAGTATGTTCTCAACGTTGGCTCTAATGCAGTAAGTTTTCCATTTTCACTTGTCATGTCAATGGCAAATTTTCTTATGGCTATTGCTAATCTTGTAGGAGAAAAGCCAAAGAGGCCTGATGAAGGAGTGTTCGAAGAACACTTCACTAAACTGTCCAAGTTGACGCTAATGCAACAAAAAATTTGGAATTGTCTGACCGATGTTCATCTACATCGATAATGTCTTCTTAATGAGAAGAGAACATTAGGACCTCAGAAAAAGGGGTCTTTTTAAATCACTCCTAGTCAGAAGGGAACATCGGACGATGCACGGGTAGTGCTCCAGGTCAGAAAATCTTCTGACCTCTCTCCATCAAAAAGGAAAGAGAAGTCTCATAAGCTGGTAAAAAAGGTGGCTCCCGAATGAGACTGTCTAGAGAGGTCAATCTTTTGAAAAACCAGAAAGGCCCCACCGAGGAAGCTTCGAGAGAGGTCCAAAGAAGTTAGTCGAGGAAGACCTTATCGAGCACCATATGGAAAATCCTTCTCCTATTCACGGCTCGTAGGAGGAAGAGATGACTCCTCCCCTTCGTGGTCTAAAGAACTTGAAAATGCCCAATGACATTATCTCTTCATAAAATTTGGATCCCGACAACTTCTTCGCCACTCAATCTGGGGAAGTTTCTGCCCCTGCCGAGACCGAAAACATTGAAGGTACGAGACCTAAGTAGTTTCATCTCACAGCATTGGTGCTGCACGTCGCAGTACCAATTTCTCTTATGTAAATTGAATATTGGTCATGTTCATTGCCTCATTATTGTTGTCTTTCACAGGGGAAATAAACACCGAATATTATGGTGATCTCTTTGCTTCCCTTTTGGCGGATGGCGGACCAACTGAACTGTCTTTGCAACAAGTCGGGCAAAATGACAATGATGAGGACAACAACAACAAGAGGAATAAAAAGAGAAAGAAAAAGAAGAGAGAGGATGAGAGAAGCAAAGAGAAAGGGACTTGAAAAAGCATAAGAGGATACATGAGGGGGAAGAAGGAGATGGAAGCAGGTTCAAGAAAAGGAAAGAGCAAAAGTTCCCCAAGCATCGAACCCTTCTTCATACCCAAGCTAAGACCCCATGATAATACCGAGCATTCTCGGGCCGTTTTAAACCGTTCCAGACTCCCGATCGATTCCTCTTCCGACATATTTTCCACTGACTGCATTAAAGAGCTAGAGGAGGCTTTCCCTGTCCTTGTTTTCTTTGAAATCGGGTTTGCCCTCGAGTTACAACTAATTCCTCCAAATTTTTGCTACCGACTCCGAACTAACCTTGACTACACCTTATCCCAATATGATGTAATGCATAACTATGCCAAGCAAGTTTGCGGGGTACTAAAGAGCAAGCTTATAGAGAACGCCGGTTTGAAAAGGGAAATTGAATGCAACAAGAATACCTTTAGTCGGCTTAAAAGAAAGACAGGGGAGTTCGATCGTAGGTGGTGACCACTAAGGAGGAATACAAGAAAGCTTATGAGGACATAAACGCCTATCTTCTGTTGAAGAACCATGAATGCGATGCTTTGAAGGTGGAGGTTGAAAAAATGAAGGGTGAAGGAGGTCGATTAGATTTAGAAGTGCAAAATCTTAAAGCCCTCCTTAGTTCATCCGAGCTGGATAGAAAGCGGGCTAAGGAGAATGCTGCTGCTGCAATAGAGTCTGTCAATAACCTTCGGCTTCAACATGAAGTAGACGTCAGGACAATCAAGGCCAAGCATGCTCTAGAGATATCTAACGCAAAGAAGAGACATGGGGCCAGGCCCTTACATTCTTTGTGAGGGTCTTTGTCACATGAATCTGTCTTGGGTAACGGGTTATGAAAAGGTATTGACAGACACTTGGAAAGTTTACATGAAAGAGGAGAGGGACGTAACTAAAGGTCAGAAGGTGGACGAAGAAGCCTTAATTACCCGGTATCTAAGAGATGACGAATGAGTAGTGTTGGCCGAAGGGAAGAGAAAGGAGAAGGAGGCAGCTGAAGCTAAACGTCATAGAGAAAAGGGGAAGTCAGTCCCCGAGAGTGGTGTTAATAGTAGCTGGGCTGTGATGTCCTTTTCTTTTCCTTTTACAAACATAAAAACTGGATCGACTTCTATTCCTCCCCCGACCCATCGATGACTGTAGAGGAGCTGCCCACCAAGCCTGATGTCAAAGGTAAACTCGTCCATTTCTCTTTAACTCCAAGTTTATTTATTTAGTCATCATTAATATCTTCTGTTGTAGGTTCCTCATTGGCGGAGGAGAATGTTGAAGCAAAACCTGTGGCAGTGCAGGATAGCACTAGGGAGACAGTCGACGTCTAGGAGGAGAAAAGAGACGAGAGTGATCCATCAAAAGATGATGACATCGAGATAGTAAGAGAGAGTGGGAGAGGGGATCATCCTTCCATGGCTGAGATTAAAGCCCAACACGAGAAAGACATTTTGTCCATGAATCCCGAGCCGTCCGAAGAACCTTTAAACATTGCACCCCTTCGAGCCCTTCCCCCGGCCATCCTTTCCTCGGCTAATGTTCGATCTTTCATGGATTTGACTGATTAGGAGAGCAATGCGCAACAACATTACCTAGTTCTTTTGGGAGTACACTTGGAGGATCGAGTCGTAGGTTGACCACCGAGGAAGCATTGGAAATGGCAAAACAGAAAGAATTGGCAGACATGATCGAGCGTAGGGATATGCCACCTCCATTTTAGAACTCTTTTGTTGTAAATATACTTTTAGGCCTTTTGGAATTTTCATGTGAGTGCGGCCCACACGTTTTTTCCATCGTCAATTTCTGTACTTTTGTGGATGAAGTTTTAATTGTAATTGTTATGCAACAATATTTTGTAGTCATGCCATGTCGATGTAAATAAAAATCTACTTGCTTTTAAATACTTGTGTAAATAACATGTCGAAATGTCAAAAATGGGAGCGTTGTCAGAATTCCCAATCTTGTTCCAACCTCTGAGGTTTATCTAGGCATAACCCTTGCTTGGGTCGTTCGTCGATCCTCTTTCCCCCGGTGTCGAGGAAGGGGGGGGGGGAATCTTGTTTCACAATCAAATCCCCTAGTCATACTTGGGCTCGACCCAAAACGGGGGTCAGATGCCTTCAAGCAGGAGCGTTATCTTTTATACTCTCCCACGAGTCATTGAGGGTTAGAGTTTCAGGGATCGAGTGGTCTTTTTTTAGGTGCACCTTTCACATTCGCCCATGGTTTTATACTCCTCCTCAAGTCATGAGGGTCAGAGTTATCATAAATGCACAGTCATACTGTTTAAGTCGGGGTCGTCTGACTTTGAGTACATAAAGTGAGGCCTGAAAATTAAAGTGTTTATATCATATTCAAAATTAGTCGGCCTATTGTATTCCTTAGTCTCAGGCAAGGTTAGCTCATGGAAACACGGCCGGGTGTTAGGTTATAGAGTAAGCATTCTTTCTATATTCCAATATGTTAGCCGGTTCATGACATAAGTTCATAAATATTATAACAACCAAGTAGACCAGGAAAGGAGCTTTTATTCATAAACAACAGCGGGCGATGAGGCACACCTTATTACAAACACTTAAACAAATTAATAACCAAAAAATAAAAGAAAACTCTAAGAAAAATAGCTTGCTTCTTAAATGCTCAGCATTCCATTCTCTTTGGATTGGCTCGTCATCAACAGTCGATAATCTAAAGGCTCCGCTATCAATCTGCTGCCAGATAACATAGGGCCCTTCCCATTTGGGGCTCATATGGACATGAGTCGGGAAGACTCGTTTTAAAATAAGATCGCCAATGTCGAAGGCCTTGGGTCGTACCTTCTTGTTATAATATCGGGCAAACCTTCGTCTATGAGCTTCAGCGCGTAAGTTGGCCTCGTCTTTTTTTCGTCAATCATGTCTAATGATGTTAAGAGAAGGGCTTTATTAGACAGTGGGTCATAATAGGTCGTTCGATGAAAAGGAACCTCGAGTTCTATCGGAAGTATGACTTCCGAACCATAAGACAATTCGAAAGGAGTATGGTCCTTGGCGATCTTGTGGGTGGTACGGTATACCCAAAGGGATAAGGGTAATTCATGGACCCATTTTTCCTTGCTCGCTCTAACCGTTTCTTCAAAATAGTCTTAATAATTTTGTTGACAACTTCAACCTGTCTGTTAGATTGGGGATGCGCGATCGCTGTATATTTCTTTTTGATGCGATACCTCTCACAAAAGTTCTTGAACTCCGAGCTATCAAATTGAGTCCCATTATCAGTGATAATCGTCCGAGGTACACCATAATGACATATGATATTTCTTACGATGAAATTAATGACACACTTTGTTGTGATAGTGGTTAATTGCTCGGCCTTCGCCCACTTTGTGATGTAGTCCACAGCTACGATTGCATATCTGGCGCCACTTTTTGAAATCAGTAAGGTTTCGATTATGTCTGTCCCCCATAAGGAAAATGGCCAAGGACTAGTTATTTGAGTAAGTTCTAAGGACGGAGCTCAGGGCACTTGAGCGAACCTCTGACATCTATCACATCTCTTAGAATAGTTTGTCGCATCTTTGCTGATGGTCGACCAGAAATAATCATATCTTAGTACCTTCCTTGCCAACGTCTGTCCTCCGGTATGAGCGCCGCATGCCCCTCGTGAAATTCTTTAAGTATCCTTTTAATGCCATCATTAGCCACACATCAAATGATTGGGACTGAGAAGCCTCTTCGATAAAGCTGATCTTGTTGGATAACATATCTGGAGGCCTGACGCACGAGGGCTCGCTTCTTATTCTTTTCTCTGGAAGAATCCCATGCAGCAGGTAATTTTTGATGGGGGTCATCCAAGATTCTCTTTTGGACTCTGTCTCTAGCGGATCAACTTCCATTTGGTCTATACTCGGGATGTTTAAAGTTTCAACGGGGACTAACTCGGTTTCACCCGAGTCATTCGAGCTGGCTATTTTAGCATGACAATCAACTTTCCGATTATCCTCCCTGGGGATATGAGAAATGCTATACTGACTGAATCCATTTAACAACTCTTTAACCTTTTTAAGAAACATGGCAAGTCGAGTTCCTCAAGTCCGATATTCCTCCTTAACCTGAAACACTATCAACTGTGAATCGCCAAAAATGTTTAGTGAAGTTATTTTTAATCCTTCGCAAGTTGAACCCGACAATCAGGGACTCAAACTCGGAATTATTATTGATAGCTATGAAGTTTAATATCAAGGAATAGTAAATCGATTGCCCTTGGGGTAATAACAACACTACCCTGGCATCAGAACGTCGATCGTTGTGAGCTCCATCCGTATACAAGTTCCAGGTGTCGGATCTCAACTCCACTTCCGGGAGCTCAGTGCCTTCTTCCAAATTGTCATCTTACGAGATGGTAAATTCAACTATAAAATCGGCCAATGCTTGTCCTCGGATGGGCTTTCGTGGAACGAAGGTCAGGTCAAATTGTCTCAGTTTAATTTCCATTTAAGCAATCTTCCACTGGCTTTGGGCCGCTGTAAGACCTATCTAGGGGTTGATCCGTAAAGACTTTAATATGGCGAGCCTGGAAGTAATGACGAAGCTTTCGAGATGTAATCAACAAACTGCATGCGAGTTTCTCAATTTTCGGATAGTTGTGTTTAGCTCAGGTTTGTTTCTTGCTTACATAGTAAACTGGGTGTTGTATTCGGTCCTCTTCCCGAATTAGAACCGAGCTGATTGCATGTGTAGATACAGCCAGATGCACAAATTGATCGTCATCGTCGATGGGTTTGGACAGGTTAAGGGGTTTCTCTAAATGATCAAGTAGATTTTGGATGGCTTCGACATAGTAGGGCATCCAAGCAAAATTCCTCTTTCCCCTCTTGATCAACTCGAAGAAAGGTAGACACTTGTTGGTTGCTTTGGATATAAATCGACTTATGGCCGCAACTTTTCCTACCAAGCTTTGTACATCCTTAATTCTTCTCGGTTCTTGGATACTTCTGATAGCCAAAATTTGGTTGGGATTAATTTCAATACCCTGGGAGCTAACTATGAATCCTAAAAAAATTCCCAATGCTACCCCAAAAGAACATTTTAAGGGGTTAAGCTTCATACCATAATTCTGTAAGATGTTGAACATTTCTGCTGAGTCTCTTACGTGGTCGAAAGATTGTCTTGACTTCATCGGCATATTATTAACGTAGTCTTTCCAATCTGATCGTGAAACATGCGATTGACCAAACATTGATATGTTGCCCTCGCATTCTTCGGTCCAAAGGGCATAACTACGTAACAATACAGTCCAAGGTCAATGATGAAGCTAGTGTGTTCCTGGTCGGGGATATGCATAGCGATCTGATTGTATCCTGAGTACGCGTCCATGAATGATAAGAGCACCTATCCAGCGATCGAGTCAACCAGCTAGTAGATCCTAGGCAATGGGGTGCTGTCCTTAGGGCAAGTTTTATTCAAGTCAGAAAAATCAATACATGTTCTCCACTTCCCATTGGCTTTCTTTACCAGCATAGGATTTTCTGTCCACTTGGGATAATTCACATCTCGGATAAAACCATTGGATTGGAGTTTTCCAATTTCTTCTTTTAAGGCTGCGGATCTCTCTAGACCAAGCATCCGCCTTTTTTGCTTGATAATGGTGTACTTTGGGTTGATACTAAGAGCGTGGGTATAACGGAAGGTGAGATCCTACACATGTCAACATGGGTCCATGCAAATACATCTAGGATAGCATGGAGAAACTCAGTTAATTCCCTCATCCGAAAGGAGTCGTAATGGGATCCAATTTTTCAAGACCCTAGTTGGGTTGTCATCATCAATTGGTATTTCGACCGTGGTTTCATTCAGTGCTTCTTTTATACATCCCGACTCTTCGTCCTCTCTAGGATCGATGTCCTCGAATCAACAAGTGGATGGTCTTGGCCGGGGCGTTTTCTGTAGTTGCTATGCTTCCTTCTCCTCCATAGGTGGAGGAGTGTCCTTCGGTTCCTTGCTACTCTTGTTCTGTAGATCTTTCCACTCTGCCAAATAGCAAGCTCGCCCCGTCACTTGGTCCCCACACACTGTTCCAATTCCTTCGTCAGTTGGGTACTTCAAAGGAAGGCACCAGGGGGTGATATAGGCTCTGTACTCAGCTAGGGCTGGCCATCCTAAAAATGCATTGTATCAGGAGTTTATATTCATAGGGCAACATTCGCACCTGCCTACGATCTCCGTCTCCCTATTCAACGGATAACTTAATTAGTCCGATCGGCTCGGTAGACGAACCGTTGAAGCCACATATCTGACCAGTACATGGCTCCAAATCCTTCAATTCAATTTCATCTGTTCATAAGCCTGCTTAAACAGTATGTTTACTGAACTTACGTTGTCAATTAGGACCTTTCTTACAGTAGCCGGTCCTATGATGGTGGTTATTACTAAAGGATCGACCGTTGGGGATTCTGTACTGATCGATTCTCGTTCATGGAAGACGACATCATCCATTTCAATTTCCCTTTGTTTTATGGGACTAGAAGCTTCAAGGGTGCTAGTTTCGGTGACATCAAGGTGTTTCTAGAGTTAACATATCGTTCCATAGCCCGAATACTATGTCCGATCGGATGAGGTCCTCCAACAATGGTTTGATGACTATTCTTTTTGCCTTCTCCTGGGCTGTAGCTCGGGTCTCCACCTGTTTATGGGTAGGCGCCGAGCTTCCTTGCTCCATGTCTCTTAGGGCCACCTTGTATTCATCAAGTTTTCCTTCTCGAATTAGCTTCTCAACTATGTCCCGCAAGCGTCGGCAGTCATTTGTCGAGTGTCCATAAATTTCATGGAACAAACAAAACTTTCTCGTCGCCCTCTCTTTCTCCGTTGCCTCACGCAAGGGCGGCTTCTTTTACTGGACAATACTACATGTGTCAAGATAAATGTTCTCTAGTGTGTCGTCCAATGTAGTATTACTTTCAAAGATTTGGAACCGAGGTCACTTTCTGGAATTTCCCTTTTATCCAGGTTTCCATTGGCTTCCCTTGGTCCATTCATTTCACTTGCCATAATTTCTGACATTCACTTCTACCTTCCCGAACCATCACCAAATTGCTTGACAGCAACATTGCTCTAGATCGGTTTGATAAACACATCTTTTGGCCCATCCTTCTCATCCAACTGCGCATCCTCCTGCCTCAGCCGGATGTTGGCCTTTTCATAGAATGTTTCAATCGATATAGGCAGCTTCCCAATTAAATATTTTCCAAACTATGTCCGCTTATCAATTCCATCGACCATGGCCATTAGGACAGTCTCATGATTAGGGTTGCTTACTTCGGTGGCCGCCCGATTGAATCAGTTGAGGTAGTTTCTCAGGGATTTTCCTCTTCCCTATTTGACTGCTGAGAGAGCCATGACATGCTTTGATTTGGAGGCATTGAGACGGAATTGATTCATGAATTTCTCGCTCAAGTATTTAAATCTTGGAACTGACCTTGCGGGTAGATGGACAAACCACATGATTACCACCCCACTCAAAAAAATTGGAAAGGCTTTACATTTGATGGTATTTGGGGATACTGCCACCTCCATATGCCATAAGTATCTCATCAAATGCTGTTGCAGTTCAGTAGTCCCATCGTAATGGTTCATTTAGGGAATATTGAACCTTCGAGGGAATTCAGCTAGCTGGTCATCAATGAATGGCGTATGGCTTCGGTCAACTCCCTAGTCTTCATTCTTGTGCCCTCTGCTGTCATTCATGATTTTCCACACCATGGCCATTAGGTTTGGAGGAATGACTGTGTCTCGATCGGCTCCCTCAACCGACCTCCCTCACCTGGCCCTTTCCATCGGAAACGTCGTTGGATTTGCTATTTGGGTAGTCCTTCCTCCTTCCCGAGCATCTCGGTCAATCACAAGTTTCTGGGGAAGAGGGAGGAGGGGATGAACAAGAGCTCAATTCGCTTGAACATTATCTAGACAAGTAGGCGGAGAGGCACCTTGATTCAATTGAGGTGTGAGGTTGACAACTTCTGTCTTGGCTAGATTGGCCTGGGTCTGTCCTTCCATCCCTGGTTGGTATGATCATCCTTCCAGATGCAACTAACAGATATTTTCGGCTCTTTCTAACGGTCGCCGAGGTGGACGCCAGTCCCCGCTTCCCCCAGATGATGATAAGCTCTCCGAGTTTTGGTCAAGCCGATGAGGAGATATTTGGTGATACCTAAGCTCCTGAGTTTGATGATTCCTGAACTCCTCAAATTGCCTCCATATGCGGTTCATATCCTGCCGCATGGTAGCAGTTTCCCGAGCATGAACCTTCAAGGCATCCGTTGTTTCTCGGAGTTGATTCAGCACAGTCATGAACTCATCACAGGTGGCATAAGCTGTGGAAGAAGCGGGATCGGTCATAGAGGGTTGCACTAGAGGAGGTAATGCAGGTTTGCTCGAAGTGGGACCAGGAGCATTCGATCCGCCTGCTGGACCAGCAGAAGTCCTAGTTTGCGGTTGCTTCCCGGTATTGCGTGCTGTAGACATTCTAGCCATAATTCAATAATGCAGGAAAAGAGGTAGGATTTCATCTCGGACTTGGTGATCCGAAAGTAGAGCGAAAATTCGTCTAATGCAGAGAATATCCGTTCTCAGTGAAAGAACCAAAGTGTTGACACCAAAAATTGTTACAACACCGAAAGAAAGGGTTTTATAGAGAATAAATGAAGATAAATGATTATAAAACTGAAAATAGAGGAAATCACACACAAATTTATAGTTGTTTGGCGTTAACGAGCCTACGTCCATTTTATAATCTCTTATATATTTGAGAACTATTGCAGACAAAATAGTTACAACGACGGTATGGAAAGAGATTGGCAATATTATGAATGGAAATAATACTCATATGCAAAAGTCCTTTTTTCTAAGTTCTCATAGGGTATTTATAGGTGATACAGCACTTGAGATAGCCAGAATACATTTTTACCGGATCCAAAATAATAGGAGAGTATGAAGACGTGTTCTTCTCCTATGAAATCGTCATGATTTGAATTCGTAATGACAAGTGTCAGCTGATCCGATCTATCTGGACAACGTGGAACAGACGAAGTCGAGCGTTAGCTATTCTTCCAATGGATATTTGGATTTGGGATCATGTATATCTTTACTTAGTCATTCCGATTATGGCGAGCTCCACTGGGGTGGCATGCTGGGTCTCTGCATTATACACAGCGGGCTTGAGCCAAGTTGCTAATTGGTCGGTCCATCTTTGAGTAATAGCTATTCAATTTTGGTATAGATTTGTGATGTCATTGAGCCTTGATGGGCTCGCCAAAAGGCCCATCAACGAATAGTTTTGAAAATAAGTTTGTGTAGATATCACCTGACATCTAATTTTGTGCTCTTGATGAGAATACTTTCTTCTAGGAGCCTCATTGCATTGTTCTGTGCAAACTTAATATACACTGTTTGGTGTTTAACCATGTAGGATATACATGATGACTAGCCTACGACATGAAATAATATGTCCATTTTATTTTCATAAGATGTAAATGTATGGTGGAGCAATATGTTACTCATATTGTATGTTTTGGAAATAATTTTTCTTTTAAATTAAGCATAACATAACAACCAAAGTAATGGCCAACAAGGCTTGACCGCTAGCCAAAGAGGGTGCCCGCACACACAAATGCGAAACACCCAGTACAAAATAGAACAATACAAAACCATTACACCATAACAAAACGAAGCGCTACCAACTACAGCCACAGATGATCAAAAGAGCTAGCAACAAACACATATCCATAGGGTCTTAAAATCACAAACTGGAGGACCAAGATCAGCACAGGAGATGTAACAAAGCTGTCCAAGCCCAGTGCATGCCATAGAGGATAGCAAAGACATAAGGAAGCACCACCAGGATACATCAAGCCAAGCTCCCAAGAAGAACAACAATCAACACGATAGGTAGAGTTGAGAAGAAGCTAGAAACATAGCTGGAAATGTGCAACCTCAAGGACCAATAAGACACTTCGGCAAACACTGGACGAAGATGACATAATAAATCAACTAGAAAGATCAAGCATCAGTCGCGCGAGCAGATGAAAGCAGAGCCGACCTAAAAGCAGGTTATGGGTTAGGAAAGGCAAAGCCATGGTAGTACAAATAACACAAAACCGTGAACCATAGCATAAGGACTCATTGTAAGAACCAAAAGGGTCTACAAAGCATAACGAGATACTAAGGCTAACAGCAAAGTCCAACACCCAAACAGGCCAAGAACCAAAACCAAGACCAGACAAAAAAGCAAGCAGGACCACCATACAGTCTCTAAAGACTCCACCATCAAGTAAAAGATAAAGAAACAGATTAAAACCTAATATGTGAAAATCGGTGTTTTGACAGACTGTCGAACCAAAACATATAGCTGTAGTAGGCACTTACTCACAAAGATGCAATGAAAACTGTAGACCAAGATGTGGTCTCAAGAGCATCATAGATCTCCACAGTACCAGAGGAGATGACGAAGTTCATTAATGACTCCGAGAAGAAGAACCAAATCATATCTAGAAGCACGACGACAGTTACGCTATGGCAAATCTACCATACCACCACTATCAAATAGAGTGGAACCACGAGCGTCATACACAACACAAGGAGAGTTGAACCATTTCTGAGAATGATACTAAGCATCTGAGGTTTGATTCAACAAATAAAACAAAAGTGAAAAACAGATCGAGCACAAACGGTGGACCTGAAAAGCTACACTAAGGATGGGTTTACAACATCAAGTTCTAGCAGCAGCGTGTTGTTGAGATGAGGCGATAGGACTGGGTCTCATCTCAATACCTTGGGAAAGCTCAGATCTGAAGATGACAATTCAGTTACACAGTTAGAGACCATGCGCGACGAAAGCAAGGTATAAAGGAGATGAGATCTAAAGCGGAACGGAGAAAAGATTAGATCTGGAAGAGATTGCGTGAAGATAAGATAAAGATGGGCTTTACTTTGTCATCATTTACTGCCTTTTGCTGTGAACGAAGCTTTTTGACACAGTGTAACTTTGTCGGAAATAACAATCTTGTTTAATGGGAGTTCTCAAGTAATTCTCCTCGCGTGAAGTGTCAAGGAAAGCATAGCCCTTGGTGTACTTTCTTTGCAATGAAAATAGTGTGATTATTTGCACTACATATTTTATTTGAACAAGGCACAAGAAATTCATGCATATGGGTTAAGGAAGGTCACGATCTTCATTTGAAGGCTTATTGGTAGTAGAATTGAGTCGTCATCTCGAGTATTGATAGCAGATCCATTCCTGAGAATTAGAATCTTGTGACCGAAATTTGGATATTAATGAGAGAAGTCCCAAACTCTCCTTCCGGTGAATAATTAGAAGTCCCGAACCAACCTAGATTCAGGTATTTGATAGAAGACTAGATATCCACATCTGGTAGTAATAGTAGTCCCGAACCAACCTAGATTCAGGTATTTGATGCAAGATAAGATATCCACATCTGGTAATAATAGAAGTCCCGAACCAACCCAGATTCAAGTATTTAATAAAAGACTAGATATCCATATCTGGCACTTAATAGTTATGTAACCCCTTCGGGTTTATCTTGCAAAGAAGAGGATGCACGTGCTTTGTTAGCCACTCTATGGGCTTGTAATTGTGTAAAGTAGAGGATGCACGTGCTTCGTTGTCCACTCTATGGGCTTGGGCGCCCATTGCGCTTGGCTAGCTTATTCTCAAGCAAGGCCTAAGGACTTACCCGACCTCCCTCTAGGAGGCGCCTTACCCTGGCCATAGTAGGCAGTGATATGGGCTTAGATGCTTAAACTGGGCCATCGTTGACGCATTTTTATGGCTTACTCTTCTGATGCTCTACCTTGGCCATCGTAGGCAGTGATAACGGCATACACTCCACCCACGTCCAAGGGGTGTCTTACCCTGGCCATCATAGGCGGTGATAAGGGTTTTTTGTTCCCTTCTGTGGGATACGAGGAACATAAGCAGAGGTAGGACGTGCTCTTCTGCAAGCAGAGGTAGGATGTGCGTAGTTCATGGCAGAGGGATGGCATACTCTTCTACAAGAAGAGAAAGGGTTCGTTAAATTAGAGCTCCATCCCAACCATTTTTGGCGTGGATCAGAGGCTTACGCTTTCGATGCTTTAACTTGGCCCTTTCTGATTTGGGCGCGGAGAAAGGCTTACACACCACCCCCCCTTCGCGGGGTGCCTTGCCCTAGCCATCTTGGCGGTGACAAGGGTTTTTATACATTGTAATTTATTTGCCCTATTCCGTGTTATTCCAAATTTTGAGATGGTTTCCATACCCTTAGCCAGTAGGCACTCTTTCCTCGAGAAGACCTTTCTTAGGCTTAGTTTGGTCCTTTTACGAAATTTTGCAATTGTCCTTGATTAAAGAGCTTGATAATCATTCCTTCAAGAACTCTACAATATTTGGTTCCATTTCCATTCATCATATGATAGTGGCAATAAGGTCCTCCCAATTTCCTTTCGTACTTGGGCTTCTTCTTTGCAAATGGCCAGAAATTTGGCTCATGTTCAATTAGGAAATAGATATTTTCCGTTAAAATTGTAAGGAGGCATTATCTTGGTAGCCTTGATACAAAGTTTCCTATTTGTGGTTGGAACTTAACCCTTTTGTTACTTGACCGTGTTGCCCCATTCATATCTTCGATCCCTCTTTTCAAAGTATCTTGAGACTAAAGCGCTATTCTTTTATTCTATTTGGAAGTAAAACGGTTGAAGTCTTTCATTATTTCTTGTTCGAATGTCGTTCCCGTAGTTTGTTCATGTATGGATTTCCTTATGTAAGAAAATAGGTTACACACCTTTGATATAGAACCACTTAGAGCAAAGGTTGGGATTTGTCCTACGTAGGAAGGGTTGTCGCTCCATCAATCAGAATCATATTGCTCCATTTCCTTTTTCCAATTTGTTGGCTCTCAAAGCCTCCATTGTTAACAATGGTTCTTCCTTCAATCTCGGGTCAGCAATATCTGACATAGCCAATTGAGATCCAGAAGATTCTTGTAGGAACCCTACGCCCATAGTCTTGCTTCTCCAAAGCTTAGTCCAAATCGGGATGGAATAACACAGTTAGAAATGTGGTAAGGTTAAACATAGGGTCAGAGGTTCAAGCCCCCCTTCAAGCGCCAAAATGTTAACGATATTTTTCCTCAACACCGGAGATAGGTTCAAGGAAATGGACCTAGGGATAAAATGGGACTATTTAGTTCCCACAAGCCTGAATTAGTTCACTATATCCTAAATATCAAGGTCTTGAGCCCGAAGATTAGTTATTCTTCCCTCAAGGAGTGAGGATCATGCTTACGAAACTAAACAACCAACAATTACCTTGGAATAAGGGTTCCCTAAGCGCAAAAAGTTAGGAAGCTAAACGGCTTGGAGAAGGGGTTTTCAGTAATCTAGGCTTAAGGTTAAGACTTGGGAATGAAGCCTTTGCCATGGAGAAAGCATAATGAAGCAGATGAAAGAAGTAGAAAGGAACATCACAGAAATTATACTGTGTTGATTTACTCTTTATTGTTCACTGATTTGGGTACATAAGTATTTACAAAGGAAACCCCCAAACCGATTTAGAAATTAGGGTTTACTCTATAAGAAATGAGTACGAGATTGGAGAATGCGCCAAAGTCCCCTAAAATGTGATCCTTGGGGCCTTATTTATAGACAAATCGGGACCCATTTTTTCATCAACTCACCAGAATCCCCTTTCTGATGTGGTAATGGCCTTCTACCGCTAAACAGCTCTCGGCTCCGATAGTAGTGGTTTTGGATGCCTTTCTTTACATTTGACACTGTCACTGGGTCCCTTCTGGCTTTCGGATCTTTGGACTCACCTTTAGGAGTTTAATCTTGATGTTTCTCGTATGTATCGATACCAAGTTCTTTGGTATAGATAGCTTCCGAAGCAGCTTTCGATCTTCCACAACAAGCTCTGGTTTCGGCTCCAAGCCTTCATTGTCTTGTCCTTGGGCTTTCGTTTCTTGTCACTTCAGAACTGTTACCTCTTTTGATATCGACACTAAGTGAATTAGTGTCGATAACTCTTCTTCTTATAAGCTTCGGTTTATTTCTGGCGAGCCGGTTTCGGTTCTACGGCAGCATGCTTTCGGTATATTTCCTGATGACTTTTGTTTCTAGTTGGTCGACAGGCTTTGACTCCGATACCTAGCTTTTGGTGTGTTTACCCTGTCTCTTGCTTCTTATGGTTTAGACGTCTTTACCTCCTTTTGTATCGACACTATGTTAATTAGTGCCGATAGCCTTTCGGTTCATTCTGCCTTGCTTAGTGCTTCCTGTCGTGTATTAGATAATGTATAATTTTTTCCTGGTTTCATGTCTTAGGTCATATAGACTTCCTGCTCTTGATCTTCTTTGCTTGCCTTCAACCTTACATGCTACGATTTCGGAACTGGGCCTATGCTGATGGCCTTTAGTGTCGGCACTTCTTTATCGCTGTTGCCTTTCATATCAGTACCAAGATTTTCTCCTTTATGTGGGTGTCGATAGCCTATTGACCCAATTGCCACTTTGATGCTTTTGGTCTCAATTGTCTCATTAACCCGTTGTTGGTTTCATACTTCAAGATAATTATTTTGATCTGGTTGCAGTCCGATACCCCTTCACCGATAACCAGTTTCGTTGTTTGAGTTTTAGTAGTAACACGCGCTATTTTCCGCTGCATCCGCTAAATCAATACTTTTTTGCAACCGCTTTAGCAATATTAATATATAGAGTTTGATTTGACTAATTCACTTTATAAAAAGAGCAATAAAGTTAGTGTAAAGAGGTAATTTTAATGCATAAGTGTTTAATATATTATAAATATCTATTATAGTCATCAAATCTAGTGTGCATAACCGTGATATTATTTGGTTTTGTTATAGAAGATTGATTAATACTGGTTTCTTCTACACATATAATATGGGAATGGTAATTAATTAGTTTAAAATATTTGGTTTCAACATCAAATGAACCTTTTTTAGAATCCTCTATATCCCCGCTATTTCCCTGCTATTTCCCCGCTACACCTTTTGCTCATCCACCGTAATAGAAATGCTAAGCGCTTTAACTGCTCAGCATCAGAGAGCTTGCATTGCAAGCTCAAGATCATGTCATAAATTTAAAGATCACCCAACTCATATTTCTAATTTGATGACAAGTAATATATATAAATATGTACTGAGTCAGATCCTTGGTAATGATTCTTCTTGCTTTGTTTTTCCTAATTCATTGTGATGTCATATGTGTAATTTCATTGCTCCTTGATTTGGCTTGATAGTACTTCATGCACAAGCTTGTGGACTTGGCTTGATAGTACTTGAATCAGATGAATATCAAATACTTGAGCTAGATACATTCGTTTATTATCAAACTTGGATTGTAGGCTTAGAAGGCATGATACAGGCGCTAAGAATGACTCGCACTAAGCAGATATGAATTAATATCAAGCCATAAAGTTGACTTTCTGTTGACTCACATACTTAGTGTATTTTCGAATCACTTTTGGTATGATCCCATTACATCTTCTTCTGAGTGCTTTCAATTAAAAGTTATTATAGCGTTTTGTTATAACTCTATTAGACTTCTGTTCAAATAAAAATAGGTTAACGTTTTCCCTCCAGAATATACCTCCGTTAAAAACTGTAACGACCGGGAATCCCGCTCGATCTGAATCAGTCGCTAAACCGACCAAGACCGTACGAAACCCCTGATTTTTTTGAGAACACGACAAATTAGAACGCAGACAGAAGAACATTTCATTGTATATTACAACAATTCCATTAGAATACAAGAATATACAGAGTATGAATAAATATTACACAGAAAATATCAGAGATTTAAATTACATTTAAATACATCGCAGCGGAAAAATAATACAAAACACAACTAGAAGTAATACACGGATACAGAGCTTTCCGAGTATCGTTCCAGCTGTAAATCAGCATCTTGTGAATATAAAACTGCAAAACCAAAACTACTAGCTGCCTGTGTCAAAATAAGGGCACCCAGAGTTTAGGTTAAAACAATAAACTCTAGGTCAGTCATGTGACTGGTGTGAGAACTAAAACAGCTATTAACCTTTATTTTAAACTTAGGTAAATCAAGGGACCACGCCGTATAGCACGGAACGGGTTTCCTCCCAAGAACACCAGTGCATAAAACAAACAGCGCAATGCTAAATTAAGAAAAATGATGCTGTTATAAGACCCAGGTCCCATCACACAATGCAACGCAAGCCGGAGGATAGGGTTTTACCTTATAACAGTTAAAGAATGCTTGATACGCGAAAAACAAATCATTTGATTCTTAATCAGACTCCAACCGTAAATTAGTAAGAGAACGATTCCCTAAGTATTAACCCCGAAGGCCGAAACCAACATCAGACCAATACCCAGGAAACCACCCATCTTAGCTCGTTTCTAGTTAGTTTCTGATTTTATATACAATCATAAATATCAATCATAGGCGACATGGGTACCATATATCATGTCGCCATACTAGGCTCTACAAATAAAACCGCAAAATGTCGTATTGGAAATTGGATTTCCGTCTGTGAACCGAGGCAAAAGATAGTCCTCTACCAATTCGAGACGCTCTAGCCCGCCCCTCAGGAACAGCCGCAACTGCCCCTTGGATCGTCAGGGTCGGTCCACCGATGTGGATTATTTTGCCTGAACCATGCGTTTCCCCGCCCTTTGCGGTGTAAATTAGCCAACGAATGATTCCATCGGCTTCACATAGTCACCGATATATCCGAGGCGCCTCACAAACCAACAACCACATAAGTCAAACTCGTCAGGCCGTGTCAAACCACTGACGCCACTTCTAACTAGAAAGAAACGCATGTCCTCCCTGAGGTCCTTCTCCTGTTTTAGTTCACAACCGGGGTGTGAGGCTCGCGAATTCACGTTACACAAAGCTATGCCACACAGGCCGTGCTTTGATCATCTACCACAAGACTTTGCTTTTCAACAGAAGCCCTGATCAATTGCCACTCAGGCATGCCACACAGGCAATTCACTCCATGCGTTTGGTATCCATCAATATATAACCCCTGAGCTCATACGTCTCAGAGAAGGGCGTTAAGCAAGAGAACAAATTCTCCGCCGCCAAACAAATATATATTTAATAGAAATCAATCACACAGAATAAAATCTAATGTCAGACACACAGTCCATTTACAAGTTCGTTCTGGGTCTGAACGAAACCGGAGGCACTAGTACCCCGCATATCCATCGATCTCCAAGTACGTCTGGACGATCACTAACTGATTCCCTCCTCTTTGGTGTACGGCCCAATCAAGATCATCAGTAATTATCAAAACGACGTGAAGACCTCCGGTCTTCAACCACCGTCTTCATCCTCGACACCACGTCGAATCAGTTATTCAAAATGGGATAAACCCGGTCTTTCTGAATAACTCGTGTAACACCCCGATTTTTTTGGTTAACAGTAAATTGATAAATTAAAATATACTTAATTCAAAACTTAAGAATTAAGGGAAATGGGTTACGCCATTGCGTTCGTCTCGAAATTATTCTTGAGATAGAGTCCGAGTTTGCGTAAATCGGACTCCGTACGAAGAAGATATGACCTCCGGAAGTTTAAGAATTTATTTAAAATTCAAACAGCTCGAAAATCGGATTCAAAATTCAAAAATAGGACCAGACCCGGGCTGGGCAGGAAAATTCCTGCCCATGGCCCAGGTCGACCATAGGGTCGACCTGGTTGACCCAGGTCGACCATATGGTCGACCTCTCCTGTCGACCTGGTCTGGTCTGGCTGGCCTGGTCGGTGTTCTGGTCGAAATTCTGAAGCCCAGTGTGTCACTAGGGTTGACGTGTCGGCATTTGATTGGTTACTCTTGACATGTATGGCCTGGATTCCTTCTGGCTTCATCGAACGGCTCAAATCAACTTGAAACTCTATAAAAAGGTCCTAAGACTCAACCAAATTCACATAAAAAAACTTAAAGCCGTCATGCTGCCGGGAGGGGATTGAGAAATAGCCATCAAGAGGAAAAGCTTGAGAGGCGAGCCAATTCAAGAAGAAACAAAAGTCTAATCTAATTTCTACGCAACGTATTCTACTCCAAGGGAAAGCTTTGCAAATGCAGAATAACAGAAACCAGAAAACAAGTTTCAGCGCCCATTGTAAGTATAGTGGTTTTCTGAATATGAATAGAAATTGCGATGTGATTCGATGTAAATGAAATTAGGGTTTTACTATTGTAAAATATTGATGTAATTCTGTGTATTGCGTTGATTATGTCATATTTTGTATTGGGTGTTTGTGGCATAAATTGGTTGGTGCGAGCCTATTGACATTTGTATATGAAAATAAATATCACTTGCATGTTTGTAGTAAAAACTAGAATTGACATCTTTATGTTATGTCGTTAACATGGTTAGCATACATTCTTTTTAGGCCTAAGTTGAGAATCATGTAAACATGTTCCAAGTTGAAACCTTTTATGCCTACACGACTCAAAACCTTTGTATACATTATTATGTTTATTTGCAAATAATAATTGGGTTTATGCAAGTACCTTTTGGTTACACAAATTATACTAGTTTCATGTTGAAATAGGCTACTTGATGTAAAGTTAGTTTACACCTTTGGGTTATGTCAAAAAGTGGACATTATTATGCTAGTTTGGTGTTTGACATTATGCCTAGTTATATGTGTATAAAACCATGTTTAGACAAGTCTAAAAGCACGCCATTTCATGTGACACCAATTTAGTTATATCCTTATTGAATGCAAGTTCACATGACCCACAATCTATGTTAGTGAAAACGCTATGTTGCAAGTTCATGCGCCACACACTTTTATGTATTCTAGAACAATCCATGATTCTGTGCTTCCCCTTTTTATGTTTATGAGTTAGGCTGAAATGTTAAGCCCAACATATGTTATAATGCTGCGTACGTACAAACGGGGGAAACAAACGTTGGGTTTAAAATAAAATACATGTATTGGCATGTTTGACACATGCCAATGACTAGTGACATTTAAAGCGGTATAAATTGTTATACCCAAAATTAGTGAATTTGGATAATTGGGCCATAAACATTTACATATAAAAATGAAAAGTGACAAATATGTAAATCTAGAAAATACGAGCATGCTTAACCCGAGGTTGGATTGAGTTGTGATGTAAACCTGCCCGGACCCGCCCGGCTGTCCAGTAATCACAACAATACCTATCCAATGTGGGTGGTTAAGGCATTGAGCCCAATAAAGACCCGAGGTTAGACTGAGTTGTGGCGTAAGACTGCCCGAAACCGACCGGCATACAGGCAGCCACAACAATACCTGTCTAATGTGAGTGGTTGGTGCATTAATAAGACAATTAAAGCTTAGTTAGGATTGGTAGGGTTAAGTTAATCTGAACACTTAACCAACTTAACATGTTAACAAGACAAGACTTGTAGGGGCTAAGCAACTAAGAAAACACTTAGCCAATTTAACATGTTAACTAGACTAGAAGGTGAGGTTAAGTAAAGTTAATACACTTAACCAATTTAACATATTAACTAGACTAGAGGGTGAGGTTAAGTAAAATCAGGACACTTAACCGTTATTACCTGATAATTAGATAAGTGGGTGAGGTTAAGTAAATTTAGAATACTTAACCATTATAACACGTTTGCTAGATAAGTGGGCAAGGTTAAGTAAATACACTTAGCCAATTTAATATGTTAGTTGGACTAGAGGGTGGGGTTAAGTAAACTTAGAACACTTAACCATCATAGTGTGATAAATTGAACAGGGTTAAGTTGAAACATGAAGGGACAATACTTAACCATTAGAACATGTTAATTAAACAGATGTTAGGGTTAAGTTAACTAAGGGAACACTTAACCGTTATAACATGTTAGTTAAAACAGATGGGCAAGGTTAGGTTAAAAGGGACACTTAACCAATACAAGGTGAATGGGTAGGGTTAAGTAATAAGAAATACTTAACCAATATAACTTGGTTTGTGATAAGGTTAAGTCAACGTGAATTACTGATAACACTTAACCAGTTTAACATGACAAATGAATAGGTTAAGTTAACTTGTATCGACTAATGACACTTAACCAATCCAACTTGACGAGAAAGAGAACTAAGTAGTAAACCTTAGTTGAAAGGGGCTAAGTAGTAAACCTTAGTTAAGAAAACGACGATTCAGGAAACTAAGTGGTAAACCTTAGTTAGGAAAACTAAGTAGTAATCCTTAGTATATCACGAGGAGGAGCGAACGTCCATCTGATCTTAAAGAAGGGTCCAACGAATTGGGTTACAAAGCCCGAGGCTTCGAGGGGACGTGAGGGTACTCTTAGTATCCCTCTGTGAGAATGCAGATGATCCGCCTCGGCTCACAGAGGTTAAGGTCTGCGTTAGAAGAACCAAGGGTATGCCTTGGTTGCAATATAAGGCAACCTAAAGACCAGGATGGACCAGCGTGATTCGGTGGGTCAAATGGCCCTGTGATAGCGACCCGTCGTTTACCTACCATCTTGAGTCAGTCGAGATACGCATGCGGAAAGGCAGAGAACTCCCAATAGACCATATACTTGCTATCTAGTTATGGGTGAGGCTGGCCAATAGGAAAGTGGGGCATAGGTGGCAGGAGTATAGTTCTCGTGCTTGATTTTCTTGGATTGCCTTTCATTAGTTGAGGGAGGGGTCCGGTGGGACCATAGCCACTAGAAAAACAGACCTTAGCATCAGCATCGGCAGATATCTGAAAGCTCCCGACTGAGTTCCATGTTTCTAGAATTGCCTTGCCACGGGACTCGGGTCACACATTTCAGGACATGTGCATCTAGACAGCGATAAACGATTCACGACACATACGTGGGGAAAGTCTAGGAACATATACCACTCTAGGTAGTGTGTCCTAGACTAGGGGCATTGTTCGACATATAGCATAATCCCTAGTTGGACCTAGGTGGCATAAATCCTGAATCCGAGAAGTATTAGATAAGTCACATAAACCCTAGTTGAATCTAGGAAGCGCTCGATAAGAAAACCCTAGATTAGATCTAGGTAATAAATAATAGATGTACACCTAAAGGCAACTGCAATTACAGGGATTGGGATCACGTTGTCATCTTTATACAGATTACTAGTTGGGATACTAGTTAGGCGGTGCAGAGATATAGAATGGTGTGTGATAGTATATTCGGTTTAAACTGTATTGCTTTGGTTTATATTAGTTTGTTATTCTGGTACTGTCCCATTTTTCAGTTTATGCCTGTCATATCCTTTTCCTTATTCATATATCGAAGCACCACTAGACTTACCAGGCTTTATGTCTGACTCTATGTTTTCTTTCGTCTTCTTTTCTTCCGTTTCTCCCTCAGGTAGTCAGGGAGGGAATAGCTTAGATTTGTATGGACCTGTTACTCTTTCCAAGCTTGAAGACTCTTTGGTGTGCTGCTTTGGACTCTCTTTTCCACCGCTATGGCTGGCTAATGTTTTATTGGGGAATATCATTGTATATTTATGCTTCTTTATTTTGTTAAACAAGATAGATACTTTTTTGTTGGCAAACAATCTTTGTACAAGCTGTTTATAAATGAAATAAAATTTTATTCACTTTTCCGCTGCTTTATTTATCTATCTTGTAATTTATCTGCATCTTTTACCTATAATACTTCACAGAACTTAGTGAATTCCCTTTATGAGTGACACTAACGGATGTGGGGTGTTACAACTCACTTATATAATAAACAAGTGTTACACAAACACAACATACGCCTCATTCCAATTCATCAGTCACTAACCGTAAATTAACAAGAGAATAATTCCCCAAATATTAATCCCGAAGGCCGAAACCAACTTCATATCAATACCCAGGAAACCGTTCTGCTTAGTTAACCTATAGTTAGTTTCTAAATTTCACATTCTTTGGGAAAGGTTCCCATTAATTTTATCAAAGATAAATTCCTTTAAATTTATTCTTTAATCTTCCTTTGAATATCACTTCAAACTAGTCGGGATTAGCGAACCACACCGAAGTAATTATTTATTTTATTTCCCAATCCCAACCTATTTATCCCATGAAGTAAAACTGGTCATACTTCATATCTAACACCACGGTGTTATCGGTAAATTCAATTACCATTTCACGTTCAAATCTAATTGAAGATTTAACTATCGCCTGGAGTAAAACTGGTGATACTCCATTCTCGATCTTTTCAATCTAATTAAAGATTCATTAAAACTCCACTTAGTTTTAATCTTTAACTGGGTTAAAGAATAAGTGTCATTTAAGAACACGGTTCACGATAAACCCAAAATCACATTCCATTCTATCAGCTTTTAACCGTAAAATAGCAAGTGAGCAGTTCCCTAAGTATTAACCCCGAAGGCCGAAACCAACATCAGATCAATACCCAAGAAACCATTCAACTTGACTAATCTCCAGTTAGTTTCTGATTTTCTTAACTCCTTTGGGTCTAAGAACAGTATTATTGAAGATACCATTCACGACAACCCAAAATCACATTCCATTAATTATCGGGTTAAAGAACAAGTATTATTTAAAACACTGTTCACGATAAACCCAAAAATCAATACCAATTCAATTCCAATTAAATATTATTTAATTGATACACTTCATTAAATCTAAGTAAAAAGATTTAATCTTTTTCTCAACTGGGCTTAAGAACAGTGTTAAGGAAGACACCATTCACGACAAACCCAAATCACATTTGATATTAAATACGAGGCTCTGAATAGAAAATATATCGGCTTATATTCAATATCAAATTCTACGACCAACAAATATCGTATTGGAAATAACGATATAAATATATCTTTCAAATTTCGATAACAATATCTGTATAATCACGAAATCCAACATCGAAATATTCCAAGGACAATTTTGATTCAAATCCATTCCAATTCAATTATTGGAAATCCTGGTTACTTTTTAAAACCATTTCAAATTCAATTTATTTATTTCAAAACCAAATTGATTTTAATTCTAGTTCAAAACTAGTTCATTTCGATAAAAATGTATTTTTATCTTTTCAAATACGGAGTTTTTTATCCTAATTCTTCACAAATCATTTCTTATGATTTTACACAAATTATTACTATTTTTAATAATTTTATCAAGGCCCGTACAGTCGATTTCCATCAACGGCCATCGAACTGCACTTACAGCGACCTTTTCCAAATTTGATTTGGACATAATTCCAAATCCAACCGTTAGATTTCAAATCTCTAATATTCATTGGAAAGCTCTTTTCGATACAAACCCAACGGTTCTAGTTTTAGGGGAATCCGACGGTCGGATCTCCCGCAATGTCCATTCGAAGTCAATGGTCGAAATTCGCGAACTACCGCGACGCATTCTATTTAGGCCATTATATATATATATATAATATATATATATATTATATTTATTTCATCGATTTCCTTTCAAAACGTATTTTATAAATCGTTTTAAATTCGTTTTCAAAACGATTTCAACTTCCATCTCAAATTCAAATCAAAATTGAATCTTTCCAATATAAATTCGTTTTAAATTCATTTCAACTCGACTTCAATTCAAATCGATTTCAGTTCAATTTCAATACGTTTTATATTCGATTCAAAACGATTTCAATTCTATTTCAATCTAATTCGAATTTCAATTCTATTTAATTTAATTCGAATTTCAATTCTTGTCAAAATATCAGATTTTGAAATCACTTTCGATATTCATTATAAAATGAATAAAATCGATATAAATATCGTTCATGTCAAAATGGCGTCAATCTAATCAACACGGCTTTTATTCAACACGTGAATATTTATTCTATTCAGCACATGAATTTATTTTCTATTCAACACATGAATATATATTTTCAATTCAACACATGAATTTATTTTCTAAATTGGAATGAGGCCCAATCAATTACCATATAATGTAAATTATATGGATTTTCTACAACACATGTATGTAATAGCAACGATAAATCATCAACCATCATCTAGAGTGCACCACATGAAACGACCCGAACTTCCCCAGTGAGGAAAGCCCGGATAGACTCGAGGACAAGCCACAAAGAACGCAGACGGAAGAACATTTCATTGTATATTTCAACAATTCCATCAGATTACAAGAATATACAGAGTATAAATCAATATTTCACATTCGATAAATATCAGAGATTACAATAAATTACATAGCCGTGGAAAATAATACAAAACACAACTGAAGGAGATATACGGATACAAAGCTTTCCGGATATCGTTCCAGCTGTAGTAGGACCCTATGAATATAAATCTGCAAAACCAAAACTACTAGCTGCCCGTGTTGAAAATAAGGGCACCCAGAGTTTAGGTTAAAACAATAAATTCCAGGTCAGTCATGGGACTGGTGTGAGAACTAAAAAAGTTATTAATCTTTATTTTTAAAGTTAGGTAAATCAAGGGACCACGCCGTATAACACGGAACGGGTTTCCTCCCAAGACTACTAGTGCATAAAACAACAGCACAATGCTAAATAAAGAAAAATGAAGCTATTATAAGACCCAGGTCCCA
This sequence comes from Allium sativum, assembly GCA_030737875.1. Classification (NCBI taxonomy): domain Eukaryota; kingdom Viridiplantae; phylum Streptophyta; class Magnoliopsida; order Asparagales; family Amaryllidaceae; genus Allium; species Allium sativum. The sequence goes on from CM060923.1 coordinate 666,020,038, forward strand.
TCACACAATGCAACGAAAGCCAGAGGATAGGGTTTTACCTTATAATAGCCAAAGAATGTTTGATACGTTTAAAAACAGATTATTTGATACTATTATAAGTGTATAGTGTCAAAACAATTTCAATCATAAATATCAATCATAGACGGCATGGGTACCATATATCATGTCGCCATACTAGGCTCTACAATCAAAACCGCAAAGTCACGTATATGGAAATTGGATTTCCATCTGTGAACCAAGGCAAAAGATAGTCCTTACCGATTCGAGACAATCTAGCCCATGTCTCAGGTCAGAGCTCAAGTGATCTTGGAGCGACAGGGCCGGACCACCGATGTGGATTAGACAAAATCCTGAACACTGCGTTTCCCCACCCTTTGGGGGCGTAGGTGAGCCAACTAAATGACTCCTTCGGTTCGAGAACGACATATATATATCCGAGGCGCCTCTAATTCCAACAACCACATGAGTCAAACTCGTCAGCCAGTTCAAGCACTGATGCCACTCCTAGCTAGAAGAAAACACATGTCCTCCCTGAGGTCCGTCTCCCGTTTTTGGTTCACACCGGGGTGTGAGGCTCGCGAAATAACGCTACACAAAGCTATGCCACACAGGTCGTGCTTTGATCATCAACCACAAGACTCTGCTTTTCAACAGAAGCCTTGATCATTTGCATCTTAGCATGCCACACAGGAAATTCACGCTATGCAACTGATATCAATCACACAGAATGAAATCCAATGTCAGACACACTGTCCGTTTATAAGTCCGTTCTGGGTCTGAACGAAACCGGAGGCACCTAGTACCCCGCATATCCATCGATCTCCAAATACGTCTGGACGACCACCAACTGATTCCCTCCTCTTGGGTGTACGACCCAATCAAGATCATCAGTAATTATCCAAATGACGTGAAGACCTCCGGTCTTCAACCATCATCTTCATCTTCGACTTATCGTCGTATCAGTTATTCAGAATGGGATAAACCCGACCTTTCTGAATAACTCGCGTATATAATAAACAAGTGTTACACAAACACAACATACGCCTCATTCCAATTCATCAGTCACTAACCGTAAATTAGCAAGAGAATAATTCCCCAAATATTAACCCCGAAGGCCGAAACCAACATCAGATCAATACCCAGGAAACCATTCATCTTAGCTAACCGACAGTTAGTTTCTAGATTTCACATTCCTAGGGAAAGGTTCCCATTAATTTTATCAAAGATAAATTCTTTAAATTTAATCTTTAATCTTCTTTGAATATCAATTCAAACTAGTCGGGATTAGCGAACCACACCGAAGTAATCGTTTGTTCTAATTTCCCAATCCCAACCTCTTCATCCCATGAAGTAAAACTGGTCTTACTTCATATCTAATCCCACGGTGTTATCGGTAAATTCAATTACCATTTCACGTTTAAATCTAATTAAAGATTTAACTATCGCCTGGAGCAAAACTGGTGATACTCCATTCTCGATCTTTTCAATCTAATAAAAGATTCATTAAAACTCCACTTAGTTTTAATCCTTAACTGGGTTAAAGAATCAGTGTCATTTAAAACACGGTTCACGATAAACCCAAAATCACATTCAATTAATTATCGGGTTAAAGAACAAGTGTTATTTAAAACACTGCTCACGATAAACCAAAAAATCAATACCAATTCAATTCCAATTAAATATTATTTAATTGGTACACTTCATTAAATCTAAATAAAAAGATTTAATCTTTTTCTCAACTGGGCTTAAGAACAGTGTTAATGAAGACACCATTCACGACAAACCCAAATCCTATTTGATATTAAATACAAGGCTCTGAATAGAAAATATATCGGCTTATATTCAATATCAAATTCTACGACCAACAAATATCGTATTGGAAATAACGATATAAATATATCTTTCAAATTCCCATAACAATATCTGTTGCATCACGAAATCCAACATCGAAATATTCCAAAGACAATTTCGATTCAAATCCATTCCAATTCAATTATTGGAGATTCTGGTTACTTTTAAAACCATTTCCAGTTCACTTTATTTATTTTCAAAATAAGTAGAATAATAATTCTAGTTCAAAACTAGTTCATTTCGATAAAAATCTATTTTTATCTTTTCAAATATGGAGTTTTTCATCCCGATTTTTCCCAAATCATTTCTTATGATTCTACACAAATTATTTCTATTTTTAATAGTTTTATCAAGCCCCGTACAGTTGATTTCCATCAACGGCCATCGAACTGCACTTACAACGACCTTTTCCAAATTTGATTTGGACATAATTCCAAATCCAACCGTTAGATTTCTAATTTCTAATATTCGTTAGAAAGCTCTTTTCGATACGAACCAACGGTTCTGGTTTTAGGAGAATCCGACGGTCGGATCTCCTGCAATATCCATTCGAAGTCAATGGCCGAAATTCGTGAACTGCCGCAGCAAGGCGCGTTCTATTCAGGCCATTATATATATAATATATATATTATATATATTTCGTCGATTTCCTTTTAAAACGTATTTTATAAATCGTTTTAAATTCGTTTTCAAGACGATTTCAACTTCATTTCAGATTCAAATCAAAATTGAAATTTTCCTTATAAATTCGTTTTAAATTCATTTCAAATCGATTTCAATTCAATTTCAATTTAATTTGAATTCCTATTCAATTCAATTTCTAAAATATTCAATTATTGAAATCACTTTTCAATATTCATTTAAAAATGAATAAAATCGATATAAATATCGTTCACGTCAAAATGGCGTCAATCTAATCAACCCGGCTTCATATATTTCTATTTTCAAATATTTCTATTCAGATATTCTATTTCAAAACCGGAATGAGGCCCAATCAATTACCATATAATGTTAATTATATGGATTTTCTACAACACATGTATAAAATAACAACGATAAATAATCAACCATCATCCGGAGTGCACCACACAACTGCATAAGCATTAAATATAAATAATTAACGCTTACACAGTCTGTCGACCAATCGATCGACATACATCTAAATAATTGGGATTAGTGTACGCCAAATATCATCCCAATACCCGTGTGGGGTTTCAATCAATCAAACACAAATTTTATTTGTGCAATTGGGCGATGTGTAAAATTTATCGTCCCAATCAATATCAGTCAAATGTGTGTATATAAACAAATCGTCCGATTCGTTTATAAATATTTATTTTATATACACGTTAAAATTTTATATTTTTAACTATAAAATATTTTCCACTATAAAATATTTTATTTCATTTCACATCACATCACACAATCAACTACACATCAAAATCAAACAAACAAGCATACAAGCCGTCCATGGTCTGTGGACGACGGGTGTCGGGTGCTACTAAACACCGTCTGCATCCTAGTATATATTTTAACTAGAAAATTAAATTAAAAGTGAGAAGTTCTCACAGAGGGTTCCACTCCGCCATGCTTTGCTTCTGAACTGCTGAACCGTCTGGATCTGTTTGCAGTTCTTTTCACGCTGTTCACATATAAAATTATATTTTTATTTCCACGCTATGAAAAATCACATTTTAATTTCAACATGTATATATAATAAAAATCAGATTTTTATTTCGCTACATATATAAAAATCATATTTTTATATTTCCTATTATATTTTTATTTTCAAAGTTCACATCTTTTTATTTTCAAAGTTCACAGCTTTTTATTTATCTCTTAAAACAAAGCTAAATTTATTTTTAAAATGCACCTTTACAATACAATGCTACATTTATCGAAATCATACTTTTAAAACCATGTTAATTTATTTATTTTTAACAGTGCAAATTTTATCTTTAAAACAAAGCAAATCTTATCTTTCAAAACAAAGTTATTTTATTTCTCAAACTCAAATCTATCTTTCTTACATAAAAAAACGAATCTACATATTAATAAAAATCTCGCCTTTACATTATAAAAAACCTCGCCTTTACATTATAAAAATCTAAGCTTTAACCGATTAAAAATCTAAGCTTTAACCGATTAAAAATCTAATTTTTAATCGATTAAAAATCTAATTTTTTTTCCATGATGAATCGATGCTTTCATAACTAAACCAAATTTTCTTAACAATCCTTTAATATAGATAAAAGAGAGAAGAAAACAAAATTAAATTAAATTAAAGAATCACTGCTCCATGTTGAACCGAGGAAGGGGGGATCTCCATCGTCGGCGCTGTAGAGGGTCGGACTGGGTTGCGCGTGGTGGTGGTTGGCCCTTGGGGGCGGAGGCGTCGGTCTCTCGAAGTGGGTATGGGAGTTGGGGGAGTCGCGGATTTCAATCGAAGGGGGGAGCAGGGTTTCTGGCCGGAGGAGGGTCGGAGGTCGATGGCGATTGCGGGGAGGGGAGGTGGAGGTGGAGCGACGCATGAGGGGGGGGTGGGTTAGCGTCGATGGCCTGGGAGGAGGTTTTTTTTTTCATTTTTTTTAAAATCTGAAGTCAACGCTTGAGGGAGAGTGGGAATGTAACAACCCACATCCGTTAGTGTCACTCACAAAGGGAATGCACTAAGTTCTGTGGAGCATTTTAAGGTAAAAGATGTAGATAAATTACAAGACAGACAGAAATTAAACAGCGGAAAATAAAACTTTTCTTTATTGATAAAATAGTTTGTACAACAATTTCTTTATAATATTAGAGTATCATCTGTCTTACAACATAAAGAAGCATAAAACAACATTTATATTCCCCAATATTAGCAAGAGCCAGCCACAGTATCTGAAAAGAGAATCCAACCAAAACTTCGACAAATCTTCAAGCTGGAAAAGAGTGACAGTCCAACTTAACCTGAGTTATACTACTCCCTCCTTTACTACCTGGGGGGGGGGGGGGGGAGGGGAAACGGAAGAAAAGAAGACGAAAGAAAAACAGAGTCAGACATAAAGCCTGAGTAAGTTCAGTAACTTCTAGCATGTGAACATGGAAAAACAAAACGACATGAATTAACTGAATACAAGATAACACCATGATGATAGGGTTGGCAAGAATTAGACAAGATTAACACCAGATATGCTAAGATAAGATAAACTGGATTTACTCTAATACTTTCGCCGCTTCGCTATTTCCTTGTTATACTGGTTTCTATATCTCTACACCACCGAACTAGTGTCCCAACTAGTAACGATAACGTGATCCCAATCCCTGTATTTTCCATTGCCTTCGGGCATACATTTATTATTTATTACCTAGATCTAATCTAGGGTTTTCTATCAAGTGATTTCTAGATTCAACTAGAGTTTACGCTATCTGCTGAACGCTTCTCGGATTCAGGGTTTATGCCACCTAGTCCAACTAGGGATTATGCTACCTGACGAACGATGCCCCAAGTCTAGGACACACTACCTAGAGTGGTATATGTTCCTATACTTCCCCACGCATGTATCGTGAATCGTTATCGCTTGTCTAGATGCACATGTCCTGTAATGTGCGGCCCGAGTCAAGTGGCAGGGCAAATCAGGAAACACAGAACTCAGTCTGGAGCTTTCAGATATTTGCCGATGCAGATGCTAATGTCTGTTTTTATTCCAGTGGCTATGGTCCCACTCGACCCCTCCCTTAACTAATGAAAGGCACACCTTGAAAAATGAGAACTATACGCAGGCCCCCGATGCCCCACTATCCTATGGCCATCCTCACCCATAACTAGATAGCAAGTATATGGTCTTTTGGAGTTCTCCACCTTTCCGCTTCACGTATCTCGATTGACTCAAGATGAATGGTAGACGACGAGTTGCTATCACAGGGCTACCGGTTTCTCGCCGAATCACGCTGGTCCATCCTAGTCTTTCGGTTGCCATATTTTGCAACCAAGGCATACCCCTGGTTCTTCTAACGCAGACCTTAACCTCTGTGAGCCCAGGAGGATCATTTGCAGCCTCATAGAGGGATACCAAGAGTACCCTCACGTCCCCTCGAAGTCTCGGGCTTCGTACCCCAATTCGTTGGAGCCTTCGTTTTAATCAGACGGACATTCGCTCCTTCCCGTGTTATACTAAGAATTACTACTTAGTTTTGCTAACTAAGGTTTACCACTTAGTTTCCAGAATCGTTGTTTTCTTAACTAAGGTTTACTACTTAGCTCCTTTTGACTAAGGTTTACTACTTAGTTCTCTCTCCCGGCAATTTGGATTGGTTAAGTGTCATTAGTCAATTCAAGCTTACTTAACCCTCTTCATTTATCCTGTTAAACAGGTTAAGTGTTATCAGTAATTCATGTTGACTTCACCCCACCGCAAACCAAGTTATATTGGTTAAGTATTTCTCATTACTTAATGTAACGACCCAGAAAATCTGAACCAATTTAAAAATTTTAAATTGGCTAAAATAATGGATTTTAAATATTTAAAATAAATATTTTAAACAATGGCGATGAAAACTGAGTTTGAATCAACAATTGAAAATGAATATAATTAATTATAATTATAAACAAGGCCTGAAAAGGGCGCTGCAGTTTCAAAAAATTGAATTCAAACTTTGTCGGACTGTACCGGTTGCAAAACAATCCGGATTTTAGTGAAACCAAAAATATTTAAATCTGTTAGTGAATACATTTCTAATGAATCTGAAAAATCGAATTTTCATAGCGGAAAGCAAAAGTTATGGCCGAATGAATTTTCAGAACGGTCGCTATGGAATTTATATAGCCCGTGAAAATGGCCATTCTGCATATGACCTCGGAATTCGACGAAACCACTTTTGTTGGGTCCGGGATGTCATGTTATTGCTAGATTTCAAATTTCATAATTTTTGAAGCTAATATGTGAGCGTGGCAAAAGAAAATGTGTTTTGGTCAATTACAGTTAAATTGGATCGACCAAAAATGGGCCTTTTTGCAAACGGTCTCAGAATTCGACGAAACTAGTTTTGTTGGGACCGTATCGTCAAAACATAGCTAGATTTATTTTTCTGGAATTTTTCGAATCAGTTTGTGGCCCTGACAAATTGAAATGTACGTTCAAATTAAATATTGAATTTTTTATATTTTGATTTGAATGGAAACTGACTGAAACATTCGAATGGGCCTACGAAACATATCCCATTGTGTTCGGAATGGGGGTAAAACGCTGAGGACAACAGTCGTTGGGTTTGGATTGGGGTTCGCGAGAGGCAAGGGGTATTTTCGGATTTTTAAAAACTTTATAAATAAAAAAAAATGATTGGGCCACGTCAGAACGCACCCCCCCGATTTTCTCTCTCCCCGACTCGAGCAACGGCGGAAATTAGCCGCTCCCTTCTCTCCTCTTTTTCTTCTGATCCGCTCAATGAAATCAAATGCCACAGTTGAGGTTTTTGTAGTACTTCTCGTGATCTTCAAATCCATATAAGTATTGGATTTTTTCGTGGCCTGTAGAGGGAGAACCACCCTCGAGAAGTTCGGCCGTTCGCACCCCGATTCCGCCGCCCGGGGACCACCGAGCTCGACCTCCTCCCTGGCGCACGTGCGCCTCTCCTAGCCCGACAGGGTGGCGCTGGCCGATCGAAGCAACAATCAACGGATTGCCTGAAAGATCGAAACCTAGTTTTGAAGATTCTGAAAGGTAATCGGCTGTTAATTATTTAACTGATTTCGACAGTTTAAAACCGTTGCAAACTTCGTAAAATCATATCTTTTTGCTATGTTAACGAAATTCGATGAAACAAGAAACATCGTGACCGTGTGGACGTCTTCTACATTTTAGAAGAGACCGCATATTTTTCTGAGCCTTCTGCTATTTTTGGTGGAGTGGAACCCAATGTGAGATTTCTAATTTATAAACAATATGGAAAACGACGATGTATAAATTATATAGTCGATGTATGAGTTATATAAGCGTTGTACACCTCTTGTTTAAGCGTTGTATAAGTTGTACGTTTGATGTATAAGTTATATATGCGTTGTAAACATTATATATGTGTTGAAATAAAAGTGAATTGCTATATATAAATATATATATATATATATATATATATATATATATATATATATATATATATATATATACACGCCCCTCGTCCACAAACCATGGACGATATTTATTGGTTGAAATTGTTGTGAAAATTGATTGATAGCGAATGGTTGTTTGGGATTGTTTGTGGTTGATATTGATTGATTGTGGTTGAAAAATACCCGTTTGTGGTTGAGAAATATTTGGTTGAAACCACATAGGATTAGTTTGTGGAAATGAAATAAATATATACATGCCGCCTGCGTGCGAACTAGATGCATGATCCCCATTGTCAAAAACAGCGAGGTTTTACGGTAGAGCGAGGAGCCGTACTAGGGACGGTCCCGGTTTTAACTACCCTGCCATTATGCTGCCGAAATTTTGAATAATATTCATGTGTTTGAATTATTTTCATTTGCTAAAACTATATTTATTCATTGAATAGAAAACCTTCATGTATTGAATCGATATTCATTCGTTGATTAGAAATTCATGTGTTGAATGGTATTCGCGTTTTAAATATAAAAATCACATTTTTATCTATATATAGAAACTATAGAAAACCTTCTTGTGTTGAATCGATATTCATTCGTTGATTTGAAATTCATGTGTTGAATGGTATTCATATTTTGAAATAAATTGTTTGATAATAAAAGTCACCTTTTATCGACTATATGAACTGTGTAAAATAATCTCGTTTTGAAAGAAATTGTTTTATAAGTAAAATCCTATTTTTATCACCAATATATAAAATAATAGTGTTTTAAAATGAGTTGTTTTACAATAAAAATCACATTTTTATTATATGCATGAATCGATGAAATGTGAAGTGTTAAAAATAGCCACTTGTTCAAATAAATATATATATGAGTTGAAATATACATTGATTAGCTAATGATATGATTTGTACCTATGTATGTGACATTAGAATGAATGGTGTTTTTAAACCAAATAGAAATCAAATATGAAGTTGAATAGAAAACGATAAATGATAAGAACTATATATATGTGCATGCATATTCATTGAACAGGTTATAGCAAAGGGGCTAGAGAAGAGAAATAAAATTTTGTGCCCGACAAATAGGTACACATTTACTGTTTTGTTTGGGTGATGATTTTATGAGCCTGTTGGCTAGCCGCTTGGCTTTTTCTTTTTCTTTTTGAAATTAGAAGGACCGGGGAAGCTATTTGAGATTTCCCGATGCTCCCGGTTCAGGGGAGGTTATGGCGAAATTTTCCAAAATTTTAAGGCGTTAGTGAAATATTTGAAGTGAAAACGATATTGAAATCATTGAATGAACTATATTTATATAAATATATAAATATAAATAAAATTAAAATGAAACGAGGCCGTGCAGTTCGTATTTTGAAACCGTGATTTCAAACAACTAGTGCGGGAAATCCGACCATTGGATTTTCCCGAAACCTCAACCTCGGGTTCGCCTTGGAAATATCTTCCCAACGGCACCAACCTTGTAAAAATCCAACGGTTGGATCGTCTAGAATGTTTAATTCAAATCCGAAGAAAAACAGCGCCAGAAACGATTATATTTATACATATATATATATAAATATAATTATATTTAATCGAATAACGACGCTGCAGTTCGTATTTTAAAATCGAAACTTCTAACGACTGTACCGGGAGATCCGCCCGTCGGATTTTCCCGAAACTGGAACCGTTGGATTCGTTTTGAAAAGACCTTTCTAAAGATGTAAATTTTGTGAAGATCCAACGGTTAGATTTTCAGATATGTGTAAATCAAATCTGAAGAAAAACAGCGCCACGGCCGCGTTATGGCCCGAAGCGTCGTTTTGAATAAATTGGCTATTTTAAAATAAATAAAAATAGCGATAAATCGTTATAAAATATTGTAAACGTTATGGAATGGAAATAAACTGAATTTGCTTGAATTAGGTGGTATTTGATGGTTGAATGTGTTTGGTGTGAAAATTACATTAAAGAACAAAATTGGTGTTGTCGAATAATTTAACCATTGAAATAAATTGATTTGAAATTCTAAATATACGTGAATTATTTGAAAATGCCGAGTTAATTCTCATTTCAAATAATTGACCGACGATTGAAAGTCAAATATGAAGACGGTGGTCGAAGACCGGAGATCTTCACCTCGTTTGGATGGTAACCGAGGTCCTGATTGGGAGGCATTCCGAAATATGGATAATGAGTGGTGATCGTTCAGACGTACGTGGTGATCGATGGGTTTGCGAGGTATTTTGTGCCTCCTGTTTCATTCAGACCCAGAACGGACTTGAAAATGGACTGTGTGTCTGACATTGGAGTTTATTCTGTGTTGACTGACCTCTGTTAAATATACATCTGTTTGGCGGCGGAGAATTTATTCTTTTGCTTAACGCCCTGCTCTGAGACGCACGAGCTCAGAGGTTGTATATCGATGGACATCAGTCGCATGGCATGAATTGCCTGTGTGGCATGCTAAGATGCAGTGATCAGGACTTTTGTTGAAAAGCAAAGTCTTGTGGTGATGATCAAAGCACTGCCTGTGTGGCGTAGCTTTGTGTATGACGTGAAATCGCGAGCCTCACTCCCCGGTATGAACCAGAAACGGGAGAAAGGACCTCAGGGAGGGCCTGCGTTTCCTCCTAGCTAGGGTGGTGTCAGTGACCTACCAGCCCTGACATTTATATACTTTTCACCTATGTGGTTGTTGCTGTTGCGAGGCGCCTCGGTTTGATCGGACGATCCGGGTCCGATGGAGTCATTCGTTGGCTCGTTTACGCCCCAAAGGGCGGGGAAATGCATGGTTTAGGCATTTTAATCCACATCGGTGGACCGGCCCTGACGATCCTAAGGCTTGACAGAGTACTTGCCTGAGGCTCGGGCTAGGCAGTCTCGAATTCGGTAAGGACTATCTTTTGCCTTGGTTCAGGACGGAAATCCAATTTCCAAATACGACATCGTGCGGTTTTGATTGTATATATATATGGCGACATGATATATGGTACCCATGCCACCTATGATTGATAGTTATGATTTGAAATTGTTTTCAAACATATAAACACTAGCAATAATATCAATTGCCTTTGTTTTATTCGTATCAAGCATATTTTGGCCGTTATAAGGTAAAACTCTATCCTTCGGTTTGCGTTGCATTGTGTGATGCGAACTGAGTCTTATAATGGCTTCATTTTTATAAAATACGTTGCGTTGTTTAAAAGAAAGTTTTGTTTTAAAGCACTGACAAATCCAATGGAGTAAACCCGTTCCACGAAAGTGGCGTGGTCCTGTGATTAGCCATGTTATATATGTGTTGAATAGATTTCTCATACCAGTCCCATGACTAACTCGTAGTTTGTTTCACTTTCAAACTCGGGTGCCCCTTTTTCTACACGGGCAGCCTTGTATTCAGGTTTAGCTGGTTCTTTCTGGATAGCTGGAGCTGAAGATGGATTCCATCATTTATCTCTTTTTATGCTGTTCAGCTCCTATTGTACATATTTAGTTTGTTTTCCGCTGTAGACATTTATGTATAGCTGAACTGTATTTGTGTTAAGTAAGATCCTGTATACTGTGTAACTCTGATGATTACTTTTATCCAGTATATTCTATTGTTCATTATCTGGTGTATTTATTTAATGCTGTTCTGCCATTATCTGTTTCGGCATTATATTCCAAAGATAACCCTTGTTTCCGTTAGAAACGGGATTTTGGGTCGTCTCAACGTGGTATCAGAGCTTTGGTTAAGCTTAGTTCTGGAATATAACATTTGAACGAACTCGTCAGAAATAGAACCAGTAGTGTTCTAGGACGGGTAACTCCATACAGATAGGATCAGAAATATCCTAGTATGAGAAAAGCAGAATGAAATAACACCTCGATAGACAAATTTACATTGAAGTACATGTTTCTATATTTTAAACTACCTTTTCTGTGACCTGACACTTGATCTGCTGTTTGCAGAAGTACTAGAAAATGAGTGTCAGAAACAGAAGGAATGCAGAACCGGATATTGAGGCCCTATTAATCAAATATCGAAATATGGATGGAATACCGTTCTCTGGTGAAGAATCTATTATGAAGACACAGGCTTGGATTCATTCGGCTGAAAAGATCTTCGATGGTTTAAAGCTGAAGGATGACCAGAAAAGATTACTGGCCTCCTGGGCATTCAAAGATGAAGCTTTGTTCTGGTGGGATTCAGTTATAGAGGATAATCCGGAAGGTGATATCACCTGGGATAAATTCAAAGTGATTTTCCTAGAAAGATTTACTCCTCCAGAAGCGACTGAGCGATTATGCGACGAATTTTCTTATCTGATACAAGGTGATATGACCATCCCAGAATATCATAAGAAATTCAACGAACTTTCTCATTTTGCTCCTCATCTGATTAAAGACCCAAAGAGGAAAAATCTGAGATTTATTCACGGGCTTCAAAGAAAATAACAGAATAAATTATTGGGGCATGTGAAGCTTCCTTTTTCTGAAATGATATACATGGCTTATCAGTACGAAGATCTCGACAGGAAAGGAACGTTATGCGACGAAGAAGAAGTCAGTTCTAGTGACAAAGCAGAGTCGGAAACTGATATTCCTGAGGCAAGTACAACGTCTGAGGTCAGTAAGAAGCCCAGTGCCAAGGGGAAAAGGGCCAAAGCTGAGAAGAAACCCGTAACAGCCGCCACATGCTCTAACTGCAATAAAAAGGGCCATTTATCCAGAAAATGTAAATATTTAAAGAAGCAGAAGAAGAATGAATCTGAATCCACTAAGAAAAGGAACCCACATGGTGAAAGGACATGCCCTGAGTGTCACCAAGCAGGTCATACTGCACGGGAGTGTCAACTCTCAAAGGAACCTGAAGCAGTACGTATAAATGAAATAGCAGAAACTTCTGGGCCCTCAGATGTTCTGGAAAGGCCAGATGTTTTAGAAGGCACGCTTACTGTCAAAAACATTCCAGTCAAAGTACTGTTTGACACAGGCGTGTCATGGAGCTTTATTTCAAAGGATGCAGCTAAAAAACTGGATTTGAATTTGAAAAAGCTGAAGGAACCAATGACTGTCCAGAATCCGGTTGGGGGTTCCATTGATCTCAGTTGGATTTGTGGAGTGCCGGTTTCTTTCTCCCGTTATCGATTTCCTACCATCGCAGTCGTTATGAATTTTAAAGAGTTTGATCTTATCTTGGGGTTAGACTGGTTGACCAAATATGAAGCTGAAGTTAAATGTGCCGACAGAGTCGTAAAGGCGAAGATTAAATCAGGTGATTATATAACCATTCCCTGTGAAGGTCAGAATGCTAATAGAAAAGACTTCTGGGAAGCTTTGAATGTTTCTCCAACCCAAATAGAAAATGTCCCTGAAGTTGCAGAGAATAATCCCGACCTCATCAAAGATATTCCTGTCGTCAAGAACTATGCGGATGTGTTCGAGGAAGTCGTTCGCTTACCTCCGCAGAGAGAAATAGATTTCAAAATTGCTTTAATTCCGAATGCAAGGCCGGTAGTTCACGCTATTCGAAGAATGTCCTTGAAAGAGAAGGAGGAATTAGACAATCAAACACGACAGCTAGTATGGAAAGGTCTGATCAGGCCTAGTTTCTCTGATTGGGGTGCAGCAGTGGTGTTTGTCCCAAAATCTGACGGTACTCTACGGCTATGTGTGGATTATCGTGATTTAAACAAGCAGACCATAAAGAACAAATATCCATTGCCGCGGATTGATGATTTGTTGGATCGATTAAATGGAGCACAAGTATTCTCAAGAATGGACCTAGCTACAGGCTTCCATCAGCTTAGAATTGCCGAAGAGTGTGTTCCAATGACAGCGTTCAGAGGTCCCGACTTATTCTACGAGTGGTTAGTAATGCCATTCGGCTTATGTAACGCTCCCGCTTACTTCGTCGATCTGATGAACAGAGTATTCAGAGTAGTATTGAATAAATTTGTTCTGGTTTTTATTGATGATATCCTAATCTTCTCTAAATCGAAAGCCGAACATGAAAAACATTTGGAACAAGTGTTAGAAATTCTCAGGCGGAATGTACTAAAAGCCAAATTTTCCAAATGTATCTTCTGGCAAGATGAAGTAAAATTTCTGGGCCACGTCGTATCGAAAGAAGGAATCGCTGTGGATCCAAGTAAAATCACAGCTATTCAGAACTGGAAACAGCCCAGTACTCCCACTGAAGTCTGCAGTTTTCTCGGATTGGCTAGCTATTACCGGAAATTCGTTAAAGACTTTTCGAAGATATCAGGTCACTTAACGAAGCTTACAAAGAAGCACTCTAAATTCAAATGGACTCCAGAAAGTGAGGAGGCTTTCGAAGAGCTAAAGTTGAGATTAACAACTGCTCCAGTGTTAACCATCATCGATGGCAACCAGGATTTAAAAGTCTGGACTGATGCTTCTAGAGAAGGCCTTGGCGCAGTGTTAATGCAAAGAGGCCAAGTGATTGCTTATGCTAGCCGTCAATTGAAGCCGCACGAGAAAAACTACGTAACTCATGATCTTGAGTTATTGGATATTGTATTCGCCTTGAAAATCTGGAGACACTATCTTCTGGGCGAGAGATTTGAACTGTTTACAGATCATCAGTCGTTAAAGTATCTGTTCACTCAGAAGGACCTGAATCTGAGGCAGCAACGTTGGTTGGAGTTTCTTGCAGCATATGATTTTGAAATTTTATACACTCCAGGGAAAGCCAATGTCGTGGCCGATGCATTAAGCCGAAAGAATGAAATGATCGCCAGATTTATTATCACGACTTCATTGCTAGATAAAATATCTGCTCTTCAAAAAGATGACCACTTCATTCAGAAGATCAGAGGGATGATTCAACAAGGCGAACCCTCGAGTTTTCAAGTTGATAATGAGGGGATTTTAAGGCTCAAAGGTCGAATATGCGTTCCTAACATTCCTGAGCTTCGGAAGGAAGTACTGGATGAATGCCACAAGTCAAAACTCAGTATCCATCCGGGAGTAAGCAAAATGTATAATGACATAAAACGCACTTTCTGGTGGAAGTCGATGAAATGGGACATTTCATTATATATTAGCCGATGCCCTACTTGCCAACTAGTCAAGAGCGACCAACAGAAATTGGCTGGATTATTACAACCACTAGAAGTTCCTGGTTGGAAGTGGGAACATATTTCTATGGATTTCATTGATGGTCTGCCCAGAACCAGAAAAGGGAATGACAGTATTTGGGTGATCGTAGATCGCTTCACGAAGACCGCCCATTTCATACCTGTCAGATCAAACAGAACTGCTCAGAGTCTGGCGCAGATATACTTCAGGGAAATAGTTAGACTACATGGAGTGCCGCTCAGTATAGTCAGTGATAGAGATACAATATTCACTAGCAAACTCTGGGAAGCATTTCAAGTCGAGCTGGGAACGAAGTTAAACCTAAGCACCGCTTATCATCCTCAGACAGACAGTCAGACTGAGAGGGTGAATCGCATTTTAGAATATCTATTGCGGGCTTGTGTTCTAGATTTCGGTGGATCATGGGAAGACCATCTGCATTTGGCTGAATTCTCTTATAACAACAGCTACCAGGCGAGTCTGACAATGTCGCCATTCGAAGCATTGTATGGTAGACCGTGCCGATCTCCTGCTTGTTGGGTCGAATCGGGAAATAGACTTGTGTTAGGGCCTGATATGATTCGAGAAGCTGCCGACAAAGTTGATTTTATCAAAAAGCGGTTGCTCGCCGCTCAAAGCCGACAAAAGAGCTTTGCCGATAAAAGAAGGAGAGATATATCCTTTGCTGTTGGCGACTATGTATATTTGAAAGTATCGCCGATGAGAGGAGTTATCCGGTTCGGTAAAACTGGAAAGTTAGCACCCAAATTTATTGGTCCGTTTCCTATTCTGGAACGGATCGGAACGCTCGCTTATAGGGTCAAACTGCCTAATTGGTTGCCTGAAATTCATGATGTATTTCACATATCTCAACTTCGAAAGCACGTTCATGATCCAGACTTGATCGTGGAAGAAGCAGCTCAACATGACATTGAAATAACCCCAGAATTAGCTGTGAGAAGAGAGCCGCTAAAGATAATAGGCAAAGAAACCAAAGAGCTGAGGAACAAGAAGGTTCACTTAGTCAAAGTGCAATGGAGTGGAGATCCGCGAGATTGTACTTAGGAAATTGAGGAGAGCATTCAGAAAGCTTATCCTAGATGCCGAGTAGATATCTCTGATTGACTCTGGTGCAAGGTACATTTACCCTACTTTGCATTACCATTTAATTCTCTACTCGGCGGTTATTTCCTTTTCATGGATGTGCACTTTTAAATTCTATGATCCGAAAGATTTTAAAGAGAGTATAGAGATTAATTTGTATGGTTTCGAAAGGTCGAAAACAATTTGATTGGTTGTTGTGTTGTGTGATTGTAGATTTATCAAACCACTTTCGACTTTGTTCCTTTTCGGGGACGAAAAGTTTTAAGTGGGGGAGATTGTAACGACCCAGAAAATCTGAACCAATTAAAAATTTTTAAATTGGCTAAAATAATGGATTTTAAATATTTAAAATAAATATTTTAAACAATGGCGATGAAAACTGAGTTTGAATCAACAATTGAAAACGAATATAATTAATTATAATTATAAACAAGGCCTGAAAAGGGCGCTGCAGTTTCAAAAAATTGAATTCAAACTTTGTCGGACTGTACCGGGTGCAAAACAATCCGGATTTTAGTGAAACCAAAAATATTTAAATCTGTTAGTGAATACCTTTCTAACGAATCTGAAAAATCGAATTTTCATTGCGGAAAGCAAAAGTTATGGACGAATGAATTTTCAGTACGGTCGCTATGGAATTTATATAGCCCGTGAAAATGGCCATTCTGCATATGACCTCGGAATTCGACGAAACCACTTTTGTTGAGTCCGGGATGTGAAGTTATTGCTAGATTTCAAATTTCATAATTTTTGAAGCTAATATGTGAGCGTGGCAAAAGAAAATGTGTTTTGTTCAATTACAGTTAAATTGGATCGACCAAAAATGGGCCTTTTTGCAAACGGTCTCAGAATTCGACGAAACTAGTTTTGTTGGGACCGTATCGTCAAAACATAGCTAGATTTATTTTTCTGGAATTTTTTCGAATCAGTTTGTGGCCCTGGCAAATTGAAATGTACGTTCAAATTAAATATTGAATATTTTATATTTTGATTTGAATGGAAACTGACTGAAACAGTCGAATGGGCCTACGAAACATATCCCATTGTGTTCGGAATGGGGGTAAAACGCTAGGGACGACAGTCGTTGGGTTTAGATTGGGGTTCGCGAGAGGCAAGGGGTATTTTCGGATTTTTAAAAACTTTATAAATAAAAAAAAAATGATTGGGCCACGTTAGAACGCACCCCCCCCCCCCGATTTTCTCTCTCCCCGACTCGAGCAATGGTGAAAATTAGCCGCTCCCTTCTCTCCTCTTTTTCTTCTGATCCGCTCAATGAAATCCAATGCCACAGTTGAGGTTTTTGTAGTACTTCTCGTGATCTTCAAATCCATATAAGTATTGGATTTTTTCGTGGCCTGTAGAGGGAGAACCACCCTCGAGAAGTTCGGCCGTTCGCACCCCGATTCCGCCGCCTGGGGACCACCGAGCTCGACCTCCTCCCTGGCGCACGTGCGCCTCTCCTAGCCCGACAGGGTGGCGCTGGCCGATCGAAGCAACAATCAACGGATTGCCTGAAAGATCGAAACCTAGTTTTGAAGATTCTAAAAGGTAATCGGCTGTTAATTATTTAACTGATTTCAACAGTTTAAAACCGTTGCAAAACTTCGAAAAATCATATCTTTTTGCTATGTTAACGAAATTCGATGAAACAGGAAACATCGTGACCGTGTGGACGTCTTCTACATTTTAGAAGAGACCGCATATTTTTCTGAGCCTTCTGCTATTTTTGGTGGAGTGGAACCCAATGTGAGATTTCTAATTTATAAACAATATGGAAAACGACGATGTTTAAATTATATAGTCGATGTATGAGTTATATAAGCATTGTACACCTCTTGTATAAGCGTTGTATAAGTTGTACGTTCGATGTATAAGTTATATATGCGTTGTAAAGATTATATATGTGTTGAAATAAAAGTGAATTGCTATATATATATATATATATATATATATATATATATATATATATACACGCCCCTCATCCACAAATCATGGACGATATTTATTGGTTGAAATTGTTGTGAAAATTGATTAATAGCGAATGGTTGTTTGGGATTGTTTGTGGTTGATATTGATTGATTGTGGTTGAAAAATACCCGTTTGTGGTTGAGAAATATTTGGTTGAAACCACATAGGATTAGTTTGTGGAAATGAAATAAATATATACATGCCGCCTGCGTGCGAACTAGATGCATGATCCCCATTGTCAAAAACCGCGAGGTTTTAAGGTAGAGCGAGGAGCCGTACTAGGGACGGTCCCGGTTTTAACTACCCTGCCGTTATGCTGCCGAAATTATGAATAATATTCATGTGTTTGAATTATTTTCATTTGCTAAAACTATATTTATTCATTGAATAGAAAACCTTCATGTGTTGAATCGATATTCATTCGTTGATTAGAAATTCATGTGTTGAATGGTATTCGCGTTTTAAATATAAAAATCACATTTTTATCTATATATAGAAACTATAGAAAACCTTCATGTGTTGAATCGATATTCATTCGTTGATTTGAAATTCATGTGTTGAATGGTATTCATATTTTGAAATAAATTGTTTGATAATAAATATCACCTTTTATTGACTATATGAACTGTGTAAAATAATCTCGTTTTGAAAGAAATTGTTTTATAAGAAAATCCTATTTTTATCACCAATATATAAAATAATAGTGTTTTGAAATGAGTTGTTTTACAATAAAAATCACATTTTTATTATATGCATGAATCGATGAAATGTGAAGTGTTAAAAATAGCCACTTGTTCAAATAAATATATATATGAGTTGAAATATTCATTAATTAGCTAATGATATGATTTGTACCTATGTATGTGACATTAGAATGAATGGTGTTTTTAAACCAAATAGAAATCAATTATGAAGTTGAATAGAAAATGATAAATGATAAGAACTATATATATGTGCATGCATATTCATTGAACAGGTTATAGCAAAGGGGCTAGAGAAGAGGAATAAAATTTTGTGCCCGACAAATAGGTACACATTTACTGTTTTGTTTGGGCGATGATTTTATGAGCCTGTTGGCTAGCCGCTTGGCTTTTTCTTTTTCTTTCTGAAATTAGAAGGACCGGGGAAGCTATTTGAGATTTCCCGATGCTCCCGGTGCAGGGGAGGTTATGGCGAAATTTTCCAAAATTTCAAGGCGTTAGTGAAATATTTGAAGTGAAAACGATATTGAAATCATTGAATGAACTATATTTATATAAATATAAATAAAATTAAAACGAAACGAGGCCGTGCAGTTCGTATTTTGAAACCGTGATTTCAAACAACTAGTGCGGGAAATCCGACCATTGGATTTTCCCGAAACCTCAACCGTCGGGTTCGCCTTGGAAATATCTTCCCAACGGCACCAACCTTGTAAAAATCCAACGGTTGGATCGTCTAGAATGTTTAATTCAAATCCGAAGAAAAACAGCGCCAGAAACGATTATATTTTTATATATATGTAAATATAATTATATTTAATCGAATAACGACGCTGCAGTTCGTATTTTAAAATCGAAACTTCTAACGACTGTACCGGGAGATCCGACCGTCGGATTTTCCCAAAACTGGAACCGTTGGATTCGTTTTGAAAAGACCTTTCTAAAGATGTAAATTTTGTGAAGATCCAACGGTTAGATTGTCAGATATGTGTAAATCAAATCTGAAGAAAAACAGCGCCACGGCCGCGTTATGGCCCGAAGCGTCGTTTTGAATAAATTGGCTATTTTAAAATAAATAAAAATAGCGATAAATCATTATAAAATATTGTAAACGTTATGGAATGGAAATAAACTGAATTTGCTTGAATTAGGTGGTATTTGATGGTTGAATGTGTTTGGTGTGAAAATTACATTAAAGAACAAAATTGGTGTTGTCGAATAATTTAACCATTGAAATAAATTGATTTGAAATTCTAAATATACGTGAATTATTTGAAAAGGCCGAGTTAATTCTCATTTCAAATAATTGACCAACGATTGAAAGTCAAAGATGAAGACGGTGGTCGAAGACCGGAGATCTTCACCTCGTTTGGATGGTAACCGAGGTCCTGATTGGGAGGCATCCCGAAATATGGATAATGAGTGGTGATCGTTCAGACGTACGTGGTGATCGATGGGTTTGCGAGGTATTTTGTGCCTCCGGTTTCGTTCAGACCCAGAACGGACTTGAAAATGGACTGTGTGTCTGACATTGGAGTTTATTCTGTGTTGACTGACCTCTGTTAAATATACATCTGTTTGGCGGCGTAGAATTTATTCTTTTGCTTAACGCCCTGCTCTGAGACGCACGAGCTCAGAGGTTGTATATCGATGGACATCAGTCGCATGGCATGAATTGCCTGTGTGGCATGCTAAGATGCAGTGATCAGGACTTCTGTTGAAAAGAAAAGTCTTGTGGTGATGATCAAAGCACTGCCTGTGTGGCGTAGCTTTGTGTATGACGTGAAATCGCGAGCCTCACTCCCCGGTATGAACCAGAAACGGGAGAAAGAACCTCAGGGAGGGCCTGCGTTTCCTCCTAGCTAGGGTGGTGTCAGTGACCTACCAGCCCTGACATTTATATACTTTTCACCTATGTGGTTGTTGCTGTTGCGAGGCGCCTCGGTTTGATCGGACGATCCGGGTCCGGTGGAGTCATTCGTTGGCTCGTTTACGTCCCAAAGGGCGGGGAAACACATGGTTCAGGCATTTTAATCCACATCGGTGGACCGACCCTGACGATCCTAAGGCTTGACAGAGTACTTGCCTGAGGCTCGGGCTAGGCAGTCTCGAATTCGGTAAGGACTATCTTTTGCCTTGGTTCAGGACGGAAATCCAATTTCCAAATACGATATCGTGCGGTTTTGATTGTATATATATATGGCGACATGATATATGGTACCCATGCCGCCTATGATTGATAGTTATGATTTGAAATTGTTTTCAAACATATAAACACTAGCAATAATATCAATTGCCTTTGTTTTATTCGTATCAAGCATATTTTGGCCGTTATAAGGTAAAACTCTATCCTCCGGTTAGCGTTGCATTGTGTGATGGGAACCGAGTCTTATAATGGCTTCATTTTTATAAAATACATTGCGTTGTTTAAAAGAAAGTTTTTTTTAAAGCACTGGCAAATCCAATGGAGTAAACCCGTTCCACGAAAGTGGCGTGGTCCTGTGATTAGCCATGTTATATATGTGTTGAATAGATTTCTCATACCAGTCCCATGACTGACTCGTAGTTTGTTTCACTTTCAAACTCGGGTGCCCCTTTTTCTACACGGGCAGCCTTGAATTCAGGTTTAGCTGGTTCTTTCTGGATAGCTGGAGCTGAAGATGGATTCCATCATTTATCTCTTTTTATGCTGTTCAGCTCCTATTGTACATATTTAGTTTGTTTTCCGCTGTAGACATTTATGTATAGCTGAACTGTATTTGTGTTAAGTAAGATCTTGTATACTGTGTAACTATGACGATTACTTTTATCCAGTATATACTATTGTTCATTATCTGGTGTATTTATTTAATGCTGTTCTGCCATTATCTGTTTCTGCGTTATATTCCAAAGATAACCCTTGTTTCCGTTAGAAACGGGATTTTGGGTCGTCTCACTTAACCCTATTCGTTCATCCTGTATTGGTTAAGTGTTCCCTTTTTAACTTAACCTTGCCCGTCTGTTTTAACTAACATGTTATTAATGGTTAAGTATTATCCCTTCATGTTTTAGACTTAACCTTATTCCTTTATCACAATCCGATGGTTAAGTGTTCAAGTTTACTTAACCCTACGGTCTAGCCCCCAACTAACATATCAAATTGGCTAAGTGTATTAAATCTTACTTAACCCTAACCTCTAGTCTAGTTAACATGTTAATCTGGCTAAGTGTATTAATTTTACTTAACCCCACCTTCTAGTCTAGTTAACATGTTAATTCGGCTATGTGTTTTCTTAGTTACTTAACCCCTACAAATCTTGTCTTGTTACCATGTTAAGTTTGGTTAAGTGTCCCTATGGACTTAGCCCTCCCATTCTAGCTGAACTTTATTAAGTTGGTTAAGTGTTCCTATGGACTTAACCCTCCCATTCTAGCTTAACTGTGTTAAGTGTCTGTATGAACCTAACCCCACCCACCGGTCTGGTTATCATGTTGAATTGGTTAAGTGTCATAGTTAACTTAACCCTACCATTCTTGTTCTAGCTTTAACTAAATAAATTAAAGCCGTTACCACTCACATTAGACAGATATTGTTGCGATTACTGGATGTGCCAGTTGGTTTCGGGCAGGTTTACATCGCAACTCAGTCTAACCTTGGGTTAGGCATATTCGTGTTTTCTAAGTTCAAAGGGTTTTGATTAATTTTCAAATCAGATTTTGAAAGTAACCATCCCGTCCGTCGGATCAGTTAGGGATAGCCAGGGAGAGCAGGAAACTTGTATTTTCCAAACCCAAGCCTAGACACTATCCTCTCTGTCACCCTAGAACTTTCTGGTGTATTATTAAAAGAGATGTCGTTAATAAACCTTTAATTTGTCTAAATTCACATTTTTCTCATTTAGAAAAAATTCTATAAGTAAATTATTCCTAATTTACTTATATCCTAATTTCTCTTTTAATGTAAATTGTCAACATTCATTCTTATGGCCCATTTTCCCCTCTATATCATATTTATGCTTTTTGGTATGTAAACTATACCAAATCAAGTGTCACTAGCCATGATTTTGCTAAACATGACAATTACTCACAATTATGGCAAATCTCAAATTTATGCCAATATACTCGTTATGCCAAATTAGCTAATCCAATTCTGATTTAACATTCTAATTACAGTTCATGTCAAACTAGATTTATTATTCTAGTTCACAATTCATGTAAATGCTAGATTTACAAGTCAATACTAGATTCGAATTACACATCCTATAATTCATGTCAAATTTATCCAATTTGCATTTCTATGAACATGCCATAATACATGTTCCCAATTTATGCCAATTTCCAAGTTTATAACTACGTTTTAGTAAATTTCATATTTTGCCCCAAATCGTATTCCCATCGTTCGTATAATCGTGATTCAACCTAGATTATAGATAAATCTAGATTCGTAGAGAATAGGGAATGAACCAAAGATTGCTATGAAAAAGATAAACATAACAACTGACATAAAATGATAATTTACTAATTACAGACCTAACGAATTTCACTGAAATTGATCAAAAACATCGAAGGCCTATAGGTCTGAAAATCTTATGACATAAAAAGGGTTGAATAACGACGTAGGTTCAAGAGCATGGGTAGACCTAACTTAATAGGTAAATTCCCAAGATCTAAAACCAAAGAAAACCAAGAACAGACAGAATAGAGACGTAGGTTCAAGAACATGGGTAGACCTAACTTAATAGATAAATTCCCAGGGTTTAAAACCAAAGAAAACCAAGAATAGACAGAATAGAAAATCAGGTTTAGACCCAATTTCACAGTCACAAAACTTAAGCAACACTTTCCTAGTCATGAATCATAGGTGTTTAGTCACAGTTGTCCTTGTTATGTCATAGGCAATAGTTTATGTTTCCTAATCAAAGGCATACGCTTGTGTTCATGGTCAAGGAAATAATTCTTATAGTCACAGTCACAGGCAATGTTCATGGTCATAGGCAATGTTCATAGTCATAGGCAAGGCCTAATTGGTCATCGAATCATAACAGTTCTTAATTTGGTCCAAAGATATAGGCACAGATTCGAATAGAAAGATTTGGCATATTCTTTTATTCCTTTAATTTCATGTCACGAATAGAGAGAAACGTTCAATCTAAGAAGTAACTGACTTACAGAGATTATATTAGATTCGTAGAAAAACAGTCGTTGGATTCGTATGAATCTTCACTTGAAATCCTAGCTTGACTTGAACCTCTTCTTGAAAGTCTTGAGCAGCATCTCCTCGTCTTGATTTATTTTATATATTATTTTATTCACTTATTTATTTATTTTCTCAGAGGCAGCATAAGGATAGAAAAGAATTGTGAATAGAGAAGGAGACTATGGCTGTTTATATAGTGTAGAAGTCAACGAATCTGGTCAGGATGGCGTCCGGATACAGAAGAACGAACTAGACTGCAGATCTGGAAAAAGCAGGGGGGGGTCGACCCCTAGGTCGACTACCCAGTCGACCTGGGTGCCCCAGGTCGACTACCCAGTCGACCTGGGTGCCCCAGGTCGACTACCCAGTCGACCTGGGTCCTGGGGCGGGAAAATTCCCGCCCAGCCCAATCTGGGTCCGATTTTGAATTTTGAACTCGTTTCTGACCTGTTCGAATTTTAAATCGAATTCTGAAACTTCGGAGGGTCATATCTCCTTCATACGGACTCCGATTCTCGCAAACTCGGACTCGCTTTCATGCAGAATTTCGAGACGAACGCAATGGCGCATCCCGTTTCTCTTGATTTTGATTTTAAAATTTAATTCTACCTTGATTTGTGAATCTTAGTGTTACAGAATTACGGGGTGTTACATTCTCCCCCACTTAAAAGGATTTCGTCCCCGAAATCTTCAAGTTAGGAAGAATGTGTCCTACCATCCAATCACCCATCTACTCAACCATTCAATCACAGGCATTCATCATCCTTAAAAGATTTCTAATGCTTTCATGTTCATATGCATAGTGTGTGTATATGTCTTTATCTAATGTAAAATCAGGCGGTCTACTGATTCAGTTGACCTCCTTAATGCGAATCATGTCAGTGCCATGCGTCCAATCATGCATGCAAGCATCCCTAGTTATGTAAATACTACATGTGTGCATAGCCATTCATCCATATGCAACATCCATATGATAACATATCAAGTTCAACTTACAAACAAATACATATATGTAAATGCAATATGAAAGCGTCCGAACTGATCTAGTGCCTAATACGTATGCATATGCATTCACGAGCAACCATTAGCAACTACTTGCAACCACCAACCCTAACATGTTTCAAACACATGTTTACATCCATTGGCTTCTACCTAAGGATCGATGATACGACCTAGAGGATATACTTTGGAAAGAGAGAAACAATTATGCGTAAAGCTTCTACCAAAGAAATCAAGGATGCACCCTTAAGGAAAAGGGTATGATGCTAGTATCTAGCCTTCTTGAGCTTTACTCCATTGGATCTTAACTAATTTAACTTCACGATTGTGAAGTTTCTGACCTCCATTTCCAAAGTAAACAGATGTCAATCACAGTACCAAGTGTATGTACTAAGATGATTAAAGGTCTCCCTCTTATCCACCATGCCATAACTATAAGGGTCGAAAGGTCACTACGTGCTTTTTGGAGTGCCTGCCACAACTATTCATCTCTCATGCAAACCATCCTAGTCGAACTCGACATTCCTCAAGTACAAACCCCAAAGGTCTAAACCCATATCAGACAAGCACCCAAGGAATATCTCCTCCGAATTTAGACGATCTACGTGAGATGATATAAGCAAACTCGATAGCTATTCTCAAATCCCCTACTAACCAAAAATAAACTGGTCGGACCACCAATTGGATTTTGAGACTCTAGTGGGATCTTTCTACTATACAAGTACTATGGTGCAGAGACTCAACTATGGAAGTGGATATGAACAAATGTGAAGCGCTAAAACGAATAGCAAAACTAGATTCTTCCAACAGAACTTTACTACCCTTCTCCTAGGTACGCTTGGTGGTGAAAGTATGTACTTGCCCTTCTGAAAATCTTGTTCCTCGTTCTTGCCCTTGTCCTTAATTATATGCCCTATCATACCCTAGTAAAGATACTTCCTCTTGTCTTAGGTTTTATAATTTCTTCCTCCTTCGTGAGCTAAATCTACATCCATGAATTCCTCATCCTAGGGTTATGCTCCTTAGCCAAACTCCTCATCCCCTTCCATGTGTAGTCATCTTGACAAATCTCTCGAAAGCTGCTTCCATCGTACAGAAAACCCTATTAGCTTGAAAGAAAACTGGCCGTAGGTGAAACAACTACGGTTATGGATGGAAGCCGGGCACGTCTTCGCCCATCGATGAGGCTACCTCCCAGAAATCCAGGAGCCCCAGAGACTTAAGGAAGAAGGAGACAAGAATTCAAACAGAGGAAGAGAAGATAGTGCATATGGCTTTGGGGAATATGCCTTTAAAACAAATCTTTTCTCTTGAAAATGATTCTTTTAAAACCGTTTGGAAAATAATTTTTCAAATCTTTTATCTGATCCGGTAACCTTCAGCTCTGATACCACGTGTAACACCCCACATCCATTAGTGTCACTCACAAAGGGAATGCACTAAGTTCTGTGGAGAATTTTAAGGTAAAAGATGCTGATAAATTACAAGACAGACAGAAATTAAACAGCGGAAAATAAAACTTTGCTTTATTGATAAAATAGTTTGTACAACGATTCTTTATAATAACAGAGTATCATCTATCTTACAACATAAAGAAGCATAAAACAACATTTATATTCCCTAATTTTAGCAAGAGCCAGCCATAGCATCTGAAAAGAGAATCCAAGCAAAACTTTGACAAATCTTCAAGCTGGGAAAGAGTGACAGTCCAACTTAACCTGAGCTATACTACTCCCTCCTTTACTACCTGGGGGGGGGGGGGAACGGAAGAAAAGAAGACGAAAGAAAAACAGAGTCAGACATAAAACCTGAGTAAGTTCAGTAACTTCTAGCATGTGAACATGGAAAAACAAAACGACATGAATTAACTGAATACAAGATAACACCATGATGATAGGGTTGGCAAGAATTAGACAAGATTAACACCAGATATGCTAAGATAAGATAAACTGGATTAACTCTAATACTTTCGCCGCTTCTATATTTCCTTGTTATACTGGTTTCTATATCTCTGCACCACCGAACTAGTGTCCCAACTAGTAACGATAACGTGATCCCAATCCCTGTATTTTCCATTGCCTTCGGGCATACATTTATTATTTATTACCTAGATCTAATTTAGGGTTTTCTATCAAGTGCTTTCTAGATTCAACTAGAGTTTACGCTATCTGCTGAACGCTTCTCGGATTCAGGGTTTATGCCACCTAGTCCAACTAGGGATTATGCTACCTGACGAATGATGCCCCAAGTCTAGGACACACTACCTAGAGTGGTATATGTTCCTATACTTCCCCACGCATGTATCGCGAATCGTTATTGCTTGTCTAGATGCACATGTCCTGTAATGTGCGGCCCGAGTCCTGTGGCAGGGCAAATCAAGAAACACAGAACTCGGTCGGGAGCTTTCAGATATCTGCCGATGCAGATGCTAAGATCTGTTTTTATTCCAATGGCTATGGTCCCACTCGACCCCTCCCTCAACTATTGAAAGGCACACCTTGAAAAATGAGAACTATATGCAGGCCCCCGATGCCCCACTATCCTATGGCCATCCTCACCCATAACTAGATAGCAAGTATATGGTCTTTTGGAATTCTCCGCCTTTCCGCTTCACGTATCTCGATTGACTCAAGATGGATGGTAGACGACGAGTTGCTATCACAGGGCTACCGGTTTCTCGCCGAATCACGCTGGTCCATCCTAGTCTTTAGGTTGCCATATTTTGCAAGCAAGGCATACCCCTGGTTCTTCTAACGCAGACCTTAACCTCTGTGAGCCCAGGAGGATCATCTGCAGCCTCACAGAGGGATACCAAGAGTACCCTCATGTCCCCTCGAAGCCTCGGGCTTCGTACCCCAATTCGTTGGAGCCTTCGTTTTAATCAGACGGACGTTCGCTCCTTCCCGTGTTATACTAAGAATTACTACTTAGTTTTGCTAACTAAGGTTTACCACTTAGTTTCCAGAATCGTTGTTTTCTTAACTAAGGTTTACTACTTAGCTCCTTTTGACTAAGGTTTACTACTTAGTTCTCTCTCCCGGCAATTTGGATTGGTTAAGTATCATTAGTCAATTCAAGCTAACTTAACCCTCTTCATTTATCCTGTTAAACTGGTAAAGTGTTATCAGTAATTCATGTTGGCTTCACCCCACCGCAAACCAAGTTATATTGGTTAAGTATTTCTCATTACTTAACCCTATTCGTTCATCCTATATTGGTTAAGTGTTCCCTTTTTAACTTAACCTTGCCCGTATGTTTTAACTAACATGTTATTAATGGTTAAGTATTATCCCTTCATGTTTTAGACTTAACGTTATTCCTTTATCACAATCCGATGGTTAAGTGTTCAAGTTTACTTAACCCTACGGTCTAGCCCCCAACTAACATATCAAATTGGCTAAGTGTATTAAATCTTACTTAACCCCAACCTCTAGTCTAGTTAACATGTTAATTTGGCTAAGTGTATTAACTTTACTTAACCCCACCTTCTAGTCTAGTTAACATGTTAATTCGGCTATGTGTTTTCTTAGTTACTTAACCCCTACAAATCTTGTCTTGTTACCATGTTAAGTTTGGTTAAGTGTCCCTATGGACTTAGCCCTCCCATTCTAGATGAACTGTATTAAGTTGGTTAAGTGTTCCTATGGACTTAACCCTCCCATTCTAGCTTAACTGTGTTAACTGTCTGTATGAACCTAACCCCACCCAACGGTCTGGTTATCATGTTGAATTGGTTAAGTGTCTTAGTTAACTTAACCCTACCATTCTTGTTCTAGCTTTAACTAAATAAATTAAAGCCGTTACCACTCACATTAGACAGATATTGTTGCGATTACTGGATGTGCCGGTTGGTTCCGGGCAGGTTTACATCGCAACTCAGTCTAACATCGGGTTAGGCATATTCGTGTTTTCTAAGTTCAAAGGGTTTTGATTAATATTCAAATCAGGTTTTGAAAGTAACCATCCCGTCCGTCGGATCAGTTAGGGATAGCCAGGGAGAGCAGGAAACTTGTATTTTCCAAACCCAAGCCTAGACACTATCCTCTCTGTCACCCTAGAACTTTCTGGTGTATTATTAAAATAGATGTCGTTAATAAACCTTTAATTTGTCTAAATTCACATTTTCTCATTTAGGACAAATTCTATAAGTAAATTATTCCTAATTTACTTATTTCCTCATTTCTCTTTTAATGTAAATTGTCAACATTCATTCTTATGGCCCATTTTCCCCTCTATATCATATTTATGCTTTTTTGTATGTAATCTATACCAAATCAAGCGTCACTAACCATGATTTTGCTAAACATGACAATTACTCACAATTATGGCCAATCTCAAATTTATGCCAATATACTCGTTATGCCAAATTAGCTAATCCAATTCTGATTTAACATTTTAATTATAGTTCATGTCAAACTAGACTTATTATTCTAGTTCACAATTCATGTAAATGCTAGATTTACAAGTCAATACTAGATTTGAATTATACATCCTATAATTCATGTCAAATTTATCCAATTTGCATTTCTATGAACATGCCATAATACATGTTCCCAATTTATGCCAATTTCCAAGTTTATAACTACGTTTTAGTAAATTTCATATTTTGCCCCAAATCATATTCCCATCGTTCGTATAATCGTGATTCAACCTAGATTATAGATAAATCTAGATTCGTAGAGAATAGGGAATGAACCAAAGATTGCTATGAAAAAGATAAACATAACAACTGGCATAAAATGATAATTTACTAATTACAGACCTAACGAATTTCACTGAAATTGATCAAAAACATCGAAGGCCTATAGGTCTGAAAATCTTATGACATAAAAAGGGTTGAATAACGACGTAGGTTCAAGAGCATGGGTAGACCTAACTTAATAGGTAAATTCCCAAGATCTAAAACAAAGAAAACCAAGAACAGACAGAATAGAGACGTAGGTTCAAGAACATGGGTAGACCTAACTTAATAGGTAAATTCCCAGGGTCTAAAACCAAAGAAAACCAAGAATAGACAGAATAGAAAATCAGGTTTAGACCCAATTTCACAGTCACAAAACTTAAGCAACACTTTCCTAGTCATGAATCATAGGTGTTTAGTCACAGTTGTCCTTGTTATGTCATAGGCAATAGATTATGTTTCCTAATCAAAGGCATAGGCTTGTGTTCATGGTCAAGGAAATAATTCTTATAGTCACAGTCACAGTCATAGGCAATGTTCATGGTCATAGGCAATGTTCATAGTCATAGGCAATGTTCATAGTCATAGGCAATGTTCATAGTCATAGGCAAGGCCTAATTGGTCATCGAATCATAACAGTTCTTAATTTGGTCCAAAGATATAGGCACAGATTCGAATAGAAAGATTTGGCATATTCTTTTATTCCTTTAATTTCATGTCACGAACAGAGAGAAACGTTCAAATCTAAGAAGTAACTGACTTACAGAGATTATATTAGATTCGTAGAAAAACAGTCGTTGCAGTCGTTTGAATCTTCACTTGAAATCCTAGCTTGACTTGAACCTCTTCTTGAAAGTCTTGAGCAGCATCTCCTCATCTTGATTTATTTTATATATTATTTTATTCACTTATTTATTTATTTTCTCAGAGGCAGCATAAGGATAGAAAAGAATTGTGAATAGAGAAGGAGACTTGGGCTGTTTTTATAATGTAGAAGTCAACTAATCTGGTCAGGATGGCGTCCAGATATAGAAGAACGAACCAGACTGCAGATCTGGAAAAAGCAGGGGGGGTCGACCCCCAGGTCGACTACCCAGTCGACCTGGGTCCTGGGGCGGGAAAATTCCCGCCCAACCCAATCTGGGTCTGATTTTGAATTTTGAACTCGTTTCTGACCTGTTCGAATTTTAAATCGAATTCTGAAACTTTGGAGGGTCATATCTCCTTCATACGGACTTCGATTCTCGCAAACTCGGACTCGTTTTCATGCAGAATTTCGAGACGAACGCAATGGCGGAGTCCGTTTCTCTTGATTTTGATTTTAAAATTTAATTCTGCCTTGATTTGTGAATCTTAGTGTTACAGAATTACGGGGTGTTACAGGGAATAAAGGGGAGGTTTATTATATTATTTAATTTTATTATTTTAAATTCCCTTAAAGCAACTTTTTATCTCAACCTCCAAACGAGACCCACCGACTGTCGTCTATAGCTAATTACCCCCATTCCGAACACAATGGGATATGTTTCGTAACCCAATTTGGCCGTTACGATAGGTTTTCATTAAATTTAAAATATAAATCATTATATTTTAATTTCAAATGTACATTTCATTTTACCGGGGCCACATACGGATTCTAAAAATTCGAGAAAAAATATTTTTTAGCTTCGTATTGACGATACGGTCCTAACAAAACTAATTTCATCGAATTCTGAGACCGTTGGAAAAATGGCCATTTTCCAGTCGATTAAAATCAACTGAAACTGGTCAAACGCGTTTTCCTTTGCCACGCTCACATATTGATTCGAAAAATTATGAACTTCGAAACCTTACGATAATTTGACATCACGGATCCAAAAAAAGTGGTTTCGTCGAAATCCGAGGTCGTTTGCAAAATTTCCATTTTTAGGGGCAAGAATTCCATAGCGACTATTCTGAAATTTCAACTGGACATAACTTTTTATCCCCGCTATGAAATTTCGATTTTTCGGATTCGTTGGAAAGATATTCTCAATTAGATTCTATTATTTTTGGTTTCACTAAAATCCGGTTTATTTTGCACCCGGTACATTCATTTGAATTTTGAAATCGAATTATCGAACTACCGCGCCATTTTCAATTCCTTTTATATTTTAAAATAAATATTTATATTCTAACGGCGACGTATATAAATATATATGTTCTACTTCAATTCAAAATAAATTTCTCGTCGATATTATTTAAAATAATTCATTTTAAATAATCAAAATTCGCTATAATTTCCAAAATAAAATTTCTAAATTGGCTCGGATTTTCGGGTTATTACACCACACAACTGCACAAGCATTAAATATAACTAATTAACGCTTACACAGTCTGTCAATCCATCGATTGACATAAAACTAAACAATCGGGATTAGTGTACGTCAAATCACATCCCAATACCCATGTGGGGTTTCAAATCAACAAACACAGATTTTATTTGTGCAGTTGGGCGATGTGTAAAATTTACCGTCCCAATCAATATCAGTCAAATCAATGTATATGAACAAATCGTCCGATTTGTTTATAAATATTTATTTTATAAAGACGTTAAAAATTATATTTTTAACCATAAATTATTTTCCACTATAAAATATTTTATTTCATTCCACATCACACAATCAAATTTCACAACATAGCAACTAAACAAACAAGTCATCCATGGTCTGTGGACGACGGGTGTCGGGTGCTGCTAGGCACCGTCTGCATCCTAGTATATATTTCGACTAGAAAACAAAGTAAAAGTGAGGAGTTCTCACCGAGGGTTCCACTCCTCCAGTCTTTAACTCTGAACGGTTCAGATTCGCTCGACATTCCAACTCAACCATCTCACGCTGTTCACAACAAAAATCACAATTATATTCTTCTCCTTATATAAAAATCATATTTTTATTCTCTACATCATATGAAAATTATATTTTTATTCTTCACATCATATTTTTTTTTATATCGATGTTCATTTAAAAAAATCGAACCTTTATCATATAAATAATCTAATTTTTTTTTATTATCCTATACAGAAAAATCATATTTTTACTATGCTTCTATATAGATAAAAATCTAATTTTTACTACTCTTCTATATAGATAAAAAAAATCTAATTTTTATATTCTTTTTTTTTCCTTGCTTCTTGCCTTTCCATTTTTTTCTAAAACAAAGTATATTTTTCTTTTCTAAACAAAGTATAATTTTCTTTTCTAAACAAAGTTTTTTTTTTCAAAACAAAGTATATTTTTCTTTTCTAAACAAAGTATATTTTTCTTTTCTAAACAAAGTATATTTTTCTTTTATAAACAAAGTATATATTTCTTTTCTAAACAAAACTAATTTTATTTTAGAGCATTACTTGTTTTATTTTATTTTTAAAACAACTCTATTTAAATGAGTAAATAAATAAATAAATTAACTAATGACAACGTTTTTAGTATCGTTAATAACTATACCTTTCTCCTTCGTTACCTTCAGACAGAAAAGAACCCATCCCTTCCAAACTAGGTTTGAAATTTTCATAGAATCCGTGTAGCTTGGCAACGATTGGACTGCACCACGTTGAGGGGCCTCGAGAGGGGCGCCTGCCGCTGTGCACGGCATCCAGTTCGACGCTCCGGTGGTGGCTCATATCGAGGCGAGGCGGCGGAGCTTTCAGGGCGCGAATCGAGAGGAATTCTCCTCGATAGAAGATGATACCAATATGGATGTTAAAGTTGAGGAATTCTCTATGAAATTCCCCTCAACATTATCTAATTTCGTTGAGAGAATCACGAGTTATGGAGGGGGAAAGAAATCAGCTTCAGCCGCCACTCGATAATAGGTCACGGGGATTTTTCTGAGAAAGGAAATTGTGAACGGATTTTTATGATTGGCCAGTTTTATATTTATTTTATTTTATTTTCAAAAATGTTGATTTTTACTTTCGAATCCCAATTCGGACCCAACGACTGTCGCCCCTAACCAAATACCCCCATTCCGAACACAATGGGATATGTCCCGCAAGCTGATTCGACTGTTTCGATCAGTTTCCGTTTAAATTAAAGTTTAAATCTATACTATATTATAAAAACTGAGTATAAAATGCTGCAATCTCCTTCGCTTTCACCTTATTATGAACCAAAACGTCTCCTTAGTCTTTACGCGCAAGAGAATTTTTGTCATTTGGTAGCTAAACGATCGCCCGTTCACACTTCCGTCAACGTTACTCAAGAGTCACGCTTTAGCTTTCTTTTATTTTTTTTAATCTTTGCCTCCTCTTCCTACATTCTCCGTGATCAAAAGATAATAACAATTAAAAAAACCGCAAACTTTCTTCTTTCAGCTAATGGCGTCCTTTGTGTTCTCCACGGGATTAAATAAATAAATCTAATTCTTCCATACTTGATGGTATCAAGCTTATCCGATTTTGTTTTCTCCATCTACTTTGTACAAATTATGTTCCTTCCTTCTTATGGTTCCTTTCTATATATCTGTAGCTGTCCTTCCGTTGTTCAGTTAATCAGGGATCGCCCTCAACTGATGAGTTTTTGGAATGATTGCAGAGAGAAAAACTGCACAAATTTGAATTGCGCTTGCCAGTTCACATTTTCTCTGTATCTTCAAAGTGAAATGACGCCTATTTGGTTCTGCCCCATCGTTCCTTCCTCCTTTAGCGTACTGATCCCCATTTCCTTCTCTCTCCGACAGTCTCCTACCCGATCTACCTTTTCCCAGCCCTCCGTCATATCAACTCCCTCAAATCGGCCATTAACTGACCCACCCTTCCTTTTCCTCTTTTCCGCCATCGTCTTCCATCACGCTCATTGTTTTACGTCTTGATTTGTGGATCAGATTTCGTACCCTTTCTTCCTTGATTTTTTTTCACCGCTATCATCCGATAGGACCAGCGTTCTTCATCTTCATAATTCGGTTTAGGGCGCGGCTTCTGCATTATCTATGCATATGAGAACGTAAGCATTTTGTTCTTCCTCCTTCAAGCAGACGCTTTTATAGTTACGCATGCTGTGCCTTTAGTTTGATTCCTATTCATGTTGCTTTTTATCTGATGTACGTATATAAATTCAAGCATAGTAAAACAATATGTATAATCTGCTACTCAGCTTGCTAAATTTGGATCTATAGTGTTATTTAATGCATTTGTATGTTTACACCTTTGTGTATTTTTTTAGGTGGATCTTCATGTTTTCAACCAAGTTACTGAATGCAGATAAGTCAGTTCTACACCTATATTTCCGTTGAGATGCCAGTTTCAGCTTAGCTGCAACAAAGGGTGATTTTAAAAACCATTTCTTTGTTGTGTAGTAGATTTATATTTAATTTAAGTCTTCACATCGGATTTCTGTAAGTAATGCTGTAAGTTTTTAGATAGTTTGGGGCAAAAAATATTTCATTTGGTTTATATGTACATCAAATCATTTATAAAAGGGACGACCACAATATTTGGTGGAAATAGTACATCGGTTTACCTTACATTATTTTCCCAATCAGCTTCTTAAAGCCGTTGCTCATTATAAGGTCCGTCAATTATAGTTAGTTCAGCCAGTTCATTTTCCTTTATTGATTACTTTTGTAAGCCGATTTATACTCTAATTTAACCTGTATAAATAAGAGGACCTTTTTCTGCTTAACTTTTTTACCTTTAATCTAAGCTTCATTTGCATTGAAGACAATTTTTTACTACCTACTCTTTAATCGTTATTAGTATTTTGAATCTCTTTTCTAACAACTTATTTATACTGGCCTACTACTGCGCATGTTTTCAAACTGAACCTCGACTGATTGATGCTTTAATCGGTGATTCATTTCAGGTATATTTTCCCATATACTTGATTAGATTTGCATTTTTTTTAACCGTTCCGACTTATTTTCCATGCATTATTATTTGATACAGAATCTAGAGTATAAGTAATTATTACTATATTTATATTCCATGTCAAATTTGTTTATATATTCCGAATATTGTGATCATTGACGATCCTTAAATTTTATGCCAAAATTAGGGGGAAAATTACTTTACAGCCAATATTGGTAAGATGAATTAGACAGAAAATTATGCTTCGATACAATTTCAAAGTATAGGTTAATAATACTAAATTTATCCCATACATTTGCTATTATTATTTGTTAAAAATCCAGGGTGGATGCAATATTCTTTTTTTGTTAATCATATTATTGTTTCATTGTCTTTTGTTTACATATTTTAAATATTATGATAAACAGTGTTTCAAATTTTTTTTTAACCCAAAATTAGGATTAAAGATTGAAGTGAAGTGTTTTACCATTCATGATCGAGTGATATAACGATAATGCTATGTTTATATACAAATGTGAACAAAAATGTTAATGATAATGAAACTATTAAGTAACAAACTGATTCGTGGTTGCAACTCATTCGAAACTACTTTCCGGGATGGATGACGTAGTCATTCAAACGTTGAATGCAAATTTCATCGACTAACATTTGTCCATGATTGTAAGTCTGATAAAAGGGACTTAACAATAAATTGGGCTATTCTTAAATGTTTTGCTCAAAAACCATTTAATACAAATGGTTATCTCATTTTATGCACGTTAGCTTTCGATGGGCGCTATATCTTCTTATCTCATCCCAAGAGGTAAAATCTTTTAAATAATAGGCCATTAAGCTATTGTATAAACATTAGGACCCCTTAATTTTACATAACATATTTGGTCATTGACCCCTTAATTTAACATAAAAGTAAATGCAATGTTTTATATATAAATGATTAATTTAGTTTAATTTTCTTTCAATTTTTCTGTTGAAACCTACAGAAATCATTTTGGGTATTTTACGGGAAAGGTTCATTAGTTAGGTTAATGCATGATATAGATTTAGTGCAGTGAGACTTGCAGTTTGTTTAATTTTAAAGTGATGATAGCTTTTTAATATGATTGATGCATATATTTTGAAAAAAGTATTGTACATGATTGCAACAAAATTTTCGGTATGTATACTACAATTTATGGTGTACAGCTAGAATTTACCTATATTTGATTTACATACCTGGCTTATAAACTACCGAGTATTGTTTTCCACGACCAATGTTTCTTAACAAGAATATGTTGTTTATTCATCTTATAATAATTCAGTGCATCTAATTCTCTTCTCTGTTGCCTCTTCAATATTGAAATAGGAATCTCAAATTTGACTTTGAATTTTAGATGAATGATAGAAGGTAATTTGTAATTTCAGATTCGCTCACGTGAACATTATACGACAATTTGTTATTGAGTTTACAACAAACTTGGTGCATATGAATTTTAGAGAGTGATGTATGCGTCATATTCATCATGAGGCTAACTAAATTTAAACACACTAATTTTCAATTAAAATATTCTGTTATGAGGACCATCTTGGTGTAAGTTAGGAGAATAATATTATGAAATGTCGGTTGTTGGCTATCACAATTAATATTCAATTCAGTTCTAAATTATATGAGAGAATGAAATATTAGCTGGGATAATGGAGTAATACTGCAAGATGTGTTAAGAGTTAGTGGAATAATGCTGCAAAATTTATTAAAATAATGGGTTTGGTTGTTCATTGTTTGCTATAAGCAACAAGTTTTGAATTCATTTAAAATAGTATGACACAAAATGAAATTTTATCTTGGAAACAATTGACATTGCATGTACACTGTTGTTGTGCTTAATCTTTTATTAAAGCCTGTGCACTTAGAGATTTTCTTAAAGGTAAATTTTATTCGGGCACAAAATATAAACATAGAATTGGAAACGAGATCTTGACCGCTAGATGTCCCTGATTTCCTCCTCCCGTGTAAAGAAAAAGGGATCAAACAGTCTATATTTGTCGTGTCTCATTTTGTGTTAATTCCCTTTATTAGATTGGTCATTACTATTATAACTTATTCTTCGAAGCTTGTGGTGTTCCTTTTTGTAGATGCCGACAATCAGCTTTTGTGATGGGATGCATATCTTGAGTGGTAAAGCTGAGAATCAAGTGTGTTGCCGGCTAATGTGAGGACCCTTTCTGGAAATAAATCGACCTAAGCTAATTTTTTCTTCTTCGTTCGAATGCATTAATTAATTCTATAACCTATATACCTATTCAAAAAATATGCAACTTGGTTCATCACATTGAATTTTATTTTCGTACTGAAATTTCGACATCAGATCTTTAACAATGTGAAATTCGGTTAGGACTTGGTCTCACATCGTTAAATTTAACATTTAATAATTCAGCATCCTGATAAATGTTTTATATTATATTAACAACAAATAAATCCACAAACAAAAAATCTTAAGATTCTAGAATTATGATCTATCATATTTTCAATTTATTTCCCATGCAAAAAATGTTGAAATTATGTTCATCGCTTAGTGAATCTTTCAGTAGCCTACTTTTAGATATTTATTGGGTACACACATATAATCTAAAATAAGAACAACCATCGAAATTTTAGTGAATGGATCAAAGAATATTTTAAGATAAAATTGACGACTACATAATATTCATGTTTTGCATCAACTTCATATTTTTATTATGGCTACTCATTTGACATGATCTAATTTAATTTTGAATCAACTTTTATTCTGTAATTGGTCGGTATACTCCTTTATCATACATTTTTAACCATGCCACAAATTGATAATAATTAATTGTCAATAAAATTGAACGAATATTGTTGGTATACAATTATTTGTTCTAGAGCAATGATATATCTACCGATGTATATCTAACTGTGAAGCATAATTTGAATGATGGTGCAAAAAATAATGAGAGTTATGCACAACTCTTTTGTTGACACTCGCACTGGACATAACGAGGGTCTTCTTTTGCAGTGGACAAAATTCGATAAATTTTACAAAAAGAATGCATTAGAGTAAATACCCTATGGAGATTTTTAGACTCGAAAAGAAAGAAAAAGAAGACCCCAAAAATCATGTTTTGTACTACCTTCAATTGAATTTTAGTGTAACAGTCTACATCTATAGGAACCGATATATTTCCCTCTTATGTAAAAGAGGATTTGCAGATACCTCAATGTCAGTTTTGTGGAATGAAAACAGTGGTTCATTTTTATTTTTATTTTTGTTTTTGTACGTAACCTCAAAACAGTAATACAAAAATTTGTAAGTAACCTCAAAACAGTAATACAAAAATTTGTACGTTGGTCTCTATTTAACAGTTCCAAAATCGATATTACTTAAGCAACAAAGATTTGGGCATAGGGTAATAAACCAGGATAGTATGCTTTTATTGACTCCTAAACTTGCAATTATACATCCATAGAGAATCTGTTAACAAACCGTTTGCTTCAACCCAGTTCGAACATGTATATAAAAAGACAGATCCATTATGATGGAATGAACAACAAAATATTACATCTTTTAGTTTTTACCCAATCGCAATTTGATAGACAACGAATTCTCACACTGCAAGCATAGTATTTAGGAAATTTTTATTGCACAACTCAAAATGCTGCATACCTAAAAAATTCTAAAGTAATCTGGAAGGAAGCAGAGATCTGGAGTGATGAGTGAAAAAGTAGTTTGATTTTCAGTTTGTAGATAAAAGAATGATTGGGAAAATGGCCGGGATCTATCATGATAAATACTCATATACAGTCTTAATAAGAAATTATCCGTCTCTTTGCTAATTATATACCAACCCCCTAAATGCTTGCACACATCGACAAAGTCTTTGAACCTTTACAATTGTGTTTTTTGATTCATTCAGCTGAACACCATTGACAAATATTCATATTTCACAAATTTAATGTTTGTTCTAATTTTGCTGAAGCAACATTTAGTCACTTAAAATCATATTCTTGGATTTAGCTTAAGTACATTAAAAAAACAGCAATACAAGTGAAATTATGGATTTTTCACCATATTACAAAAGTTTCAATAGTTTTGATTGTTGTTTTCATGGTATTTAATCTAAGGTACTGCCAAAACTAGATTTCATTTATGCCATAACCTGCTAATAAAATATTAATCATGCAAGTACTAAATTTAGTTGAGTGTAAAAGGTAGTAGACAAACGTAATACTTCTTAGTAAAGTGTATAAAACATTATATAGGACGTGCAGAAGATAAATGCGGATGGTCTTTCTTCCTCAGCAATCATTTTGGTACAATGGATAATCTTCAAAGATCTGTTTTGCTAAGTTAAAAGAGCTATGAGGAAAAAAGCAACCTGAAGTCCTATCGTTACAAAGTAACAGTTGCCTGAACTACATTATTAATGCCAGTGTCCCACAATGTTAAGCTTTATTTTAATGTGCAGTTGGGTGGTATTTTTAAATATGCTTTCATGTATCTGGATTTTGTTGTGCAATTGGGTGATATTTTTTACCATGAGTCCATGTGTCTTATGGTTTAATTATTCGGTCAACTGTTTATGGCTCCACTTTTTTGTTGAATGCAGTTGACAGATAAGTATTATTGATAAAAGTCGGATATATGTTAGTGTAGTTTCAAGAAGGCCTTCTTAAATCAAACCAATTGAGTTATTCTGCAATAATCGATTGGTTTGTTTAATATCCAACTACAAAAATTGTCTTACCATATTAAAACCTCCAAGTTTATGATAAGATTAATTCGTTCAATCTTTTAATATGATCTACTGTTATACTGAACCTAGGACGAACGTCAACATCATTTACAAATACAATGGTCAATTACTAATACAACGACTATAACGTGGACGGGTGAGGCTTTTGATTTCAACCGACTTTCCAATAGCCATGATTAAAATTTCGCATGTGTTTGGAACTCTACATGATCGCGCTAATGTAGATTTTAGATTGGAAGACATTACTTGGGATAGTAGATAAATTTTGAGGAGTTGTGCTGATTAATTGAATCAAATTTTGTGGGCGCGTATGAATTTGGGAGTGATTGACACTTTTTTGTCCCTTCTACTTTTTTATTTTCTGTATCTTTCTGTT
This sequence comes from Allium sativum, assembly GCA_030737875.1. Lineage (NCBI taxonomy): Eukaryota > Viridiplantae > Streptophyta > Magnoliopsida > Asparagales > Amaryllidaceae > Allium > Allium sativum. The sequence continues at coordinate 666,060,631 of CM060923.1, forward strand.
GAAAATTGGGCTTATGCCTTTATTTTGTGTTTGCATACAAGTAAATTTCATTTCCTTCAAAAATTTTGCAAATATGTTTTGTTCTATCTGTGTGCGTTGAGCGGAATCACACTCGAAGATAAACCTATGTTGCATTTATATTTTCGTACGCTTGAAAAATAATCAATTAGTGTGCTTAGTGTTGTAATTCTTCACGGATTAGAAATAGTCTTCAGCTGGTGTTAATATGAATTATGTGATAAAATAAAGCAATATAATCCATTGAAGAGAAAAAAAGGAAGAGACTTTTATTCATTGCATATATTAGTTCTCTACTTCTATTACATTGACTCCTTCATATATAGGCATTGCAGTTAGTGATTAAACATGTTCCATGATGTTGGACTAAACAGAAAATTACAAAAGCATATTCGCTAATATATTACAATACTCTCTCTGGAATATGTTTCTTCAAAATCTTGAATGCCCTGCTAAGTTGAAGTTATCACTTTTGAAACATATATGATGAGTGCTCCCCTTTATTATTATCTTGCTGATATATATCCATTCAATCAACATAGCTATTGTCTGCTGCCTTATTGGAAAAAAAATCCTAATATGAAAACCCAATGGAAAAAACATTGAACGAGGAAAAAGTGCAACATGTAAGATTATAGATATTATATTAAAATGCTATTACTTCTATCAGTTTAATACTTTGAGATCAAGATAATGTCCCATACTAAAAAAACCCAGTGCAAAAATCATAGTGAACTAAAAAGAGTAATTTTCATTTGAAAAATACTGTGCAATAGCAAATACTAATAACATCGATATGCATGCCTATTTAGCATCTTCATTTTCAGTTGGAATAAGCTTGCATTTAGCTCAGTAAGCTCTGTAAATAGCATGGGTTTTTATGTAGTTTTGTAATAACTTATTGAACTACCCATCATTTATTCTTTTTTATCTTCAGCTTTACATTTTAAATGATTTTGTCAATTTTATAACGTTAGATGAACAAAGCATCAATGATATTACAAATATTAAAATGAAATGTTATTTTTCACAAGATTGTGAGCTTCGGTCAACGATTTGAATAGTTTTAATGTAATATCCACGTTCTTTTTCGTTAGATTTACATTCTAATAAAAAAAATTTGAGACAACCGTGTGCAAAACATGGGTTCAGAAGATTACATCCAACTTTAGGCATCATCAAATAAAGAGACTATAGTAGTTACTTGAAACGAAAAAGCTATATGCACAATAACACAATGATGCTCAAAGTTTAATACTGCTGCTATTTCTGAATTATTTTTTCGTACAAGTATTTCGACGAGCCCGTGTGCGAAGCACGGGTTCACACTTGTCTATGTATTCAATTTTAAACGTACATTTCAATTCACTGGGGTCACATACTAACTAGAAAAATTCCCGAAAAATATTTTCTAGCCTCGAATTGACAAAACGGTCCTAATAAAACTAATTTCGTCAAATTCTGAGACCGTTTGAAAAATGGCCATTTTCCAGTCGATTAAAATCAACTGAAACTGGTCAAATGCGTTTTCCTTTGCCCCGCTCACATATTGATTCGAAAAATTACGAATTTTGAAACCTAGCAATAACTTGACATCACGTATCCAACAAAAGTGGTTTCTTCGAAAACCGAGGTCATTTGCAAAATTTCCATTTTTAAGGGCCGAAAATTCCATAGCGACTATTCTGAATTTTAAACTGGACATAACTTTTGATTCCCGCTATGAAATTTCAATTTTTCGGATTCATTAGAAAGTTATTCTCAATTAGATTCAAATATTTTTGGTTTCACTAAAATCTGGTTTATTTTGAATCCTGTACATTCATTTGAAATTTGAAATCGAATTATCGAACTACCGCGCCATTTTCAATTCCTTTTATAATTATAAATAAATATTTATATTCTAACGACGACGTATATAAATATATACGTTCTAATTCTATTCAAAATAAATTTCTCGTCGATATCATTTAAAATAATTCATTTTAAATATTCAAAATTCGCTAAAATTGCCAAAATAAAAATTTTAAATTGGCTCGAATTTCCTGGTTATTACAATCTCCCGCACTTAAAACTTTTCGTCCCCAAAAAGGAACGAAGCCGAAAGTTGTTTAACCTATCAACTCAACTTTCATTATTTTTATTACGGCTTAAGTTCTTCAACTTTTCAGTTTCTAAGAACTTTTCAAAAATTTCAAAAATTTGCTAACACCCTAAATTTTCAATTTTTTTTGCCATAACCTCCCCTGCACCGGGGACTTCGGGATAATTCATATAGCCTCCCATGGCCTTCTTCAATCCAAAAAAAAAAAAAAAGCCAAGCGGCTAGCCAATCGGCTCATAAAATCATCATCACCCATACAAAACAGTAAATTATGGTAAACATGTACCTATTTATCGGGCAAACAATTTTATTCTTCTGCTCTAGCCTCCTTGCTATGACCTGTTCAATGTAAGTACATGTATATGCATGCAAATGCGACTAATTTTCAATACAGTTCAATATTTGATTCCATTAGGCTAAATGGTTCAAAATTTCAAATCAATAATCAAATAACACAACCATTAATCAATTAGTGGATTATCGTTTCAAATTCATAATTTGATATATATATATATATATATATATATATATATACAGAAAATCATGTTGTTGATATCAAATCACAACAATAAGCCCTATCTAGCTTTGGTTCTCACACCAGCCAATTGGAATCATACAGAAATCCCACTTTCGAAACACGAAAATAAATTCTGATGATGCTCGAGCGATCATCAGAATCATCTTCGAGCGACTAGAGTGTGATTCTATATCTATCCAGTATATTAAAACTTCGAATACATGTTTGCAAGGCGTATATGCAAATTCTTTATAAACTGGATTGTCCAAATTCAATACAAATAAATATTCAAATACGTATAATTGAATTAAATTTAAAAACAAAACTTGTTTTCATTTTAAAATATACTCTTCACACTCGTTCTAGGATACTACTGATCCTATCCCTAACGAGTCATTCTCATTGGATATTACTAATCCAATCTCTGATGAATTCTTTCGTTTGGTTCTAACGTGTCTTGTTCTCTAAGCTTTGTAAACCAAAGCTCGGATACCAAATGTAACGATCGGGAATCTCGCTAGATCCGAATCAGTCGCTAAACCGACCAAGACCGTACGAAACCCCTGATTGTTTTGAGAACACGACAAATTAGAACGCAGACAGAAGAACATTTCATTGGATGTTACAACAATTCCATCACAATACAAGAATATACAGAGTATGAATAAATATTACACAGAAAATATCAAAGATTTAAATTACATTTAAATACATCGCAGCGAAAAAATAATACAAAACACAACTAGAAGTAATACACGGATATGGAGCTTTCCGAGTATCGTTCCAGCTGTAAATCAGGATCCTGGGAATATAAATCTGCAAAACCAAAACTACTAGCTACCCGTGTCAAAATAAGGGCACCCAGAGTTTAGGTTAAAACAATAAACTCCAAGTCAGTCATGTGACTGGTGTGAGAACTAAAACAGTTATTAATCTTTATTTTATAGTTAGGTAAATCAAGGGACCACGCTGTATAGCATGGAACGGGTTTCCTCCCAAGAACACCAGTGCATAAAACAAACAGCGCAATGCTAAATAAAGAAAAATGAAGCTGTTATAAGACCCAGGTCCCATCACACAATGCAACGCAAGCCGGAGGATAGAGTTTTACCTTATAACAGCCAAAGAATGCTTGATACGCGAAAAACAAATCATTTGATTCTTAATCAGACTCCAACCGTAAATTAGTAAGAGAACGATTCCCTAAGTATTAACCCCGAAGGCCGAAACCAACATCAGACCAATACCCAGGAAACCACCCATCTTAGCTCGTTCTAGTTAGTTTCTGATTTTATATACAATCATAAATATCAATCATAGGCGGCATGGGTACCATATATCATGTCGCCATACTAGGCTCTACAAATAAAACCGTAAAATGTCGTATTGGAAATTGGATTTCCATCTGTGAACCGAGGCAAAAGATAGTCCTCTACCGATTCGAGACGCTCTAGCCCGCCCCTCAAGAACAGCCGGAACTGCCCCTTGAATCGTCAGGGCCGGTCCACCGATGAGGATTATTATGCATGAACCATGCGTTTCCCCGCCCTTTGGGGCGTAAATGAGCCAACGAATGACTCCATTGGCTTCACATAGTCACCGATATATCCGAGGCGCCTCACAAACCAACAACCACACAAGTAAAACTCATCAGGGCATGTCAAACCACTGACGCCACTTCTAACTAGAAAGAAACGCATGTCCTCCCTGAGGTCCTTCTCCCGTTTTTAGTTCACAACCGGGGTGTGAGGCTCGCGAATTCACGTTATACAAAGCTATGCCACACAGGCCGTGCTTTGATCATCTACCACAAGACTTTGCTTTTCAACAGAAGCCCTGATCAATTGCCACTTAGGCATGCCACATAGGCAATTCACTCCATGCATTTGATATCCATCAATATATAACCCCTGAGCTCATACGTCTCAAAGAAGGGCGTTAAGCAAGAGAATAAATTCGCCGCCGCCAAACAGATATATATTTAATAGAAATCAATCACATAGAATAAAATCCAATGTCAGACACACAGTCCATTTACAAGTTCGTTCTGGGTCTGAACGAAACCGAAGGCACCTTGTACCCCGCATATCCATCGATCTCCAAGTACGTCTGGACGATCACTAACTGAGTTCCTCCTCTTGGGTGTACGACCCAATCAAGATCATCAGTAATTATCCAAACGACGTGAAGACCTCCGGTCTTCAACCACCGTCTTCATCCTCGACACCACGTCGAATCAGTTATTCAGAATGGGATAAACCCGGTCTTTCTGAATAACTCGCGTATATAATAAACAAGTGTTACACAAACACAACATACGCCTCATTCCAATTCATCAGTCACTAACCGTAAGTTAACAAGAGAATAATTCCCCAAATATTAACCCCGAAGGCCGAAACCAACATCAGATCAATACCCAGGAAACCGTTCTGCTTAGTTAACCTACAGTTAGTTTTTAAATTTCACATTCTTAGGGAAAGGTTCCCATTAATTTTATCAAAGATAAATTCCTTTAAATTTAATCTTTAATCTTCCTTTGAATATCACTTCAAACTAGTCGGGATTAGCGAACCACACCGAAGTAATTATTTATTTTATTTCCCAATCCCAACCTATTTATCCCATGAAGTAAAACTGGTCATACTTCATATCTAACACCACGGTGTTATCGGTAAATTCAATTACCATTTCACGTTCAAATCTAATTAAAGATTTAACTATCGCCTGGAGTAAAACCGGTGATACTCCATTCTCGATCTTTTCAATCTAATTAAAGATTCATTAAAACTCCACTTAGTTTTAATCTTTAACTGGGTTAAAGAATCAGTGTCATTTAAAAACACGGTTCACGATAAACCCAAAATCACATTCCATTCTATCAGCTTTTAACCGTAAAATAGCAAGTGAGCAGTTCTCTAAGTATTAACCCCGAAGGCCGAAACCAACATCATATCAATACTCAAGAAACCATTCAACTTAACTAATCTCCAGTTAGTTTCTAATTTTCTTCACCCCTTTGGGTCTAAGAACAATATTATTGAAGATACCATTCACGACAACCCAAAATCACATTCCATTAATTATCGGGTTAAAGAACAAGTGTTATTTAAAACACTGTTCACGATAAACCCAAAAATCAATACCAATTCAATTCCAATTAAATATTATTTAATTGATACACTTCATTAAATCTAAGTAAAAAGATTTAATCTTTTTCTCAACTGGACTTAAGAACAGTGTTAAGGAAGACACCATTCACGACAAACCCAAATCACATTTGATATTAAATACGAGGCTCTGAATAGAAAATATATCGGCTTATATTCAATATCAAATTCTACGACTAACAAATATCGTATTGGAAATAATGATATAAATATATCTTTCAAATTTCCATAACAATATCTGTATAATCACGAAATCCAACATCGAAATATTCCAAGGACAATTTCGATTCAAATCCATTCCAATTCAATTATTGGAAATCCTGGTTACTTTTTATAACCATTTCAAATTCAATTTATTTATTTCAAAACCAAATTGATTTTAATTCTAGTTCAAAACTAGTTCATTTCGATAAAAATCTATTTTTATCTTTTCAAATATGGAGTTTTTTTATCCTAATTCTTCACAAATCATTTCTTATGATTTTACACAAATTATTACTATTTTTAATAATTTTATCAAGGCACGTACAGTCGATTTCCATCAACGGCCATCGAACTGCACTTTCAACGACCTTTACCAAATTTGATTTGGACATAATTCCAAATCCAACCGTTAGATTTCAAATCTCTAATATTCATCGGAAAGCTCTTTTTGATACGAGCCCAACGGTTCCAGTTTTAGGAGAATCCGACGGTCGGATCTCCCTAAATGTCAATTCGAAGTCAATGGTCGAAATTTGCGAACTGCTGCGGCGCGTTCTATTCAGGCCATTATATATATACTATATATATTATATATATTTCGTCGATTTCCTTTCAAAATGTATTTTATAAATCGTTTTAAATTTGTTTTCAAAACGATTTCAACTTCCATCTCAAATTCAAATCAAAATTGAATCTTTTCAATATAAATTCGTTTTAAATTCATTTCAACTCGACTTCAATTCAAATCGATTTCAGTTCAATTTCAATACATTTTAAATTCAATTCAAAACGATTTCAATTCTATTTCAATCTAATTCGAATTTCAATTCTATTCAATTTAATTTGAATTTCAATTCTTTTAAAATATCAGATTTTGAAATCACTTTCGATATTCATTATAAAATGAATAAAATCGATATAAATATCGTTCACGTCAAAATGGCGTCAATCTAATCAACACGGCTTTTATTCAACACATGAATATTTATTCTATTCAACACATGAATTTATTTTCTATTCAACACATGAATATATATTTTCAATTCAACACATGAATTTATTTTCTAAATTGGAATGAGGCCCAATTAATTACCATATAATGTTAATTATATGGATTTTCTACAACACTTGTATGTAATAGCAATGATAAATCATCAACCATCATCCAGAGTGCACCACACAACTGCAAAAGCATTAAATATAACTAATTAACGCTTACACAGTGTAACATCCCGAAAATCTGGGCCAGTTTATTTTTTTTATTTTGGCAATTTTAGCGAATTTTGAACATTTAAAATAGATTATTTTAAATAATATCGACGAGAAATTTATTTTGAACAGAATTCGAACGTATATATTATATACGTCGTCGTTAGAATATAAATAATTATATATAATTATAAATAGAATTGAAAATGGCGCGGTAGTTCGATAATTCGATTTCAAACGTCAAATGAATGTACCGGGTGCAAAATAAACCGGATTTTAGTGAAACCAAAAATAATAGGATCTAATTGATAATATCTTTCCAACGAATCCGAAAAATCAAAATTTCATAGCGGGGATCAAAAGATATGTCTAGTTGAAAATTCTGAATAGTCGCTATGGAATTCAGGCCCTTAAAAATAGACATTTTATAGTTGGTATCAGAGCTTTGGTTTACAAAGCTCAGAGAACAAGGCACATTAGAACCATACGAAAGAATTCATCAGAAACTGGATTAGTAATATCCAACGGGAATGACTCGTTAGAGATGGGATCAGTAGTATCCTAGAATGAGTGTGAAGAGTATATTTTTAAAGTGAAAACAAATTTTGTTTTGAAAATCTAAATCAATTATTCGTATTTGATTATTTATTTGTATTGATTTGGACAGTCCAGTATATAAAGATTTTGCATATACGCCTTGCAAACATGTATTTGAAGTTTTAATATACTGGATAGATATAGAATTACACTCGAATCGCCCGGAGATGATTTTGATGATGGAGCTCCATCATTAGAATTCATGTTCGAGTGACGAAAGTGGACTTTCTATATATTTCCTATTGACTGGTGTGAGAACCAAAATTAGATAGGGCCTATTGTTGTGATTTGGCATCAAAAATCTGATTTTTGACTATGTATCAAAGTTATGAATTTCAAAAGCTAATCAACTAATGGATTGATGTTTGTGTTGTTTGTTTATTTGGTTGATAATTTTGAACCATTACGCCTAATTGTATCAAATATTGAATTGTATTGAAAATTTGTTGCATTTGCTTGCATATACATGTACTTACATTGAACAGGTCATAGCAAGGAGGCTAGAGCAGAGAATAAAATTTGTTTGCCCGACAAATAGGTACATGTTTCCATAATTTACTGTTTTGTTTGGGTGATGATGATTTTATGAGCCTATTGGCTAGCCGCTTGGCTTTTTCTTTTTATTTTTGAGATCAGAAGGCCTATATGGCAATTTCGGGATTTTCCCGTGGCTCCCGGTGCAGGGGAGGTTATGGCGAATTTTTTCGAAAATTCCGGGTGTTAGCCAAATTTTTGAAGAATTTGAAAATTCTCAAAAAACTGAAAAGTTGGAGAATGGAAGCCAGATCGAACGTAGAGTTGATTAATCAAACCACTTTCGACTTTGTTCCTTTTCGGGGACGAAAAGTTTTAAGGGGGGAGATTGTAACAACCCGAAAATCTGGGCCAGTTTAATTTTTTTTATTTTTGCAATTTTAGCGAATTTTGAACATTTAAAATAGATTATTTTAAATAATATCGACGAGAAATTTATTTTGAACAGAATTCGAACGTATATATTATATACATCGTCGTTAGAATATAAATAATTATATATAATTATAAATAGAATTGAAAATGGCGCGGTAGTTCGATAATTCGATTTCAAACTTCAAATGAATGTACCGGGTGCAAAATAAACCGGATTTTAGTGAAACCTAAAATAATAGGATCTAATTGATAATATCTTTCCAACGAATCCAAAAATTCAAAATTTCATAGCGGGGATCAAAAGATATGTCCAGTTGAAAATTCTGAATAGTCGCTATGGAATTCAGGCCCTTAAAAATAGACATTTTACACACAGTCTATCAATCCATCGATTGACATACAACTAAACAATCAGGATTAGTGTACGTCAAATCTCATCCCAATACCCGTGTGGGGTTTCAAATCAACAAACACAGATTTTATTTGTGCAGTTGGGCGATGTGTAAAATTTACCGTCCCAATCAATATTAGTCAAATCAGTGTATATAAACAAATCGTCCGATTTGTTTATAAATATTTATTTTATATACACGTTGAAAATTATATTTTTAACCATAAAATATTTTCCACTATAAAATATTTTATTTCATTTCACATCACACAATCAAATTTCACAACATAGCAACTAAACAAACAAGTCATCCATGGTCTGTGGACGACGGGTGTCGGGTGCTGCTAAGCACCGTCTGCATCCTAGTATATATTTCGACTAGAGAACAAAGTAAAAGTGAGGAGTTCTCACCGAGGGTTCCACTCCTCCAGTCTTTAATTCTGAACGGTTCAGATTCGCTCGACATTCCAACTCAACCATCTCACGCTGTTCACAACAAAAATCACAATTTTATTCTTCTCCTTATATAAAAATCATATTTTTATTCTCTACATCATATGAAAATTATATTTTTATTCTTCACATCATATATATATATTTATATCGATGTCTATTTAAAAAAATCGAACCTTAATCATATAAAAAATCTAATTTTTATTTTATTATCCTATACAGAAAAATCATATTTTTATTATGCTTCTATATAGATAAAAATCTAAGTTTTACTACTCTTCTATATAGATAAAAAAACTAATTTTTATATTCTTTTTTTTACCTTGCTTCTTGCCTTTCTAATTTTTTCTAAAACAAAGTATATTTTTCTTTTCTAAACAAAGTATATATTTCTTTTCTAAACAAAGTATATTTTTCTTTTCTAAACAAAACTAATTTTATTTCAGAGCATTACTATTTTTATTTTATTTTTAAAACAACTCTATTTAAACGAGTAATTAAATAAATAAATTTACTAATGACAACGCTTTTAGTAACGTTAATAACTATACCTTCCTCCTTCGTTACCTTCAGACAGAAAAGAACCCATCCCTTCCGAACTAGGTTTGAAATTTTCATAGAATCCGTGTAGCTTGGCAACGATTGGACAGCACCACGTTGAGGGGCCTCGAGAGGTGTGCCTTCCGCTGTGCATGGCATCCAGTTCGACGCTCCGGTGGTGGCTTAGATCGATGCGAGGCGGCGGAGCTTTCAGGGCGCGAATCGAGAGGAATTCTCCTCGAAAGAAGATGATACCAGTATGGATGTAAAAGTGGAGGAATTCTCTATGAAATTCCTCTCAACATTATCTGATTTCGTTGAGAGAATCACGAGTTATGGAGGGGGAAAGAAATCAGCTTCAGCCGCCACTCGATAATAGGTCACGGGGGTTTTTCTGAGAAAGGAAATAGTGAATGGATTTTTATGATTGGTCAGTTTTATATTTATTTTATTTTCAAAAATGTTGACTTTTACTTTCGAATCCCAATTCGGACCCAACGACTGTCGCCCCTAACCAAATACCCCCATTCCGAACACAATGGGATATGTCTCGCAGGCTGATTCGACTGTTTCGATCAGTTTCCGTTTAAATTAAAGTTTAAATTTAGATATTCAATTTTAAACGTACATTTCAATTCACTGGGGTCACATACTAACTAGAAAAATTTCCGAAAAATATTTTCTAGCCTCGTATTGACAATACGGTCCTAACAAAACTAATTTCATCAAATTCTGAGACTGTTTGAAAAATGGCCATTTTCCAGTCGATTATAATCAACTGAAACTGGTCAAACGCGTTTTCCTTTGCCCCGCTCACATATTGATTCGAAAAATTACGAATTTTGAAACCTAGCAATAAATTGACATCGTATCCAACAAAAGTGGTTTCGTCGAAAACCGAGGTCATTTGCAAAATTTCCATTTTTCAGGGCCGAAAATTCCATAGCGACTATTCTGAATTTTAAACTAGACATAACTTTTGATTCCCGCTATGAAATTTCAATTTTTCGGATTCGTTGGAAAGATATTCTCGATTAGATTCAAATATTTTTGGTTTCACTAAAATCTGGTTTATTTTGAATCCTGTACATTCATTTGAAATTTGAAATCGAATTATCGAACTACCGCGCCATTTTCAATTCCTTTTATAATTATAAATAAATATATATATTCTAACGACGACGTATATAAATATATACGTTCTAATTCTATTCAAAATAAATTTCTCGTCGATATCATTTAAAATAATTCATTTTAAATATTCAAAATTCGCTAAAATTGCCAAAATAAATTTTTTAAATTGGTTCGGATTTCTTGGTTATTACAAAAACAAAGTAAGATCTGGAATGAACTCTCTTTGAATTTCTATCTTAAGAGATCTGACTGATCACATAGATTTATTTATAAGAAGTTGTCTTTGACTTGTTAGTTATATGATCGAGTTTTCTAATTCAAGACATCATTGTCCTTAATGACCATGTGATTTTGATTCCAAATTTTACAGTAGGTCTTAAAATTAAGAGTAATTCAAGCACGAAAATTTTGAGATGAATAAGATTAGTAGATTTTACTAGGTACCGAGTCATATGAATGACTCGGTACCTGTGCAGTTAAAACGCTTAGTGTTTCTATAACAACAGAGGTGCAAAAATGTGTAGTGGGGATAAAGCGGGGATACATAACAGGCACAAAAAGGTTCATTAGATGTAAAACAAAATATTTAAAAATTAATTCAACATCTTACTCACAATATATGTGCACAAGAAACTAATACTAATCAATCTTATACAACAAAATTAGGGAATATCATAGTTATACATGCTAAACTTGATGAGCGTATTTTTTTTGAATAGCAAGAAAGACTTTTATTTCCACTATAACCAATTACAGTGATATACAATTCACAATTACAATGATATATAACTTTATATCGAAGCTATACAACATTCCTATAAAAAAAGTATACATAATTGAGAAAAAACAATGCAGATATACAAGTGAAAAACAGAAAAAAAAACTCAAAAATGTAAATCTCACTTCAAAATTGAGAAGGAGTGCCATAATATCAGCACCTCACATCATCAGTCGAACCATACTTGCCAATCCTTCCAGTTCTGAGAATCATTATAATGCTGATGTTATACTTTTCGTGATTCTTTTATGAATAACATTAAAAACTTCATTTGCACTTAGACTCCATATCTACGTCTCTCCTATTCCTGTCTACCTACACTTCATATACAAATTTCTTTAGAATATTTAACATCTTAGTTCTTTTTCTCTTCCATTTTGTTGCTTTATATATGTTGAACCACTCCTTTTTACTATCACACGAAGGCCTATGGAAGCATCCATTAGCTAGTAGTCTCATCCACATCTGAAATGTAATACTGCATTCAAAGAGAAAATGGGTATTCGTTTCGACCGCATATTTACATAAAATGCATAATCCATCAGGTACCACTCCAATCCTATGTAATTTATCCTTTGTGTCGATAGCATTTGCCATGACCTTCCATAAATGGAGATTTCCTTTGCCGAATTACTCATATTCCAGATTCTCTTAGCCCATTGAAAAATTTGCTTTGCACCTTGAAGAAGAGAATACACAAGCTTAATATTATGAGATTTTCCATGGCATAAAAGACAACTATTTCCATTAACTTGAAAGCCCTCTACCAATTCTGTCTATAAATTCGTTAAAACTGAAGAACTAGTGTATGGAAGTTCCAACCTACCCTCATGAATAAAATCATTTACGAAAGCATTTTCTAATTTACCAGACTGCCTTCTTATATTATAATCAACCAAGAACTTAAAACCAAAACAGGCTTAGCCCATTGTGCATTCCAAAAAGACAGTTTATCCATGATCTTATAATTACATTGAATATATGGCGTAAATGTGCTCCTTAAATTCAAAATATTCCTCCAACTCCAACTACAACTATTTGGCACATTCATTGTCGAGAAGTGTTTTTTACCAATCAAATTCTCATTAACCCACTTAGTCCAAAGACCGCTTTCAATACCAAAGAGCTTATCAAAATGAGAGGAGATTGCAGCTTTGTTCCATGGATATAAGTTTGTAATACCCAAACCACCATGCATCTTCACATCAAACAGTTTGTTAAACGAATTTGGGATCATTTTCTTAGAAAATGGATCATCATACCAAAGAAAATTGTTGAGAGCTCCTATAATCATATTAATAAGCTTGATTGGCAAACCATAATGTCTAGTCCAATAAGTTGTTATTACCAATGTCACTGATTGTACTATCAGTCAACCTTCCTGCTTGTGGTAATTTGCATGAGGGCCATTATTTCAACTTTTCAATAAATTTCTCAAAAAGGGGAACACATTTATCCTTGGTAATTCGAGAGCTTATTAAAGGTAATTCCAAATAAGAAGAATTTATAGGCATCTCTAATAAATCCGACAATGTAATCAAATGATTACCCCTATTTGTTGATAACCCATATAATAGTATATGTGACTTATTTAAATTTATCTGTAATCCAGTAATTTAATAGAAAGTGCACAAACTTTCCATGAGCAGAGAATCTTACTTCCAGTAAATTTTGTAAAAATAACCAAATCATTAATAAAAAGTAAGTAGGTTATCATAGGAGACTTACATTTTGGATGCAGTTCCAAATTTTTCCTTTTAACTTGATCAACCAATAGTGAATTAAGCAGCTCCATCACTATAATAAAGATATATGCAGATATTGGGTCTCCCTGCCTAACTCCTTGTGTACCTTTGAAAAACCGATGCAACCTGCCATTCCTTGCAATCGAATAACTTGGCGATGAAATACAGGAGTATGTACAAGCAATAAAGGGCACAGGGAATTTCATCCTTGATAGTAGGGCTAAAATAAGAAACCAGGATACTGAATCAAAAGCTGATTTAATATCTAGCTTTAACATGCATCTTGGAGAGATTCCTTTCCTATTATAAATAACTCCTGTGTTAAGAGTATATTATCTGAAATGGATCTGCCCTTAATAAAAGCTGACTAATTTAATGATATTATGGAGGACAACACATTTTGGAGCCTATTTGCAATAACTTTTGTAATAACTTTGTAGAGAACATTACAGCAGGAGATTGGTCAAAATCAGAAACCAAACATGGATTCTCAACTTTTGGAACAAGTGCTATAGCCGTTCCTGCCAAACTAGCTGGAAAATGATTCTTCATGAAGAAAAACTAAATAACAATTGTAATATCTTCACCAATAATGCTCCAGTTTTTTTGCAAGAAAAAAGAGTTGTATCCATCAGGTCCTCCACAACTACTCGAGTCTAAACAAAAGGCCGCCTCTATAATCTCTTCCTTTGAAATTAACCAGATAATATCCCTGCCCTTAGTGTAATTGTTTGTTACTATATATTATGCACCTATGCCATAAATATAGCCCTTTACGCCAAATTTACTGAATTTAAAAAGAGAAGTCAAGTCAAGCTCTATATATTAATATTGCTAAAGCGGACACTAAAAACATTGATTTAGCAGATGCAACGGGGCTAAAAGCGAATCTACTAGTCATTAGCGCTAAATTGAAATAGCGTATGCCCAAAAAATGTAAATATTTGCATTTTTGACATTTTCAAAATGATATTTTTCTTTGGAAATTTGAGGACTTTGTACGTCTTAAATAGGTAAATTTCAGTAACATTTATTCTTTTCTTCAATGTTGTCCCAAGGGTTCAGTAAATTTTAGGTTGCGAATTCAATTTTTTTAAACAAAATGATTGGTGATTGGTATTTTTGTCATTCTCTAAACTAATCTAAAGTAGAATTTTTACAATGAAGAGCCTTTTTAAATTAAAAATGGTTTTCAATTTTATTCTTTCGTGAATAACTATGTTTTGTTGTGTAAAAAGGCATAAACTGTCCTTAATTCCAATTAATGAACTATTAAAATTAATTCAAACATATACTTTAAAACTCACTTTGCTCTATTATGCAAAACTCTGAGTGAAAAGCTAGTTATATATATTCACATAACTGTATGATGCCTATATAGCAAAAGAAATCACATTTATCAAACTGTTAACCCCAAAAATGTTATCAACACCTGGTATGGATAAAAGAGCTAGTCTTTAAGATAGCTTAAGTAGATTAAACTTTAGATTTTGTTCGGACATCAGAGAAATCAAGTAAACAAAATTAAAAAAGTGAAGAAGAAGGGAAGATTTTAGAGTAGTACAACTGTTAGTGAAACCTACTTCCACTTTGAAGGTCTTTAATTCATTGATTTCCTATTACGATTTGTTTGATTATACTTAATTAAATTAGAAAGAGTCACCAGTACGAAGGCTGATCGCAGAGTCACAATAGCTAGGGGTGAGCAGTATTCAATTACAACCGGATTAACCGACTGAAGCAGTCTATTTCAGTTGGTTTAACACTGAAAGTACGTCAGTTTGAGTTTGATTTAGAAAATATAATTTTCAGTTACTGATTTACCGAACTAACCAAACATTTACTGTACCATCCAAATATATGGCATTGTAATACTTTAGATAATTGGTTTAGTGATACTACAAAGTTCACTTGTTAAAAATAAGTTAAAATTTATAATAAGCATAAAAATACAAAATAAAATCGCTCCCAACATAAACTTATGTTTTTATTTGAGTGAATTATCCTTTTGAGTATTGACATATCTTTTTTGCTCGTTCAATCGGTTACAAAATGAATTAATGAAAATTAATTTCGTTTGGTCGGTTCAGTTTTAATTTTTTTCCACTTCTAATTCGATTCAACATTTTTTTACTTCAAAACTGATAGAGTCGACCAAATGCTCACACCTAACAGTAGTCTTTGATGATTGTTTTGAAAACAACGAAACTTAAAGAATGATTTATGTAGTGTGTAGACAACTAGGTTAAAGATACAATTTATGTTGCAGTTAATTCTATATTTATAGGAGTCTGGTGATGAACTGAATGAGAACTGGAAGCTTAAGATCACATTAGGGATTTCAAGATCACCCAACTCATATTTTTAACTTGGTGACGGTAATATATATATATATATATATATATGTATATGTATCGAGTCTAATCTCTGGTAATGATTTTTCTTGCTTTGGTTTTCTGAATTCATTATGATGTCATTTGTGTAATTTCATTGCTTCTTGACTTGTCTTGATAGTACTTCACACGCAAGCTATTGACTTGGCTTGATAGTAATTGAATCATATGAATATCAAATGCTTAAGCTAGACACATTGAATTATTATCAAACTTGAATTGTAGGCTTAGAAGACATGATATATGTGTTGATAATGACTTACACTAAGCAGATATGACTTAAACTCAAGCCATAGAGTTGACTTGCTGTTGAGTCACATACTTAGTTTGTTTTTGAATCATTTTTTGTATGATCCCTTTACTTCTTTTGATTGCTTTTGTAACGAACCGCATTCCACGTATCGAAGGATCGTAGAATATTTAATTCTTTTTCATATGAGGTCTTATGGTCATGTAACTTTGAGGAACGACTATTGGGGTCATTTCCCATGTTCACGATTTTTGCCGATTTTTAAATGACCATTTTGCCCCTGGCGAATCTTGTTTTTCCTATAACTTTTGATTGGCAAGGAGTTTTGACCTTAAACCACTTCCACTAGATTCAGATGATGGTTTAGCTTTTCGTAGAGTGGTCATATTAGCCAAATGAACTTACCTTTGGGAGATATGGATGAAATAAGGTTTGGAAGGTGAAAAACAGCTTAATCGGGCCTGACTAGAGTGATTAACAACTAGGCCCATAACCCATTTCGAGATTAGGGTTATGGGGAGGATGATAAGGTTTGGGAAATCATTTCTAATCAGTTTTCTAGCCGCCACTTACATCTCTTGAACCCTAGACATGGCCTCCACTTTCTAAAACACCTCCAAATCACTTTCTAATCAAGGATTAAGCTAATTAACATCAAATCAAGTTAAAATAGCATCAAATCAGAGTTGGAGCTGCTGTGTTGCATCGAGATTCGACCCAAATCAGAGATATTTTCAGATCTATAAGTAATTTGTGGCTAAGGTGAGTGATTTGCATTGTTTTTCACTAATTACGGCTAATTAGGGGTGATTAGTGATAATTAGCGAAATTATGCATGTTAAAATTATGGAAAATAATTTAAAATTCTAAAATATTATTTTATGCCTCTATTAGAAGTTTGGGTTAATTTTGATAGGTTTTGCTAATCGTATGGTTAAATCATGTTAAAGGGATTAAGGGGAAAATATGGGTTTTGGGTATGTTTGATCTACATAAACATGTTTGATTGTTGTTTTGGTGTTTATGGTTGATTATACATGTTGCTATTACTGTTTGGTATTATTTGTGATGGTTTACCAAAGTTAGAATGGTCGAAAACACCGTCGTATGGCGTAAATTACTTACTGGAAAAGTTGCAGAAATTGGTCAGACCAGTCCCGTTCGTGAGCAGGCATCACGACCCCGACCCGATCGTGAACACCCCTCCACGAGTAGCCTTCACGAGCCGAGCATGATGCCACGAGTTGAACCATGGCGAGCCAATACGCGAAGCACCCTCCATCATGGGTCGAGCCAGTGCATCACGAACCGGTGCAAGAACCACGAACCATGACGGAGCACCACGAGCTGATGCAGGAGGTCACGAACCAGAAGACCATGCCTCAAATGTGGCGTTACGAGCCGACCATGAGTCACGAGCGGAGCATCATCATGAGCCGAGCATGGTGCCACAAGTAGCGAACTGAAGGAGGAGCACGAGCCGGTCTGTGAGCATGGACAACGAATGGACTGGATGGAAACTGAAGAGCCACGAACCGGGATGATAACCAAAACCCGAGATGCAAAGGTAGTCCAAATGAGACGTTAGAACTCAGGATCCAGATGGGAATCAATGAGTTAACTTCATGATTGGACTTTGCTGCGGGACATGTGCAAAAGGGTTATTGACGTCTAGCTTTGACTCACCACGGAGAGACATATATTGGCTATGGATCAGTTCAGTGAAGTTGCTATGACTTCATGGGGCAAAGTGATCGTAGAAAGGGTATGAGCCAGCGCAGTGGAGTTGTCATGACTCCAGGGGGCAGAGTAAACATAGCAAAGTATTGGTGGTTACAGATTAGTGTAGTGGAGCCGTCATGACTCCATGGGGCAAAGTGATTGTAACAAAGAATTGGGTGATCAAAGTGGTGGATATCGTATGCTTTAAGCACTGAGTGAGAGATGTGAGGATGATTGCTATATTTGATGTTTGCTACCACCATGGCATGCACACCTCTCCCCATTATTTTCACACCATGTGTTAGTGCCACCTTAGAGTATTGTACATCCTATTGTGCTAACTCTTTGGTTGCAGGTCCAGGTTCAGGTATGGTTATGTATACCTGTTATTGTTTTGTTTTGCTGCTTATCGCTCATACTAGACTTTTGTCTGACGCAGAGTTTTATGTCTCTTCTTATTACTCTGGGTGCTCTTAAACGGGCAGACTAGAGGCAGGTCAGGTGATTATGCACGAGTAGCTGTACCGGAGACGTGCAGGAGGCTTCCACGTATGATACATATATATAATCTCCCTGAGTTGTTGTTGGTCACTACTTTGGGCATTAGTAGTGTACCTTTTTCTTTATCTTTAGAGACAGTATTTCAAAGTTGTAATACTGTTGGTTTGGATGATAAGCTGTATTTTGGATTTCCGCTGCTATGATGATTTAGATTTCAGCTTATGCATTGTCTCGCCTGTTTTATGTCAAAGTTACGTTATTATTATATTTTATCCCATGCGCTGTGAGACATTCTATATGATCCTTGCTAGTTTAAATTCATTTCTTCTCCTTTCTTTGGCAACCGTCCCGTGCTAGTCGGGCATTGGCATTCATTGGAAATGTCGGCTGGAGCAGGGCAGGCTGTCACACTTGGCATCAGAGCTCTAGGTTGCGTAGTTAACCCAGGGAAAGACACCAGGGAGAGATAGTATATGTATATGAGAGTGCGTATTTGTGATATTTTGGTTTTCAAAAGCTATATATATATATATATATATATATATATATACTATTACGATATCTAAGGACGGGATGGCATTGCACTGGCACCACTGAAGAGATGGTTAATCGTTTTCTCTTTACAGATTGAACGATGAGCCGATATACGAGGAATACTGGTTCAGGAGCCAATAACAGGAATGCTCCTGACATGAGGACGATGTTCACCGATTTTATGAGAGAGATGCTTAGAGATGTTCAGAAGGCAGCTCCTAATGCTGAAAATGGTGGTGGTGCAGCGGTGCAGGCGCCTAGGGCCGATTTCGCCAAGCTCTGTAAGGACTACACTAGTCTTGGTGGGAAGCTGTTCCATAAAACGGAATTGGCTACAAAAGTTCAGGATTGGCTTGATAGTTGTGTGTGTATCTTCGAGGATCTGGGAATTGAAGACGCGATGAAGGCGAAGCTAGCGTCCCGTCAGCTGCAAGGATGGGCTATGAATTGGTGGAATGCTATTGAGGCAGCTACTCCCGAGGATCAAGTTACATGGAATCAATTTATAGCTCGCTTCAGTGATAAGTTTATCCCAGCTGCCCATAAATCGGAGTTGTTTAGGAAGTTCTTGGAGCTTAAACAGAATGGTAGGGCAGTCTCGGAATATATTGCTGAGTTCGATACTTTATCGAAGTATGGATTATCCCTTATTAACACTCCCGAGAAGAAGAATGAGAAGTTCATAACAGGCTTAGATCAGTACTTGGGGGAAAGGCTTATAAACCATATTGATGAGGCTTTTGAATCAATTGTTGAGGTCAGAAAGCCTTTATCCTAAGTCCAAGACTGAAGTCGCTTTTACATCTACAGGAGAGCCAAAGCCGCATGCAAGCGGTGGAGGAAAGAATAATTCTCAGAATAAAAGGAAATAGAGCTAAGCTAAGGATGGTCAGAAAAAGAATAAGAAAGAAGTTGAGTGCTTTAGCTGTGGCAAGAAGGGCCACTATGCCAAAGAATGTCACGCAAAGCCAGTGAACAGGAAGTGCTTTAACTGCGGCCAAGTGGGACATCACAAGGATAAATGCCCGCAACCCCCGAAAGAGAAGCAGATTGTGAAAGCATATGCTATTAATGTTGTTCCTTCTTCATCGAATGCCCCAATTGCGGCGGAGAAAGGAAAGAATGTCATTATTCAAGGTATGCTTTCTGTTTATGACGTTCCCGTTCAAGTACTGTTTGATACTGGGGCTTCCCGTTCCTTCATATCTAGTGACCTGGTAGATAGGTTGGGACTGGAACCCGAGATAGTCGATTAGTTGTGATGAACCCGATTGGTGGTTCGACTAGCCTTAGCATGATTTGTCGAAATTTGGTCTTATCGAGTCATGGATGTATGTTTGCTTGTGATTGCTTTGTTTTGGGTTTTTCTGGGTTTGGCATTATTTTGGGAGTCGATTGGCTCCAAAGATATGGGGGTGGTGGTAGACTATGAGGGATTTTCGGTGACTATTAGGGCGGATGATGGGCGGAGGGTAGTGTTGGTGGTCTACCTAGTGCTGGCTAGTTTTCTAAATTCCCTCGACATCTCGCAGGATGAGTTAGCAGGAATTCCCATTGTTGGCCAGAATCCGGATATCTTCGAGGAAGTGACCAGACTTCCACCACATCGAGAGATTGAGTTCCGTATTGATTTAGTGAAAGGTGCCAGACCTATAGTGATGCCACTTCATCGTATGGCACCAAGGGAGCAGAGAGAGCTCGGGGTGCAAGTAAGCGATCTTTTGAAGAAGGGATTTATCAGAAGAAGTGTCTCCAAGTGGGGAGCCCCAGTTGTATTTGCTACCAAGGCAGATGGTACCCTTCGTTTATGTATGGATTATCGCTAGTTGAGTAAAGTGACTAGGAAGAATAAGTATCCTCTTCCGCGGATAAATGATTTGTTTGATCAACTGGAGGGAGTAAGAGTATTCTCCCAATTCGACCTTGCGACAGGATTTCATCAGCTCCGATAGCAGCTGAGAGTATTCCTAAAACATCATTTCGGACGCCGTCTGGATTCTATGAGTGGTTGGTCATGCCATTCGGGTTGACCAATGCACCAGCATATTTTGTGGATCTTATGAATAGAGTATTCTGAGATCAATTGAATAAGTTTGTTCTTGTGTTCGTGGACGATATACTTGTTTATTAGAGGACAGAGGAGGAACACAAGGAACATTTGAGAGTAGTGATGGAGGTGTTGAGAAAGCACCAATTGAAAGCAAAGTTTTCTAAGTGTCACCTCTGGAGGAGGGAAGTGAGATTCTTGGGCTATGTTGTTTCAGAGAATGGTATTGCCGTGGATCCTGCGAAGGTGGCTACGGTACAAGATCGGTCGACGCCCAAGAATGCAACAGACATAAGAAGTTTCTTGGGATTAGCTGGATATTGTCATAAGTTTATCTAAGACTTCTCCAAGATAGCGGCACCGTTAACCCAGTTGACCAAGAAGAATCAAGATTTCATTTGGGACGAAAGGTGTGAAAATGCATTCAAGAGCCTAAAGGAAAAGTTGACGTGTGCACCAGTGTTAGTCATTCCTAAAGGGAATGAAGAGATGATAGTATACACGGATGCATGTGGTCCCAGACTAGGTGCTGTGTTGATGCAACGAGGTAGGGTAGTAGCTTACCCTAGTCGGCAACTGAAACCGTATGAGAAAAGATATCCTACCCACGATTTGGAATTAACAGCGATCGTGTTCGCGTTGAAGATGTGGAGACATTATCTCTTGGGAGAAAGATTCGAGTTGTTTACCGATCATAAATCATTAAAGTATATTTTCTCTCAGAAGGATTTAAATCTCCAACAGCAAAGATGGTTAGAATTCTTGGCTTCCTAAGATTTCGATATCACATATACACCAGGAAAGGGCAATGCAGTAGCTGATGCATTGAGTAGGAGACATGCCAGTTTAGGGGCTATGTTTCTTGAATGGAAGCAATTGGAGTACATCACTGGGTATTTCATACCAAAGTGCGAATTAGATCCAGAGATGTTAGCAAGTTTAACGATCAGACCCACTTTGATTGATCGGATTGGTTCCAGTCAGAGGGACGATCCTAACCTACTAGAAATCATCTCCAAGTTAGAAATAGTATCGACGGTGAAGAGATGAACAAGTATGGTCTTGATCGAGAAGGATGGACTCAAAAGAATGGTAGACCAGCTGTACCCAATGTTAATGGATTGAGAGATGAAGTGCTCAGAAAATATCATCACTCGAAACTGACTATACATCCCGGTGGTAACAAAATGTATCGAGACATGAGGCAGACCTACTACTGGGAAGGGATGAAAAGAGATGTTGGGAAGTTTATATCCAAATGCATGAATTGCCAGCTAGTTAAAGCTGAGCAAAAGAAACCTAGTGGTTTGTTGCAACCATTAGAAATTCCAAAATGGAAATAGGAACAAGTCTCAATGGATTTCATTGATGGGTTACCAAGGACTAGATCGGGGCATGATAGCATTTGGATGATTGTGGACTGATAGACCAAGAGTGCAAGATTTATACCCGTCAAGTCGAATAGAACATCGGCTAAGTTAGCAACTGTATATGAAGTGGGTAGTGAGATTTCATGGAGTACCCAAAGGCATTGTAAGTGACCGAGATCCGTTGTTCACTAGTGGATTTTGGAAGAGCTTACAAGGGGCTTTAGGATCAGAATTACATCTCAGTACCGCGTACCATCCTCAAACCGACGGTCAGACAGAGAGGGTGAATAATATATTGGAGAATCTCTTGAGAGCTTGTATATTGGATTTTGGAGGGTCTTGGGATGACCATTTGCATCTAGTGGAGTTCACATATAATAGTTATCAATCTAGTATTAGTATGGCTCTATTTGAAGCTTTATACGAAAGACCATGCAACTCACCATTATGTTGGTTAGAAACCGGTGATAAATTTGTGCTTGGGCCAGATGTGATAAGAGAAACTTCAGATAAGATGAAGGTTATCCAACAACGAATGAAGGCTGCCCAAGATAGGAAGAAGAGTTATGCTGATAAGAGACGAAGAGAACTAAAATTCTCCATTGGCGACTTTGTGTTTGTCAAGATTTCTCCGTTAAAGAGCGTGATTCGATTTGGTAGGAGAGGCAAGTTAACACCAAGATTTGTTGGTCCATTCCCAGTTCTCGAACAAGTTGGGAATTTGGCATATAAAGTTGAGTTGCCAGACAAGATGGCGGGAGTTCATAACATTTTTCATGTTTCCCAGTTGAGGAAGTTCGTGCACGAGCCTGATATGATTATTTCACCGGATAAGTTGGATGACATCGAAGTAGAACCTGAGGCGGTTGGGAACCGCAAGCTGATCCGTATTGTCGAGCACGACATGAAGCAACTTCAAAGGAAGACGGTGAAACTGGTCAAGGTTCAGTAGGGCGAGAATGAAAATGACTGTACTTGGGAAACAGAGGAGAGCATAAGGGAATCACATCCAGAACTCTTTGCCTGGTAAGATTTTAATAGTAATAGTTTCTTCGCTTGTTAGTAAACCGCATGCCAGGGTAGGCTTGTTGTGCTTGTTGTTTATGTTTGATTGTTTGTGAATGATTGATAGGCATGCGGGACACCTTTGTATCTTTTTGATTAAGGAATTTCGGGGGCGAAATTTCTTAAGGGGGGGAGAGTGTAACGACCCGCATTCTACGTATCAAAGGATCGTAAAATATTTGTTTCTTTTTCATATGAGGTCTTACGGTCGTGTAACTTTGGGGAACGACTATTGGGGTCATTTCTCATGTACACGATTTTTGCCGATTTTTAAATGACTGTTTTGCCCCTAACGAATCTTGTTTCGCCTATAACTTTTGATTGGAAAAGAGTTTTGACTTGAAACCACTTCCATTAGATTCAGATGATGGTTTATCTTTCCGTAGAGTGGTTACATTAGCCAAACGGATTTACCGTTTGGGAGATATGGCTGAAATAAGGTTTGGAAGGTGTAAAATAGCTTAACCAGGCCTAATTAGAGTGATTAACAGCTAGGCCCATAACCCATTTCGAGATTAGGGTTATGGGGAGGATGATAAGGTTTGGGAAATCATTTCTAATCAGTTTTCTAGCCGCCACTTGCATCTCTTGAACCCTAGACATGGCCTCCACTTTCTAAAACACCTCCAAATCACTTTCTAATCAAGGATTAAGCTAATTAACATCAAATCAAGTTAAAATAGCATCAAATCAGAGTTGGAGCTGCTGTGTTGCATCGAGATTTGACCCAAATCAGAGATATTTTCAGATCTATAAGTAATTTGTGGCTAAGGTGAGTGATTTGCATTGTTTTTCACTAATTACGGCTAATTAGGGGTGATTAGTGATAATTAGCGAAATTATGCATGTTAAAATTATGGAAAATAATTTAAAATTCTAAAATATTATTTTATGCCTCTATTAGAAGTTTGGGTTAATTTTGATAGGTTTTGCTAATCGTATGGTTAAATCATGTTAAAGGGATTAAGGGGAAAATATGGGTTTTGGGTATGTTTGATCTACATAAACATGTTTGATTGTTGTTTTGGTGTTTATGGTTGATTATACATGTTGCTATTACTGTTTGGTATTGTTTGTGATTGTTTAGCAAAGTTAGAATGGTCGAAAACACCGTCGTATG
This sequence comes from Allium sativum, assembly GCA_030737875.1. Lineage (NCBI taxonomy): Eukaryota > Viridiplantae > Streptophyta > Magnoliopsida > Asparagales > Amaryllidaceae > Allium > Allium sativum. The sequence goes on from CM060923.1 coordinate 666,085,399, forward strand.
GCGTAAATTACTTGCTGGAAAAGTTGCAGAAATTGGTCAGACCAGTCCCGTTCGTGAGCAGGCATCACGACCCCGACCCGATCGTGAACACCCCTCCACGAGTCGCCTTCACGAGCCGAGCATGATGCCACGAGTTGAACCATGGCGAGCCAATACGCGAAGCACCCTCCACCATGGGTCGAGCCAATGCATCACGAACCGGTGCAAGAACCACGAACCATGACGGAGCACCACGAGCTGATGCAGGAGGTCACGAACCAGAAGACCATGCCTCGAATGTGGCATCACGAGCCGACCATGAATCATGAGCGGAGCATCATCATGAGCCAAGCATGGTGCCACGAGCAGCGGACTGAAGGAGGAGCACGAGCCGGTCTGTGAGCATGGACAGCGAATGGACTTAATGGAAACTGAAGAGCCACGAACCGGGATGATGACCAAAACCCGAGATGCAAAGGTAGTCCAAATGAGAAGTTAGAACTCAGGATCCAGATGGTAACCAACGAGTTAACTTCATGATTGAACTTTGCTGCGGGACGTGTGCAAAGGGTTATCGATGTCTACTGCTTTGACTCACCACGGAGAGACAGATATTGGCTATGGACCAGTGCAATGAAGTTGTTATGACTTCATGGGGCAAAGTGATCGTAGCAAGGCTATGAGCCAACGCAATGGAGTTATCATAACTCCATGGGGCAGAGTGGACATAACAAAGTATTGGTGGTTACGGATCAGTGCAGTGGAGCCGTCATGACTCCATGGGGCAAAGTGATCGTAACAAAGAATTGGGTGATCAAATTGGTGGATATCGTATGCTTTAAGCACTGAGTGAGAGATGTGAGGATGATTGCTATGTTTGATGTTTTCTACCACCATGACATGTACACCCCCTCCCAATTATTTTCACACCATGTGTTAGTGTCACCTTAGAGTATTGTACATTCTGTTGTGCTAACTCTTTGGTTGCAGGTCCAGGTATGGTTATGTATACCTGTTGTTGTTATGTTTTGCTGCTTATCGCTCATACCAGACTTTTGTCTGACCCAGAGTTTTATGTCTCTTCTTATTACTTTTGGTTCTCTTAAATGGGCAGACTAGAGGAAGGTCAGGTGATTATGCACGAGTAGCTGTACCGGAGACGAGCAAGAGGCTTCCACGTATGATACATATATATAATCTCCCTGTGTTGTTGCTGGTCACTACTTTGGGCATTAGTAGTGTACTTTTTTCTTATGCTTTAGAGATAGTATTTCAAAGTTGTAATAATGTTGTTTTGGATGATAAGCTGTATTTTGGATTTCCGCTGCTATGATGTTTTAGTTTTCATCTTATGCACTGTCTCGCCTGTTTTATGTCAAAGTTATGTTATTATTATATTTTATCCTATGAGCTGTGAGACATTATACAGGTTCCTTGTTAGTTCAAATTCCTTTCTTATCCATTCTTTGGCGACCGTCCTGTGGTAGTCGGGCATTGGCATTCATTGGAAATGTCGGCTGGTGCGGGGTGGGCTGTCACAGCTTTTGGTCACTTTCAAGTCATTATAGCTTAATTTCTTTGTTATAATTCCATTAGACTTTTGTTCAAATTAAAACCAGGTTAACATTTTCCCTCCAGAATATGCCTCCGTTAAAAACAAGGTTTGACCCAGAATGAAATCTCTTTGAATTTCTATCTTAAGAGATCTGACTGATCCCATAGAGCTATTTCCGGGAAGTTGTCTTTGACTTGTTAGTTATATGATTGAGTTTTCTGATTCAAGTTGTGATAGTCCTTAATGACCTTGTGATTTTGATTCCAAATTTTCCAGAATGTCTTAAAATAAAGAGTAAGTCATGCATGAAAATTTTAAGATGAATCAGATGAGTAGATATTACTTGGCACCGAGCCATATGGATGACTCGGTACCAACTCTATTACATTAAAAAAATTCAATTCCATCTTTATTTAGTTGAATCAACTGCCCGACTCTTCATTTACTCTATGCATTCTAATGTGTCCTGCCTAAGCTTATCTGACCTAAGCCTTAATTATATTGATTCAACTTTCTCCGTCAATTTAGCTACTGTCGTTTATTTTCCTGCACCGCTAGCACTATCATCAATGTTTGAAGCTACCGTCATTGCTTTATTCAACTTAAGCTACTAACATCATGAGGATTGAGCATTCTATCGGTTCGTTCCGTTTCGAGGTAAAAACAATCAAATAGAATTGAAACCAGTTTTTTTAAACCGAATTTATCTAAACCAAATTTAGTTCGGTTTATTCAGTCGATAATCGAGTTAACTGAATTACAAAAAAAATTCATTTTTCAAATAATTCACTCACTTAAAGGAAAACATAAATTTATTTTTAAAGAGATTCTCTTTTGTATTTTTATTTTTGTAATAAAATATTACTATGTCTTCATACTACTTTTGCAAGTTCAATAGTCCTAAAAAGAAATCATTTTATGTCACTTTGAATGATGGATTCGTTAGCAATTTTTCAATAGATAATACGTAAGTTCTAAAAAGAGAATAGAAAAAACACAAATTGCTTTTCTATTAAAAGTAATCTATCTACATGGAATGACTCATTCAAAGTGTTCGAGACATATTGGACTCTGTTCACATAGATAACACACGTTGGTCACATTTGAATTCCAAGCATTTTGCATTCGATGATTCACTTAGAAATAGGACGCACCTAAAAACTTCAAACACAAGTCTAATTTTGTAGATTGACCCATCGCTCAACACAATTCACATCTAGCGAGGACTATAGTCTTATTGACATTATTAAATTCCTTGAGGTCGGGCTTTGTAACACCCACACTTATCTATGCCTAAATTTCAGCAAAAATCGAAACTCAAACACATCCAAGCATGGAGCGTGTAAATCTGGTACCAGCAAATAAATCTGCATGAGCATAATCAGAGTATGATAAGATAACTCACAGCAGAAAAAAATTTAGATATACCAGTATTAACTCAAGCAACTACTTTTTTTAAATAGGTCACTTTGCTAATATCGAGCATGAGAGAGAATGAGAACTGAAAGCCAAACTTAAGCACCTACGAGAACCCGACCTTCTCAAGAAAACCTGGGTCGTTGTAATGAGGAGGGGGTCAGAACAACAAAATTCTGGTGAACAGAAAATGCATAACACAAAATATAATACATAGATGTATCCCGTTTGGTTCAACCCAAGATGTATGCCTACTAAGGTTAATGATTCTACCCTAACCTTGCAGATGTTTACGCACGACTCAAACTACCCTTCCTGAGGTAGACTTCCCAAAATATGAAACCGAGAAAGAACGTTTATGCACATATTTGTGAAGCCTTTATACCAGAACATGGCTGGTTATATAATCGAGGTTAGACCCATGGTTACAGAGTTTATATATATATATATCTTCATTTGCTCATCCTTCATTGTTTAATGTCTCACTATCAATGATAGACTGGGTGGATTCTCCCTGATCGCTTAAGACCCTAGGCGGGCCTATTGGTCACTGTAACACCACATATTTTAACAACACTAAAAGATGATAAATTAATGGATAACAAATTTAATATTCAGAATTAAGTGAAATGGACTGCGCCGTTTCGTTCGTCCCAGAATTCTGGCCAAAATAGACACTGGTTTGCATAAAACGGGCGTCGTATGAAGAAGTTATTAGGGTTTGAAATTTGTATATGCATAAGAAGAATATATATGAATAAAATATGTTCATAACATTCAAAAAAATTCAAAATCGCAGAATTTGGGGAAGCGTGAAAATTCCTGCCCACGGGTCAACCCCATCAAGGGGGTATCGACCCTTGGGTCGACCCCATAAGGGGGTGTCGACCCATGGGTCGACCCCATAAGCGGGGCAGACCCCCCTGCGACAGATCTGGGCCGATTAGGGTTTGGTGATGGCTATATATATGTCCTCATTTCTCAATTTTTTCTATGCCAAAAATAATGGAGGACTAGATGTTGTCTCTTCCCAGATTGAATCAAACCTTTTCTTCTTCAGTAGTCAACTAGAGTTTAGAGATCTGTGATTCAACATCTGCAACCTTTCTTCTATTTTTCTAGATCAAATCACAGTGAGTCTATGTTAATTTTAGATCTAAGTAATTAAAAAGTAAATATCGACATGACTATAATTTGGATCTATGCCTGTGACTTTGTGAATCATATCAGATCTGCTATAACCTTTTTATTTAATTGATTCTGGCATGACTATGAAATTAAATCTGAACCTATACCTATTTATCATGTCAGATCTGCCATTCTTTATAGATCTAATTCACTGTTTAGATCACCTCATTCTTGTTCCTATTATGTCTGTAGCTAAATCAAAGTTGTTACTAGTTGAATATTCATTATTTAAATCTCATCATGCTTGTTTATGATGACCATATTAAGTTAGAGTCAGTTCTATTGTCACATGTTCATTAGATCTGTTCTTATATGCCTATCTTGTCATTATGCCACTATATGTTTATGCCTATTTCTGCCATCATATGTCGATCTTGTTAGTATGATCATTTCTGTCCTCTTCCCTACATCTTTTCCCTTTTATTTTTATAGCCAGCCTACCTTCGAGCCTAGGAATGCCGCTGAAATATACAAACATGTTAAATTGAGAACGAGGAAAAATAGTAAAATAGGGGCATAACTTGTAATTGGAATCTGGGCATAACTTGATGAAATATATGAGTATGAATATGGGGCATAAATTAACTTGTGATTAAATACCTTAATTTGGGGTATATGTTTCATTATGAACATAACTTGGGAAAAGGGCATGAAAACCTATAATGACATAGGAATAATTGGTTAATAATGGAAATGCCTAGAATTACAGTAATTAGAAACTATAACCGCGCTAAGATACCAGGTTAGATTACAATTGTGGTGGAAGCCTGCCCGGAACCGACCGGCATATCCAGCGACCACAAGTGGTGAATCTAATGTGAGGGGTCTAAGTGCAAAAACAAGGGATGTGCTAAGACGCGAGGTTAAGTCCGACTTGTGGAAGAAGTATAACCGGATCCAACCGACATATCCAACATCCACAAGTGGTAGGCTTAATGTGGGAGGTCTAACACATTATAACCATAAATGAATATGGTAATGAATTTGGAATATTTAACCTAGTTGAATCCATAGGGATTGTATGAACATATAACTTGAGTAGGGGTTAAGTAAACTTGTGGAAGGGTTAAGTAAATCTTGGGTGGGTGGGTAATATTCATATATATAGAGGCCCACAAACTTAACCTGTGGGGTTATGCAATCTTTTGCTCTAGTATGGCATAACCTGTGGAAAACTTAGTGGGGATGCAAGCGTAGGGGAAAACTTGTATCATCTTGTGTATGGGACTCGTTTCAGTAACCCATATATAGGTATTAAACGAGTACTCCGAACTAGGTCGGAGTCGGGGAACGCTTACAGGGCTGATTGTAAGAGATCCAAACACGGGGGATGGTGTGGGCAGCGCATTCCGACGGGGTCATGTGCATGCATGGGTCCAGTAGAGGAGGTTTAGACGCCGTGACACCTGTAGATATCGTTGTGCACATCTTGAAAACGTAGGGTTGCCACTTTAGGGAGTGATACACCGTACTATGGGGCCAACACAGGGTATCTACGGAGTACGGAGCCGATTGATTAGGGTAGTAATTAGGGTTCATCTTGACTCTGGTATGTTAGGGAGCCCATTAATACCCTTAGGGGTAACTTCAACATGTTGGGCTGCTTGTCGCTTGTATGGGGTGAAAACCTCTCACTGGAAGTACACCTAAGTGTTGAGTCAACGGTTTCAATGCTTAATTTTGATTAATGACAAGAAGGAGTTCATGATCGACAAAAAGAAGAATTGATGTCTTCATAGGTTAGAGGTTGATTATTTAGAGTCTTTTATGTTAAAATCTATCCTCAAATAATCATACTTCTTATCACTTTTAAAAATATTCATGAAAACTCTTTTCTGTAGCAAGTTGACAAAAACATGTCAACAGGTTATTTTTAACTTGTCAACAGGATTTCAAATGAAACCTGTCTACCTGTAAAAATTAACCTGTCAACAGCTTTTTAAAGGTAACGGTCAAAAACCTGTCTACCTGTACATTTTACCTGTCAACGGCCTTTTGAATAACAAAGCATATCTTTGAAGAGTCATCTTCTTTCATGAAAGGTTGCATCCATTTCTCTTCATCAGGAATCATCTCTTTTGATTGCAACTTTTCACTAATGATTACATCTTTTCAATCACTATAAATACATCGTGATTCATTCATCCAAATTACTGAATTTCACTCTCTATTCTCTGATCTATTTTGCATTCTATTTGGCATTCAAAAAGCACTCATATTCAATATTCTATCGTTTGAATCTCCAAGCTTATTTAATATTCTTGTGATTCAATATGATAATCTACTTCCAAATCTTCACAAACATCAAATCATATTTGAGGACAAGATTATAGGAAGGGTGTACTCAATTATTGACTAATCAGTGTTGAAACAAGAACACATTCAGAAGTCAAACTCTTGTAATTGTTGAAGTCCTGTGTGGGTAAGCTTGTAGCCCGTGAAATCAAGTGGGTAAGCTTGTAGCCCGTGAAATCAAGTGGGTAAGCTTGTGGCCCGTAAATCAAGTAGTGTTGTATACCTGTTCCTCCGGGTGAAGTGAGGTTGTTAGTGAAAATCCAGAGAGAGGTTTGAGACTGGACGTAGGACGGTGCTCCGAACCAGTAAAAAAATCCCTGTTGTGATTTTTCCTTTTTTCTGCATCTTCGATTTTATTGTTCTGCGATTAGCTATTACTTTATACTTGAATATTGTTTGTCATATTGCACGATGCTTGTGTGTATTATACTCGGCAAGTACATGCATACACTTTCAATTGGTATCAGAGCACGGTCATCTCATAACCGTAACACAGTTATTTGATATATTCTAGTAATATGGCAAATAACCCAAGTAGTAGCACTAAAACCACTTACACGGAAGGTCAATCGACACAAATACCTCCTTTCTTTAATGGTCTCAATTATAGTTATTGGGCAACTCGTATGGCTTTTTACATGCAATCAACTAGCTATGATGCTTGGAATGCTACTCAAAAAGAAATAGTAAATCCAACTACTGACTACGCAGAATGGACGACTGCTGAGAAAACCGCAGCTGCAGTAAATGCAAAAGCAATCAATATGTTGTTTTGTGCATTAGATCAAAACGAATATAACCGTGTTAGTATATGTACCACTGCATATACAGTTTGGCAAACGCTAAAAACCACTCATGAAGGTACTAACAAGGTTAAACAAGCAAAAATAGCTTTGTTGAAAAGTCAATTTCAAAATGAAGCCAAGTGAAACAATCAATGAGATGTATTCACGGTTTCAAACCATTCATCATGCACTTATTGGATTAGGGCAAAAATATTCTGATTTTGATGTAGTTTCAACAGTCCTACATTCTCTGACTAATGAATGGGAAGGAAAAGTATTAGCAATAGAAGAAGCTAATGATCTTTCCACCATGAAGCCAGATGAACTGATAGGAAATCTTATGTCCTATGAAGCTAACCTGCAGGCTAGAAAAGAACAAAAAGAAGAAAAGAAAAATGTAGCATTTCATGCCGAAAAGGATGAAGACATCTCAGATTCCGAAGATGAAGATCTAGCATTCATTGCAAAAGGATTCAAGAAATTCTTAAAGCAACGAAAGGCTAGTCGTTACAACAGAAAAAAATTTGGATCAAATAAACCATCTTCATCAAGTGTAGAATGCTTCAACTGTCACAAGAAGGGACATATGCAAAAGGATTGTCCAGAGCAAAAGAAGAAGACAGAAAATGAAAAATTCAAACACAAGAAGGACAAGTCAAAGAAACGAGCATTCTCAATAACATGGGATGATTCAGACTCATCTTCGTCTGAAAGTGACTCAGACGATGAACAAGCAAATGTATGTTTTACGGCAAAAGAAGATGAGGTACAAATTCCTTCTTTTGAAGAAGTTCTTGATATAAATGCTGAATTGATATATAAATTCAAAGATATGAAACGACAATGCAAACAAGCTCAAGCAGACTTACGTAGAGCAGAGTTGGAGCGTGATATGCTAAAAGACGAGAAGAAAATATTAGAGGAGGAACTTGAAAATTTTCAAGAGTTATCATCTAATATTAATTCTCAATTAACTCTTTTGAGTCAAGAAATTGAAACTCAAAAAGAGAAAAATGATGCTCTTACTGCTGAAAATCATGAGCTTAAGGCAAAAGTCAAAATTCTAGACCTAGAAAAAGCTAGCTTACAAACTAAGTTAGATAACATTACTCAAAATGTTTCTAACTTCAGCAAAGTTCGAGAAAATTTGACAAAAATTATTGAAAGTTCATAGTCTGCCACAAATAAACATGGTTTGGGGTATAAGCAACAAGATACCAAGAAACATCTTGGTAATAAAAGAAAGAAAAAGGTGCAAGAAACTAAAGCTAAGAAAAATCTTAGTTTATTATATTCCAAACCAAAATCAGTTGTGAAATTTCAAAAGAAAAATATCAAGAATATTAAAATATGGGTTCCTAAAACAAATAACAATTTAATTAGGAACAAGTACATTCAATTTTTTTGAATACTGTGCATCATAATTCCAATTATTTATATAAAGGGGATACCCGACCCGTATGGGTTTGGACTCCTAAGACCTGACTCTTAGGACCCTATAAAAAGTGGGTACCACGATCTTAATTCTATTTTTTGCAGGTCCCACTTAAGAAAAGAGGAAAGTGGATACTGGAAAGTGGTTGCTCGAAGCATATAACTGGAGACAAGAGTTTATTAACAAATATCACTTATTCAGATGGTGGCTCTGTCACTTTTGGAGATAATTCAAAAGGCTATATCATCGGCAAAGGCGATGTGAGCAATTACGGTACATCTAACTTACCTCTTATTACTAATGTCATGCTAGTTAAAAACTTGAAACATAATTTACTAAGTATTAGTCAAATGTGCGACAAAGGTTTTATCATTTCTTTTTCGGATAATAAATGTAGTATTTTAGATAAAGATCGAAATCTAGTTTTTGAAGGTTATAGAGACAAAAATATCTATATTCTGAATATGAACATCAATCATAATTCACATATGTGTCTTGTAGCAAATGATAATGATCCATAGCTATGGCACAAACGTTTCTGTCACATAAACTTCAGAACTATTGACAAGCTAGCCAAAATGATCTAGTTAAAGGACTACCCAAAATGAGCTTTACGGTTAATAATATTTGTGATGCATGTCAACTAGGAAAATTGACTAAATCATCTTTCAAATTCAAGAAAGTCATATCAACATTACAACCACTTGAGTTATTACATATGGATTTATTCGGACCAACACAGGTTCAGTCAATAAATCATAGTCGGTATGTGTTTGTAATTGTTGATGATTATTCTCGTTATACATGGGTAATTTTCTTGAAAATTAAAAAAGACACGTTTAATCATTTCAAATCCTTCGTCAAGAAAATTCAAAAGTCAAAAGGACTTAAGGTTAAGAATATAAGAAGTGATCATGGCGGAGAGTTCGAAAATAATGAATTTGAACATTTTTATACAAAGAAAGGTATCAATCATAATTTTTCGTTTCCTCAAACTCCACAACAAAATGGAGTTGTAGAACCGAAAAATTGGACTTTACAAGAATGTGCAAGAACATTATTAAATGGATTTACTTTACCAAAACATTTTTAGGCATAAGCTGTTGCAACTGCGTGTTATGTTTTGAATCGTGTATCTATTCGACCTCTCACGAAAAATACATCTTATGAGCTATTTAATCAGAAAAAGCCAAATATCTCATATTTCAAAGTCTTCGGTTCTAAATGTTTTATTTTAAATATGAAAGACCATCTGGGAAAATTTGATCCAAAATCCGATAAAGGTATATTTGTCGGATATTCGGAACGAAGCAAGGCCTATCGTATATTCAATAAGAGAACTAAAACTATTGAAGAATTACTTCATGTATCTTTTGACGAATTCTATAAGCCATCTCATAATATATCAGATGAAGAAGAAAGTATAGTCACTAATAATCCTACCATCACAAATAATGACTCTGACTTAGAAATTATTGAAGATATTTCTCAACCTGCTGTGGCACCTTCTCCACCTAGAATTAGATCTCCTCCAAGAATTCTAAGAGATCATCCGGTTCAAAATGTTATTGGAGAAGTAACCTCATAGATTAGGACACGGAGTCAACTTAATCAAATGGGTCATGTTGCGTTTATTTCGAATATCGAACCGAAAAATCCTAAGGAAGCTGCTACCGACAACTACTGGATCATTGCCATGCAAGAAGAGCTAAATCAGTTCGAGCGCAATGATGTATGGGAACTTGTTCCATGGCCAACTGACCAATCGGTTATAGGAACTAAATGGGTTTATAAGAATAAGGCTGATGAACAAGGGAATATCACTAGAAATAAAGCACGGTTAGTAGCACAAGGTTATAATCAAGAAGAAGGTATCGATTATGAAGAAACATTCGCACCTGTCGCAAGACTAGAGGCTATTAGAATTTTATTATCTTTTGCTTGTTATCACAATTTTAAATTATATCAGATGGATGTCAAGAGTGCATTCTTAAACGGGTTTATAAAAGAAAGAGTATATGTTGAACAACCTCCTTTATTTAAACATGAAAAATATCCGAATCATGTATTTAAACTTAAAAAGGCTTTGTACGGCTTAAAACAAGCACCACGTGCTTGGTGTGAACGTTTACGAAGTTATCTTATTGATTCGGGTTTTCATATAGGGAAGGTTGATCAAACATTATTTATTAAACATTCACAAAAAGACATATTGGTTATTCAAATATATGTGGACGATATAATCTTTGAATCAACAAATGGAAAACTTTGTAAAGAATTTGCAGATGTTATGACCAAAGAATTTGAAATGTCACATATGGGAGAATTATCATACTTTCTTGGTCTTCAAATTAAACAACTTCCGAATGGTATTTTCATAAATCAAGAAAAATATTGTGGAAATCTTGTTAAAAGATTTGGACTTGAAAATACTTCCGGGGAAACTACTCCTACGAGTACATCTACTCATCTTGAAAACGATGAGAATGGAAAAAGTGTTGACCAAAAGACATATCGTAGTATGATGTGTTCTCTTTTATATTTAACGGCTAGTCGTCCTGACATTATGATGAGTGTTTGTTTATGTGCATGATTTCAAGCCAATCCTAAAGAATCACACTTACGAGCAGTGAAACGTATAATTCGTTATCTTAATAATACCAAAGATTTTGGTTTTTTCTATCCAAAAGATTGTTCATTTGAGTTAGTATCATATAGTGATGCTGATTTTGGAGGATCTCGAACGGATAGGAAAAGCACAAGTGGTACTTGCCATTTTATTGGAAAATCACTTCTCTCTTGGTTTAGTAAAAAACAAAATTGTGTTTCACTTTCGACGTGTGAAGCGGAGTATATATCAGCGGCTCTTGCATGTACACAAGTTTTATATATGCAACAAACACTTAAAGACTTTGGAATAAATTTATCAAATTCAATCATATATTGTGATAACACAAGTGCAATAAACTTATCCAAAAACCCGGTTAACCACTCTCGGACTAAACATATCGACATTCGACATTATTTTCTGAGAGATAATATTGAAAAAGGAAATATAAATCTTGAATATGTAAGCACGGAGAATCAACTAGCTGATATATTTACCAAGCCTCTACTCGAATCAAGTTTCATAAAATTACGTAGAGAGCTAGGCTTATTATCTAGAAAGGAACTTGAAAATTAAACTATAATTTAAACGTAGCAGAGTTCTTTTCTATCTAATACAAATAGTTATTACTTAACTATTTTCTCTCCTAAAATAAAGTGTTATTTTGTGGTGAGATTAATATGGACCTCTTCTAAAATTAGAAGTAGTCTTATATATACCTCTTCGTCGAGTGCTTTCTGAATTCATCCTTTCAATCTTCATTCATCTTGTAATGGCTCATATTTGCGACGAATGTGCTCGAAGATCACACATCACCATAACTAGCTCTGAATCAGACGAGCACTACTCCCCGAAGACACCGGAACATCCTCCTGGTTTCCATCAAAACTCACGTACACCTGGCACCACACCTAACTCAAAACGTTGTAAGAAAGCGTTATTTTGTTCTCCACGTACACGAGAGAAAATAGATGAGATACACCATTATCAAAAGCATCAAGTTGATCTCCAGAGGGAGATGTATTACGAGCAGAAGTTAACAGCTTCTCGGCTCACGTATCTCGAACAAATAACTTCATTCTTCTGTAGTTCTAATATGCACAACGTTCATGAGCCCACACATATGACATCATCATCAAGAACACCCAACTCATGGGATAGGAATTACAACAAAAATGAAGGAGCAAGCGAAAATCTCCTTGGGAACTAAGAAAATAATTTCTATATATCGTATTTAAGGAGATCATTTATATTGTTTTATTTGTTGTATTTATGTTTTATTCGTCATAATTTATTATAATTTATAATAAAGTTTTAATAGAGTTCGAATATGTAAATAGGAGAAGTGAGAAAAACAAAAATATACAGTACCTGTCGACCGGTTAAAACAACCTGTCAATCTGTTTTATTACATTGCAATCCAGAGAGTTTTCCTGTCGACCGCCTGCACTACACCTGTCGACCGCTGTTCATAAAATTAAAACCAGAGAAAAATTAGGTCGACCGGTAGAGAATTTCCTATCGACCGGTTTATGTTTAAACTGTTTTTTTTTTAAACCAGAAACATTTCCTGTCGACCGCCCTATTCCCTCATATCGACCGATTTCTGTTTTCAATTTCAAACCAGAAACTTTACCTGTCGACCTGTGAATTATTCCCTGTCGACCGGTCGCGAATAAATCTGTTTTTATATATACAAACGTCGGTTCACACTCAAATCCAACACACCATTTCGTTTTCAACTCCCTTTAAACTCAAAATACCCATTCCTATCAGCCCTAATCTCTTCAATTTCAATTCATTTCATATTCCAATGGCTCCAAAACATAAGAAAACAAAAACATCTTCTTCTTCCTCACATCTCCAACCTATTGATTCACACATTAAACACCGGTTAATGGATCCTATTGATGTGAAAAGTGGAACAAGATGAAGGATTACACCACTCATCAAGGATCTTTCATAAATTTCTCTGATTTATTTCTCTATGATGTTAAAAATATAGAGAATAGAGCAGGTATTGATTCTCTCCTTAATTTTGATGACAACAACGTAGAAATTAATCATATAATGATTAAGTTTTTCTACGTTAATCTCAACCTAGAGAAATTTAAACCGGATAACCCGTCCGATTGTTTATGGTCAGTAGTTTGCGGACAACATGTTTTTATCTCCGAAGATAGAATGGGACAAGTTCTTCATTCTCCAAATAATGGTATTAAATTCTCTAGTGATTTCTGTCCTTTTCATATTAGAGATAAAATTAGTCACTTATTCATTGAAGATCATAAGTCAAGTACAAAAGGAATCAATTTAAGACCCCCGGCTAGAATTCTTCATCTCTGTATCACGCATTCCTTGTTGCCAAGGACTGGAAATTTCGATGCCATTTATAAAGAAAATTTTAAGGCATTATACGCTATTTATGGAGATATCAGCGTTAATTGGGTTGAAATGATTTTTGATGAGATTTCAATGGTAAACAAACTTTCTCGACCACATCTGTTTTACAATGAATATATTATGCGCCTCCTAATGGATTGCGGAATTCCATCTCCCGAGTCCAAAATTTCAAAACCTAAGTGTATTAATAAAGCATCAAAGAAGAGAATGAAACTTCACGAGCCATACTTAAACATTATTCCTTTTGAGCAATATGTACACCAAGGTCTTCCAGAGGCTTCTTCCTCACAAATTACTACGCAAAGACCGGAAGACGTTAGAATTCCTCCACCTACTTCGTCAACAAAAGAATTTCAAGAGCAAATTGCAAGAAATCAATTTTTACTAGAAGAAAGACTTAAAAGAACCGATAATAAGCTTGATCGTTTGGACACTAAACTCAAGAATCGGTTTAATAAACTCAAGTCTTTCTTCGGTATAATTTGGGAAGCAATTTCTTGTGCCTCATCCTCTGCCACACTTGCTCAAGATCCGGGAAAACGTCCAATGCCTCCTACATTCACATGGTCAACTTCGGAGGAGGGCACTAGTTCTGAAGCAAGTACCCAACATGGTTGTGGTCGTGGAACGTCACATATTGAAGAAGGTGGAAATGAGGAAGAGGAAGAACAAGACGGAGACGAGGAAGAAAGTGAAGAAGAAGGAGACACAGACGAAGAAGAAGAAACCAATTCGGATTGACCATCAGAGTAGTTCCTTCTATCTATATTTTGTGATATTATGCTTTTAATTTCAAACACTTATATCAGCACTTGTACATAATTAGTGTTGTGTTTCAATTAAGTATGTATGCTACATAACTTAGTTTGGTATGTTTGGTCTGGTATGGTTTGTAATATGTGTTACAATCTACGTGTGATGTTCTATGTTTTATCTTCATAATGTTGTTACAACTATAATCTCATGCACTGTTGCGTACCCTTTTTGTCGATGACAAAGGGGGAGAAAATGTTGCTAACATTTCTTCTTGCAGAAATTCAGTTATATATTTCAGGGGGAGCATATATACAGAGGGAGATAACAATGGAGATTAAAATATCAAGCTATGTTGTCATCAATCAAAAAGGGGGAGAATGTTGAGTCAATGGTTTCAATGCTTAATTTTGATTAATGACAAGAAGGAGTTCATGATCGACAAAAAGAAGAATTGATGTCTTCATAGGTTAGAGGTTGATTATTTAGAGTCTTTTATGTTAAAATCTATCCTCAAATAATCATACTTCTTATCACTTTTAAAAATATTCATGAAAACTCTTTTCTGTAGCAAGTTGACAAAAACATGTCAACAGGTTATTTTTAACTTGTCAATAGGATTTCAAATGAAACCTGTCTACCTGTAAAAATTAACCTGTCAACAGCTTTTTAAAGGTAACGGTCAAAAACCTGTCTACATGTACATTTTACCTGTCAACAACTTTTTGAATAACAAAGCATATCTTTGAAGAGTCATCTTCTTTCATGAAAGGTTGCATCCATTTCTCTTCATCGGGAATCATCTCTTTTGATTGCAACTTTTCACTAATGATTACATCTTTTCAATCACTATAAATACATCGTGATTCATTCATCCAAATCACTGAATTTCACTCTCTATTCTCTGATCTATTTTGCATTCTATTTGGCATTCAAAAAGCACTCATATTCAATATTCTATCGTTTGAATCTCCAAGCTTATTTAATATTCTTGTGATTCAATACGATAATTTACTTCCAAATCTTCACAAACATCAAATCATATTTGAGGACAAGATTATAGGAAGGGTGTACTCAATTATTGACTAATCAGTGTTGAAACAAGAACACATTCAGAAGTCAAACTCTTGTAATTGTTGAAGTCCTGTGTGGGTAAGGTTGTAGCCCGTGAAATCAAGTGGGTAAGCTTGTAGCCCGTGAAATCAAGTGGGTAAGCTTATGGCCCGTAAATCAAGTAGTGTTGTATACCCGTTCCTCCGGGTGAAGTGAGGTTGTTAGTGAAAATCCAGAGAGAGGTCTGGGAATGGACGTAGGACGGTGCTCCGAACCAATATAAAAATCCCTGGTGTGATTTTTCCTTTTTTCTGCATCTTCGATTTTATTGTTCTGCGATTAGCTATTACTTTATACTTAAATATTGTTTGTCATATTACACGGTCCTTGTGTGTATTATAGTCGGCAAGTACACGCATACACTTTCACTAAGTCTACCATCTTATTCTTGTTATGGATCATCTTGTAAGTAAGAAACCAGTATTGGTGCAAAGAAATCATTAGAGAAGCATAGTATACTCTATCATGTTATCATGTTTAACTTGTCATACTTTCTTATTATGATGTTATCTCTCTTATCCACTTTATATTCCTGTCATGATACTTTTTCTTATTTATATGCTTCTTTTACTATTGTACTCTGATGTTTTAAGTACAAGACATAAATTTTAAGATGATGTACTGGGTTTATGTATTTTCAGAATTATGATGTTATGAACCACGAAGTTATGCTTTATGATTAATAAACGTTTTTAATTCCGCTACTATTTTATATCTATC
Organism: Allium sativum; assembly: GCA_030737875.1. Lineage (NCBI taxonomy): Eukaryota > Viridiplantae > Streptophyta > Magnoliopsida > Asparagales > Amaryllidaceae > Allium > Allium sativum. The sequence continues at coordinate 666,101,649 of CM060923.1, forward strand.
TTGTAATGTTTCTATTTCTGTTTATCTATAACACTTCACGAAATTTAATGCATTCTCTTAATGAGTTACATAAACAGACGTGGGGTGTCACACTCGGTATCAGAGCTGAAGGTTCCTAGGTTAGATAAGAGATTTTGAAAATTATTTTCAAAAACATTTTAAAATAAGCATTTTCATAAAGAAAAGTTTATTTTGAAAAGCATATTCCCCATAGCCATATGTAATATCTTTCGATCCTTTGTCTGAATCCCTTTCTTTTTCTTTTCAGCATGTATGTGGAACCTAATATTCCTGAGGGCGTTACGATACTAGTCTGGTTCCATTGGTATCCAGAAGCCACGATACCTGCTGGTGTTCAAGCAAACGTTCCTCCCCCAGCTGCACCCGTCGTTTCTCCTCCTCCTCCGCATGCAGATAATTTCTCAAAGATCAGCAAAGATTTCTATGCTATGGGAGGAAAGCCATTCCGTGGAACTGAGACGTTCGTAGAGGCAAGGAATTGGCTCAAAGATACAGAGGATGTGTTTGGAATTTTCAAACGAATGATCATAGGAAGATTCAGCTAGTTTCCTAACTACTAAAAGATGAAGCTTCATTCTGGTGGGAAGTGACGCAAGCAGGGTGTCCAGTGGAGACTTGGGATGATTTTCAGCAAAGGTTTGAAATGAAGTTTCTTTCTCAAGCTGAGAAAAGCATGCAAATGGAAATTATTCTGGCACTCAAGCAAGGAGGCATGATTGTCAAAGAATATGTTAACAAATTCAACCAACCAGCGAGATTTGGGCTGGTGCTAGTGGAAACTTTGCTTAAGAAAGCTTTGCGGTTTGCTAGAGGAAAGAATGAACCCCTTCATGGGTTAGCTATGTCTTATATTCCAATGGGAGAAACTTTTGAAAGGCTCGTTGATTTGGCCTTGATGCATGAGGAAGATAAAGCTGAAAAGAATGAAGTTAAGGTTGAGGAAACACAAAACAAGAATGTATGGCCTAAGAAAGGACAACAATAACAAAAGAATGGCGGAAAGAATGACATGGCTAAGGATAAGAGGAAGTGCCATAATTGCGGATGCGGCGGTCATTTGATCAAGGACCACAAAAGAGGGAAGAATGCTTGCTTCAGTTGTGGAGAGGTTGGACATTTTTCTAAGGAGTGCCCGAAGAAGCAAGGACAAGGTCAAATGGCAGGAGATTCTGGAGGGAAAGTGCATGCTTTCACGATCAGTGCTCCAGATCGAGGTAGGAAAATTTCCTTGCAAGGTTTGATTTCTCTTTCCGATCATCCTATTAGAACTCTTTTTGATTCTGGTGCTTCACATTCATTTATATCTGATTCTGTGGTTGAGTCTCTGCACCTTAGTACTAGTATGGAAGTGGATCCCGTTGTTGTCTCAAACCCCATTGGTGGTACGACTCATTTGTCCATGATTTGTCGGGGTTTGAGAATATCTGTGTTAGGCGTCGAGTTTGAGTGCGACGCATATGTGCTCGTTTTTATGGGATATGGTTTGATTCTAGGGATGGATTGGCTAGCCATGTATGGTGCCATTCTGGATTGTGAGAGGAGGGTAGTTAGACTTTTGACTTGTCATGGGAGGACCCTCGAGATTTATTGCGACCCCAAGGGGTCTGTCATTCATAGTTTCCCAGAGTCTCTTGTCGCGTCTATCGATGATCTGCAATCTGTACCAGTAAGTCATGAGTATTTAGATGTTTTTGAGGAGGCTCGGGGCTTACCTCCTATGCGCGAGATCAATTTTCGTATATACTTGGTAGACAATGCGAAGCCAATTGCATTACTTGTGTGCCATATGGCTCCAAGGTAAAGAAGGGAGCTCAACAAGCAAGTAGGGGAGCTACTTGATAAAGGGTTTATTAGGCGAAGCATATCTGAATGGGGTGCTCTGATGGTATTCGCAACTAGGAAGGATGGTTCGCCTCGCTTATGTGTGGATTATAGAGAGTTGAATAAACTCATAAAGAAGAATAGGCACCCACTCCCGAAGATAGATGATCTGTTCGACCGGCTTATTGGTGCATCAGTATTCTTTCAGTTAAACTTGGCCACGGGGTTTCATCAGTTGAGGGTGGTTGAGGACAGTATAGACAAGACCGCTTTTAGGACTCCAGATGGTTTCTTTGAATGGCTCGTTATGCCTTTTGGGTTGACGAATGCACCCGCCTATTTTGTTGATCTAATGAGAAGGGTGTTTCGGGAGTTTCTAAATAAGTTCATCGTGGTCTTTGTTGATGATATCCTGATCTTCTCAAGGAGCGAGGAAGAGCATGCCCAACATTTAAGAGATGTTTTGAAAACTCTTCGTGCGTATCAGCTTAGGGCGAAATTCTCCAAATTCTATTTTTGGAGAAAAGAGGTGAGATTTCTAGGGCATGTAGTCTCGAAGGATGGGATAGCAGTAGATCCCGCAAAGGTAGTTGCAGTTCAAGACTTGCAAATTCCTAAGAATGCAACGGAAGTGAGAAGCTTTCTTGGATTGGCAGGCTATTATAGGAAGTTCATTAAGGACTTCGCAAAGATATCAGCCCTACTCACCAGGTTGACGAAGAAGAATTTAACATTTTCATGGGATATGGATTGTGATATTGCTTTCCAACGATTGAAGAGGGCTCTGGCAACAGCCCCAGTCTTGACCTTGCCCGACGGAAACAAACTGTTCACAGTTTACACTTATGCATGTAGTACAGGGCTTGGTGCGGTTTTTATGCAAGAGGGAGGGGTAGTATGTTATGGGTGTAGACAACTAAAGGTTCATGAGAAGAACTACCCTACCCATGACTAAGAGCTAGCTGCCATAGTATTCGCGCTTCAAACATGGCGTCATTATTTGCTTGGAGAGAAATTCGAGTTGTACACCGATCATAGATCTCTCAAGTAGTTGTTCTCGCAGAAGGATCTTAATTTAAGGCAACAAAAGTGGATGGAGTTCCTAGCATCTTATGATTCGAGATTGCTTATACCCCTGGCAAGGGTAACGTGGTGGCAGACGCACTGAGTAGGCAGAGGATGGCCTTAAGTCCTTTGTTTGTGGAGAGGAAAAGCTTGGAATTTATATCGACTTTTGACTTTTAAGCCTCCACCGAGTTTTTGCCTAGCTTATTTGCATCACTAGAGGTGAGACCTACTCTTATGGATCCGATAGGAGCTTCGCAGTGAGAGGATCCACGATTTCAGGCATCTTGGATAGGGTCAGTACAAAGGAGACTTCAAGTCACCTCAGTAGATATTCCACAGATGATAGAAGGTGGTTGCGACGAGACAAGAGGCTTTGTGTTCCTCAAACTGGGAGTCTTTTGAAGACAGTCCTAGAAGAAGCCCATCATTCTAAGATGACTACTCATCCAAGTGGCGATAAGATGCATAGGGATATGAAGAGGGTTTTCTTTTGGGCTGGGATGAAGAAAGATGTAGCGGAGTTTGTTTCTCAATGTTTGGTTTGCCAGCAAGTTAAAGTTGAGCATATAAAGCCCGGTGGTTTACTTCATCCTTTGGAGGTCCCACAGTGGAAGTGGGAGAGCATCTCTATGGATTTCATAGATGGTTTGCCTAGATCAAAGAAAGACAACACTAGTATTTGGGTTGTAGTAGACAGGCTTACTAAGAGCGCTCATTTCATTCTAGTTAAGAGTAAGAGGACGACAACATGGTTGGCAGCAGTTTACGTTCGTGAGATAGTCCGTTTTGATGGAGTACCTTCCAGCATCGTAAGTGATCGTGACCCCATTTTCACCAGTGAATTTTGGAGGAGCTTGTAAGAAGCATTAGGTACACAGTTGTGTTTGAGCACCTCTTATCACCCACAGACCGATGGACAGACAGAAAGGGTGAACAGAGTTCTCGAGGATCTTTTAAGGCTATGTATTCTATACTTCGGAGGGATTTGGGAATAGCACCTTCCTTTAGTGGAGTTCTCCTATAACAATAGTTATCAAGCTAGTATCCGCATGGCACCCTTCAAAGCATTATACGGACGACCCTGTAGATCAATAACTTGTTGGTGGGAATCTACAGAAAAACTACTACTTGGACCAGATGTGGTTAGAGAGACATCCGAAAAGATTGATCTTATTGGACGGTGAATGAAGACAGCTCAGGGTAGCCAGAAGTCCTACGCAGATAGGAGAAGGACTGATATTGAGTTTGAGGTGGAGACATGGTTTTCATTAAAGTGTCACCATTGAGGAATGTGGTTCTCTTTAGATCTGTAGGGAAATTGGCACCAAGATTCGTTGGTCCATTTCCCATAATAGAAAGGATTGGCCAAATGGCTTATCGGGTAAAGCTACCAGAAAATTGTCCGGTGTTCATGATGTTTTCCACGTATCTCATTTGCGGAAATGCTTGCATGATACTGCAGAAGTAGTTGAGCCGAGTACATTAGAAGAAGTAGAGGTGGAACGAGAGGCGACAGTTAGGCGAGTTCCCATCGGTATTCTTGGATCAGAAGTTAAGAAGCTACACAACCGAGAAGTCAAGTTAATAAAGGTTCAGTGGAGAGATAACCCAAAGGATGCAACTTGGGAGACCGAAGACAAGATTCGTGCTTGTACCCTTTTCTTTTCAAGTGTATGTTCTTTACTTCCTTTCCAAAGCTTTTATTTATTCTTGTTTCTATCATTTGAGTATATCCTATCGATCAAATCTTCGACCGTTAGGTAGGAAACCCACGGATGTAAACATGTGCTTGGGACATGTTATGTTTGATGGATACAAGTGGATGTAACTGTTTGCTAGTGGTTGCTTGTGGATGCATATACACACACATTAGGCACTAGATCGGCTCAATCACTCTCATACTGCATATGGATGTGTGTGCATTTTTCTTATTTTATGGATAGAAATGGATGTATCATCATATGGATGTTGCATTTGGATAGATGATTGTGCACACATATAGAACTTACAAGTTATAATAGGATTATTTGCATACATGTTGGATTCATGGCACTAACATACATTGCAATAAGGAGGTCGACTGAATAAGTTGACTACCTGATCTTCGCATTAATATTGGGACATATACACACACCTTTGCATATATTCATATAAGCATTAAAAATCTTTTAAGGACAATGGATGCCTATGATTGGTGGATGAGTAGATGGATGTGGATGTTAGGATATACATTTTTCTTAACTTGGAGATTTCGAGGACGAAATCCTTTGAGTAGGGGGGAATGTAACACCCCGTACTTAAACAATACTAAAAGATGATATATTAAAGAATAATTAATTTATTATTCATAAGTAAGTGAAACGGACTGTGCCATTGCGTTCATCTCAGAATTCTTGCCAAAATATACACCTTGTTTGCGTGAAACGGGCACCGTATGAAGAAGTTATAAGGTTTGAAGTTTGCATATGCATAAGAAGAATATATATGAACAGACTATGTCCAGAAAATTCAAAACAGTTCAAAATCACAGAATTTGGGGAAGCGGGAAAATTCCCTCCTAGGGGTGTCGACCCCAACAAGGGGGTGTCGACCCCTAGGTCGACCCCATAAGGGGGGGGGGGGTCGACGCAGATCTGGGCAGATTAGGGTTTGGTGATAGCTATATATATGGCATCATTTCTCAAGTTTCTCTATACCAAAAATAATGGAGGACTAGATGCTGTCTCTGCCTAGATTGAATCAAATCTTTTCTTCTTCTGCAGTCAACTAGAGTTTAGAGATCTGTGATTCAACATCTGCAAACTTTCTTCTATTTTTCTAAATCCAATCACAGTGAGTCTATGTTAATTTTAGATCTAAATAATTAAAAAGTAAATATTGACATGACTATAATTTGGATCTATGCCTGTGACTATGTGAATCATACCAGATCTGCAATAACCTGTTTATTTAAGTTATTCTGGCATGACTATGAAACTAGATATGAACCTTAACCTATTTATCATGTCAGATCTGCCATTGTTTATAGATCTAATTCACTGTTTAGATCACCTCATGCCTGTTCCTATTATGTTTGTGGCTAAATCAGATCTGGTACTAGTTTGATATTCATTGTTTAGATCTCATCATGCCTGTTTATGATGTCCCTAATATGTTTGAATCAATTCTATTGTCACATGTTCATCAGATCTATATATGCCTATCTTGTCATTATGCCACTATATGTTTATGCCTATTTCTGCCATTATATGCCGATCTGGTTAGTATGATCATTTCTGTCCTCTTCCCTACATCTTTTCCTATTTATTTTTATAGCCAGGCTACCTTCGAGCCTAGGCATGCCGAGGAAATATGCAAACTTGTTAAATTGGGAACAAGGGGAAAACCGTAAAATTGGGGCATAATTTGTAATTGGAATTTGGGCATAACTTGAATGAAATATATGAACATGAATTTGGGGCATAAATCAACTTGTGATTAAAGACCTTAATTTGGGGTATATGGTTCATTACGAACATAACTTGGGAAAGGGGCATGAAAATCTATAACGACATAGGAATAATTGGTTAATAATGGAAATGCCTAGAATTACAGTAATTAGAAACTGTAACCGCGCTTAGACACGAGGTTAGATTACACTTGTGGTGGAAGTCTGCCCGGAACCGACCGGCATATCCAGCGACCACAAGTGCTGAATCTAATGTGAGGGGTCTAAGTGCATAAACACGAGACGTGCTAAGACATGAGGTTAAGTCTGACTTGTGTAAGAAGTCTGCCCGGAACCAACCGACGTATGCAGTATCCACAAGTGGTAGGCTTAATGTGGGAGGTCTAGCACATTATAACCATAAATGAATATGGTAATGAATTGGAATACTTAACCTAGTTGAATCCATAGGGATTGTATGAACATATAACTTGAGTAGGGGTTAAGTAAACTTGTGGGAGGGTTAAGTAAATCTTGGATGGGTGGGTAATATTTATATATATAGGCCCACAAATTTCACCTGTGGGGTTATGCAATCTTTTTCTCTGGTATGGATTAAGCTGTGGAAAACCTAATGGGGATGCAAGGATAGGGGGAAGGTTGTATGATCTTGTGTGTGGGACCCGTTTCAGTCAGTAACTCCTATATAGATATCAAACGAGTACTCCAAACTAGGTCGGAGCCGGGGAACGCTTACTGGGCTGATTGTATGAGATCCAAACTTGGGGGACGGTGTGGGTGGCGCATTTCGATGGGGTCATGTGCGTGCATGGGTCTGACAGAGGATGTTTAGGCACTTTCACACCTGTAGATATGGTTGTGAACAACCTGAAAATGAAGGGTTGCCACTTTAGGGAGTAATACATCCTACCATGGGGCCAGCACATGGTATCTACGGAGTAGGAAGCCAATCAATTAGGGTAGCAATTAGTGTACATCTAGACTCCGGTATGTTAGGGAGCCCGTTAATACCCTTAGGGGTAACTCTGACATGTTGGGCTGCTTGTGGATTGTATGGGGTGAAAACCTCTCACTGGAAGTACACCTAAGTCTACCATCTTATGATTGTTGGGGATCATCTTGTAAATAAGATACTAGTATTGGTGTAGAGAAATCATTAGAGAAGGGTAGTATACTCTATCATGTTATCCTGTTTACCTTGTCATACATGCCTATTATGATGTTATCTCTCTTATCGACTTTATATTCCTGTCATGATACTTTTACTTATATGCTTCTTTTACTATTGTACTATGATGTTTTAAGTACAAGATAGAAATTTTGAAATGATGTTCTGGGTTTATGTATTTTCAGACTTATGATGTTTTGAACCACGAAGTTATTCTTTATGATTATAAAAGTTTTTAATTCCGATGCTATTTTCTATCTGTCTTGTAATGTTTCTATTTCTGTTTACCTATAATGCTTCATGAAACTTAATGCATTCTCTTAATGAGTGACATTAACGGACGTGGGGTGTCACAGTCACTTCTCATTCATCGATAATTTACTTAACGTTAACATAAACTAGAGCGCACTAGCTACGGGCCCTACTAGTTAAGGCTTTCATCATTCACACGTTAACTCGTTCCCCGTATAAGGTGAGAGACGGTATTTTATCATTCACTATACTATCTAGCTAACCTTATTGCACAATCTCCTTAGTCACTTACTACTTCCCGTAGGATAGGTAGCCGTCTTTGACATTTTCAGTTTTCAGATTTGGGTAAGCCCTACACACACGCCATTTAAGACCCCTAAACTAAAGGACCTACTCTCAGGTAGACTCCTCGACCTAAGTCACTTAAGGCCCAAAGAAGCGGACTATACGTGAAGATTACTAAGTTCGCCACAATTAGCCTTTAATACCTTCCCCTATTGGGATAAAGTGGGCTACATTATTAAGTCATTCCCGTTTAGTACCTCTTCATAGAAATACTATGTGCAAACGATTCATTATCGTCACGGGTTCCTATGGTTAATAATGTTTCACATCACTAACCTACTAAACCCAACCCTTACTTTAAGTTATACGTTTTGTATTAACTAATATAAATAAGGGAATTTATATCCTCCTTACCCTAGGACATTTATTTAATTATTTCCCAAATTGGACTTAGTATTTAAAAAACAATCAATACCCATTAATCCCCTTTTTACACCGTCTACTTCCATTCACAAGTTTATTTCCATTTACGACCATGACGGTCATATTTTCCTAAGGCAACCATTTACATTGATATCCTTATTTTATCAATCCCAAAGTATATATTTGTTGTACCCCAACAGATATTTACTATTCTTATTTATTTATTTATTTGTTTCCTACTTTATATATATATATATGCTAGACCTCTCATATTAAGTTGACCACTTGTGGCTGCTGGATTTGCTGGTCGGTTCTGAGAAGACTTCTATGATGAGTTGAACTTAACCTCGTGCCTTCGTACACTTATATTTACGCATTAGACCCCTCATATTATGCTGACCACCTGTGGATGCTGGATTTGTAGGTTAGTTTCAGACCGACTTCTGGCACAAGTTGAACTTAACCTTATGTCTAAATGTAGTTATAGTTAAAATTCCCTAATTAGGGTTTACAATATTCATCCTAATCAATTCAGGAATTGTAACCATTATCCTATTATATTCACTTTTCCTAATCAACATCGGTTACAATTGTTATCTATTGATTTGCGACCCTATTTGTAGCAATTGATTATATCCATTGCTACAATGGTTACCACAAATATATTAATTCAAGGATTACATTTTCATATATAATTCCATAATTGAATATCGTTCAAACATTCAGTACAATGCATATTTGATCGTTTTACGTAGGTTTGGATGGATAATGTATATATTTATATTTTTCACGTGGTTAACGTAATTATTTTATTTATTATCATTTTAATTCATTTAATAATTTGGTTTAATCAATAACCAATCATTCCTTTTTGCATTCAATCTTGCCAAAAGGTTTCAAATCTTACAAAAAGACCGTCAGCTATAATTACTGTAAATTATGCCTGACTAAAAGAATTGACATATTTTCAAATCACAAGAAATACATGTTAATGTATATTTTGGAATAGTTGATGCAAACTATGCATAAATATGTATATTTATGTTTATACGTACATTGATCACGCCACTTTTCCCTTTATCACTCTTTTTTTCATGTCTCTTGTGAATTCAAAACAATGTCTTTTTGTTCAAAAATGAGGAAAATGACATATTTACAACAACTAGGCCGAAACCCCAACAACATTGAATACAAACGAGCATAATTCTTTTAAAATTACAATCACGTAATTCACCATTATATCTTTTTATCCAATTTCACATAATTTATCATTCAACGTTGAAACTAGAGATGTGGAATATAACTACATCTAAATGGTGTTTAATGGGACTGATATCCAGATATACAATATTTTGCAACAACCACAATATATTTTCCAACATAATTATATGCAATATGCATAAATAATTTAAGTAAGTCTACAGTTAATATTATTCCTAACCAAAGTTCACAATTCCCAAGTTTTGTCAATATTCATTAGCAGATCTGATAGGTGTCAAATATTATGAACAGATCTGATGAAAATAGCCATATATTTTAAGATCTAGTAAAAACGAGATAAATGTGCTATTATAACTATATATATAAATTTCCCACTCAGCTGAAAGCATCCAAATCTGAAGTTTGAATAATCTTTTAGGCCTACAATTCCCAAATTCTTATCAATCAACAATTTATACGGGGATAATTTCAGATATGTAGATATGTAAGAAAATAGAAGAGAGGGGAGAATCTGTTGTAAAGCATCAATTCACATTCTTTTCCATTGGATATGATAATCCCCTTAATTCAATATAATTTGTGTTTGATTTGTTGTATATGAATAGATTTTTAATTAAGAAATTAGGTTTGAAGAGGAGGAAAATGGCAGAGCTCTGCTGCTGCCTACAGATTTGTGTGGAAAAGAATGAGGCCTTACCCCTTTATTTGTAGGAGTGGAATTGGCCATGAACCATTAGATTTACTTTATTTTATGTCCATCCATTCATTTAATAACATATTATAACCTAACCCCTTTAACCCTTGCCGCACTGGGCATTCTGGCACCCAGTGAATCGACCGCTAGGGTTGACCGATACGGTCGACCGCTGGGGTCGTCAGTTGCCCAGTGAGGCTGGATAAATGAGGTATATAATATACAATTATTCTGATTTATTTATTTTCGTCCTTTATCGTATTTCGTCTATAACTTTTCATACGGACTCTTTCGGCGAAACTCCAAACATGAAAGTTGACCAGAATTCTGAGACGAACACATCGATTAAAGATTCGTGGTCAAATTCCATCATTTGCAGAAATTGCTATTTTTGAAATTCTAATAATTTATTCCTATTGCGAAAAATTCCGGGTTGTTACTTTCTTTCTTGAAAGGAATTCTATCCCGAAATTTTGACCCCTATTGTTCTATTCCATGCTACCAATTTGTGTACATCCACTTTGCAATAATGTGTATATGCACACGGTGTACATAATGCAATTCAACCATAAAATATGCATGCAAGACGATTCTTGTCGGATCCTCCTTTGTGTATGCATTAAACTTTTGAAATACCTTTGTAAGCATGATGCAAAACATCCTAAATATACTGGTAGTTCTATATAAATGCAAATTTTGAAAACTCTTTTTCATCCATGACCTTTACACAATTATGAATAAAGTGTGAAGTAACCAATTTTGCATCCAAACCATACCATCCAAAACGTCATGCAATCTAATCTTTCCTTATTTAATTTCTCCTAAACCGAAAAAGGAAACCAAGGAGAAGAATTTAAATGTTTCCTCCGTTAACAAATAATCCATTTCCCACCCTACTGTGGAATTTTCACCTCAGTTACCCAAAATAATCCAAAAAAATTTATCTGTAGACTGTAAAGGAGGCTTAAAACAAGATCTAAGATGTAAAACGAGTTAATTAATAACTCGCGCGCATCATTGACAAGGTATGGAAACAATGTCCCCAAAGCTAAAACAACATTTTCCTTGTTATCGTTAACATTTTAATTGTATCATCGGTCCCATCGCACCACTAAAATGCGCACACCAAGCATCCAAAAATCTTCCTTACACCGTTCATGTGACCAAAAATCGTATTTTTTCATAAAAATTAATTTCTGCTTGAAAACTTCTTATGTTTATTTTGAAATTTTCTTTTCAAAACCATTTCACTTTCCTATAAAACAAGAAAATGGTAAAAAGTTTGTTTTTCAAACAATGTTTTCCAAAAGCTTTAAAAATGTATTTTGCGGAAACTTAAACGATTCAAGTCACATGTTGACGAAAAAGGAAGTCAGTCACGCAAATGTGAAAATTGAAATCACACAGAAAAGACCAAAATAAGTTTTAGCTTAACAAGGAATGATGATTTATTTATTTATATACTCGTGTCAAAAACAATGCAAAACCGGTCCTTTGCTAAAATTTATCCAACAAAGAATTCTATTCTTTCTAGCTCTAGGACAACTGTTATTTAGATAAGAAATGAGATTTCATTCGAACAGGCATGCGTGAATGACATAAACATTCCAAACATAGAAATCTCACTAATCTAAGTCATGTGATTTAAACAACGCTAACAGTTACAAGCACGAATCACCACAAAACCTAAAAACCAATGCTGGAAAGGGATAATAACAAAGAAAACGTCAAAACAACACTAAAACAATGATTATAAACAACAAGATGTCTTGCTCTGCGGCTGGAGCTTAAACCAACTTTTATGATCTTTAATTAACCATATCATGGTAGCAAAATGCTCAATCTCATGTTAGAAACAATGATGGTGCTGTTGGAGGTTCCCACATCACCACCTCTTCTAAAAGAGCATTTATGATGAGAAAAGAAACATATTACAAAGCTACTCCTCATGGAAATCCACCTAGTATTTTCTAACGACAAAATGGATAGGTGAGATTACAGAAAATAAATCCACGAAATAACACACAAGAACAAAAAATTGAATCAAATATGATGCGGTATAAATGATGGTTATGCCATTGATCAAAGAAAAGATTAATTTGCACATCATGAAACAAATCTAGTCATAACTTCCCATTTATAAAAATATGTGTTAAACAGGTCACATGTCTACATGGGAAATTCAAACATAGATTCCCGAACTTAAGAACCGATATTAAGAAAAAGAGATTTGCTGCAAAATCTCCAAAGCTAGTCAAACAAAAGATCATTCAAGTCTGCATAAGAAACGGATGTCTCTAAATCTCATTGAGATTCTCCTCAGAAAAAACATCCAAAAATAGATTAATCTTCATCTCCGCAACGATGATCGTCTTCTAAAGGACCTATTCCTAATCAAGAAATAACAAAGGTGAATGCTGCACAAACAACAACCTATTTTAAGATCTTGAAGAAACTGGCCGGTGCAAGACCAACTGCCACGACAAAATTTCTTAACCCCAAAACGGTAGGACCTTTATGCTCATTCCAACCCAACCAAATGATTTTTACCTATGGATGAGACTTAAATGGTATGAGTAAGATCGGATAGCGCAATTAGGTATTATGGACGAAGAAATGATTGGAAAGAAGAAATTTGATCTTGTAGTACTGGTTAGGCAAGATCTAATGCACAAACTAGCGCGGGAAAATAGGAGATGAGGTGGAGACAAAGAAAGAGAAGAAGGATTGAAATATGGTTCGGTTAGATGAGGAAGGAAGGACGAAAGAAGGAAATTAAGGGGGGTAATTTGGACGCAACTTTCACCGTTGAGTTTTAAGTTCAAGTTGCAACAAAACTCATCAACTATTTAATTATTCTTGCATAGCGCTAGACGGTTAACTATTAGATGGGATTTGGACAAAGATTGAACCTTAGCCTTATTAGGCCGGATTAAAATATTAATCGTCTCGCATCATCTTTTAAGATTTGATGCGATCCGAAAAATAATTATCCTCGTCATGGCGATATCAAAGACCGTAGTCAAACTTCGAACCAACTCCAAGGATTCCCAGTAGTCTCAACAAAAGGCTGCGACCACACGACAAATGAATTCCAAGAATAATTCAGATAGAAATTTGTAATATAAACTAAAATGGATTTTCCCCTTACCTTGCTGACAAACAAACAAATGATTCATGAAATCAAATAACCCAAAAATCTAGATGATGGATTTTCCTTAGCCTTTTCGAAGAAAAATTTGAAAACTCTCGAAAATGGAATTTATTATAAACCAGCGGTTTCGTATTTATAAATCAAATTTATAATTATTATTTATATTCCATTTTATATTACAAACTTAAATACATTTTCGTGTTCAAAATGTTGGAGCCTTAAAGATCTTAATGATTAATTGTGGTAATTTCAATAAATTTTCCAATATATAGAGGGAGAAGGATACTAAAAATCAAAAGGAATAGGTGTTTACTGTTCTTAAGTTTATTGGCATATTCCTTGTCATTTCTAATTTCTTCCTTCTTACCAATCAGATTATATTTATTAAACTTATACAATAGCCCTACCAATTTTGAATCACGAATAGGTTAAAATATAAAAATCGTATCAATAATACTAGGCCTTTACAAAAGCATTTTTCAAAACCATATTTCAAAATCTTTGAAATCCATTTTATTTTCCAAATAGTTTTAAAAATAAAATTTCCTCGAATACAAGGCCGCGAACTCAATTCAATGTTTCAATAAGGTAAATTCATAAATTTAACGAAGTATCGATAGATATACCTCGTAATTATATTCCCGAAATGGACACGACATATTGATGTGATTTTTTTTCCTTTAGATCGAGTAATGGTCTTAACCGGAACTATTAAACGAAATCAAAAACCAGAAATCGCGACTATCTCGACTGTAGCTAGATTTTTTTTTGCCACTCTCAAAACTTGAGTCAATGGAATCCACTATATGTCGTCCTCACGCTCTTCACGAAAAGATCGCCAATGTATTGTAGGGTAAAATAGAATTAGCTAGAAACCCGAACTCAACATATTTCAACTCTTAGTCTCATAAAGCCCATTTTTACTACATTTAGGCCACAACTAATTCATCATCGAAATAAATTAAAGTCGAGTAAGAAAGTCAAAGAAAAACAGAAAAGAAAATCGAATTACGTTCTCTCATGAGTCCTAATTTAACTAATTCCTTTGATCATTTAATCTAAACTTTGGTACCAAATGTAACATCCCATTCTATATTTCAACAAAAATCGAAACTCAAACACATCCAAGCATGGGTAGTGTAAATCTGGTACCTGCAAATAAATGAGCATGAGCATAATCGGATATGGTAAGATAACTCGCAGCGGAAACAAAATAAGATAGACTAGTATTAACTCAAGTAACTACCCATTTCAAGTAAATCACTTTGCCAATATCGAGCGTTGAGAGAGAACGAGAAATGAAAGACAAACTTAAACACCTATGAGAACCCGACCTTCTCTAAAAAAACATGGTTGGTCGTAATAAGGAAGGGGGTCAGAACAACAAAATTCTGGTGAATAGGAATATACAACATAGATTATAATACACAGATGTATCCCATTTGGTTTAACCCAAGATGTATGCCTACCAAGGTTAGTGATTCTAGCCTAACCTTGTAGATATTTATGCACGACTCAAACTACCCTTCCCGATGTAGACTTCCCAAAATATAGTACTGAGATGGAACGTTTACGCATATATTTGTGAAGCCTTTATACCATAACATGGCTGGTTATATATTCGAGGTTAGACCCCCAGTTATGGAGTTTTTATATATATATATATATATATTCATTTGCTCATCCTTCATTATTTAATGCCTTACTATCAATGATAGATATGGTGGATTCTCCCTGGTCGCTTAGGACCCCAAGCGGACCTATTGGTCACTTATTATTCCTCGATAATTTACTTAACGTTAACATAAACTAGAGGACACATGCTACGGGCCCTACTAGTTAAGGATTGCGTCATTCACACGTTAACCCATTCCCCATATAAGGTTAGAGACGCTATTTTATCGTTCGCTATACCATCTAGCTAACCTTATTGCATAATCTCCTTAGTCACTTACTACTTCCCGTAGGATAGGTAGCCATATCTAACATTTTTAATTTCCAGGTTTGGGTAGGCCCTACACACACACACACACCATTTAAGACCCCCTAAACTGAAAGATCTACTCTCAGGTGGACTCCTCGACCCAAGTCAGTTAAAACCCAAGGAAGCGGACTATACATGAGGATTACTAAGTTCGCCCCCATTAGCCTTTAATACCCTTCCCTACTGGGATAAAGTGGTCCACGTTATTAAGTCATTCCCTTTTGGTCCCTCTTCACGAAAATACTATGCGCACACGATTCATTATCATCACGGGTTCCTATGGTTAATAATGTTTCACACCACTAACCTACTAAGCCCAACCCTAACTTTAAATTATAGGTTCTTTTTAGCCTGCTTTGTTACCAGGCAACCCGAAGCTATGGACTTGAGTATGAACTTACATTGATTGGTGATCACTTGGATAGAGTGATGGAAAGTTAGGAAAACGTGGATTCTACATGCAAACAGCACCAGATCGGGTCTAACTCCTCGGGTCGGATCTTGGCTCTTCGATCAGATCAGATGAAGGCAAATATGACACACACACACACCTACCGAGTTGGATCAAGTAGCTCGTGTTGGACCTGACCTGACCCCACAGCAAATGCATGCTCCAAATGTACTTCGACACTCATGCCTCGCACCGGGTCGGATAGGCTCCCTACATGACCCGCTTGAAGCTACAACCACTCTTCAACGTGCTCCTATTTTCTAGGCTTACCATTCTGATCGCCTTTCACGTGGTAGCCCACGATCTAGAGACCATTTCTCCACGTCTCCCATTAATTTTCCAAGACCTGTTGGTTGGCTGCCACGTCACACCCGACACGATCCCAGGAGAAGCCTCCATTCGCCTATAAATACATGAGAACAAGGCATTTTTCGAGATCTTTTGGCCAGATGAAGCTCTGTACTGCTCGGCCATGGCTTCCAATCATCTTCCATCTAGAAATATGAGTGACAAATATGATTGTAATTCGAAATAAACAATAGAAATGATGTTGTAATTGTAATTCTCTTTTAAATTAAGAGATTATGAAGTGGATGTATGCTCGTTAACGCCGAACCACTATGAAAATGTTGTTGTCTCACTTCTTCTTACTTTTCTTCGAATATTCTCTCGCATTCTGTACTCTGAATATGACTTTTTGGTGTTAGTGCCAATTTTTGGTCTAACAGTTCTGTATTAACTAATATAAATAAGGGAAGTTATATCCTCCTTACCCTAGGATATTTATTTAATTATTTCCCTAATTGGACTTGTTATTTTAACAACAATCAATACCTATTAATCCCTTTTTTACACCATTTACTTCCGTTCACAAGTTTATTTCCATTTACGATCATGACAGTCATATTTTCCTAAGGCATCCATTTACATGGATAATCTTATTTTATCAGTCCCGAAGTATATATTTATTGTACCTTAATAGAAATTACTATTACTATTTATTTATTTGTTGCATGTTATATATATATATATATATATATATACACACACACACACCGGACCTCTCACATTAAGTTGACCACTTGTGGATGCTGGATTTGTCTGTCGGTTCCCAGTACACTTCTATCACAAGATGAACTCAACCTCATGTCTTAGTACACTTATATTTATGCATTAGACCCCTCACATTAAGATGACCACATGTGGATGTTGGATTTGTCGGTCGGTTCCGGGCAGACTTCTGCCATAAGTTGAATTTAACCTCGTGTCTGAATGCGTTTATAGTTAAAATTCCTTAATTGGGGTTTAAAACATTCATCCTAATCAATTTAGGAATTGTAACTGTTATCCTATTATATTCAACTTTTCCCAATCAACATCGGTTATTGATTTGCGGCACTATTTATAGCAGTTAATTATATTGATTGCTACAATGGTCACCGCAAATACATTAATTCAATATGGACTACATTTTCATATATAATTCCATAATTGAATATCGTTCAAACATTCAATACGATGCATATTTTACTGTTTTACGTAGTTTTGGATGGATAATGTATATTTTTCACGTGGTTAACGTAGTTATTTTCTTTATTATTATTTTAATTAATTTAATAATTTGGTTTAATCAATAACCAAACATTCCTTTTTTGCATTCAATCTTGCCAAAAGGTTCCAGATCTTACAAAAAGACCATTAGCTATAATTATTGTAAATTATGCATGATTAATGGAACTAACATATTTTCAAATCACTAGAAATACATCTTAATGTATATTTTGGAATAGTTAATGCAGACTACACACACATATGTAAATTTATGTTTATACATACATTCGCTCCACTTTTCCCTTTTTCAATCTTTTTTTTTTCTACATATCTCTTGTGAATTCAAAACAATGTCTTTTTGTTCAAAAAAGAGGAAAATGACATATTTACAATAACTAGGCCAAAATATCAACAACATTGAGTACAAACAGGTCACATTTCTTTTATAATTACAATCACGTAATTCACCATTGTATCTTTTTATCCAATTTCACATAATTTATCATTCAATAATGAAACTAGAGATCTAGAATATAACTACATCTAAATGGTGTTTGATGGGACTGATTTCCAGATCTACGGTGTTTTGCAGCAACCACAATATATTTTCCAACATAGTTATAGGCAACATGCATAAACAATTTAAGTAAGCCTATAATTAATATTATTCCTAACCACAATTCACAATTCCCAAGTTTTGTCGATATTCATTAGCTGATCTAATAGGTGCCAATTCAAATTCAATGATATTATGAACATATCTGGTGAAAATAGGCATATAGTTTAAGTTCTAGTACAAACGAGATAAATATGCTATTATAACTATACATATATTTTCCCAGTCACCTGAAAGCATGCAAATATGAAGTTTGAATAATCATTTAGGCCTACAATTCCCTGATTCTTATAAATCTACGATTTATCTGAAAAGGGGATAATTTCATATCTGTAGATATGCAAGAAAATAGGAAGAGAGGGGAGAATCTGATGTAGAGCATCAATTCACATTCTTTTCCATTGCATATGAGAATCCTCTTAATTCAATATAATTTGTGTTTGATTTGTTGTACATAAATATATTTCAAATTAAGAAATTAGGTTTGAAGAGGGAGGAAAATGGCAGAGCTTCACTGCTGCCAACATATTTGTGTGGAAAAGAGTGAGGCCTTAACCCTTTATTTATAAGAGTGGAATTGGCCATGAACCGTTATATTTACTTTTGTTTATATCCGTCCATTCGTTTAATAACATATTATAACCTAACCCCTTTAACCCTAGCTATCACCGGGCGTTCTGGCACCATGTTGTTCAACCGCCAGGGTCGACCACCGGTCGTCCGCTAGGGTAAACCGTTGTGGTTGCCAGCAGCCCAGTGAGGCTGGTTAAATAAGGTATACAATATATAATTATTCTGATTATTTATTTTCCATCCATTATCGTATTTTTTCTAAAACTTTTTCATACGAACTCCTTTTCGCGAAATTCCAAACATGAAAGCTAACTAGAATTCCAAGACGAACCCGTCGGTTAACATTTCATGGCAAATTTCATCGTTTGCAGAAATTTTTATTTTTGAAATTCTAATAATTTATTCCTATTGACAAAAATTTCTGGTTGTTACCGGCTTCCTTGTAGTTTTTATGCGCTAGGCTCTTGAACATAGAGAATCCTCCAACACTCTCCTTTTTTCTTTCTTTATAGATCCAAGCAGCTCAATGATATGGCTTTCAATGGCAGTGCTTTGATCACCTTTCAAAACACTAACCCCATTTTCTATGGAAAATTTCAATATCAGATACTATGGAGCCACTGCAACTTTGAAGTCAACTAGAGAAGGTCGTCCTAGAAAAGCATCATAAGAAGACATCTTTTTAACAATCATGAAGGCCTGAATCAACACTACACTTCCTTCTCCTTTGCCAAATTCTATGTGCCAACTGACTGCTTTAAATCTCCAGTGAATCCTTGAATTTTATCTAGCTAATTGATGGGCCTTTCATCGCAAATTTCATCTGATCGATATTTACTGAAGTTCCATTATAACCTAGAATTCCTTTAACCATAGTTGGCTCGATCCTAGTAGTAAAACTATCTGGTCGAGAGTCAGAGCCTTGATTCTTTTGGTTTCTCTTCCTCAAAATATGACATCATTGGATGGCTCATTACAACAAAATATGATATTAGTAATGCTATTTAATAACTCGTTATTCTAAACCGTTATTATTTACACTAAATTATTTTCTTCCTTGATGATTTAATTTTGACCATATCACGTGTAAGGCTCCCCTCACAAAATTATTCATGGTCTCCTTCCAACTTCACAAATTATTCTCTCTCCCCTCAAAACCATTTTCTTTCCCTCCATAACTATTTTGCCCCACAAAAAATATGTTGTTTTGCTCAAATCTCCTTACTCGATCGAAAAAGCAAACTCCTTCCATCTCCAACCTCGTCAATCGATTTGTCGAAGCTAGAGCGGGTTCGCTTGTTTTGGATCTAATCTTCAATTTGGATTCTGGTAAGCAAACCCGATTCTCATGTAAAGTTGTTTTTATTTAGGCTATGTGTTTATTTAGGCTATAGGTGATTGCAAGTGAAGTAGTTTTTATTTAGACTATGTTTTTGCTTTGCTGATTGGTGCAAAGGAAGGCAGAGCTCAATTTACGGTTTAAATCTTCAGACTTCTTGATTAGGTGATTTCGGTTTGCTAGTTGATGTCCAGGTGGAGGTCGGCATTGCATGCAGTAATTGATGATAATTGCGACATTGGGAGTGCATGACAACTAGAGTATTAGAGAACTGTAGCTCTCGGAGGGCAATTTCGAGTTTGCTGGTTTTTGTAGGTGCATGCTGAAGTGATAGTGTACATGCAGAGTGCGTGAATGTTGTTTTCTGCTAACAGAGAATGGGATAGTGAGGTTGTAGTTTTTGCTGCAATTTTTTGTGTGAAGGCGATGTAGTAGATGGTATTATAGGAGGTTGGTTTCATGAAAGAGGAAGGTTTGCAGTGATTGAGCATTGCAGTTTGATGGTGAGTGGTGAGTTTTTGTTTATTGCTATGTATAGTTTATGGTAGTTATTTGAAGGTGTTAGGGTAAAAGAAGGGGAGATGGTGCTGTTGTATGGTAAGTGAGGTTAGAATTACTTGTTTGCGGGTTGGTTTAAGGTTGCGATTCAGGTGGCAGGGTGTGAAGTTAGCTGATGGTTTTGCATGGAGATGGATGTTGAGTGGGAGAAAATTTTGATGAGGTGTATGTGGGGTGTTGTTGTAGTGTTTGAGATAGTGTATTTGTGCAGTTTGGGAGGCTGTTTGTTTAGAAAATAGGGAGCAAGGTGAAGGAAGTGAGCTTGCATTAGAGGGGAGTTGTGTGTATGTTGCAGGTACCCTTTTTGGGGTTAATAGTGTATTAGGTGTTGTTGAAGATGATCAAGTTTCTTTGTTGTATGGAATGCAGTGATGATGGAAGGCATGTTATAGTGGACTACAATGAAGATAATGGTGTGGTTGGGGTTGTGCGTGGTTATGATTATCATTTTGAATACTGGACCATGGGTCAAGCCGCGACCATCCATGGTTCAAAGCTTCAAAGGTCGAATTGGTCGAACCGTGATAACCGCGCAGTTTCTTTTTTAAATTAAATAAATCGTTACATAGAAAAAATGTATATAATACTAGCTTATTACACCCTCAAAAATTGTTATAACTTTTTTCCCTATAATACTAGCCCTTTACCCTATTGAATGCACAAATTTTCAAGCCGAAAATAACTTATTACAACCTATAATGAATGTACAAATTTTCCTCCTTCTGATTTGTAAACTATTAATGTAAGTAAACATGAAAACACAGATCTTGGATAGATTCTTTTGACTTTATTTACAAAGACTAACGCCACTTGTGGCAGTTGACATTAATATTATTATTATATATTTTTAATTAGGTATTTAGGTGCTCGTACACAATAATAAAAGTAGTATATGCTTATGTCTTGCGTTTTGACTTTGTTTGGAATCACGCTATGGAAAATTCGAATCTATGACCTCATGGGTATCTAACCATTCAGATAGTTGTATTAGACATTGATTCCTAAATATTACTCGAGAATACTGTATAAAGCACTTTCTACTTAAGGAATATTGATCGATATTAGAGCAGTTCCCCGTCTAAATGAAGAAGTTTTTGTAAAGAGGACAATTGCAGCTTGTAAATTAGCCTCGAGACTACTTATACCGTCTCTCATTTAGAGCCACTGGGAACCAAAAGCTAACGCTAATGGATTCTTGTAGGATGGCATTGTTAACAAAGTTAAGTTTCACTAGCTCTATCAATATAATTTAACCGGATTTTGTTTTAAAATGATCTCATAAAATGTTTTCTATTTTCATTTCTTAGTGTTTCGTAAGTGGGCACATTGAACTACCTACATTTACAATAAAGATTTTATGGGTGTATATATATATATATATATATATATATATATATATATATTAATAAAGGTATGGTACAAACAAAATTCTCCTATAATAAGCGGATGCGGTTATTAAAGAGAATACAGTTTTATATTAAAGACATATGATGCGGACCGCATTTACATACATTGAGGCTTAGCCCATGTTGCTATTGCCTGTATTATAAATAACAACACATTGCCGTATCATTAAAACTATTCTGTACAATTACAATTACAGTGTCACAGTTCATTTTTCCTCTCAATAAAAAGATTGTTTTTCTATTCAAATCATTATTTGGTATCAGAGCAGTCTACCTTTAAGCTTCAAGAAAACAGGGTATCATTCTGCTATTAACAGGAAGACGTGTCTTCATCAAAGCATTATTTTTTTGCCATCGAAGTTCCATCAAGATTGGGGTTTTTTGATTATTACTCCTCAGAAAAGTATTATCATAGGAGTATATACCTTTCTCTCGATCGCGTATACCCATTCTTATCAGATTTTTTGCTTTGATTACTGCCTTGCCTAGAGAGATCTGATTAAAATCGTCATTTCTACTCTGTCTGCTGTTTTCCTTCTTGTTAACTGTCAGTTACTGCCTCGCCTAGAGGAGATCAGATTCATATCGTCACTTACCTCTGGCTGCAACATTCTTGCAGTCAACCCATCTTTTTCTTGATTACCATTCGTTTTAAGGGTTCTTGATTCAATTTCTTGAATCAAAAATCATCCCAATCTTGTTTCCCTCCTTATTTTTGCCATATTTCCATCAGTATGGCCAGAGAAGACGATGACATCACATCAACAAATTCCAGAAGTGATGCCATCGAGAACTCCATGCCAGCCGCTGCACTTATCAAACCGAAGATTCAAATTGTTACCATCCCACTTGACGAGGACTACATTCTTTGGAAATATCAGGTCGAGACAACACTTAAGGGATATGGTCTGATTGAATATATCAGAGGTACCCTTTTCATTCCTCCAATAATGATCGAAGATGGTCAAGGCAACTAAGTTAGCAACCCTGATTACAGCAGATACTTGAAACAGGACAACTTATTGGCTTCATGGCTTCTCTCTTCTATTAGTGCAAATCTCTTATCACTAATCGTCGGATCAAACACATCACACGAAATCTGGACTCGAATTGAGCATATTTTCAATGCACAATCGTCGACAAGAATCATGCATTATAGAAGAGAGCTGCAAAATTCAAGAAAAGATGAAATGAGTATAAGAAAATATCTTGCAAAAATCAAGAATCTATGTGACAAGTTAAGTGCTGTGGGACATCCAATTTCTAACAGTGAACAAGTATTATTCATAACAAATGGACTTGATCAAGATTATGAATCATTAGTTACTTACATTGCCACGCAGCCAACATTACCCGATATCTAATTTGTTCATTAATTCTGTTGGCCCACGAAGGCAGAGTTGAACAAAGAAAGGTAATGCAAGGAGAATATTCTGCAAATTTTGCTGCTACATCGAAAGGTAAACAACATCAAAGAAATAACAACCATACCAAACAAGACAGTCAAGGCCAAAGGGGTGGTCAATTACAAAAAGGACGTGGCAGAGGAAGGAACAACAATAATAATGGTGTTAAGTGTCAGATTTGCGATAAATTTGGTCACATGGTTAATAGATGCTATTTCAGACTTAATTCCGATTATAACATTAGTCAACAAAGTCAGTCTCAACAGAGAGAACCCAATGCTAATATGGTTCAAATAAATTGACAAAACAGAAACAATAATGATACTGGCAGAGGACAATCAAGTGCAGATGATTCTACAAAGGACGATGACATCAACATTGAGGATTGGTACCCAGATACAGGTGCCACAAATCACATCACTAGAAATCTACAAAACCTTAATCTTGGCAACAAAAACTACACAGGTACGCATAAATTACATATGGGCAACGGTGAAGCCGTAAGTATATCACATGTTGGAAGTGTCTACTTAAAAGGTAAAAGACATCTATATTTAAATAATTTACTTAGAGTGCCTAGTATAAAGAAAAATCTTATCAGTGTATCCCAATTCGCCAACGACAACAATGTATACTTTGAGTTTCACCCTAAGTTTTGTCTTGTAAAAGACTTATTAAATAAAACCACATTGTTGCAGGGTAATCTACACAATGGCCTATACAAGTTCAACTTCATCAAGTCCAAGAATGCTGATAGTAAAAATGTTTGCTGCAGTAATATTTGTAATGCTAGTGATAGTGCAGAATTTTATAAGTGTAATCATGTTGACACTTGTACTAGTATAAACATTTGCAATGATATTAATGAATGTGAGAAATCTGTTGATGACATCCGCAATATTAATCATGATCAAAACCATGCTAATAATCACAATAATTCAACCAATCTTCATAATTTAGATGAAGAAAAATTTAAGGCATGGCACTATAGATTGGGACACCCCAGCATCAAAATCATGAAACATATGTTGCATAACAATAACATCGACTATATAAGCGTACCTGATTCTCACATATGCACACACTGTCAACTTGGTAAGTGTCACAAATTGCCCTTTGGACTTTCTGAAACCCAATACAACAACCCTCTTGAGCTTATAGCCGCAGACTTGTGAGGTCCAGCTCCAATGAATTCTTCATAGAATTTCAGGTATTATCTTTCATTCGTTGATGCATACACCAGATTTACCTGGATATATTTCCTTAGAGCAAAGTCAGATACATATGCTACTACCATACAGTTTGTTACCTTTGTCGAGAAACAAACTGATTATAAAGTCAAAATATTTCAAACAGACAAGGGAGGTGAGTTCATGCCTCTTAAGACATTTTTTTATTGAGAAAAGTATTCTACATAGAACCACCTGCCCATATACGTATGAACAAAACGGTCTAGTAGAAAGAAAACATAGACATATCGTTGCCACGGGTCTAACTCTTTTATCTCATGCATTTATACCGATGAAATATTGGTGTGAGGCTTTTCATGCAGCTATTTATCTTATAAACAGAATGCCTACTAAAGTGCTAAGTTACAAAAGCCCATACGAAATGTTGTATGAAAAGAGATCCGAGTACAACCAATTAATTTTTTTTGGATGTCTATGTTTCCCAAATCTTAGACCATATAATAAACATAAACTCAGCCTTAGATCCAGTCAGTGTACCTTTTTGGGTTAGCACATAACCAAAAAAGATACAAATGCTTGGATGACAAAGGTAGAGTTTTTGTTTCAAGACACGTTACTTTTAATGAATCTAACTTTCCCTTTGCTGATAAGAGGACTAAATGCAGGAAATTGGATGAAAATAGCATTTTAAATATACCTACTATACCTGCCCTATCAGAGATGCCTGAAGATGTTGGAGTGAAGGCTGGCCAAAGTCATCTTGACCTTGGTCAGCCGACCATCTCAACAACAAAATCATACAACAATGCAAGTTCATATAATGATGACACATCAGCACATCAAAATGATGACACTCACTTCAATGAGAATAATGACAATGCATCTCCAAGCAGTTCTAACTCAAGCAATCATGGAGAAAACCAACACCAGAATCAAACCAATATTGGAGGTCATCACATGATTACAAGAGCGAAGAGTGGAGTTTTCAAGCCCAAAATATACACAGCATCTGTCAACAATAAAGAACCTGTATCATACAAAGAAGCTGTTAGAGACATCAGGTGGAAAGAAGCTATGGATGCAGAAATGAATGCACTCAACAAAAATGGGACATGGACTGTTGTAAAAGCACCCAAACACAGAAACATATTGGGATGTAGATGGACTTATAAAATAAAGTATAAAGCTGATGGCAGTATAGACAAATATAAAGCGGGACTCATGGCAAAAGGATACTCTCAACAATTTGGTTTTGACTTCAATGAAATGTTCTCGCCAGTTACTAAACCGACTACCATCAGGATTATTCTTACTATAGCCATGCACAAACAATGGAATATTAGACAGCTTGACATTAATAATTCTTTTCTCAACGGGGAATTGCAAGAAGAGGTGTATATGCAACAGCCTGAGGGATACATTTCTAAGTGTGCTAGTGATGTGTGCAAGTTACATAAAGCAATTTATGGATTAAAACAGGCTTCAAGAGCCTGGTACGAAAAACTTAAGCATACACTCACCAGAATAGGTTTTAATGCAACCAAATCAGACACTTCATTATATATCAAAAGAAATAAAGATTTTGTTGTCTACATCCTAGTATACGTAGATGATATACTAGTCACTGGAAGCAGCAATGAAGAGATTAGCAGAGTTATATAGTGTCCGGATCAAACATTTGCCATCAAAGATCTAGGCAATGTAGATTATTTCCCGGGGATTCATATTAAAAGGGTATCTAAAGATCATTCTTTTATGTCTAAGAGACATTATATTTCAGAAATTTTGTCAAGAGCTAAAATGGAACAAGCTAAATCGCTACCTACGCCTATGACTGGCAATCTCAGATTATCAAAACACAAGGGTGAACCTATTGACAACATAAAGCAGTATAGAAGTATCGTCGGTGCTCTACAATACGTAACCATCACAAGACCCGATATATGTTATAGTGTGAATAAAGTTTGCCAATTTATGCAGAATCGTAATAGTGATCATTGGAAAGCTGTGAAGCGCATCTTATGCTACTTAAAGGGTACAATGGATTATGGTTTGACAATTAAATCTAGCAAAAGTTTAAACTTAAATGCTTACAGCGACGCCGATTGGGCGAATGACCCTGATGATCGCAAGTCTATCTCAGGATACTGTGTTTATCTGGGGAGCAATCCAATATCTTGGTGTACCAAAAAGCAATCTATGGTCTCGCGCTCCAGTACAGAGGCGGAGTACAGATCCATCGCAAGCACCACCGCAGAGATTATTTGGATCGTGAGTTTGTTGAAAGAACTAGGGTTCGATCTATAGCAGAAACCCATCATCTGGTGCGACAGTAAAAGCACGATTTCACTCTCAATGAATCCAGTCCAACACTCTCGAACCAAACATATCGAGATTGATCTTCACTTTGTTCGTGAAAGAACAAGTGGTGGAAAATTGATGATAAACTATGTCCCATCGTTTTACCAGCATGCGGATATTTTGACTAAGGCTTTATCTTGGAAAAGCTTTGAAAGATTGAGGAGTATTTTAATGATAGAGTAGGAGGCGACATGAAACTAGAGGCTGCCGACATGAAATTTGAAATGGAGGAAACCCACAGCTTTATCTCGGAAGAACATTGGAAGATTGGGGAGTACTTTAATGATAGAGAAGGAGCCGAACTTTGGAAGATTGGGGAGTATTTTTGTGATACAGAAGGAGCCGACTTAGAAGATGGCTACATGAAATTCGTAGTGGAGGAAACCCTAGCTGTAATTAAGGCTGGGTAAAGAGAATACAGTTTTGTATTAAAGGCATATGATGCGGACCGCATTTACATACATTGGGGCTTAGCCCATGTTGCTATTGCCTGTATTATAAATAACAGCACATTGCTGTATCATTAAGACTATTCTGTACAATTACAATTACAGTGTCACAGTTCATTTTTCCTATCAATAAAAAGATTGTCTTTCTCTTCAAATCATTATTTAAATGAAGAGTGGAGCGGTTAAGAACCTAATGCCCATTTAATAAATATATCAACCGTTATTGCTTTTTTTCCTTTATATGTCAAACTGTTAGGCAATTTATGCATTGGATGCTTTGATTTTATTGAAATAATAATTATATATTATTCTAAATTATTAATTTATTTATGTCAACTTCTCTATTTTCAACTTACTGGATATACTGCTGGCCTAGTCTATGTCCTACATCCTAAAGTGTAGAAGATTGTATATTAAGTGAGTGCAGTTTTGTTTGATCCACTTGAGGTACAAATTCTCGTTGGATATTGCAAGGTAATGGGTTGTTCTTCCCCTTTCTTCCTTCCTTTTTGATCAAATAGTTTAGTTAAATACAACCAAAGAAATATGTGACATTGTATTAGGGCCACACCCATACAGACTTCAATTTCAATCAGCTTTTTTGCTGCCCTAATTATATTCACTAGAAATAATACAATTCAGCTATGATATTGGTATTTTCCATTGGTCGCATACATGTTAATTATCATACCTTTCTGGAATTGCAAGTAGAGAGTATGTCTAAATTTTTATATCATGTCAAGATATTTTTACCAACCAGGAAAAATCAGTAATTGACAATTCAGGATAAACAAACTGCTGCTACCATTGACATATGCAAACTGGATCATGTGAACTTTCCTATTCAGGTAAAAATTAGAAGGGGTTTATATGGTTCATATGAAATGACCTAGGGGACTGGATCATGTGAACTTTCTAAATTCACAGCTTCCTTTTTGTTTCTCCTTCATCATGTTAATACATACACAATCTTATGATATCTTTATATATAAGTTAAAGTATCAGATAGATATATGGCACCAGAAGTATACCACCAGGAGTCATATGGAAAAAGTATTGATGCGTTTCCATTAGCCTTTACTGTGCACGAGGTACATAAATAGCATTGATATTGATCATATAAGTATTTTATTATTTTCTCCTTGCTCACATTATTGGCTCATTATGTAGACTTACCATGTGATTAATATATCCATGCACTCATATAGATTAATGGATGCTCTAGTAGAGTAACCGAGCAAGCATGCTATATAGTTGGCATCACCACTAAAAAAACGAACATATTGTGGAAAATTGCACTAGAGATCATATCTGATTATATTAAGTGGTGATGCAATAATGTTTGTTAAATTTTTGCCATGGCTTCCTTTTTACCAACTTGTACTTCACTACTTTTATTTTTGTTTTAAGAGAAAAGGGCTACAACATGTCAACAATGCTTTTGGAAATAGAAAAAAAAAAAAGAGTGTGATCACAACTACAGATTTGTTATCACCCTCTGTTTGTTGGGAATTTCAGTATGTTTTATCATCTAAAATACTGGAAAATTCCATTGATAATGTTAGATCAAAATTTGGACCTAACACCCAAATTGTTCTGAATGTTATAGAGTTTCAAATGAAGAATGAGGAAAAAGAAAATAACACACAGAATTTATAGTGGTTCGGCGTTAACGAGCCTACGTCCACTTTATATATTATTGATTATACTTTGAAAGCTAATACAATCAAGGATTTCTCTCAGTACTCTCGTATTTGACAATAATGGCGAATCCTGTACTCAATATTGCCAAAAGATCCCAAAAAATGCCAAGCTCCGGGCTATTTATAGTTGATTTTGTCAGGCGGGTCGTGGTTACACGTGGCACGAATCCCGAGAACATCGGATCGCATCGCCACCGTTAAGGAAATAGTCAAATTAGCTGTTGTGGACAGGTGTCGCGATCTGCTTGAAAATCGGATCGTGCAGATGGGGAGAATTGGTCCAAATGACGGTTAGGGACACGTGTCGCTAGATCCGCACGTCTCGGATCGCTGAAGACTAGCTCACGCTTGAACGGGTCAGAGGGATCGCCACGCATCAGGGGATCGGATCGATCAACACTGGGCAACAACAGATGCACGGATCGGATCGCATAGAG
This sequence comes from Allium sativum, assembly GCA_030737875.1. Taxonomy (NCBI): domain Eukaryota; kingdom Viridiplantae; phylum Streptophyta; class Magnoliopsida; order Asparagales; family Amaryllidaceae; genus Allium; species Allium sativum. The sequence continues at coordinate 666,131,228 of CM060923.1, forward strand.
GTGTCGTTTCGCTGATGAAATGGGGTCGATCCGTCGAGACGCGATCCTCTGTGGACGATCCGTCGAGACGCGATCCTCCGCGGGCGAGTCGATAGTGTGCGATCCATTCCTTCATATTTTTAGAGAACGTGGTTTCATGCTTTCTTCTCGTGAATGATCCTGGGTGGCTTGGTCAAAAAGCGAGCCAACATTTTGCCCCCTCGAAGTATGTTTTATTGATGATGGAACATGCTTCGAAAGTATAGAATCGTCTTTCCTCAACGAGTCGCGGATCAGAGAACGATTCTCTTTCTGGAATTTTTCAGAATTCTCATTCCTGAATTTATCGATTCGTATCGCAGGCTCGGGTCGCGGTCCGTTAGGGAGATATTCGTTCCGCTCTTGGGTGTGCACTTGGGCCTCGGAAGGAAACGGGGTCCTCCTCGAGTCGTGGTGGGCTTTTGGCTCGTGGCCCGCCGGTCTTTTGTGGATCGAATAGGACAAAGAAGGGGAGACAAACGGTCGCCCTCTTTGCCTATATAAGCCGACCCTCCCCTCTTCACTTTCCTTCTTCTTTCTCTCTGCCGCATCGTTTCGCCTGCACTGTCGAAGAACGAACCCAAGTTTTTCACACCTCCGAAAATCCGAGCATTCCCTCAATTTTTAGAAAGGTAACTCCACAAAAAGCATTCTTATTCGTGAACGCTGCTCTTTCCTGAACTTTTTCGACTAATTTGAGGGAGAAACGATGGAAATTTACGATTTTCCGAAGGAATCATCAAGTTGCCATGACTGACGGGCGTAGAGCTCGGTGTTCGAGGATGGGAAGGAGAGGTGGAAAACGAAGGTGGAAGAAGAAGGGAGGTCGGTTCGGATCGTGGGCAAGGAGAGGAGAAGATGAAGGCGAGACAAAATATCGTGGTGGCAGCAAAGCGCGTATCGTGGGGGTTGCAACGATTCGTGAAGGAGCGATCCCTTTGCCCTGCGATTCGATGGGGGGCGACCCCCCTGCCTTGCGATCCGAATGGGGCGATCCCTCTGCCTTGCGATCCGACTCATAGTTGACGATGCGAAGAAATTTCAGATTTAATCGATGCCTTGCCACCAAAAATTTCTGAACAGTTAGGCTAGAGCCCTGATTTGGACTTTCCGGACTTAATGACCGCATAACCTAACTGCATATGACGACGAATATTTTTACGAACTTTACAACTTTTATGCTTTATCTTTAATGTATGCACAGGCACACACACCGGCACTTGCACACACGGGGGACGGGTAGTTTTAATCTCATTTGTCATGTTTTCACGCCTAACAGCAATGTCGGATAATCAATCTTCTTCGGGATCCGCTACAAAAGCAGAGTCTGAGGTTCCTGAGCAATACAATCCTAAGGTTCCTCCAATTAGCCCAGGAGTTGAAGATTCTGGCTCCGAATACGAGGCAACGGAGTCAGATCCGTCTGGAAGTACTTCATCCGGTGAAGAATCTGAGATAGACAGACGAGCTCCCGACGAGATTCCGGGCGCATTTGGAATAGATAAAATTTATGATTCTTTAGCATCCAAGCTCGATGAGATAAAGCTTAAAAGGATCTGCTTAAGACACGGGATTCCTTGGGATGATGTCTTGACGCCTGGAAGCGAAGATAGACCCCAGCTAGCTCCGGAAGGATATATGGCAATCAGTCGGACTATGTGCTTGGTAGGAGCTATCCCTCCGTTTCCTTCAATCGTCATCGAGACTCTAAAGCAGCTGGGTATTGCTCCGATGCAACTTCATCCGAACGCCTACGCATCTCTATACACCCTATATGTTGCATACGCGGAAATCCTACATGCCGAGCTTAAGTTCAGAGATTTGACATTCTTCTTTCTTTTCAAGCACCGTTCTTCGGCGACTCCAAATTTCTCTTTCTTTGAATCGGTGGCGAATAGGAAGGTTCTGTACGATGGATATAGCAATATAGGGGATCCTAAGTCTGATTGGTTTTATATAAGGAAACAGGCCGGATGCTCACGAAGATGGCTCAAATCAAGTAAACTTTAAGCTTCTAATCGAATGTCTTGTTCAAGAAGTCTGGGCGTTAACATTCTTCCCCTTTTTCTTTGTCTTAAACAGATCACGTTTTCCCGAAAACGGAGGGTCCACTATACAACAATCGATTGTCCATTCTTCTACAAAGAAGATCCGACTTTCTAAGGATCAAAAAATGCATTACTGATGACAATCTTCATAAGCATCGTCTTCTGGATAGAAGATTTGGACTTGGCACTGGCAGCGAACCTTATAAGTACGTGCCCCCAACAGAGGGAGAGGGAACTTCGCAAGCGGTAGAAACAACTAAATTTCGCAAGAGTCCTACTCCGATAGTCATCCAAGACGATGAAGACCTGAACATATACAGAGGGGATGAGGTCCGCGGTGACGTGTCCAAGGAAATCCCAATTTCTACTCCAATCAAAACCGTTGCTCCCGAGGATTTGACAGAAGAGCAGTTATTTGATGAACTAAATAAAATTCCTCTACCCGATGATGTATATACAGAGAAAGACTTTGAAGGGGGGCCTTTCTTTCCTGCTTCTGAAGAGACCATTGCTCCAACTAGGGAACAAGGAATTGGTCAGATGAGCCTGTCTTCAGGCCCGGGTCTGTTAGGGGGAATTATATGGGATGCACACATCACACACACTATCCGACCCTGCACTCTTATATCGTGGGTATTCAAAGTTTTAATATGCTTTTTCATTTTTTGCAGGAACGATGTCCCGCAGGAAATCTTATTCGTATCGTTCTCTTCGTGAGGGCACACCCAGCCTTCGTCCGGATACGGCGCGCTCTCGTGGTCCCTCTCACAGGCCGACTTCCTCGCAACCTCGATCTCCACCAAAATCGACCTCTACTAAACCTTCCAGCTACCCGGCAGTTCCTACAGGGGGAAAGAAACTTCCTAAAGAGTTAACTCCTCCAAAGAGTGCACCTTCCCACAGCCGGTCGTCAAAAAGGCATCAAGAATCTAAAGATAAGGGCAAGGATGTACCCAAAGAACCTGAAAAGGAGAGGAGTGACATCATCCCCTCCAGCCAGCCAGAGCTGGCTGCTCCAGGGTCACGGGATTACATGCACGGTCCCGAGATTCAAGGCAGGCTGGAAAAGCTGCGGGAACAATTCCCAGACATATTCTTTGACCGGATGACATTTGTTCCAGCCTTGGAACCGGTCCCCAAGAACTGGGATAGTGAGGTTGTCGGGCATATCCGCCATGTTGCCAGGCAATATGAGATGATGAAAAAACATGCTGTTAACCTTTCTGAAGTTATCCGATCGCTTGAAATAGAAGCACACAGATCCAAGGTGAAACTTGAGAACAACGAGAGGGCCAGGACCAAGATGGAGAAGGACCTAGAAGATGCTCAATCCCAGCTTCCTTTAGCACGGAGGGACGCTGAAAATTATAAGATAGAATTAGAGAATGCTAAGCAGCGCTTCCATTCGGAACTGGACTCCAATAGCCAAGAGAAAATGGCTTTAAAGAAGGAGGTCGAAGATCTCAAAATGGCCAACATCGAGTTGAAAACAGCACAAGGCCATTTTGAAGCTGAGAGGGCTGCTTGGGAGGCAGAAAAAGAGAGTTTAAAAGAAAGTTTGGCTTTGGCTAAAGCAGAAAAGGTGATTTTAAATGACCAGGTCTCGGATGCAGAGAGAAGGGCAGCCCTCGCTGAAAAGAACGTTGAAAGTGCCATCGAATTGGCCACTGCTTCTAACAACAAGCTCCTCGCAAGAGAGAAGGAGATTGAGGGGTTTGAAGAGATGATTTTCGATTTCCTTGGCCAGGTTCTCAAAACTCGCAACATCTCATGGATCCCGGATTACCATGTTACTTTGGCCAATTTATGGGATGCCATTGTGGAGGGTGAAAAACACAGATTGGGGGTCGATGAAATCGATGAGGATGAGTTGATGAAGAGCATCTTAAGGGACAATGAGCCTGAGGACCTGGCAGAGGGTCGTCGCTTGATTCTAGCGGAGATGGAAAAGGAGAGGGCCCTGGCCAAGGGTAAAGGCAAAACTGATGAGGGCTCGAGTTCGGCTGTGGAGCCCAAGGCCTCCGGGGTTGTGGAATACCATCCCGATGATCCATTAATCCCTTTGGGTCGCACTCCCATGATCATTGGAGCCTTTGCAACTACTCAAGAAGGAGCATCTGCTGAAGGTATTTCTCTCTCTTCCCCACAATTTGTCAAGGTAATTGAGAATTATCGTCGTCTGGTAGAACAACCAATTAAATTAGTAGTGTGTGTTCCTTCTGATACAGGTGGCGAGCCCGTCGACAAGGGTGTGAAAAAAAAAGGAAGTGGAGAAGGAGGCTGTCTTGCCAGGTGATGGTATTGATGTATCAAAGCAGGCCGAGGTCACAACAGCAGAAAGAAGCATCCTGGCACCTAGCACTGATGTTCCCAAAGATGTTGAGACCATCGAAGCCTTGAAAGACATGGATGGTCGCCATGTAGATGACGAAGAAGACATTATCGGCGCCAAAAAGGCCGACGATGATGACGAGGAAACCTTGGCCAGCCTAATAGCCAGACATGAGAAAGGGTTGGCTTCGAAGAAGGTGGGAGATGAGGCTTTGGACGTAGTCCCTCTTGCAGAATTTGATCCCAAAACTGGGATGATTGTGAAGATTCAACCCAAATCCATAAGCCGACAGCTTCACTTTGCAAACCCCGATGATTTCCCGGCTTCCCTTTCTGGTAGAAGTAAGAGAAAAGAGGTGGAAGAGGAATCTTCAGAGGAGTCGGATGTTCCCCTCGTAGACAAAAGGAAGAGGAAGAAAGGGGATCCATCTGATGCCGACAAAGAGAGGCTGGAGAGGCAGAAACAAGAGAAGAGGCCAAAGCGTAAATAGGATGTTTGTTGATATTTTGTCTTTAGGTTTTCCACTGGCTAGGAAGTGTAATTGTGAGACTGACCCTCACTTTCTTTTCTAGGCTGTTTTTTCACTTTGTTGATTCGCAGTATATAAATAAAAGTTTACCTCTCCTTGCATCATCGTGTACCTGTATTCAGATAAACTTTCCATGTTTAGTCATTAGCCAACTAATAATAATTACAAATCAGTCAAATAACAGAAAGAAGAATTTTCATGCTGTGTTGCATTGCTGTATCAAAGTTCAGTATATGTATACGAGTGCATGTCCCCCCCAATCAGTTGTTATCATAGCGTTTGACTGGGGTTTTCTAAGGATTGATTAGTACCGTCGGCAGGTTGCCCTCTATTTCTGAATATGGGGGACTTAGGAAATTTCATGGGATAACAGTAGTTCGGTCGGCCCTTATTCCTTTAGCAGGGAATAAGTTCTTTCTTAGCGCTCAATCGGAGACGCTTTTATACTCTCTCTCTCTGGAGAGTTAGAGTATATGCTCAGCGACTCATTCGCTCCCCGACCTTTCAGCGGGGAAGGAGCTATTTCTCAGCGCTCAATCGGAGACGCTTTTATACTCTCTCTCTCTGGAGAGTTAGAGTTCGAGCTCAGCGATTCATTCGCTCCCCGATCCTTCAGCGGGGAAGGAGCTATTTCTCAGCGCTCAATCGGAGATGCTTTTATACTCTCTCTCTCTCTCTCTCTGGAGAGTTAGAGTTCGAGCTCAGCGATTCATTCGCTCCCCGATCCTTCAGCGGGGAAGGAGCTATTTCTCAGCGCTCAATCGGAGACGCTTTTATACTCTCTCTCTCTCTGGAGAGTTAGAGTTCGAGCTCAGCGATTCATTCGCTCCCCGATCCTTCAGCGGGGAAGGAGCTATTTCTCAGCGCTCAATCGGACACGCTTTTATACTCTCTCTCTCTCTCTGGAGAGTTAGAGTTCGAGCTCAGCGATTCATTCGCTCCCCGATCCTTCAGCGGGGAAGGAGCTATTTCTCAGCGCTCAATCGGAGACGCTTTTATACTCTCTCTCTCTCTCTGGAGAGTTAGAGTTCGGATCAAGCAGCCTGCAATCATGTATGTTCATCAAACTCGTCCTAGGTGTATGTTTTAATCCAATGCTCCGAGGATTGAAACCAGTCGGACAAGCAGCTGGAGCTCTTGCCAAGGCTTTGAGTTCCCCCAATCAGTCTACGGGGGGAACGGTTGGCAACGGACTTCGGGTACCTGCATTATTATTATTATTTTAAAAAAAATAAATAGGCAGATAAGTAAAGATGCAATAAAAGTAAATGACACACAATATTTTATAGTGGTTCGGTCGAATCATGACCTACGTCCACTTTATAATCTTTTGCTTTAAGGAATCAGACTATTCTAGGCAAGTCATGCCTTGTACATGATTTTTTTTAACAAAGCAAAAGAATAAATTTGAAACTTTCATGTTAAATATGGCCGTAAATGTTGGGCATTCCACACTCTGGGGATTTCCTTTCCATCTACGGTCGCCAGCTTGAAGGTTCCATTATCAAGCTTGCTCAGAATGGAGTACTGTCCTTCCCACTTCGCTCCCATATGAGTTGGGGGTGGGAAGACACGTTTCAGAACCAAGTCTCCGGGTTCCCAGGTTCGGGCTCGAACCTTTTTGTTGTAATATCGGGCGACCTGTTGTTTGCATCTCAAGGCGCGCAGGTCTGCTTCATCCCTCTTTTCTTCGATCATATCCAGGGACTCAAGGAGCAATTCATTATTGGTCATTGGATCATAATAAGTCACCCGGTGAGAAGGTACCTTTATCTCAACCGGGATGACTGCTTCCGTTCCAAAAGCAAGGGAGAACGGGGTTTGTCCTGTTGCCGATTTATAGGTTGTTCTGTAGGCCCATAGTGCCAAGGGCAATTCGTCAGCCCACATGGCTCTAGCCCGCTTCATTCTTCTTTTCAGAATGGACTTAATTACTTTATTTGCCGCTTCGACTTGTCCGTTCGATTGCGGGTGCGCCACAGAGGTGTATCGATTCTCGATGTGGTATTTTTGGCAGAAGTTTCTGAATTCAGTACTATCGAACTGAGTTCCGTTATCTGTTATTATAATCTTGGGAATCCCAAATCGACAGATGATGTTTCTCACGATAAAGTTGATTACTCGTTTGGTTGTGATTGTAGTTAGTGGTTCAGCCACGACCCACTTAGTGAAATAATCTACGACCACAATAGCGAACTTTGCTCTGCCCCTTGCTATGGGGAGACTTCCAATGATATCAATTCCCCACATAGCGAAAGGCCATGGACTCATCATCGTTTTTAACTGATTAGGAGGTGCTCTGGGTATCTTTGAAAATCTCTGGCACGCATCACACCGTCGTGCGTACCTTGCTGCATCCTTGCTTATGGTAGGCCAGAAATAACCATGCCGCAACACCTTTTTTGCCAAAGTTTGCCCTCCAGTGTGGTCGCCACATTCGCCTTTGTGGACTTCTTGCAGCACACGTTTGATGTCATCGTGGGCTACACACCGAAGGAGGGGCATTGAAAACCCTTGTCTGTAAAGAACTCCGCCTTGCAGAACATATCGGGCGGCTTTACGAATCACTTTGCGCCTTTCGCTTTTCTTGGTCGGAAGCGTTCCATCCATCAGGAAATTCTTTAGAGGGGTCATCCAGGACTCCCTTTCTGGTTCCGTCTCTAGTACTAGGTCGATTTCCATTTGATCTATGCTAGGGGACCGAAGTACTTCAACGGGGGCTAGCCCAGTCACTTCAGGATCGTCGGAACTAGCCATCTTTGCCAACTTGTCTGCCTGCTGATTCTCTGACCGCGGAATATGAGATATGCTGTAGTGATCAAAATCGTTCAGCAATTCTTTCACTTTCTTTAAGTATAAAATCAATCTTGCACTTTTAGCTTGGAATCTTCCAGTGACTTGGTTCATAACTAACTTGGAGTCGCAGAAGATGTTCAGCTTTGTGACTTCAATTTCTTTTGCAATCTTTAATCCGGCTATCAAAGCTTCATATTCGGAATCATTGTTAGTTGCATGAAGTTCCATTCGGATTGCATAGGTTATTAATCGTTTCTCGGGGGTTTCAAGCACTATCCAGCGCCAGATCTTTCGTCATTCCTAGCGCCATCAGTATACAATCCCCAGGCATTGGGATCGAAAAGTAATTTTGAAGGCTCAACTTCTTCGTTTGCTATATCTTCCTCAGGGACAGTGAACTCTGCTATGAAGTCGGCTATCACTTGCCCCGGAATTGACCGTCTGGGCTGAAAGTTCAAATCAAATTGACTTAGCTCAATATTCCATTTGAGTAACCTTCCAGATGCCTCTGGTCTCTGTAGGACTTGCCTGAGCGGGTGATCGGTGTATATGGTGATAGGATGCGCCTGAAAATAATGTCGAAGCTTTCTAGAGGCGATCAGCAAACTATACGCCAAATTTTCTATTCGTGGATAATTACGCTCTGCTGCTGTCAATTTTTTGCTCACATAATACACAGGTCTTTGGATCTTATCCTCTTCTCTTACCAACGCCGAGCTGATCGCATGGGATGACACTGCCAAATACACGAATAAGTCCTCGTGATCCATTGGCTTGGATAATATCGGGGGTTTCTCCAGGTGCCTGAGCAGATTCTGAAATGCTTCTACGCAGTCGGGTGTCCATTTGAACTGGCGTTTCCCTCGCTTTATTAATTCGAAAAATGGGATGCATTTATCCGTAGCCCTGGAGATAAATCTGCTTAGTGCGGCCACTTTTCCGGCAAGGCTTTGCACATCCCTAATCTGCCTAGGTTCCTGAATGTCTCTAATTGCCGCGATCTGGTCTGGATTAATCTCAATACCACGGGAACTGACGATAAATCCTAAGAATGTACCGGAGGAAACACCGAATGAACATTTGGTTGGGTTGAGTTTCATTCCGTACTTTCGAAGAATGCCGAACATCTCTGCCAAGTCAGTTGTGTGTTGGGAAGATTGCTTGGACTTCACCAACATATCGTCGACGTATACTTCCACTGTTTTCCCGATCTGGTTATAAAACATCCTGTTGACTAAGCGTTGATATGTAGCGCCCGCATTCTTTAAGCCAAAGGGCATCACCACATAACAATATAATCCCAGATCCGTGATAAAACTAGTGTGTTCTTGATCTGGAACATGCATTGGAATCTGGTTATATCCTGAATAAGCGTCCATGAATGAGAGAAGTTCGTGACCCGCCGTCGAGTCCACCAACTGATCAATTCGAGGCAACGGGAAACTATCTTTTGGACAGGCTTTATTCAAATCCGAGAAGTCGATACACGTTCGCCACTTCCCGTTGGCCTTCTTTACCAGGACTGGATTCGAAATCCAATATGGGTAGGTCGAGTCTCTAATAAATCCGTTACTCTTTAGTTTCCCAACGTTTTCTTTCAAGGCAGCGGACCTCTCTGGGCCCAACATTCGCCTTTTTTGCTTTACCGGAGGATGTTTAGGGTCAATGCTTAAGGAATGGCTCATGATTGATGGGGATATCCCACACATATCCGCGTGGGTCCAAGCAAATACATCCAAGTTGTTTTTTAAGAAATCCGTCAATTCTTTAGCGAGATTCGGGTTTAACTGGGATCCAATCTTAAGGACCTTCTCCGGGTCGCTATCATCGATCGGTATATCCACAGTTGCCTCGTTGGGAGTTACCATTCCGCCCCCGGGTTCTTGATCCTCTCTGGTATCTATATCCTCGGGCGTCTCTCTGGGCAACTCTCCAACGACTATCCTCTTTGGTTGCTATAAGGTCTCCGCCCCCATAGGGGGAGAAGCGCCTTTAGTTTCAATATCCCCTCCGTTGCGAAGTAACTTTAGTTCGGCAACATAACATGCTCGCGCAGCCACCTGATCCCCTCTGACGATACCAATGCCAGCTTCTGTGGGGAATTTCAACAACAAGCACCAGGGGGCTATACAGGCTCTAAACTTGGTGAGGGCCGGTCGGCCCAAGAAGGCATTGTAGGGTGATTCAACATCCAAAACTATAAAGGGAAGGATTCTCACTCTCTGGCGTTCTCCTTCCCCAAGTGTAACGGGTAACTCTACATAACCCATTGGAGCAGTGGATGCTCCGTTAAATCCACGGATCCATCCTTGACAGGGCTTCAAGTCTTTTATTTCGAGGTACATCTGGTCAAATGTCTTTTTGAAAAGAATATTGACGGAACTCCCGTTGTCCACTAGAACCTTATGAACAGTGGCTGGTCCAATAGGTACTGTAATCACAAATGGATCTTCAGTTGGAGCATGGACTCCAATGCTCTCTCGTTCTCGGAAAACGACATCGTCGGTCACCATTTTTTGCTGCTTCACCGGGATACTGTCCTCGGGGTTGCTGCATTCCCCTACCTCGAGGTGTTGTTTGGCTGCATTGACGTATTGATCCAATGCTTTGGAACTGTGCCCGGCGAGATAGTGTCCTCCGATCACGGTATTGATAAAAATATTCTTTCCTTTCTACTGGGCAGTCGGCCTAGCAGCAAGTTGATTCTGGTTCTGATTCGGGGCCTGCACTGCTTGCCCCCTGTCTCTGGGCGTTACTCTGTATTCATCTAACTTTCCTTCTTGAAGCAGCCTTTCGACTACATCTCTTAGGTGACGGCATTCATTTGTCGAATGGCCGTGAATCTGGTGAAAGAGACAAAACTTCCCTGTTTCACGCTCTTTCTCCGTCGACTTTCTGGGAGGTGGCCTCTTATTCTGGAGGACTTCATATACATCCATGAAGATATTTTCCAGAGTATCATTTATTGGTGTATAACTTTCAAAGGCCCTGGGATGAGTCCTTCTCTGGGAGTCGTTCCCTCGGTTCCTCTTCCGGTTGTTGCTGTTACCGTTATTATTGTTGTTACCTGGCTGACGACCACCCTGATTCTGATTTCCGACATTTACTTCAACTTTCCCCGAGCTGTCTCCCGTCTAATTGATGGCGACATTGCTCTGGATTTCCTCCTTATCAGTTGTTTTAGCCTTTCGGTTAGCATATACCTCTTCCCGGCGTAAATGTACGTTGGCTTTCTCATAGAATAACTCTCTAGTGTGGGGCGGCTTGCCTGCCAGGTACCTCCCGAATTCAGTGTCCTTATCTACTCCGTCAATCAGTGCTGCGGCAACGGTTGGTTCATGGGGATCTTTAACCTCAGTAGCGGCCAAATTGAAACGATCCAGGTACACCCTTAAACTCTCGCCTGGTCGCTGCTTGACAAGGAACAAATCGATCACACTTTTTGTCTTTTGTGCGTAGATACGGAATTGTTCTACGAACTTCTCACTCAACTCCCTGAAGCTAGAAATCGATCTCGCCGGCAAGCGAGTAAACCATAACAAAGCCACATCCTCCAGGAATATGGGAAACGCTTTGCACTTAACAGCGTCAGAGGCTGCGGCAGTGGTCATTGACCAAGAGTATCTCATCAGATGCTGGACAGGATCAGACCTACCCGCATATCGGTTCATTTGTGGCATGTTGAAACGCCTTGGAAAAGTCGCATCCAAAATATCGTCAGTGAAAGGCGTGTGACTGCGGTCAATTCCCCAATCTTCGTTCCGTTGTCCATGGCTGTCTGCCAGAATCTGATGGATCATGGCTGCAACATTCGCACTGGTCAGCAGAGGTTCAGGGTCAGTGCCTCTGGTCCGGCGGGGTTCTCTGATCTCTCTTCTGGGAGTAGTCACAATATCTGGGGCTCGAATAGGACTCCACTGCCCCCTGTCACCACGAGCATGTGCGCGGCGGCGCGGCTGAGGTAGTCTGTTATGCACAGGACTGTTCACATCTCGAGTCCTGGGAGCTGTGGCTTGATCGTTCACATTACGATTTGAGGGCCCCGCCCCTAGCTCTTCTTCTTCCTGCGATGGCAGGGTTCCGAACCGAAGTTGCTCTATGTTTTCGGCTCTCTCATACGGTCGTCGCGGAGGTCTTGGCGATTCCTCAGACGAATAAGAATATCCCGGAGTGGGTGAACGAACCGGCGGCGTTCTTTGCCTTGCGAGTTCATCAAGCCTTCTGTCCATAGCCATCAAATTTTGTCACAGGACGGAACTTTCCTGCCTTTGGGCAGCCAATTCATCAAACAATCTATCCCACATTTCGGCGAAGCGAGAGAGATCCCCCTCAGTGACAGGAGCAGCAGGATCATATTGGTCATCATCACTCTCTCTTATGCGCAAAGAGCTTGAGCCGGGTCGAGCGGAGGGGCCAGGACGGTAGGAGCGAGCCATAGGCTCCTTTCCAGGTCTAGTTGTAATCTGATCATCAATTCGGATAGTTGCGGTTCGTGGATGACGACTCGCAATGCCCCCCTGAGATCGATTCGCGGTCGTGGTGCGCGGAGGGTGCGAGGCGTTACCTCGGGATCGAGTAACAATCCCTTTAGCGGTACGGATCGCCTCGTTCTCGTCGACTCGGAGCGTGGTGTCTTCATCGGATCGGTTCGCCCCCTGCGCTCCGCGATCCAGAGTTTCTTCATTGTCCAGCTCGTGCACACTCTCTTCGATTGTTTCATTGGTTTGCAAAGCTCGTGCTTCCTTAGATCTTTTTCCAGCCATGATATCCGAATCGCTGGAATCTTCAAAGAACTAAATAGTGAAACTTTAGGACTGAGTTCTCAGTGAAGGCACCAAAATGTTAGATCAAAATTTGGACCTAACACCCAAATTATTCTGAATGTTATAGAGTTTCAAATGAAGAATGAGGAAAAAGAAAATAACACACAGAATTTATAGTGGTTCGGCGTTAACGAGCCCACGTCCACTTTATATATTATTGATTATACTTTGAAAGCTAATACAATCAAGGATTTCTCTCAGTACTCTCGTATTTGACAATAATGGCGAATCCTGTACTCAATATTGCCAAAAGATCCCAAAAAATGCCAAGCTCCGGGCTATTTATAGCTGATTTTGTCAGGCGGGTCGTGGTTACACGTGGCACGAATCCCGAGAACATCGGATCGCATCGCTACCGTTAAGGAAATAGTCAAATTAGCCGTTGTGGACAAGTGTCGCGATCTGCTTGAAAATCGGATCGTGTAGATGGGGAGAATTGGTCCAAATGACGGTTAGGGACACGTGTCGCTAGATCCGCACGTCTCGGATCGCTGAAGACTAGCTCACGCTTGAACGGGTCAGAGGGTTCGCCAAGCATCAGGGGATCGGATCGATCAACACTGGGCAACAACAGATGCACGGATCGGATCGCATAGAGGTGTCGTTTCGCTGATGAAATGGGGGCGATCCGTCGAGACGCGATCCTCCGTGGGCGAGTCGATAGTGTGCGATCCATTCCTTCTTATTTTTAGAGAACGTGGTTTCATGCTTTCTTCTCGTGAATGATCCTGGGTGGCTTGGTCAAAAAGCGAGCCAACAGATAAAATTATCAAAATGTAGACAAAATTTGCTAGTAACAGTTAAAAACTTGATTTTGCTAATTTCCAGTATTGCTCATATGCAAAACTCCAGTTATAAGCTAATGAGTTTACTGCTAACATATTTTCTTTATGAATTTCAGTTTTAGATGTAGAAGTAGACTTCTATAAGTAAGCCGCTATAATGTTGAAATTTCTAACGAACTAGCTGATCATCTCGAATTTTAGCCCTTCTTTTGCAGTAAATTTTCTGCCCATATTGGCTTGTTTTAAGTTACTTTTTGTTTTCTAATATTGTTAGAAGTTTGAGACCACAATTTTTTTTGGTTAAATCCCTATGCTTGGTAAGCTAGCTTATAAGAAAAATAATGAATGTTTAAAATTCTAGCTTATGAAAAATGTCTTATAACTTGTATAAATATTAAAAAATATAAGCCTTGCATGTCAACCATGTCTCTAAAATATTAAAATCATTACAGTGAATCACTGAACGCACTTCTAATAGTCATCTCCTTAATTGTACTAAACAAGGCATCTGCTGCATCATGTACAAAATAAGATGCCCCTCTTTTGAAGACCCTAGATCATCTCTTTCTTCAATAGTATTTATAGAAAAGGTTAAATTGTGAGTTGTTCACTATTTTAAATATACAAGTGTTGGTTTAAATCACCTGGATTATTTATTATAAGCAATTGCATAACTATGAACTATGATATTCCTTATTTTACAGACTTCTTCGTGAATGCTGGTGTTAGGAAAATTGCACCTTTGCGGAAGCGACCAGGATCTGATTCACCCAATTATTTAACGATGATTCAATTGAAAAAAAATACAGATACGAAATTGCATGCACAAACACAAGATATTCCACCCAATCACCCTCTTTATTGATCCAAAAAACAATTTTTTTACACTCAATGGATCAAAAACAAAAAGTAAACAAACTACAATTGAATTAATAACCTTATTGAGAAAGGGAAAGAATATCCAGATGACAATAACTATTGTTGGAGAAGGAGTACAATGAAGAACAACGGAGAACCCTTAGATCAAATATTTTGGTCTCAATCCTATATCATATTTCGGTATAAATATTCCAAACCTAGAAGCTGCTTATATAGGAGAGTAAAAGATATAGGCAAATACCCAAATTGCCCCTTCAAAACTTGCAGAACATATCTCAGAAAGACCAGGTCAATAAACAAAAAAAACCCTCCGATTCAAAAGTATGTCTCAAATTCTAGACGTCGGAAACTGCAATCATACGTCTGGAATTAAAAAACCAGGCGTCTAAAAATGAACTCGGTAAACATCTCTAAACTCATCTAGTTGTTTGGAACCAATTTCCAAACGTTTGGAAATGCTTGTTACCCGCTTCTCACCCCCTTTCCCTGCTGCACTTCCTCTTTTATCACAAAGCACTTCCAAGCAAACTTGATACGAAGCACTTCCAAACGTTTGGAAATGCTTGTTACCCGCTTCTTCAACATATATGATTGAATATCACCAATCGCAACACTTCACCTTGATACGAAATCACATCATCAAGCAAACTTGCAACAATCAACAAACAAGTCACTTAGCTCTTTCAGCAACCACACACTCTAAATTAAAAACATTATAAACACAACCCACCGCCTGCAAAAGATGCATCTTCCACCTAAGATGCACCACACAATGCTAATGGTCTGGAAACATTTGTAATACCACAATGATCTCCATCTTGTGGATTTTCCAAATCAACACATATCTACCACTTGATCAAAGCTCCTTACTTAATCTCCACCGTTCCCTCGAGCACTATCAATGTAGAGACTCAAGTCTAGAATATGATCCTTAGTCCTAGGATCATCTGCAACAACTACATTAATATCTCTAGCTTGCCGTGACTAGGTTCTTCAACTGTCACTCGCCTTCCACAATCGACCACAGATCCGACCAATCTATAAAGGTTTTCTTCCTCCAAGACACCTCTCATCATATCACTACCACCCTTTTCACTCTCAAAACTCCACCTCGAGTATCAAAAGAGCAACCACAGTTATCCAACTGACCGAGAGAAATGAGGTTACGCAAACAAGTAGGGACATATCTAACTCCGGAGATTTTCCTCACTACACCATCATGCATACGAAACCAAAGAGTTCCAATATCACAAACTAGTAGCTCTACTATATGGGTTATTCTAATCACGTCGACATTCTTCTTATAAGAAGAAAAATACTTCACATCCTTACAAATGTGAAAATCGTCTCCCGAATCCATCTTCCAAGGATTAGCTTCACTAAACAGGACATCACAAAAAACATCGCTACTGGTACCTTCAGCAAAACCTGCCTGCGCATCATCACTACTATCATTATCCATAGCCTTTTTCTGATCCTTCTTTTAGGCATAATAATTTATGCGTATGTGACCTTCCTTACCACAATGATAGTAAGTAATAGCACCTTACCATTAGCCTCCTCCTTCTTCCATCTTGTATCTTTCCTTGAGTCACTTTCTACTATAGCCTTACCTTGAACTGATTTAAACCCTGAACCTTTTCTCCCTAGTTCCCCATTCAAAAGGATGCTTCATACCATTTCCAAAGAGATACTTCCATTAGCATTGGAATTGCTCAATGAAACAACCAAAGTTTCTCAACTTTTTGATAGCGAACTAACCAACAAAAGAGCCAACAATTAATCATGAAAATTGCTTTCAAATTTGCCAATTAATTGATTACATCTTGAAATTCTTTCAAATGCACTACAACAAATTTCTGCTTACCTAATCAAAGTTGCACCAACTTTCGAACCAGAAAAGCCTTACTTGTAGCACTCCTCGACTCTACAAAGATACCAATTTGTCCCACAAGCCCTTCGCGGATTTACAGCTAGCCACATGGAATACCGAATCATCAAGGTACCATCGAATCTAGGAAATCGTCTTCTTATCCATCTTCTTCCACTTTCCGTTATCCACATCAGAGGGCTTCATCCCAACTTCATCAATCGGATCATGAAGATAATTGAGGTATAGAACATCCTCCATCTTAGGCTTCCAAATTCCTCAATTTCTTCCATTAAATATAGTCATTTTCAGAAATGTCAACATATCTGACATAATAAGAACCAATTTTTCCAAACCAAAATCACTTTATGCTTTGCGATGATCTAGCTTTGATACCAACTGATAGGAAAATTGCACCTTTACGGAGCGACCAGGATCTTATTCACCTAAATAATTAAAAAGATTCAATGGAAAAACTATACATATATGAAATTGCATGCGCAGACACAAGATATTCCACCTAAACACCCTCTTAATTAATTCACAAAAATAATTTTTGTTTCCACTCAATGCATCAAACCCAAAAGTAAACAAACTACAATTGATTCAATAACCTTATTGAGAAAGAAAAAGAATATTTAGATAACTACAACTATTGTTGGAGAAGGAGAACAATGAAGAACGCCGACAAACCCTAGGATCAACTATTTCCGTTTCAATCCTATATCATATTCCGATACAAATAATCTAAACCTAGAAGCTGCTTTTATAGGAAAATAGAGGACCTAGGAAAATACCCAAATTACCCCTTCAAAACTTGCAGAATATAATTCAAAAAGACCGGGTCAGAAAACAACAAAACTTCTGATTTAGACACTTCAAATATCTGAAACTGCAATTGGACGTCTGGGATTGAAAAACAATACGTTTGAAAATGAACTTGGGAAACATCTCTGAACTTATCCAGACGTTTAGAACTAATTTCCAGATGTTTGGAAATGCATGCTGCCCGCTTCTCACCCCTTTCTCTACTACACTTCCTCCTCTATCACAAAGCACTTCCAAGAATCTTCTTCTTTAACATATGTAATTGAATATCACAAATCACAACAGCTGGCGCAAGGATCCATAAATTCGTCCCTCCTTCGAGGATATCATAATTAAACTTGAAGACATTCAAGAGCATCTTGTGAAAAAAGATCCATGAGATTTTGCAATAAATGTTCTATTTTGTAAACTTTGGACACATTTATTTGTTGTGATTATTAAAAAAATTGTTCTGGAATGTATAGTTCTTCACCTTCCTGTAGCGCATTGTGAAGGTTTGATATATTTCCTGCTCACTAAACAACTATTTTGCATGGCAGTAATATTTTGAATTCTTAAGATTTATGTGTTTGCAAATTCATATAAGATCAGAAACTTTTTCTTAGTTTGGATTAGCGAATAGAAGCCAACTTGTAAAAGAGGCTTCAGAAAGTGGTGATACGTTTTGGTTTTCCTTGTAATTTTTTTAATATTTTTGTTTATAACCACATTTTAAGGGATTAGCTTATATTAAGTAATGTACCAGATTGGTAAAGATCAGAATTACAGTACTTGGAAAATGCCCTCTCTTCTGTTATAGCTGGGCCTGTTACACATCTCGTAATGGAATGAATTTTGAGTAAATCTTTACCGTTTCATTTTTATGTTAGTTATTACGTTTAATTATGGGCTTTAAACTCTGGTTGGTAATAAATTCTCTTTTGATACCACTGCCTTTTGTCTAGAAAGAGAATGTCATTCTTGACTTAATTGATAAACCACTTTTACAGAAACTGTTTAATTTTGCGTCATGTGAGAGCTAACTTAACTGATAAAAATACAAGTGGAATGCCATTCTTGACTTATTGACACTATTTTTATTTTAAGTGTTGTTTGCTAATGGTATAAGACATAATCTCTGAATTTTTGATGATTAAAGGCTATTTTAGGAGTTTGAGTCATAGTGTTCTGATTGCTTAGTCGTATCAATTCCAGTTCATATCTTTTTTTTGGGGAATCCAGTGTGAAGTTTCAGTCCATATGACTATGCCAATATTCATTACGATGGTGTACTATTTAAATTGAACCGAAATTAGATAGTTTTAATCAATTAAAAAATAAACTGGTTTATTGTTTCAATTATAGAAACTGTGTACACCTGATACGGTTGGGCACAAATGCACACAGTAACAAGGCGAACTTAGCATACATGTATACATGGTTTCAAAACCTATGCAACAAGAATTTTACATATAATCTAGTTGCGAGTAATATATATCATTTATAGAAATTATAAAATTAACATATTATGCTATAATGGTTCTATGAATGATACATGTATACAGTTCTATAAATGATACATGTATACATAAAAGTCGTACGTATAAATGCTATAATGATACATGTGTACATGTACATATCAAAAGAAGGTAATACATAAAACATCATATACATGTGTACATGAATTAGCTCGCATTTTTGGCTGTCATAGGAAGAAGGATGGGTCCTTTTGTATGCGCTTTCTCTAAAAATGAGTAGTGCTTATTCCTTTCTGCATTGAAAGAAAGTTAGCAACACTTAATTTGATTTTTTATACGATTTTTCGTGCACCTGAACCCATGCTGTTGCCTTGCTTTGGAAAATTGCTTTATGCCGATACCCTTGATTTCGTGACATGTGAAATATACTTCAGATTTCGTGACATGTGCTTGAACCTATGCTGTTTGAAATTTCTTTTAGATTTTCATCAATCAAGAGTTATTTAGATCATAAAATGTACTTCAGATGAAAATTCTGTTTAGAACATTATAATTTGATACCCGCCTGTCTGAGTATAGGAATGTTTGAATGTTCAATTTAAAATAAAACAAAATTTCAATGTCTTTCCATATCATCTTATGAATTTTTTTATTTCCGCAGACAGGCTTATTTGGAAGCAAGGAGTTTGTACGTAAGTAAATCCGATCTTTTTGGAACTAGGTGATTGCATAGTATCTATAGACTATTTGATGGAAAAAGAAAAGATTTGAGTAGTTGATGTTCTTAGTGATGCATTGGTACTTGTAGACTTTAAATATGAACTAATGTTTTGTCTTTTGTGCACTCAAATTGACATCAATATGGAAATGAAAACATATTTATTGAATTTGGTAACTCATGGATTAAAATAAGTTGATACTTTATTTTGTTATCATAAATATGCGTTATATTTGCTGATTATTATAATTTTTCTTTCATTCATTGCTCTTTAAATTTTTATGAAGATTCATTTTGATTGATATTATTAAAATGTAATGTATATGCCTGTTGATTTAAACGTAACATATTCTATAACATGTTGTTTTAATAGCATCATATAGCCATTATCGAATATATATGTTATAGCGGTTATACTCTGTTATAAAGATCCCCACTTTCATTGATATTTAGATGTTTAATAGCGATGAGGGTGAGCTATTGTATTTAAGTAACATATTAACAAATTTATGCTATAAAACCATGCTCTTTTACATTTGTGTTATAAATATTCAGCAGGCTTTTATAAAATGTTGACATACAATGTTTATCGAATCGTTATAGCACTAATTAATAGTGCTATATGCCGCTATAAAAGGCAATTTATGTTATAGTGTCTTTTACTGCTTTTTTGGCGTTCATTTTCAACAACTTGGAAGATTTCAACCTTTGGCATGGGCTTGACTGTGTTTACATATCTTTCCATCTCACCCTGCTATTTTGAGCATTACTAGGCCCACTAGAATTAATATTAATTGTTAATGTCACATCATTGTGCCTTCGGGCTTGAGTTCTAGGTTATACTGATTTGTTGGTATCCGTTATCTTTATAGCTTTTACATATATTTCTGGAGCTTATTCTTCTTGATTAATTTCTTAATCACATTCTTCAAGTGAGAACATATATTTGTATCCTATAAATGTTTTCCACAAAAACAACAAAACTTTCCAAAACATTTTCGCTCTTCTACTACTTTACTCGCTAGTGATTTTGAATAAAACTGTTTTTTTTTCACCTAAGAAAATCTTCGTCAAGCCATCGTTTAATGACGTGTACTCCTTTGGCCATGAAGTTTTAAATTGCTTCTTATCCCTTTCACCTTTCCTTTATCCGGATTTTCTCTCCTTTGATTTTCGGTCTTATTCGCACTACTGTACTTCTTACTTCTTATTTCACAACAACATTACTTTGGACCGTTCTATTGAATTTTCAACACAAGATCTTCCTTTAGCGACTTTTGCCTATTCCAGTCTTAAAAACTTATCATCTTTTTTCATAGAAGTGCACTAAGGCTGTGGGTTTCTTCTACCAGATCCACTATCCAAATCAGTTTCATTATTGATGGAACGTATTAATGCTAGAATCATTTCCTGATTTAAATTACTAAAATCTATGACCGTGGTGTTGAATTGATTCAAAAAAGTCTTTGGCAACTCTTGCGAATCTTAGAATAACCTAAAAACTAACATAATGTCCTTAGATATGGCAACACGCAGTCAAATTGTTTCATGAACTTCCTAGCTGATTCTTCAAATCTAGAGATATATTTGGGTGGCAATTTGGTAAACTATGAAAGGAATATCCGTCCTGGAATATAGGAAAGCATATACATTGCATAGCTTCTATTGCTCTCACACCATGCATGTGCGTAACATCCCGCCTAGAATGAGCTTAAATTGTAACACCCAATACTATTCTGAGCTTGATTTTTCGACAAAAAATCAAGATTTAAACCCAACTAAGCACGGTGAGTATTAATCTGGTACCAACAAATAATGAGCATGAACATAATCAAAGTACAATAAAACTAACTCACAGCAAAAACAAGATAGGGTAACTAATGCTGACTAAGGAAACTACCTTTAAACTAATCGCCATGTTGATACCGAGCATGAGAGAATGAGAAATGAAAACCAACCGAACAACTACTAAGAACTGTAACACCCTGAATTTTTAACGGCACCAAAGAGGATAAAATAAAGAATAATGAATTTAATATTAAGAATTAAGGGAAACAGACTACGTCATTACGTCTGTCTCAAAATTCTTGTTAGAATAGACACCTGGTTTGCGTAAAATGGATAATATATGAAGAAGTTACGGATGATAAAAGTTTGACAAATCAAAACAGGGATGGCTGGCACACTTCGTAGGTGCGCTAAGGCAATTTTACACTGGCGCACCTGTAAAGTGCGCCCAAAGGGGTTTTAGGGTATTCGTGCCATTTTCAAGTGGGTGGCGAACCGTGACTTGATTCACTCTAGGGCTGAGGTGGCGTTCGAATTCTAGACATTGGCAACAATTAATATTACTCAATTCTCTTGTTTTCTTCACAAAGAATCAATGGTGGTCAAACTCTGCCGGTGTCTGAATTGAACTGGATCCCTTATCTTCTACTATCAACTAAGGCAAATCAATTGGAGATTCAAGATCCAATCTCTTCTAGTTCTATCTTGTACTCCAGACTTAGTGAGTATAGTTACTTTTAGAATTAAATATTTAAAAGTAAACTTGATAGTATTATAGTTTGGATTTGTTCATATATTATATTGGATCCATTGTAAATTATGAACATATAACATTTTGGATTGATTATAACTTGGATCTAAACTTCTATGATGCAGATCTTAATCCATATTTGTGTTAGATCTTCTTTTATCTACATACCTGAATTATGTGGACATTCTATGATGTAGATCCTAATCCTTATTTGTGTTAGATCTACTTTTATCTACAGATCTGAATTATGTGGACATTCTATGATGTAGAACGTATCCCTATTTGTATTAGATCTACTTTTATCTATTAGATCTGAATTATGTGGACATTTTGTGATGTAGATCTTAATCCTTATTTGTTAGATCAACTTTTACATATTAGATCTGTATTATGTGGACGCCTATATCATTATTTAATCTAGTTTATTATTTGGATCCCCTTGTGCTTCTCATATTAGATCTGAACTTGTTGGACATCTAAATTAAAATTTAGATCTTGTCATGTTCATCTTATCACCTTTGCTGTGTTACAACTAGTTAATTGCCATAAGTTCATTAGATCTATGCTTATATGTTCACCATGTTAGTATATGTTTGTGCTAGTTATGTTAGAACATTCACCTTTGTCATATTTCCATTACCTTCCCTTTTTATCGTTTATGATTAGGCTATATTTAGCCTATACATGCCGCAAATTATGTGCTAGTTAGAGAACGGGGAGGGAAAAAGGTTAATATTGGCATAATTTGAATGTGAACAAGAGTTGGACGTATAATTCAATAATTGGGTAAATGAGCATAAATACCTAATAAGGCATAGGTATAATTAACTGGACATATAATTCAAAAGGGGGAAAGTGAGGACATAATTACCTATAAAGACATAGGTAAGAATTTGATAAAAATAGAATGTTTAATAATTACAATTAGAAATTGTAATTGCACTTATGACACAAGGTTAGGTTGCATTAGTTGGTGGAAGTCTGCCTGGACCCGACCGGCATATCTAGCAGCCACTAATGTTGAACCAAATGTGAGAGGTCTAAGTGCGCGAATACAAATTTGGTTAAGACATGAGGTTAGGCCCAAATTGTGGAATAAGATTGCCCAGACCCGACCGGCATATTCAGCATCCACAAGTTGTAGGCCTAATGTCGGAGGTCGGGCCCATTATAAACCATAAATGGACATGGTAATAAATTTGACTACTTAACCTAATCTATTCCATAAGGGATTGTATGAATATGAACTAAAGTTAGGGTTAAGTAAAATTGATTGGACAGTGGATGGGTTAAGAAAATCTGGAGGGGTGGGTAATATTTACATATAGGCCCACAAACTTAACCCGATAAGATTATGTAATTAAAGACACTTAGTGCTCTACATAACCGGAGGGAATGATAAAGTTATGTAATTAAAGACACCTTTTAGGGTAAGCATAACTGATAGAAATGAATAGGGCTATGTAATTAAAGACACCTAGTGGTATACATAGTCAGTGAAAACCTAGTGAGGGAAACAAGACAAAAGGGAGAGCTTGTATCATATTGTATGGGACCCATTTCAGTTAGTGACCCGGAGTAGGTATCAAACAAAGTACTCCATACTAGGCAGAGAAGGGGCACGCTTACTGACTGATTATAAGAGATCCAAATGTGGAGGACGGGGTAGGCAGCGCAAACCGACCGGGTCATGTGCGTGCATGAGCCGGGAAGACGGGGATAAGACGACCGTGACATCTGTAGATGTGGGGCTATGCATATCATTGAGGGGTTGCCAGTTTAGGACATGATACATCCTACTGTGGGGCCGACATAGAGTATCTACAGAGTAGGGAGCCTATCGATTAGGGTAGTGGTTAGGGTACATTTGGATGTATGCCTAAGTCTACCACTTTATAGTGGAAGGGATCATCTCATTCTGGTTACACTAGTAATAGTGCAGAGTAATCAATAGAAGCATATACACCTTATCCTGTCTACCTTGTCACACCTGCCATTTATGTAGTGATCTCTCTTATCCACTTTATATGCATGTCATGCTACTTTTATTTATATACTAGCTAAAAGTCACTAGACTCGCCAGACTTTATGTCTAACCCTTTTGTTTCTCCTTCTTTCTTCCGTTTCCCCCTCCCCTAAGGTTCTCAGGGAGGAAACACATAGGCTTGACCGTGATTCTGCTTATTTTGCTAGAGCTGTTGATATGTATGCCTCAATCTCCTATCCTTGTTGCTATGGCTATATTTTGTTCTTAGGGAATTTTACTTCTTTTATGTACTCTGATATTTTTGAAGTACAAGACAATAACTTTTATGTTGTAATGGGCTTTTATGTTTCAGACATGTGATGTTTTTGGACCATGGTATCTTATGATAAATAAAGTTTTTTTCTGCTGTTATTCTATATATCTGTCTTGTAATATTCTCTGTCTGTTTACCTATAACGCTTCACGAAACTTAATGCATTCCCTTTGTGAGTGACATTAACGGACGTGGGGTGTCACACTTTGTATCAGAGCTGAAGGTTACCAGATTAGATAAAAGTTTTTGAAAATTATTTTTCAAAAAGTTTTTAAAAGAAAGTATTTTCAAAAAGAAAAGTCTGTTTTGAAGAACATTCCCCAAAATGCCATTTGTAATACCCCTCGGTCCTTTGTCTAAATCTCTTCCTTTTTCTTTTCAGCATGTCTGGGGAACAAAACATTCCTAATATCCCAGAGGGCGTTACGATACTCGGATGGTTCCGAAGCTATCTGGAGGCCACGGCGCCTGCCGAAGGCCAGGGAAATGTTCCTCCCACAGCTGCACCAGTCATTCCTCCTCCTCCCCCTCCAAGAGCAGATAACTTCGCCAAGATATGCAAAGACTTCCTTGCTATGGGAGGGAAGTCATTCCATGGGAACGAGACATTCGTAGAAGCACGGAATTGCTCAAGGAGACCGAGGACTTGTTCGTAATATTTGAGGTAGAGGATAGAAGGAAGGTTCAGTCAGCCGCCTGGCTACTGAAAGACGAAGCCTCATTTTGGTGGGAAGTCACCCAAGCTGGACGTCTGGTGGAAATTTGGGAAGATTTTAGAAAGAGGTTCGAAAGGAAATTTCTCTCCCAAGCTGAGAGAAGCATGCAGATGGAGAAGTCCTTAGCACTTAAACAAGGAAACTTGACGGTGAAAGAGTTTGTGAACAAATTCAACCAGCTACCAAGGTTCGGGTTAGAGTTAATGGATACGCCGCACAAAAGGGCTTTGCGGTTTGCTAAAGGGCTGAATGAACCTTTGCATGGGTTAGCCATGTCCCATATTCCAATCGGGGCCACTTTTGAAAAGCTTGTCGATATGGCCCTAATGCATGAGGAAGACAAGGGAGAAAAGAAGGAAGTAAAGGCTGAGGAAACATTACAAAATAAGAAGGTGTGGCCCCGAAAGGGGGCAACAGCAGCAACAACAACAACAACAACAGAAGAAAGGTGGCAAGAATGACAAGGGCAAAGATAAGAGGAAATGTCACAGTTGTGGGAAGGAAGGTCACCTGATCAAAGACTGTATGAGAAGGAAGAACATTTGCTTTAATTGCGGAGATGTCGGACACTTTACTAAAGAGTACCCGAAGAAACAGGGATCACAAGGACAAGGTCAAAGGGCAGGAACTTCTCGAGGGTAGGTTCATGCTCTCGCAACCAGTGCTCCTCATAGAGGTAGAAAAATTTATGTGGAAGGTTTAATTTCTCTTTCAAACCATTCTACTAGAACACTTTTTGATTCTGGTGCCTCATATTCATTTATATCAAGTTATGTAGTTGAATCTCTACACTTAATTACCAGTATGGTAGTGGATCCCGTAGTTGTTTCAAACCCCATTGGTGGTTCGGCTCATTTATCTTTGATTTGTCGGGCTTTGAAAATATCTGTGTTAGCCATCAAGTTCGAATACGACGCGTATGTGCTCGGGTTTATGGGCTATGGGTTGATTCTAGGAATGTATTGGCTTACCACATATGGTGCCATTCTGGATTGTGAAAAGAGTATCATTAGGTTTCTGACTTGTCATGAGAGGACCCTAAAGATTTATTGTGACTCACAAGGGTCTGTTATGCTCAGTTTCCTAGAGTCTCTTGATGCATCTATCGATGACTTGCAATCTGTTCTATTAGTCCGAGATTATTCCGATGTTTTGGATGAGGTTCGGGGTTTACCTCCGAGGCACGATATCGACTTTCATATATATATATATATATATATATATATATATATCTGGTGGACAATGCAAAGCCAGTTGCATTGCCAGTGCGCCATACGGCTCTAAGGGAAAGGAGGGAGCTGATTAAGCAAGTAGGGGAGCTACTTGAGAAAGGGTTTATCAGACGTAGCATATCTGAATGGGGTGCCCCAGTAGTATTCACGACCAAGGTGAATGGTTCGCTTCATTCATGTGTTGACTAGAGAGAGCTGAATAAACTCACTAAGAAAAATAGGCATCTGCTTCTGAGGATTGATGATTTATTTGATCAGCTTATTGGTGCCTCGGTATTTTCTCAGTTAGACTTGGCCATGGGGTTTCATCAGTTGAGGGTGGCTGAGGATAGTATGGGCAAGACTGCTTTTAGGACTCCGGATGGTTTCTTTGAATGGCTAGTTATGCCTTTTGAGTTGATGAATGCACCCGCCTATTTTGTTGATTTGATGAGTAGGGTGTTCCGGGAGTTCCTAAACAAATTTGTCTTAGTCTTTGTTGATGATATCTTAATCTTCTCCAAGAGCGAAAAAGAGCATGCCCAACATTTGGGAGAAGTTCTGAAAACTCTCCGTACGCATTATCTTAAAGTGAAGTTCTCCAAATGCCATTTTTGGAGAAAAAAGGTGAGATTCTTAGGGCATGTGGTCTCCAAAGAAGGGATAACTGTAGATCCCGCCAAGGTGATTGCAGTGCAAGGATGGCGGATTCCTAAAAATGCAACCGATGTGAGAAGCTTTCTTGGGTTGGCAGGTTATTATAGGAAGTCCATTAAGAACTTCGCAAAGATATCAGTCCCACTCACTAGGCTGACGAAGAAGAACTTGGCGTTTTCATGGGATATAGACCGTGGCGTTGCTTTCCAACGACTGAAGAGGGCTATTACAACAACCCCAGTCTTGACCTTGCCTGATGGGAGTAAAGTGTTTACCGTTTACACTGACGCGTGCGGCACAGGGCTTGGTGCGGTTCTGATGCAAGAAGTGAAAGTAGTATGTTATGAGGGTAGACAGTTGAGAGTTCATGAAAAGAACTACCCCACCCATGATCTAGAACTAGCTGCTATAGTATTCACATTAAAGACGTGGTGTCACTATCCACTTGGAGTGAAGTTCGAATTATACAACAATCATAAATCTCTCAAGTATTTGTTCTCGCAGAAGGATTTCAATTTAAGGCAACGATGGTGAATGGAGTTCCTAGCTTCACATGATTTTGAGATTGCTTATACCCCTGGCAAGTGTAATGTGGTGGCTGACGCACTAAGTAGGCAGAGGATGGCCTAAAGTCCTCTGTTCGTGGAGAGGAAGAGCTTGGAGTTCATCTCAACTTTCGATTTTAAACCCTCAATCGTGATTTTTCCTGACTTGTTTGCATCATTAGAAATACGACCAACTCTTATGGATCGGATAGGAGCTTCGCAACAAGGTGACCCACGGATTTTAGACATCATGGATAAGATCCGAAAAAGGGAGACTTCTAGTCACCTCAGTCGATATACCATATATGAAAAGGTGTGGTTGCGATGAGATGGAAGGCTTTATGTTCCTCAACATGAAGCTTGATAAAGGCAGTCCTAGAAGAAGCCCACCATTCTAAGATGACCATTCATCCAGGCGGTGATAAGATGTACAGAGACATGAAAAGGGTTTTCTTTTGGGCTGGGATGAAGAAAGATGTGGCCGAATTTGTTTCTCAATGTTCAGTTTGCCAGCAAGTTAAAGCTGAGCAGCCCGATGGTTTACTTCATCCTTTGGAGGTTCCTCAGTGGAAATGGGAGAGCATCTATATGGATTTCATAGATGTTTGCCTAGATCGAAGAAAGGCAACACCAGTATCTGGTTTGTGGTAGATAGACTCACTAAGAGTGCACACTTTATTCCAGTTAAGAGTAAAATGACGGCACCATGGTTGGCAGCAATTTATGTCCAAGAGATAGTTCGTCTTCATGGAGTACCTTCCGGCATCGTGAGCTATCGCGACCCCATCTTCACCAGTGAATTTTGGAGGATCTTGCAAGAAGCATTAGGTACAAGGTTGTGTTTAAGCACCGCTTATCACCCTCAGACCGATGGACAGATGGAGAGGGTGAACAGAATTCTTGAAGATTTTTTTAAGGCTGTGTATCCTAGACTTCAGAGGGACTTGGGAAGAGCATCTTCCTTTAGTAAAGTTTGCCTATAATAACAATTATCAAGCTAGCATTGGCATGGCACCCTTCGAAGCATTGTACGGACGACCCTGTAGATCACCAGCTTGTTGGTGGGAATTTACAGAAAGATATTACTTGGACCAGATATGGTTAGGAAAACGTCCGAGAAGACTGACCTTAATCGACGTCGGATGAAGACAACTCAAGATAGGCAGAAATCCTATGCAGACAAGAGAAGGACTGACATCGAATTTGAAGTGGGAGACTCAATTTTTATCAAAGTATCACCTCTGAGGAATGTGGTTCGCTTAGCATCACTAGGGAAGTTGGCGCCTAGGTTTGTAGGACCATTTCCCACAACCGAGAGGATTGGCCAAATGGCCTATAGAGTAAAGCTTCCTGAAAATCTATCTGGTGTTCATGATGTTTTCCATGTTTCTCATCTGTGGAAGTGCTTGCATGACACCGCGGAAGTTGTTGAGCCGAGTATATTGGAAGAGTAGAAGTGGAACGGGAGGCGACAGTCAAGCGAGTTCCTTCCCGTATTCTTGGATCAGAAGTTAAGAAGTTATGCAATAAAGAGATCAAGTTGTTAAAGGTTATATGGGGAGATAGCCTAGAAGATGTGACTTGGTAGACTGAAGACAAGATTCATGCTTCGTACCCTTTTCTATTCGAGGGTATGTTCTTAACTCCTTTTTCCAAAGCTTTATAAGTACTTGTTTCTATCATTTGAGTATATCCTATCCATAGTATTTTCAACCTTTAGGTAAGAATCCTATGAATGTGAACATGTTTTTGAGACATGTTATGTTTGATGGATGCAAGTGGATGCCAGTGTTTGCTAGAGGTTGCTTGTGGATGCATATGCACACACATTAGGCACTAGATCAGCTCAATCACTCTCATGCCGCATATGGATGTGTGTGCATTTTCTTTTCTTTCATGAATGGAAATGTATGAATTAGCATATGGATGTTGCATTTGGACGAATGAGTATGCACACATATAGAGCTTACATGTTATAATAGGATTATTGGCATACATATTGGATTCATGGCACCAACATACATTGCATTATGGAGGTCAACCGAATCAGTAGTCCGCCTGATCTTCGCACTAGTATCGGGACATATACACACACCTTTGCATATACTCATATAAGCATTAGAATTCTTTAAGGACAATGGATGCCAGTGATTGGTGGATGAGTAAATGGATGGTAGGATACATTCTTTTCAACTTAGAGATTTCGAGGACGAAATCTTTTGAGTAGGCGAAAATGTAACACACCAAATTTTTAACGACACCAAAGAGAATAAATAAAAGAATAATTAATTTAACATTAAGAATTAAGAGAAACAGACTACGTCATTATGCCTGTCTCGAAATTCTGGTTCGTATAGACACCTGTTTGCGTTAACGGATAACATATGAAGAAGTTACGGACGATAAAAGTTTGACAAATCAAAACAGGGATAACTGGTGCACTTCACAAGTGCGCCAAGGTAATTTTACACTAGCACACCTATAAAGTACGCCCATAGGGGTTTTTGGGTATTCGGGCCTTTTTCAAGTGGGCGGCGATCCGTGACCTGATTCACTCTAGGGCTGAGGTGACATTAGAATTCTAGACATTGGCAGCTATGAATTTACCTCAATTCTCTTGTTTTCTTCACAAAGAATTAATGGCGTCCAAACACAGCTGGTGTCTGTATTGAACTAGATCCCTTATCTTCTACTATCTACCAAGGCAAATCAATTGGAGATTCAAGATCCAATCTCTTCTAGTTCTATCTTCTAATCCAAACTTAGTGAGTATAATAACTTTTAGAATTAAATATTTAAAAGTAAACTTGATAGGATTATAGTTTGGATTTGTTCATATATTATATTGGATCTATTGTAAATTATGAACATATAACATTCTGGATTGATTATAACTTGGATCTGAATTTCTATGATGTAGATCTTAATCCCTGTTTGTGTTAGATCTACTTTTATCTATAGATCTGAATTATGTGGACATTCTATGATGTAGATCTTAATCCCCATTTGTGTTAGATCTACTTTTATATATCGATCTGAATTATGTGGACATTCTGTGATGTAGACCGTATCCCTATTTGTAATAGAGCTACTTTTATCTACTAGATCTGAATTATGTGGACATTCTGTGATGTAGATCTTAATCTTTATTTGTTAGATTTACTTTACCTATTAGATCTGTATTATATGAACACCTAAACCATTTATCAGATCTAGTTTATTATTTGGATCCCCTTGTGCTTCTCATATTAGATCTGAACTTGTTGGACATCTAAATTATAATTTAGATCTTGTCATGTTCATCTTATCACCTTTGCCATGTTACAACTAGTTAACTGCCAAAAGTTCATTAGATCTATGCTTATATGTTCACCATGTTAGTATATTTTTATGCTAGTTATGTTTGAACATTCACCTTTGTCATATTTCCATTACCTTCCCTTTTGTTCGTTTATGATTAGGCTATTATTTAGCCTACACATGCCGTAAATTATGAACACGCTAGTTAGGGAACGGGGAGGGAAAAAGGTTAATATTGGCATAATTTGAATGTGAACATGAGTTGGACGTATAATTCAATAATTGGGTAAATGGGCATAAATACCTAATAAGGCATAGGTATAATTAATTGGACATATAATTCAAAAGGGGGAAAGTGGGGACATAATTACCTATAAAGACATAGGTAAGAATTTGATAAAAATGAAATGTTTAATAATTACAACTTGAAACTATAATTGCACTTATGACACGAGGTTAGGTTGCTTTAGTGGTGGAAGTCTGTCCGGACCAGACCGGCATATCCAGCAACCACTAATGTTGAACCTAATGTGAGAGGTCTAAGTGCGCGAATACAAATTGGGCTAAGACACGAGGTTAGGCCCAACTTATGGAATAAGACGGCCCAGACCCGACCGACATATCTAGCATCCACAAGTTGTAGGCCTAATGTGGGAGGTCTGGCCCATTATAAACCATAAATGGACATGGTAATAAATTGGACTGCTTAAGCTAATCTAATACATAAGGGATTGTATGAATATGAACTGAAGTTCGGGTTAAGTAAAATTGATTCTATAGTGGATGGGTTAAGCAAATCTGGAGGGGATGGGTAATATTTACATAAAGGCCCATAAAATTAACCCGTTAAGGTTATGTAATTAAAGACACCTAATGGTATACATAACCGAAAGGAATAATAAAGTTATGTAATTAAAGACACCTTTTAGGGTAAGCATACTTGATAGAAATGAATAGGGCTATGTAATTGAAGACACCTAGTGATATACATAGTCAGTGAAAACCGAGTGGGGAATACATGACAAAGGGGCACGCTTACTGACTGATTTCAGTCAGTAACCGGGAGTAGGTATCAAACAAAGTACTCCGTACTAGGCAGAGAAGGGGCACGCTTACTGACTGATTGTAAGAGATCCAAACGTAGAGGACAATGTGGGCAGCGCAAACCGACCGGGCCATGTGCGTGCATGAGCCGGGAAGAGGGGGATAAGATGACCGTGACACCTGTAGATATTGGGCTGTGCATACCAGTGAGGGGTTGCCACTTTAGGACGTGATACATACTACTGTGGGGTCGGCATAGAGTATCCACGGAGTAGGGAGCCGATCGATTAGGGTACATTTGGACGTATGCCTAAGTCTACCACCTTATAGTGGAAGGGATCATCTCATTCTGGTTATACTAGTAATAGTGCAAAATAATCAATAGAAGCACATACACCTTATCCTGTCTACTTTGTCACACCTTCCATTTATGTAGTGATCTCTCTTATCCACTTTATATGCCTTTCATGCTACTTTTATTTATTTAGTTGCTAAAAGTCAATAGACTCGCCAGACTTTATGTATGACCCTTTTTGTTTCTCCTTCTTTATTCCATTCCCCTCCCCCCGGGTTTTCAGGGAGGAAACACTCAGGCTTGACCATGATTCTGCTTATTTTGCTGGAGTTGCTGATATGTATGGCTCAAGCTCCCATCCTTTTTGCTATGTCTATATTTTGTTCTTGGGGAATTTTAATTCTTTTATGTACTCTGATATTTTTTTTGTACAAGACAATAACTTTTACGTTGTAATGGGCTTTTATGTTTCAGACATGTCACGTTTCTGGACCACGGTATCTTATGATAAATAAAATTTTTATTCCGCTGTTATTCTGTACATATGTCTTGTAATATTCTGTGTCTGTTTATCTATAACGTTTCATGGAACTTAATGCATTCCCTTTGTGAGTACATTAACAGACGTGGGGTGTCACAAGAACGGTCTTCCCCTAGATAAACCCGAGAGTTGTTATGAGGAGGGGGTAAGAACAACAAGTCCTAGTGAGTAAAAAATGCGTAACAGTGTCTACAATTGACAAATGTATTCTATTTGGTCTTAACGAAAACATATATCTAACAAAGCTAGTAATTCTAACCTTGCCTTGTAAATATTTATGCACGACGACTACCCTAACTAAGATAGTATTATCCAAAAGATAACGATATCTGTAGTAACCCGGATTTTGAGCGACTTTGGTTATCGACGTAAGCTCGACGTCGATAACCAAAACATCGAAAAATCCCGGTAATTAATGAAAGAAATTAGAAGGTGAGAATAGATAAGATAGAAACTTAGAATAGAAGAAGAAGAACACAACATCAGAGTAACACGAACCTCACAGCGGAACG
Organism: Allium sativum; assembly: GCA_030737875.1. Lineage (NCBI taxonomy): Eukaryota > Viridiplantae > Streptophyta > Magnoliopsida > Asparagales > Amaryllidaceae > Allium > Allium sativum. Next base: position 666,163,971 of record CM060923.1, read on the forward strand.
AATAACATATAATAGATAACATAACTTTGAAATATAATAGTTATGTATACAATAGCACTTATCAGAGTACAACACTTACAACACAGCGGGAATAACTATAGCTATAGAATCCTGAAGCCTCCTGCTCCAAGCTCTCCAAGTGTACCTGTAAATCCTGACTACTTGACTGCCCGTACAAATTTAGGCACCCAAGAGTTTAGGGAAAACAAAATAAACTCCGGGTCATTCATGTGACTGGTGTGAATAAACTCAAATCATTTAAACAGGTATATGATATCTCATAAGACAACGCCGTGAATACGGAACGGGTTTTTCCCTTATGAGAATCCAAATAACTTTTCAAAGCAATATCATTCTGATACTATAATAATGTCTAAGTACAAATAAATATCAATCTAGCAGAAACGCTTGCATCTCACGTTACTACATATATAGTATACAATCAAAATCGCAAGCACGTATTGGATGATTGGATTTCCAACTATGACAAGGTATGGAACCACCTTCCAATCAGTGTACTCTAGGAACGATACACTGGAGTTCAACAAGAACATCTTGTAACTCAGCCACACATGACCGACCACTCATTTCGCTTGAGTGTATCGAATGTACATCACCAACGGTTGGGATCAAAAACCGTTCCCTTATATATATATATGGGACAGTATTGATAGATTAAAGAAGCAAATGAATATTCTCTAGATAGGTGATTATACACCCTACTTCGGTGCGACCGACTTAGCCATGCTGCCTGCTCGATTTCTGTCATTTACCAGATGTGAGGCTAGAAGCTACGCTTTATCATCACAATAGATTCACTTCGAATGCCACATTGTCAGATCCATCGAAAATCACTAATTGACGTCTACAACAATACATTACGTGTCAGCTAAAAGAAGTTTCCTTCTCCGCTTCCACTCTTGGTACGGTTGAAGAAATCAATGTACGTGACCTTTCTGGAAATACTCTGTCAGACATCCATCTTCATTCACTTAAAATGTCACATCGTCATACCCGCCAAATCACAAATTGACTTATCCAAAAATAACACGGGTATACAGCTAAGAGAAACGAATTCCTCCGCCACCAAACGTGAATACGTTTGAACAGATCAACTTACGCGATCCATTGGATATACTCTGTCAGACCTTCGTCCATACAAGTTGTCCTGGGACTGGACAAACCGAAGGCACTATTCTGTAAACAGGATAACCCTTGCATTTTACTCCGTCTTCAATTATCTTTGGCATATATGATTCGCGATGCTTATGCCAATACAGAGTGGTTCTTTGGATAATAATCCAACCGGTCTCTCCATATTAACAACGTTAAAATGGTCAAAACTTAGATAGTCTGTGATTTAACCATCAAAGAAAAACAAGTGTGCAAACAACGATATTATTCCCAGATGGAAATTGTATCGAAAAAACATCATTTAACATTAATCTCTTTAGTACATTTTATTTACTTATCTCATGTTTCCCTATATTCTAAATTCTTATTTTCTTTTATCAGAAAACATTTCTGATTCTCGTTTGGAAAACATTTCCAAAACTCCTTTACGATCAAACCTTACCATTTCTTAGTTAAGAAGGAAGTCACTCAAGTTGGGGTATAATTACCTCTCAGACCTTAACTGAACAACGTTATAACTTCGAAATGGTCAAAGTTTATCTTTTAATCTTTAACAACTTCTTTACGCCTTTCTCAGATTCTATTTTACTAGTCCACTTCTATATTTAAAACATTGGTTATAACGATAACGTTATAATCCTTACTTTCGAATTATCTATCTTTAATTATAACTTCTATTCTTATTAGTGAATAATTAACCTAACACTTATTTATTTATAAATAAATAAATCTCTATTTAAACACTGGAAAGTATAAGTACTTTCCCGAATTCGATATAATCGAATTTGCCGATTAACTCTCTTCGAGAAATCTCTATTTGATTAACTCTTCTTCGAATAACCTATATTCGATTAACTTCTTCCTTTTCAAATATCTCATATTTGAAAATCTTACTTTCGAATAAACTATATTCGAAAATCTCTTTTCGAATAACTCTTGTTCGATAAATCTCACTTCGATCAACTAATATTCGATAACTTTTCCTTTTCAAATATCTCATCTTTGAAAAACCTCACTTCGATTAAACTATAATCGATAACTCCCTTCGATGAAACTAACATCGATAACTCCTTTCGATGAAACTAACATCGATAACTCCTTTCGATGAAACTAACATCGATTACTCCTTTCGATGAAACTAACATCGATTACTCCTTCCGATGAAACTAACATCGATTTATTTAACTCGACGAACTTAACTCGAGTAACTTAACTTGACTCGACTAACTCGACTTACTTGGTTCAACCAATTCGATTCGATTTACTAGGCTCGACTAACTTGACTAACTCTGTCTCAAATAACTATATTTGATTAACCCTAGTTCGTTTTAACTCTAATCGATTAACTCTAACTAATTAACTCCAACTGGTTAACTCTATTTGATTAACTCTAACTGGTTAACTCTAACTGATTAACTCTAACTGATTAACTCTAACTGGTTAACTCTAACTGATTAACTCTAACTGGGTAACTCTAACTGATTAACTCTAACTGGTTAACTCTAACTGATTAACTCTAACTGGTTAACTCTAACTGATTAACTCTAACTGGTTAACTCTAACTGATTAACTCTATCTTGTTAACTCTATTTGATTAACTCTAACTGATTAACTCTAACTGGTTAACTCTAACTGATTAACTCTATCTGGTTAACTCTACTTGATTAACTCTAACTGGTTAAATCTAACTGATTAACTCTAACTGGTTAACTCTATTTGATTACTCGACTTGACTAACCCCTTTCGAATGTCATCGATTACTCCTTCCGATGAAACTAACATCGATTTATTTAACTCGACGAACTTAACTCGAGTAACTTAACTTGACTCGACTAACTCGACTTACTTGGTTCAACCAATTCGATTCGATTTACTAGGCTCGACTAACTTGACTAACTCTGTCTCAAATAACTATATTTGATTAACCCTAGTTCGTTTTAACTCTAATCGATTAACTCTAACTAATTAACTCCAACTGGTTAACTCTATTTGATTAACTCTAACTGGTTAACTCTAACTGATTAACTCTAACTGGTTAACTCTAACTGGTTAACTCTAACTGATTAACTCTAACTGGTTAACTCTAACTGATTAACTCTAACTGGGTAACTCTAACTGATTAACTCTAACTGGTTAACTCTAACTGATTAACTCTAACTGGTTAACTCTAACTGATTAACTCTAACTGGTTAACTCTAACTGATTAACTCTATCTTGTTAACTCTATTTGATTAACTCTAACTGATTAACTCTAACTGGTTAACTCTAACTGATTAACTCTATCTGGTTAACTCTACTTGATTAACTCTAACTGGTTAAATCTAACTGATTAACTCTAACTGGTTAACTCTATTTGATTACTCGACTTGACTAACCCCTTTCGAATGTCTATATTCGATTAACTAACTTCGAATACCATATTCGATTAACTAACTTCGAATACCATATTCGATTAACTCCTTTCGAATGTCTATATTCGATTAACTAACTTCGAGTACCATATTCGATTAACTAACTTCGAATACCATATTCGATTAACTAACTTCGAATACCATATTCGATTTACTTTATTCACTTTATAAAGATTTCCTTTTTAACAACGTTTTATTCATTTGAAAAGATTTACTTTTAAATAACGGTTCTACACTTTAAAAATGATTTCCTTTTTATAATGTTCCCTTTCCAATTCTATTTGTAAATGGTTTACAAATATTTCCTTTTCAAATTTATTCTTGAAATATTCTAACTCCTTAAATTCCCGGGAAAATTCGCCATAACCTCCTTTGTATCGGGAGCATCGGGAAAATCCCCAAACTCGCCACACAGGCCTTTCCATTCAAAAAGAATTGTTTTGAATTTATTTCCTTTTTAAATATCTCCTATTTATAAATATTCCAATTTATAAACATTTCTTATTTATAAATATTCCACTTTATAAATATCTCTTATTTATAAATATCCCATTTTATAAATGTGCTATTTTCAATATCACTTTGAAAATTCCCTTATCTACATTCCGGTATGTTATGGTATTCAATCATATCAAATCACGATGTTCAATATCGTCCAAGCACATATAATCGCCCACAGATTTTATATCACATCATATAACAATATATGAAAAACAATAAAATAACTGTTGAGGAATCCAGTCGGATTCCTCCAACCTGTTTCCCTGCATCCACAGATGTTACACAACATGATTGTCATCACTTTCAGTTCAATATAAATTATTCTGATAATCAGAATATATAACTATATAACTGTTTATATATTATATATATATTTATATATATATAATATTTCATTAACTGACTAGCAGTTCAATGAAGCAGTCAACACACAATCAAACAGACAATTTCTAACAGTTCTAAAAATACAACATGAAATTATAAACTGTTCAGAGTTAGTGAGATTTACTCACATTTGCACGTTAACCGATAAATATCGGTTTGCGTTCATTGATTCAGTCGAACAATTTATTTCTCCATAAATTGTAATGTGCTCCAATCGACTCGCGGTCAGTCTCATTGTGTAGTGTCTGTCCATTCGACCCCAACGCAACTTACGGTTTGCAAATCCGACCTCGTATGACCAAGTTATACGATTGTAAAGTTAATACACTTTTAATTTAAAAATTAAACATAATGATTTTATATTTGGGCTTAACTACCTCCTTTGGCCCATCCACCCTTGAACAAGCCCACCCGAACCCTTCATTACCAAAACCCGCTTCATAACTCCATCTCCCCCAAATCAACCGACGGCTTCAGCTCCAAAACACAACACGACGCCACCGTTGACTGCCACTACATCATCCACCTCTCCACCGACTTACCTCAAATCAACTCCATTCAACTCCTCGTTCCAAGCCGCTTCCGCCTATACCACCAACATCCAACTCGAGCTCCCAATCCGTCGCGACCTCGTAAGCATCGGACTCCGCCTGAGACCACCGCGATGCCCATCACCTACCTCAATCCCCTCGCCTTACCTCCCTGAACCCAAAACTCAACTCGACACCTTGATTTGCACCCCAGATATCACTCGAACATAAACCCTAGAGCTCACGGTTTTCAACACAGCAAACCAACGAACGATCGAACCCAAGGAAAATTGTATACAGGTGAAGAGGAACATCGCAGGAAGTTAATCCAATTGGTTTGAGGATTTTATGAATTTTCTTTGGATTGTTTTTGAATTTATTCTTTCAACTTTGCTTTTCTGTAAAAATGAGAAGTTGCGGCGCCTCTTAGAACTGAAATTAGGTTAGAGTGAGAAGGGTAGGGTGTATTTATAGGCCCCAAAATATCTAGATATTTTGAAAACGGCATCTTCTTGGTATATTCTCTTCTCGTGTTCATTTTTGTTTTCTATATCCTTGTTTTAATTGGTTTGATACCCTTATTGGGTTGGTTTTGGTTGTGGTTGAGACCGAAGGCCCCAGAGGTCTGTGTTGGATTGTAGAAAAATAAAGGGGATATTTCGAATTTGATTTTCGTATTTTATTTTCTCGTTTTTCTCCTTGTCGTGGGTCCTTAAAAATGACTGCGACCATACACGATATCCAAAAATCACGAAACTTAACATCTAGCAATAATTTGATATTGCGGATCCAACAAAACTGGTTTCGTCGTATTCCGACTTCATATGCTCACACAGTGTATTTTTAAAGCTCTGGATGACCCATTTAAATATATAAATATATTTAAATATTATTAAATTAAATATAAATAAATTTATATTATCGTATATATCCATATACGATGTCGTCCGGCTCCAGAATATCACCTCAGATTTTATGACTTGATTTCCAGACTCCAGATTATCCCGATATTCAGTTCGTATCGAAAAATCGATTTATAACGTATATAAAGCGTCGCAAATTATAAAGGAATTATGCAGCGACTTTTCCGAATTTTGATTTGGACGTACATCAAAATCTACACGACGAAATCCCGATTTTTCTCTTCCACTAGAAAGATATACTCCACCAGCTCCCCACGTTTCTTGTTTCATAGAAATCCAATTTAAAACGAATCCTGTACATTCAGTTGAAGTTCAAATCGCCAAATTACGAACTGCAGCGCCATTTCAAGCTCTATTTTAATTATATTAAAATTCTACGTTCAAACTGACGTCGATTGAATATATTCGTCAATATAATTCAACTCTAAGCTGAATTACATCTTTGGGATGACCCCATTCACAGAATATTTGTATTTCCAATATTTTTGATTATTTCGACATTATAATATATTTTATTATTTTATAATTATTAATTAAATATTCAATATTATTTAATTCACGTTCTCGATATCGATAAATCAATATTTAATAATTAAATAAATTAATTATTCAACAGCTAAAAATGCGGGTCACTACAATCTTCCCCCCTTAATAAAATTTCGTCCTCGAAATTGCTAAGCTAGGGGACGACCCTATCTTCTGGGTAAAAATTTATCTGTTTACCTCTTGTCTCCGGTTTCAACTGAACCAATTAATATCGACTAAAATATTAATTTATTCCGACTAACTAAATTTTCAAAAATTCTGAAAATTTTCTAACACCTTAACTTTTCGAAAAAATTTTGCCAGCACCTCCTTTGTACTGGTCAATATCTCAAACTCCAACTCGCCTCTCTGGGCCTTCTTTAACCCAAAAGAAAATCAAACAGCCAAGCGGCTTGCCAATTCGGCTCATAAATCTCATATCCATATATAATATAAACTGGTACCTTTTTGTCGGGAATATCAACTCTATCACTTCCATATGCTATCAACTCAGCATATACCAGTGTTATTTCCATCAAATTCCGATCAGTTCATATCCTCAAAACCAAATCGAATTTCATTCGAACCCGAATATCAAATTTCAAATTCTTAACTCATCAACCCAATTCCATAACAGATTATTCTCTAATCCAGTTCAATTCTATTTAACTCAGTTCAAGTTAATATTTCAATTTATTTCTACTATCTTATTCTATTTAACTTCATAAGTTAAAATTAAATTCCGAAACTTAATTTCCTGGGTCTATTTCAAATCAATTTGAAATTACAATGCCAATTCAAAACCTTTGAATTTCCAAACAACTTTTTTTCTCAAAACAATTCAAAAACAAAACCTTTGGTAGTAGTCCGTCACTTAGAACTCGAAAATTAACACCGATGATGCACCATCGGAGTTTATTTTCCAGCGAACAAGTGAGTTCAATACTATATCATTTTCAGATTGAAAACATTTTCAAAATCTCCCAGGAACTTAAAATTTCCTTATTTTAATTCCAATTCTGATTTAAATTTCAGATTCATTTCATCTTATTTCATATATTTCCTTATATGAATTCTGATTAGTTATTTATAATCATTTCACCTTTTTATAATCTAATTCGATTATAATATCAACCAACATAACCAATATACTATATCAAAATATATTCAGGTAAAATTATTCCATTTACCCTCTTTCAAAACATACCGTGTCGGTTCATCGTATTCGAGTGTCTGGTAACCACTATCGATACAGTGGATCAAACTGATCGACCAGAATTCATAAACAACTCAACCAATAAATCTCCACAATATAAAATCATTTTATATTAATAACAAATACGTTCACTCGTATATATACACTCAAACTCAATCTAGGGTATTACTAACCCTATCTCTACCGAGTCACGCCACAGAGCCAAGGTAATTACTTAACTTAAGCTCTGATACCAACTGTAGTAACCGGGATTTTGAGCGACTTTGGTTATCGACGTAAGCTCGACGTCGATAACCAAAACATCGAAAAATCCCGGTAATTAATGAAAAAAATTAGAAGGTGAGAATAGATAAGATAGAAACTTAGAATAGAAGAAGAAGAAGAACACAACATCAGAGTAACACGAACCTCATAGCGGAACGAATAACATATAATAGATAACATAACTTTGAAATATACCAGTTATGTATACAATAGCACTTATCAGAGTACAACACTTACAACACAGCGGGAATAACTATAGCTACAGAATCCTGAAGCCTCCTGCTCCAAGCTCTCCAAGTGTACCTGTAAATCCTGACTACTTGACTGCCCGTACAAATTTAGGCACCCAAGAGTTTAGGGAAAACAAAATAAACTCCGGGTCAGTCATGTGACTGGTGTGAATAAACTCAAATCATTTAAACAGGTATATGATATCTCATAAGACCATGCCGTGAATACAGAACGGGTTTTCCCTTATGAGAATCCAAATAACTTTTCAAAGCAATATCATTCTGATACTATAATAATGTCTAAGTACAAATAAATATCAATCTAGCAGAAACGCTTGCATCTCACGTTACCACATATATAGTATACAATCAAAATCGCAAGCACGTATTGGATGATTGGATTTCCAACTATGACAAGGTATGGAACCACCTTCCGGTCAGTGTACTCTAAGAACGATACACTGGGGTTCAACAAGAACATCTTGTAACTCAGCCACACATGACCGACCACTCATTTCGCTTGAGTGTATCGAATGTACATCACCAACGGTTGGGATCAGCAACCGTTCCCTTATATATATATATGGGACAGCATTGATAGATTAAAGAAGCAAATGAATATTCTCTAGATAGGTGATTATACACCCTACTTCGGTGCGACCGACTTAGCCATGCTGCCTGCCCGATTTCTGTCATTTACTGGATGTGAGGCTAGAAGCTACGCTTTATCATCACAATAGATTCACTTCGAATGCCACATTGTCAGATCCATCGAAAATCACTAATTGACGTCTACAACAATACATTACGTGTCAGCTAAAAGAAGTTTCCTTCTCCGCTTTCACTCTTGGTACGGTTGAAGAAATCAATGTACATGACCTTTCTGGAAATACTCTGTCAGACATCCATCTTCATTCACTTAAAATGTCACATCGTCATACCCGCCAAATCACAAATTGACTTATCCAAAAATAACACGGGTATACAGCTAAGAAAAACGAATTCCTCCGCCACCAAACGTGAATACGTTTGAACAGATCAACTTACGCGATCCATTGGATATACTCTGTCAGACCTTCGTCCATACAAGTTGTCCTGGGACTGGACAAACCGAAGGCACTATTCTGTAAACAGGATAGCCCTTGCATTTTACTCCGTCTTCAATTATCTTTGGCATATATGATTCGCGATGCTTATGCCAATACAGAGTGGTTCTTTGGATAATAATCCAACCGGTCTCTCCATATTAACAACGTTAAAATGGTCAAAACTTAGATAGTCTGTGATTTAACCATCAAAGAAAAACAAGTGTGCAAACAACGATATTATTCCCAGATGGAAATTGTATCGAACAAACATCATTTAACATTAATCTCTTTAGTACATTTTATTTACTTATCTCCTGTTTCCCTATATTCTAAATTCTTATTTTCTTTTATCAGAAAACATTTTTGATTCTCGTTTGGAAAACATTTCCAAAACTCCTTTACGATCAAACCTTACCATTTCTTAGTTAAGAAGGAAGTCACTCAAGTTGCGGTATAATTACCTCTCAGACCTTACCTGAACAACGTTATAACTTCGAAATGGTCAAAGTTTATCTTTTAATCTTTAACAACTTCTTTACGCCTTTCTCGGATTCAATTTTACTAGTGCACTTCTATATTTAAAACATTGGTTATAACGATAACGTTATAATCCCTACTTTCGAATTATCTATCTTTAATTATAACTTCTATTCTTATTAGTGAATAATTAACCTAACACTTATTTATTTATAAATAAATAAATCTCTATTTAAACACTGGAAAGTATAAGTACTTTCCCGAATTCGATATAATCGAATTTGCCGATTAACTCTCTTCGAGAAATCTCTATTTGATTAACTCTTCTTCGAATAACCTATATTCGATTAACTTCTTCCTTTTCAAATATCTCATGTTTGAAAATCTTACTTTCGAATAAACTATATTCGAAAATCTCTTTTCGAATAACTCTTGTTCGATAAATCTCACTTCGATCAACTAATATTCGATAACTTTTCCTTTTCAAATATCTCATCTTTGAAAAACCTCACTTCGATTAAACTATAATCGATAACTCCCTTCGATGAAACTAACATCGATAACCCCTTTCGATGAAACTAACATCGATAACTCATTTCGATGAAACTAACATCGATTACTCCTTTCGATGAAACTAACATCGATTACTCCTTCCGATGAAACTAACATCGATTTATTTAACTCGACGAACTTAACTCGACTAACTTAACTTGACTCGACTAACTCGACTTACTTGGTTCGACCAATTCGATTCGATTTACTAGGCTCGACTAACTTGACTAACTCTGTCTCAAATAACTATATTTGATTAACCCTAGTTCGTTTTAACTCTAATCGATTAACTCTAACTAATTAACTTCAACTGGTTAACTCTATTTGATTAACTCTAACTGGTTAACTCTAACTGATTAACTCTAACTGATTAACTCTAACTGGTTAACTCTAACTGATTAACTCTAATTGGTTAACTCTAACTGATTAACTCTAACTGGTTAACTCTAACTGGTTAACTCTAACTGGTTAACTCTAACTGGTTAACTCTAACTGGTTAACTCTTACTGATTAACTCTATCTGGTTAACTCTATTTGATTAACTCTAACTGATTAACTCTAACTGATTAACTCTAACTGGTTACTCTAACTGATTAACTCTATCTGGTTAACTCTATTTGATTAACTCTAACTGGTTAACTCTAACTTAATAACTCTAACTGGTTAACTCTATTTGATTACTCGACTTGACTAACCCCTTTCGAATGTCTATATTCGATTAACTAACTTCGAATACCATATTCGATTAACTAACTTCGAATACCATATTCGATTAACTCCTTTCGAATGTCTATATTCGATTAACTAACTTCGAATACCATATTCGATTAACTAACTTCAAATACCATATTCGAATAACTAACTTCGAATACCATATTCGATTTACTTTATTCACTTTATAAAGATTTCCTTTTTAACAACGTTTTATTCATTTGAAAAGATTTACTTTCAAATAACGGTTCTACACTTTAAAAATGATTTCCTTTTTATAATGTTCCCTTTCCAATTCTATTTGTAAATGGTTTACAAATATTTCCTTTTCAAATTTATTCTTGAAATAATCTAACTCCTTAAATTCCCGGGAAAATTCGCCATAACCTCCTTTGTATCGGGAGCATCGGGAAAATCCCCAAACTCGCCACACAGGCCTTTCCATTCAAAAAGAAATGTTTTGAATTTATTTCCTTTTTAAATATCTCCTATTTATAAATATTCCAATTTATAAACATTTCTTATTTATAAATATTCCACTTTATAAACATCTCTTATTTATAAATATCCCATTTTATAAATGTGCTATTTTCAATATCACTTTGAAAATTCCCTTATCTACATTCCGGTATGTTATGGTATTCAATCATATCAAATCACGATGTTCAATATCGTCCAAGCACATATAATCGCCCACAGATTTTATATCACATCATATAACAATATATGAAAAACAATAAAATAACTGTTGTGGAATCCAGTCGGATTCCTCCAACCTGTTTCCCTGCATCCACAGATGTTACACAACATGATTGTCATCACTTTCAGTTCAATATAAATTATTCTGATAATCAGAATATATAACTATATAACTGTTTATATATTATATATATATATTTATATATATATATATATACATAATATTTCATTAACTGACTAGCAGTTCAATCAAACAGTCAACACACAATCAAACAGACAATTTCTAACAGTTCTAAAAATACAACATGAAATTATAAACTGTTCAGAGTTAGTGAGATTTACTCACATTTGCACGTTAACCGATAAATATCGGTTTGCGTTCATTGATTCAGTCGAACAAATTATTTCTCCATAAATTGTAATGTGCTCCAATCGACTCGCGGTCAGTCTCCTTGTGTAGTGTCTGTCCATACGACCCCAACGCAACTTACGGTTTGCAAATCCGACCTCGTATGACCAAGTTATACGATTGTAAAGTTAATACACTTTTAATTTAAAAATAAAACATAAGGATTTTATATTTGGTCTTAACTTCCTCCTTTGGCCCATCCACCCTTGAACAAGCCCACCCGAACCCTTCATTACCAAAACCCGCTTCATAACTCCATCTCCCCCAAATCAACCGACGGCTTCAGCTCCAAAACACCCCACGACGCCACTGTTGACCGCCACTACATCATCCACCTCTCCACCGACTTACATCAAATCAACTCCATTCAACTCCTCGTTCCAAGCCGCTTCCGCCTATACCACCAACATCCAACTCGAGCTCCCAATCCGTCGTGACCTCGTAAGCATCGGAATCCGGCTGAGACCACCGCAATGCCCATCACCTACCTCAATCCCCTCGCCTTACTTCCCTGAACCCAAAACTCAACTCGACACCTTGATTTGCACCCCAGATATCACTCGAAAATAAACCCTAGAGCTCACGGTTTTCAACACAGCAAACCAATGAACGATCGAACCCAAGGAAAATTGTATACAGGTGAAGAGGAACATCGCAGGAAGTTAATCCAATTGGTTTGAGGATTTTATGAATTTTCTTTGGATTGTTTTTGAATTTATTCTTTCAACTTTGCTTTTCTGAAAAAATGAGAAGTTGCGGCGCTTCTTAGAACTGAAATTAGGTTAGAGTGAGAAGGGTAGGGTGTATTTATAGGCCCTAAAATATCTAGATATTTTGAAAACGGCATCTTCTTGGTATATTCTCTTCTCGTGTTCATTTTTGTTTTCTATGTCCTTGTTTTAATTGGTTTGATACCCTGATTGGGTTTGTTTTGGTTGTGGTTGAGACCAAAGGCCCCAGAGGTTTGTGTTGGATTGTAGAAAAATAAAGGGGATATTTCGAATTTGATTTTCGTATTTTATTTTCTCGTTTTTCTCCTTGTCTTCGGTCCTTAAAAATCACTGCGACCATACACGATATCCAAAAATCACGAAACTTAACATCTAGCAATAATTTGATATTGCGGATCCAACAAAACTGGTTTCTTCGTATTCCGACTTCGTATGCTCACACAGTGTATTTTTAAAGCGCTGGATGACCCATTTAAATATATAAATATATTTAAATATTATTAAATTAAATATAAATAAATTTATATTATCGTATATATCCATATACGATGTCGTCCGGCTCCAGAATATCACCTCAGATTTTATGACTTGATTTCCAGACTCCAGATTATCCCGATATTCAGTTCGTATCGAAAAATCGATTTATAACGTATATAAAGCGTCGCAAATTATAAAGGAATTCTGCAGCGACTTTTCCGAATTTTGATTTGGACGTACATCAAAATCTACACGACGAAATCCCGATTTTTCTCTTCCACTAGAAAGATATACTCCACCAGCTCCCCACGTTTCTTGTTTCATAGAAATCCGATTTAAAACGAATCCTGTACATTCAGTTGAAGTTCAAATCGCCAAATTACGAACTACAGCGCCATTTCAAGCTCTATTTTAATTATATTAAAATTCTACGTTCAAACTGACGTCGATTGAATATATTCGTCAATATAATTCAACTCTAAGCTGAATTACATCTTTGGGATGACCCCATTCACAGAATATTTGTATTTCCAATATTTTTGATTATTTCGACATTATAATATATTTTATTATATTATAATTATTAATTAAATATTCAATATTATTTAATTCACGTTCTCGATATCGATAAATCGATATTTAATAATTAAATAAATTAATTATTCAACAGCTAAAAATGCGGGTCACTACAATGTCACAATACCGAGATAGAACTTTTATGCAAAATATGAAGCCTTTAAACCACCATTCAACCAACTACCGAAACAATGAAGCGGGCTTCTACCTACTCAATATGCCATAAAGAGGTAAATTATTTCTATATAGTGACTTAAGACCTGACTATCAATATAAGATAAGCATGGATCCTTTGATCATTTAAGACCCAAGGCAGACCTATTGACCACTTAATGCCTTACTCAGAGGTTTAGCTTACATTAATATAAATTAGAGGACATTAGCTACTAAGTCCTACTAATTTAAGGTTTACGTCATTCACGCATATATCCAAACCCTGCATAAGGTGAGAGATAGTAAGCAGTCACTTATCGCCTACAAGATAGATAGACGACAAATGTCATTTATGACCATCCCTCTACAGACCGTTATGTTACTTTCTAGCTGGCCTTATTGGATAATCCCATAGTTAGTTAATATTTCCTACAGGATAAGCCGACCTATCGTATCTCTATCGCGGTCATTTAATACTACGTCCTAAGGCAGACTCCATCCTCAATCACTTACTATCTCGAGGAAGCGGACCGTCATAGAGTTTTCTGATCTCACACTCAATTATCCACTTAATGCTTATAATTTATGGAGAGGTGAGCTATCCGATCACATAATACCTGTCTATGGGCGGCGAGCTATCCGATCAGTTAATGCCTATTTAAAGGTGGACCTATTGACTCTACCCTTATAGAGAATAGTGAATTGAATTGCTTAATACCCAGTTGGCATATCCCATTACTTAATACCCTAATTCCAAAAGTAAGCTATGCTAATAAATAATTTCTTTCTTAGGTTTCTTCTTTTAGATGGGAGGCGGGCCTATAACCACTTAATACCTCAACACTTAAAGTAAACCTTATTTTTGGAAACAATCCTCGCTACATAATCAACTATCATCACGAGTTCATATGGTTAATGATATCTCACATCAGTTGTACATATATCTGACTATTGGAATGTGCAGACTTCTGTCGGATAAGGCAACTGACCATGCATCATTAACATACTAAGTCCAATCCTCATTTCTAATTATATTAATTCTAGATTAACTAGAATAAATAACGAAAACCTATAACTTCCTATCCTAAGAATTTTAATTATTTATTTCCTTATTGGACGTAGCGTCTACTACGATAATCAATCCCAATAAACCCCATTTAATTCTATTATTATTACTATTAAGATTTCCTGCCACTTATTACAGTAACAGTCATATTTCCTAAGGCATTAATTAACCTATTCAATACTATTTATATTAGTCCCATTCTAATCTAACTTTGTTACTCCCAAGTACTAATTTAATTCTATTTAGTTCTTATTTGCACATATATATATATATGTATGTATGTATGTATGTATATGTGTAAATTTATTACCTATTTATTTCCCTAGTTGGAGTTACAATTCCTATTCCTAATCCCAATTCAAATTGTAACCATTCAGGCATTTATTTCCCTATTCAGTTAAATTTCTCCGAAACAAACATGGTTACAATATTTATTACCTTATTCATGACCTTTTTTTTTTATAACAAATCAAGTCCACATTTATTGCTATAACGGTCACATATTTATTTCCATTTAAGATGGTTTATTTTTCCATATACAACCCCATAAAATGGAAATAATTCAAATTCAAACACATTACACAAACATTTATTAATATAACACAATAGCGTTATTTACGTACATTTGGATGGATAAGATCAATATGTATATACACATTTACATTTTTATGTGCGAAGTTAACGTAGTTACTAATTTTAATTTATTATTATTTACTATTTATGTTCTAAAAACAATAGTGGATATGTGAAAATATATAAAGTAACTCCATGAAACAACACACAAGAATGAGAAGCTAAATCAAAGATGATGCGTACTAAATGACGCTTACGCCACAGACCAAGAAAAGATTGATTTCCGCATCATGAGACAAATCTATTCATAACTTTTCATCTTTGGAATAATGTGCTAAATGAGTTACACATCCACATGGGCAGTTCGACTATATATTTCCAAATTCAAAAACTAACATTTAAGAAAAAGTGATCTACTGCAAAATCTCCGTAGCTAGTCAAACCAAAGACCATTTGAGCCCATGTAAAACACAGATGCCTCTACAATATCTTCAAGATCCTCCTAAGAAATACCATCTAAAGATAAATCAATCTTCACCTCTGAAACTACGACTGCCTTCATCAAAATCTATTCTAACGAGATATAGCAAAGACGAATGCAACACAGACAACAATGCCACTTAAATTCCTCAAAGCAAAGACTGGTGCAAGTCGAACTGCTACTGCTAGTACTCTTATCCCTAAAGCTGTGGAACCTTATGCTCACTTCGATCCAACCAAATAGTTTCTCTAGAGATGAGACCTAAATGAAACCATAAAGATCAGATAGTGCAAGCAGGTGTTATGCGCTAAGAAATGATCGAAGTGAAGAAATTAGGTTTGGATCTTGGAGTCATAGTGGGACGAGATCTAATGCACAAATTAGCGTAGAAAAAAGCGGAGACAAGGTGATTAGAAAGAAAAAAAAGATATGGTTTGGCTATATGAGAAAGGAAGGACGAAAGAAGTTTAAGGAGGGTAATTTGGATGCAACTTTTACGATATAGTCCTAGATTAAAGTTATAGTAAAGCTCATCAACAACACAACACCATAAAGTCCCAATTTTCACGCTTATAACTGTGAGCACTAGTATTACTAATGGTTTTGACCGTTTAACCAACATGCGTGGGTGAGTTTAGTAACAGATTTTATCATGGTTATATATGTGATTAATACATTATTTACTAATGGTTATAAGCGCTAGTAAAATTGAAGTGCTAATAGTTATTAATGTTGTAACCGTGATTCTTCCCATGGTTAATACTATAAAAAACCTGTATTTTTACCACACTTATAACTATGATTAACTGTATTCTGGCATTAATGGCCTGAACGATTGTAAATCTAGGTACTAACATTTGTAGAAAACAACCATGAATATACATAAAAATCTATACCACTGAATAATATATACTCACATATGCATATGGTAGAACCAGTTACATACACACCAATCAATATTTCATAGAAGTAGATACATATCTCATGCTAGCTGCAAATAGTCAATAACATACAATATTTAGAGTAACAAACATATATGTATCTCATATAGAATACTGTTAACACCAAATTTCGTACCAATCAAATATGAAGAAGCAGAAGCTTTAAAGCCGAAAGGGTAAAGGGATTTCGGACAACGAAACCAGGTTTTTGGAGGAAAGAGTGAATCTAAGGAGTTACCGAAAGCAGAGTCCGAGAGCCAACAACAGAGCCACAGGGAAAAGGGAAAAGCTGAAAGCAGATACCAGCAGCCAAGAAGAATCAGAACACAACAATATCGGTCCAATACCAACAGCTGAAGGTTGAAAGTAGTATTGAAGATTCTAAAAGGTCATGATAGAGGAAAGCTCAAAATCGATACGGAAAAAGAAAATACTGAAAAGATAATGCCGACACTAAAATGGTCAAAGAATAGCAATTTCGTAAGCATTACACCTGATACCGAAAGCAGGTGATGAGAGGATTACCAAGAGCATGCAATTTGAAACATAAGGAGAAGGAGGAAAGAACCTACCGATACCTACTTGGTACTGATGCCAACACTACATCTTCGGCATCACCGGAAGGTATTCCGAAAACCTACCTTTATAACTAAAGACGAGTACATGTGTCGGAAGTAAAAACCGGTGCCCTTTTGCCACTATCAAAGATTCAATAATCCATTGCTTAAGCTGAGAGTTATAGACGTAGGCCGAAACCAGGGGTCTCGAAACCGAAAGCCACCGATGCGAAGCTCTCAAATTCCGAGAACAAACTATTGGAATGTACGACACCGGAACCACTCCCGAGAGTCAAGATTGATATTTCGAAGGCAAAGAAGCATTCATGAAGACATTTGATTGCAAGAAAGGTGGCCGAAATCTTTCTGTCGGAACCGAAGTTCACAAGAACGGCCGAAACCTTGTTTTCGCATCCAAAAAGGGCTTTTACCGAGTCCATAATATAAAGGGGGCCAATACGCCTATAAATAAGACCCCTGGGGTCTCATTTTGTGGACCGAATTCTCATTCATCATTCTTTCTCTCATGTTCTAGAGAGCAAACTCTAATTTGTAAATCAATTTGGGGATTTCTTATGTAACCTCCTCTATGAATAAAATCAACAAATCCTTTAAATTGGACATAGGTTCAAGTCGAACCGAAGCACTATAAATTGTGTGTTCTTACTTTTTCCGCATACTATATTGTTCTTTAATATATTTCTATACATATTCTGCTATGCTATTGATTACCAAATACCTTTGCACAAGCCGTTAGGTTGTTAACAACCTAACGCTCACTTCACGATATAAAGCCTTTCCGCACCAACCTCTTCCTAAGTCCTAAATCACTAAATACCCTACAACAAGCTTCCTACCTTGTAACAAGCCTAGGTAACTCTTCTTCAAGCTGTTTAGCTTCCTCACTTGTGTTGTGCTTAGGAAACCCCTATCCCAATGTAACTGTTGGTCCTCGAGTTGCAGAAGCGTGATACTCGCCTCTTGAGGGAAGCGTAACTAATCTTCGGACTTAAGACCTTGATATCTAGGAATCAGTGAGCTAACTCAAGCTAGTAGGAATTGAGTAGTCCTTTTTTCCCTTTAGTTCATTTCCATAGTCCTATCTCCAGTGTTAACGAAAAATATCGTTAATATTTTGGTGCTAGAAGGAGGGCCTGAACCTCAGATTCCTATTCCTACCTTTAACCCTTTAAGTAACCTTGTCACGTTTCTAACTGTTGTTCCTTCTCTGATTGTACTAAGCTTTGAAGAAGCAAGAATATAGATAAAGAGTCTCAATAAATAAAATATGAAGATCGATCAACCCCTTGAAGCATCATTGATCCAAGCTATTTAAAGATTAGTGTAGCCTTGAATCTCCAACCTTGTTCCCTATACTTTCTCCTCGAACCTTCATTTTTACTCACCTTCGTCCCTATCTTAAACCTTTAGTCATAGGGCCTTCACCCTCGTTATCGTTTCCATCGTAAGAGGAACTCTCAATACCTATTGAAAATGGTTAGACCAAGAAAGAATCATAAGCAATATTTTAGTGCATCATCTAGCCTAGAAGATGGTATACTCCCAGACTTCAACTTGGTAGGTTTGGAAGCCGGGGAACCATTAAGCCCAATGAAAGGAATGAGTTATGAGTTGGAAGTATTGCATTTAGCTTCACAAATTGATGTTGCAAGGAGGCCGATTAAAAAGAATATATTCAAAAGGTCTCCCGAAGCAAAACCTTATGAAATAGAGTCAAGGACGATAAAACCTCAAGGATTTAATACTCAAGTTAGTACTACACCGAACGTACAGGACATTCCAGTCATGCAAGGAAGCAACCACCTATTAAAAGAAGTAGATGGTTTGAAAGAAAGCGAGAGCCCCACATTGTCTGAAGATGAAAGATTGTTTGGAATCACCCTCTCCAATGAGATAATGACAGTTAAAACCCCATTCGACATGAGAATACCAGAACTTCTATATGATGGGACTACGGACCCTGAGAAACACCTTTCTCTCTTTGAAAGTTATATGAGTTTGTATAATACTCCTGAAGAACTTCGATGCAAGATATTCTTAACAACTCTTTGTAAAAGATCCAACGAATGATGCAGACATCACTACGGCCCAGTCTTTACAACCTGGAGACAACTATCTACTGCCTTTAGCAAAGAATTCCATGTGTGGAAGGATCCAACAATTAGTATTTACGATCTAACCATCATTGAACAGAGACTCGAAGAATCACTCGATGGTTATTTGAAAAGATTTCATACAGAGTCACTCAAAATAAAAGGAGCAACTGACAGAGAAAAGCTTATAGTTGTGCATTCAGGATTGCTCATACCTGCACCCTTCTGATAGGATATTATCTTAGATGAATGCGAAAGCTTAGATGACTTTTATGCTAGAGCTGATGAGTTCGTTCATATGGAAAGGATACTCAACACAAAGAAAAGCTTAGAGCAGGATCTAAAGTTAGAAAAGCCCATATCCGATCTCTCATCAAATGATCCCACAAAGCCAAATAGGGAGAAAGGCTATTGTTCATACCACAGGGTAGGATGTCACAAAACTAACCAATGTCGAGGTTTGACAAAAAGAATATGTAACAAAAGGTAAGAAGAGCCCACTTTAGAAGCACTGAAAAGTGACAAGAAAGGATAATGGTCAAAGACACCTCCGAAAGGGATTAAAATCCAACAATAAGTTTTTTGTTTCAAATACTTGTTTTGTTTAGTCATTTCAGTTTGCTTCTTATTTGTAGTCAAACAAATATTAATGTAATTTCGAGTGCTATTACAGGTAAAAAACCAAACCTTATGCAGGCTCATGCATACAACGAAAGGTTAAATGGAAGCACTTAAAGAAACGCAATACATGAATGAATATACAACAAAGTTATCAATCAAAGACAAGCTTCGATGGAAGATGTTCATACAAAACATGCAACAAAGGAATGATTATGCACTCTTCATATCTCGGCTTAAATAAGATTCTTCAAAATCTTATCTCCCTTTTTTCAGAATTCCATGAACTTTGTCAAAAATGTTGTATTGACATACTTAAATGCTTCAATGAAAGGTGTGGAACCTGCCCCTAATAAAGGATATCAATAAAGCCTTTATAAGAGAAGGCACAACAAAAAAAGTTTTGAAGGGAGAAGCTACAACAAACAAAGCTTTCGGAGGGAGAAGCTACATCAACAAAGCTTCCAGAGAGAGAAGCGCCAACAAACGCAACCTCCCAGAAGAGGAGCGTCAAACAAAGCTTCCAGAGAGAGAAGTGCCAACAAACACAACCTCCTAGAAAAGGAGCGTCAAACAAAGCTTCCAGAGAGAGGAGCCACAACAAACAAAAGCGTGCAGAGGTAGAACACCTAGAAGCTTCCAAGAAGAGAAGAAACATCTCCTACGATGGAGTGCCTATCAAGTAGGGCCATAAATACTTGCATCTCTAGCAATAGAGTGCCCTATAGAGGGGCTTAAATATACCTACATCTCCGGTTATTGGAGTTTCCCTTTATGAGGGTGCTAGTTAAGCATCTACCCATAAGGGGACCTATGTCGCTCTCTTAGAGAGCGTTCATTCATTTGCAAATATTGGGGTTAGTATTAAGTTTAGGCGTTAGATGCCCAACAGCCAGATAATCAAAGGGAACTTCTCGTTGAATGGTTGATAACTGTTTGATCTAACGGAACATCTTGTTGAACAACTGCGGATTAAGATAGCCAAACGGAACTGCCTGCTGAATGGCTAAATGATGAAACGATTGAACGAAACTATTGCTGAAGGATCAAATGGTTTGAAACTGAATGGAACTACTACTGAACTATTTGGTTTAGAATAGGATTAGTTTATTTTCGAAAGCAGTCCTCTACCTATGTATCTGAGAGGTTATTCCTCGCGATATTTATGACTCTTTCGCTCGTCCGATTTCTCTGAGCCAAACTCCGAGGAATCTATGGATGGTTTAATATTAATTTGTTACTCTCGCTGATATTAAAATTATTTAGCATTGTGCACACAAATAAACTCTAGTCAATGATGATACTTCTATTTGATAACTTCTTAATGGTATTTGGTAATTCTTCTAAATGTTCCTTAGCATGATATGCTTTTTTGTATATGTTCTATTTGAAGTTTAATTTATAAATATGATGTATACTCACCCGAGTGCGAACCTCGGGAATTTGCATGGTTCCTGCTTCCATTTTACCCGAGCATGAGTCTTGGTGTCTTTTTTATTTTTAGATATAAAAGTTGATTTTTCATGTACCAAGTATAAGTCTTGGGGCTTTCAGTATGATTTTTGGTTTGAGTTTACCCAAGTATAATCCTCGGGCTTTCTATATGATTTTTGATTTATACTTACCTAAGTATGAGTCTTGGGGATTTCAGTATGATTTCTGGTTTATGTTTACCCAAGTATGAGCCTTGGGCTTTCTATATGATTTTTGATTTATACTTACCTAAGTATGAGTCTTGGGGCTTTCAGTATGATTTCTGGTTTATGTTTACCCAAGTATGAGCCTCAGGCTTTCTTGATTTATGCTTACCCAAGTATGAGTCTTGGGGCTTTCTGTATGATTTCTGGTTTAAGTTTACCCAAGTATGAGCCTCGGGCTTTCTATATGATTTTTTGATTCATGCTTACCCAAGTGTGAGTCTTGGGGTTTCTGTATGATTTTTGGTTTCTGCTTACCTGAGTATGAGTCTCAGGGTTTTTGTAAGAGTTTCTGATTTCAATTTATCTGAGCATGAGTCTCGGGATTTCTGACTTCCTATTTACCCGAGCATGAGTCTCGGGGTTTCTACTAATTACAGATGGGAATTTGTAATATCTGATTTTCTATTTATAGGTTTTCATTTTCCCATCACATTCAGGTTTTTGAATTCCTATTGCATGAAATCATGTTTAAAACTTAAACTTTCATTCCTCGGCATTTCCCTATTTCCAAATAGGATGTTAATTTCTTTCTATCATATTCACATATGAAGTTCGAATATATCGATATTGTTCCTAGATAAAAGTTATTAGCGTAGAACACAAATAGATACTATGGAGCCACCATCCGAATGTTTCCAACAAGGATTATGATTTCACAACACTTTGCACATGAGGTTTTCTAAACTCATAGCACCTTTACGCCTAAAATTTGCTACCATGAATTATGGTCAAAATTATGTTAAACACATCGTAAATCTCAAACATTGTGCAAGTAATATCATTTTTATTAATACATCATGCTTACTAATAGTGAGCTTCTTATAACCTATGGAAAATATCCAAATATAAACTTTTCGATTTTCCATTTTACATTTCTAATGGAGAATTCTTGATAGCAGAATGTTTAGATAACAATACTAAGTCCTTCAGCTAGCATTGCTAGAATAATGCTGAACTTTAAATCATAAAATTCCACATGAATGCATATTGCCTTTCGCACACTGGGGTTCATAGCTCGCAAGTTATATTCAAACTATCTCCACTAGCAAAGTTGATGTCCCCTATCGCATTAATACTATGGGAAATACGGAATTTGTACCAATTTTTTTTATGAAAATTCTTGAGTGATAGGCAAGTTGTACAGGAATCACAAGAATTTGTTCTAAAGAACAAAAACTTCTTCATACGGAGGGTGGGGGGGAGGGCTATCTGTTAACACCAAATTTCATACCAATCAAATATAAAGAAGCGGAAGCTTTAAAGTAGAAAGGGTAAAGGGATTTCGGACAACGAAACCGGGTTTGTGGGGGAAAAGAGTGAATCTAAGGACTTACAGAAAGCAGAGTTCGAGAGCTAACAACAGAGCCACATGGAAAAAGGGAAAAGCCAAAAGTATATACAGGAAGCCAAGAGGAATTAAAACATAACAATATCGGTCCAATACCGACAGTTGAAGGTAGAAAGTAGTATTGAAGATTCCGAAAGGTCATGACGGAGGAAAGCACAAGATCGATATGGAAAAAGAAAATACCGGCAAGATAATGTCGACACTAAAAGGGGCACAGAGTATCAATTCCGGAAGCATTACACCTGATACCGGAAGCTGGTGACAAGAGGATTACCGAGAGCATGTAATCTGAAACTTAAGCAGAAGGAGGAAAGAGCCCACCGATACCTACTTGGTACAGACACAAACACTAAGAAGCATCTTCAACATCACCGGGAGGTATTCTGAAAACATACCTTTATAACTAAAGATGAATACATGAGCCAGAAGTAAAAACCGTGGCCCTTTACTGCTACCAAAGATCCCATAATCCATTGCTTAAGACGAGAGTTATAGAGGCGGAACGAAACCAAGGGTCCCGAAACCGAAAGCCACCAAGGCCAAGATCTCAAATTCCGAGAACAAACTACTGGAAGGTACGACACCGGAACAACTCCCGAGAGTCCAAGGTTGATATTCCGAAGGCAAAGAAGCATCCATGAAGACATTTGATAGAAAGAAATGCAGACGAAAACTTTCTACCGGAACAAAAGTTCATAAGAACGGCCAAAACTTTGTTTCCGCATTCAAAAAGGGCTTCTGCTGAGTCCACAACAGAAGGGGGACCAATATGCCTATAAATAAGACCCTAAGGGTCTCATTTTGTGGATCGAATTCTCATTCCTCAATCTTTCTCTCATATTCTAGAGAGCAAACCCTAATTTGTAAATCAATTTGGGGATTTCTTATGTAACCTCCTCTATGAATAAAATCATCAAAGCCCTTCAAGTGGATGTAGGTTCAAGTCGAACCAAACCACTATAAATTTTGTGTTCTTACCTTTTTCGCATACTGTATTGTTCTTCAATATATTTCTATACGTATTCTGTTATGCTATTGATTACCAAAATACCTTTGCACAAGCCGTTAGGTTGCTAACAACCTGACGCTTACTTCACGATATAAGCCTTTCTACACTAACCTCTTTCCATGTTTTAAATCACATCATACCCTTCAGCAAGCTTCCTACCCCGTAGCAAGCCTAGGTGACCCTTCTGCAAGCTATTTAGCTTCCTCACTCGTGTTGTGCTTAGGAAACCCCTATCCCAAGGTAACTGTTGGTCCTTGAGTTGCAGAAGTGTGATACTTGCCCATTGAGGGAAGAGTAACTAATATTCGGACTTAAGACCTTGATATCTAGAAATCGGTGAACTAACTCAAGCTAGTAGGAATTTAGTAGTCCTTTTTCCTGCTTAGGTTCATTTCCATAGACCTATTGTAACAACCCGTATTTCGATAACATGTTAAGACGAGAATCAAGGCAGAATTTAATTTTTAAATTCTGAATCAAGTAAAACGGGCTATGCCATTGCGTTCGTCTCGGAAAAATACGCGAAATAGAGTCTGAGTTTTCGAGAATCGGAGTCCGTATGACCAAGTTATGGTCCGACGAAGTTTTCAGAAAATTCAAGTTCAAAAACGAGTTCTAATTTCGAAAATTAGGGGTGGAAGGCTAGGCGGGAAAAATTCCCGCCAGGCTCCCCAAGTCGACAGCCCTATCGACTTGGGAGTCGACATGGCTTGACCCAAGTCGACAGCCCTGTCGACTTGGGGGTCGACTTATGGTGGCCGGGCAGTTTTGCCTGGTGCACCTATTTTCTGTCTTGGCTAGGTTTTTGGGCCTGGTTTGAAATATGATGGTTCAGGTTGGTCCTAGGGTTAATCTAAGGGTCCTAACTAATCCTAATCTCTATAAATAAGCCCCTAACCCTCTCCTAAATCCTCATTATCCATTCATGCAACTAAACTATGGCAAAATTGCTCCTCTCATGGCCTCCACTCAAAATCCTAGCCTCCACTTCATTTCTATGAGAGGTTTCATGATCATGTGAGTATTAGAGAGTCCCTATGTTAGTATGAGAGCTTCTCAAGTTGATTTCAAGGCTAAAGCTTTGACCTTTGTTCATCAAGATGGGTTTTTTTTTATTGATTTGGAGCTTTCATCTTTGGGTTTTTGAATGATGGCATGCATAGGCTTTGTCTCAATCTTTAATTTAATCGATTTGTGCCTTCATAGCAATGTAAGCCCTTTCCCTACTCTTAGATATTAACTATGAAGTTAAATGTTCATGTTGCAAGTTTGGGTTTGATCATTGAGTATGATACATGCTATCATGTCATGCAAGTTTATGAAGTCATTATCTTGATCTTGTGGGCTAAAAGCCACAACCTTTATGTTGAAATGTTGCATTATGCAACATGAGAACCCTCATAACCTTTATGTCAACTTGCATATGAAGTCATAACCCTTATATGATGATATATGCGAGTTACTAGTCATCATTCCATGTCTTTTGTCACCATGGTTCGCTTATGTGCCAAGTTTGGGTTTATGCATGTTTTTGAGGCTTAAGAATGTAACATGCAAGCTAATGAACACATTTGTGCCTCATTTGCCACCATGATTAACTTGTGGCTTAATATCCATTTTTGTCATGCCTTTGCCAAGTCTCTTCTTTTAATCCATTACGTTGTTGCGAACGTATATGCGAGTTTAAAAGCGTTGGGTTATGTTATGGGTAATTTCTAGTGACATGAAAATATAACTTGAAAACATGACTTGAAATATAACATGGAAGTTGACATGTAAGTATGCTTGAAAATATGGAATTGGGAATTTACCTATTAAGTTAGGTCTACCCAAATCCTTGAAAACTTGTAATATGTGTTGGAAACATAATGGACATGACACTTAGATAATATAAGTGTGGACAACTCGAGGTTGGGATTGAGTTTGCAACGTAAAACTACCCGGAACCGACCGGCCTAACTAGTAGTTGAAAACAATAGGACCCAATGTGAGAAGTTGGTCATGTTGTGCTTGAACCCGAGGTTAGACCAAGTTGTGGTTTAAAGCTACCCGGAACCGACCGGCTTAACTAGTAACCACAACAAAGTCTAATGTGAGAGGTTGAGGTGCATTAAGTAATTAATGCCACATGATAGGGTTAAGTTAATTTGATTAATGACTCTTAACCAAATATGACATGGACAAATGGGTTAAGTAATTTGATTAGGCTAATGATACTTAACAAAACATGACAAAGTTGGGTAGGTTAAGTAACTTGATTTGCCTAATGACACTTAACCATTTTTTATACGACTAGTGGACGGGGTTAAGTTAACCAACACTTAATCAATCCAACACGATAATTTGGTAGGGTTAAGTAAGTTTTCTTAATGACACTTAACCGAAAAATACAGTTAATGGATGGGGTTAAGATTAGACTCAACTAGTCTAAACATGGAAATTAGATGGGGTTAAGTTAGCCTAGACTTAATTAATCTCACTTGGCAGTTTAATAGGGTTAAGTTAAACACTTAACTAATCTAACATGATGATTTGATGTGGTTAAGTGACCTATACTTAACCAATCTAACTCGTTAATTTATTGAGGTTAAGTTAACCTATACTTAACCAATCTAACGTGAAAACATGATAAGGCTAGGTCACGAATCGCTTAAATACGCTAGACCGATTTGACTCAGTAATTTGATAGGGTCAAGTTAATATATACTTAACCAACTTGAGCATGGTTTGTAGGGTTAAGTCTTGAACTTGGATACTTAGCCAATTTTGACATGATTTGTAGACGTGTTAAGTCATGAACTTAAGTGACACTTAATCCATTATGTAAACCCTAGTTCTGAGGATTAGGTGGATAACCGTAGTTAACAAGGATAACGGGAACAAGGCTAAGTGGTAAACCTTAGTTGAAGAATAACTAAGTAATAATTCTTAGTCAAGGAAATTTAGACCAGTTCATAGATAGATGAGGAACCTGATACGGTAGGTCATCGTTTAAGTATACGAGTAGGAGCAGGTATCTGATTTAGATAAAGGCTCCAGCGAACTGGGTAACGAAGCAGCGGCTTCGGGGAACGGGAGGATATTCTTGGTATCCCTCTATGAGCTGCCAGGTGATCATACTAGGCTCATGAGAGGTTAATGTCTGCGTTAGAAGAACCAAGAGTATGCCTTGGTTGCTATACGAGCGACCTAAAGACGGGGATGGATAGGGGATAGTCGACGATACACGGTCGTACCCTAGATAGCATTTCGTTTGGCTACCTACCATCTTTGGTCAAGCGTGTACGTACGGAAAGGCAGAGAACACCCAAAAGACCATAATTGCTATCTAATTATGGTTGCGGTAGGGCTAGGATTGTGGGTTGGCCAGTAGTGTGTTCTCATACAGGATTTATCCTGTCTTGTCTTTCACTAGTTAAGGGAGTGGTCTCGTGGGACCATAGCCACGTATAGAAAAACAAACCTTAGCATCTGCATCGACAGATAAATCGAAAGCTCCCGACCAAGTCCCGTATTTCCTGATCTGCCCTGTGACAGGACTCGGATGGCACGATGTGATACATGTGCATACAGTCATGGAAAAACGATTCACGATGAATGCGTGGGAAAAAGGGCGCGGTTGACGGTTAGCGTAATTCCTAGTGGCCCTGGGTGGTTGAACCAAAACCGAGATACGAAAACGTGCAATAGGTAAGCATAATCCCTAGTAGTCCTAGGTAGCATAAGTCCTAGTTGTACAAACGATGATTCATGTTGAAAGACCCTAGTTAGATATAGGGTGACAGCCCAAAACGATCTTAAGGATCATGGAACTATGTTAAAGTAGTATAGAATCTCATGGGAAAGCCCGTATGGTCTACGGCAAGGGACTGAATATTTACATGGAATAAAACATACGAGTTGAGTAACCTATTTATGCGATATATTAGGTTGACATGGACCATTACACGACTTTTGAGTAAGGGTCATTCATGGTTAACACATGATACGGTGGGGATACTAGTACGGTAGGTGCAGGGCTAAAAGACAGGATAGATACCATGGGATGTTATACGTGATAGATATCTTGGGGATATTATACTTGATAGGAACCTGACGATGGGATACCTTGTTTTATCTTGACATCGTAATTTATCATGACACCTTAGTTTATCTGAGTTCAGTAGTTCATCCTGTTATTTTGATTTAGCT
The DNA here is from genome assembly GCA_030737875.1 of Allium sativum. Taxonomy (NCBI): domain Eukaryota; kingdom Viridiplantae; phylum Streptophyta; class Magnoliopsida; order Asparagales; family Amaryllidaceae; genus Allium; species Allium sativum. Next base: position 666,192,560 of record CM060923.1, read on the forward strand.
TATCTATCTTGTCATCATGCTTATGTTCATCTCAGTTTCTCATGTCAGTTAACTTTACTAGTTTTTATGCTGATAGTAGATAGGGCTTACTCAGTCTTTTTGACTGACCCGTTTTGTTTCGCCTCTTTTCTTCCGTTTCCCCCCAGGTTACAGGGAGGAAATACTGTTGTTTAGTTCGGACTTCTTCTGCTTGAAGGTCATCATGGATGGCTTGGACTTTTCTTGGCTATGGCTACTTTACTGTTTTTACATGGGGAATAATTTATGAAAAAGTTTTTATGCTTCTTTACTATTGCAAGACAGGTTTTGATGTACTCTGATGTAAAAGGCTTTAGACCTTAATTATTAATGTTTATGAAAGTTCGATTTTACTTCCGCTATTTTATATGTTCTGTCTTGTGATATTTCTGTGCATGTTTATCAATAATGCCCCTCTAAAGCTAGTGCATTCCTTTGCGAGTGACCCTAACAGAGGCGGGGTGTTACACGTGGTATCAGAGCAGAAGGTTACCAGATTGGGCAAAAGTTTTTAAAGACCTTCTGAAAACTATTTGAAAATCGTTTATAAAGAAGCATTTTTCAAGAAAATTTTCTTTTAAAAGAAAAAGGCTATTCCCCAGAGGCCATTAGCACTATCCTTGTTTCCTTAATTGAATCTCTTTTTCCTTTCTCTCCTCCATCTGTAGTCACAGTGGTTTTAACTGCGACTAGTCTTTTCTATCTACGAAAGTGCTTTCCATACAATGGATGTGGTTCTCGAGAGACCAGTGGCCGCGTTATAAGAAAGGATAGTGAGAAAGAGGATAAAGGATACGAGCTTAAGGATGAGCAACTTGTGGGTATGGCTTAGTCCTCAAAGGAGGGAGAAAGATGAACAATGAAACCCATGACGAGAAAGTACCTTTGGCATGGTAAAACGGGGCGGATAGTTAAGTATTATGGGACAAGGACAAGATCATCGGGAGGGCAATAGTATGCTCTCATTTCTAGGGTACCTCGGAAGGAGGGTGACGATCTTGTTAAAGGTTTAGCTTTTCTTCTCTATCATCCCGTTAGGGCTTCGTTTTTGGTATCATTTAAGTCTGCTTCGATAATTGAGTCTCTGCACCTTAAGTACTAGGGTAATAGAGAATCCCATTTTTGTCTCAAAGTCCTATTGGAGAATCAGTCCATTTATACATGACTTGTTTGGATTTGAGAATGTCTATGCCAAGTGTTGAATTTGGAAATAATGCTTATATTTATAAGCTATGGATGGATTCTAGGGATGAAGTGGTTATCCAGTAGGGGGTGCCACTCTCGGTTTTGATAGAAGGGTAGTTAGACCTTTTGACTAGCCTTGGTAATACCCTCGAATTATCGTGTAACCTTTTTGAGGTTCTGTCATGACTAGTTACTTAGAATCCCTTGATGCCTTTATTGGAAATTTGAAGCCCGATCGAGGGGTGTTCGCCGATAAGACGGATGGTTTACTTCATTTATGCATGGGTTATAGAGGTCACCCTAGTAAGTGCGCTTGATAACCTGGTTGACATCTGTTTACTTTCAAGAGAAAGTTCTTCTACATGGAATACCTTATAGTATATAAACGAGATCCAAGATTCACTAGTGAATTTTGGAAAGCTTGCATGAGATCATGAGTACGCAGTCATGTTTGCGCCAAGTATTCTAGGAAAAGGATAAATGCAAGTGGAATGAGTGGCGACGAAGAAATGAGTTCCATCTCATGTTATGGAAACAGGAAATAGGAAGCTACGAAATCGCGAAGTTAAAAGACGGTCAAGGCACAAAAGAATTAAGCTCAAGGAAATACGACTCTGATGGTCAAAGACTAGATACGCGCATGATACCTCTTTTTGGGAGTATATCCTTGATCCCTGTTTTCTGTAGAGCTTACTTGTAGGCTATCTTTTGTGGACATCTTCTTGGTCCTATTTTCTGTTACAAACCCCGTAAGGAGTTTGTCTTGTTTATCTTCTCGACCCTGTTTCAGGGAATCCTAGGTAGAACCCTATGGATGTAAACATGTACTTGAAACATGTTATGATTGATATGGTTGCAAGTGGTTGCTCGTGGATGTGCGAATACACATTAGATACTAGCTCGACTCGGTCACATTTCATATTGCATATGCACGAGTATTTATACTTGTTTATGGATGAAATCGAATGTATTATCATGCGGTTGTTGCATATGAATAAATGATTGTGCACGCATATAGTATATATATGACTAGGACTATTTGCATACATGTTGGATTCATGGCACTATACATATTTTGCATTAGAAAGATTATTCAGGCCTGATCATTAGCATTAGCTAAGGAACATGTACACACACGTTTTGCATATATTCATACAACATTAGAAATCATCTAAGGACAATGGTTGCTTGTGGATGATGTTTTAAGTAGATGAATGATGGATGGTAGGATATGTTCTTCCTAACTTGGAGATTTCGGGGACGAAATCCTAAAAGGTGGGGAGAATGTAACAACCCGTATTTCGATAACATGTTAAGACGAGAATCAAGGCAGAATTTAATTTTTAAATTCTGAATCAAGTAAAACGGGCTATGCCATTGCGTTCCTCTCGGAAAAATACGCGAAATAGAGTCTGAGTTTTCGAGAATCGGAGTCCGTATGACCAAGTTATGGTCCGATGAAGTTTTCAGAAAATTCAAGTTCAAAAACGAGTTCTAATTTCGAAAATTAGGGGTGGAAGGCTAGGCGGGAAAAATTCCCGCCAGGCTCCCCAAGTCGACAGCCCTGTCGACTTGGGAGTCGACATGGCTTGACCCAAGTCGACAGCCCTGTCGACTTGGGGGTCGACTTATGGTGGCCGGGCAGTTTTGCCTGGTGCACCTATTTTCTGTCTTGGCTAGGTTTTTGGGCCTGGTTTGAAATCTGATGGTTCAGGTTGGTCCTAGGGTTAATCTAAGGGTCCTAACTAATCCTAATCTCTATAAATAAGCCCCTAACCCTCTCCTAAATCCTCATTATCCATTCATCCAACTAAACTATGGCAAAATTGCTCCTCTCATGGCCTCCACTCAAAATCCTAGCCTCCACTTCATTTCTATGAGAGGTTTCATGTTCATGTGAGTATTAGAGAGTCCCTATGTTAGTATGAGAGCTTCTCAAGTTGATTTCAAGGCTAAAGCTTTGACCTTTGTTCATCAAGATGGTTTTTTTTATTGATTTGGAGCTTTCATCTTTGGGTTTTTGAATGATGGCATGCATAGGCTTTGTCTCAATCTTTAATTTAATCGATTTGTGCCTTCATAGCAATGTAAGCACTTTCCCTACTCTTAGATATTAACTATGAAGTTAAATGTTCATGTTGCAAGTTTGGGTTTGATCATTGAGTATGATACATGCTATCATGTCATGCAAGTTTATGAAGTCATTATCTTGATCTTGTGGGCTAAAAGCCACAACCTTTATGTTGAAATGTTGCATTATGCAACATGAGAACCCTCATAACCTTTATGTCAACTTGCATATGAAGTCATAACCCTTATATGATGATATATGCGAGTTACTAGTCATCATTCCATGTCTTTTGTCACCATGGTTCGCTTATGTGCCAAGTTTGGGTTTATGCATGTTTTTGAGGCTTAAGAATGTAACATGCAAGCTAATGAACACATTTTTGCCTCATTTGCCACCATGATTAACTTGTGGCTTAATATCCATTTTTGTCATGCCTTTGCCAAGTCTCTTCTTTTAATCCATTACGTTGTTGCGAACGTATATGCGAGTTTAAAAGCGTTGGGTTATGTTATGGGTAATTTCTAGTGACATGAAAATATAACTTGAAAACATGACTTGAAATATAACATGGAAGTTGACATGTAAGTATGCTTGAAAATATGGAATTGGGAATTTACCTATTAAGTTAGGTCTACCCAAATCCTTGAAAACTTGTAATATGTGTTGGAAACATAATGGACATGACACTTAGATAATATAAGTGTGGCCAACTCGAGGTTGGGATTGAGTTTGCAACGTAAAACTACTCGGAACCGACCGGCCTAACTAGTAGTTGCAAACAATAGGACCCAATGTGAGAAGTTGGTCATGTTGTGCTTGAATCCGAGGTTGGACCAAGTTGTGGTGTAAAGCTACCCGGAACCGACCGGCTTAACTAGTAACCACAACAAAGTCTAATGTGAGAGGTTGAGGTGCATTAAGTAATTAATGCCACATGATAGGGTTAAGTTAATTTGATTAATGACTCTTAACCAAATGTGACATGGACAAATGGGTTAAGTAATTTGATTAGGCTAATGATACTTAACAAAACATGACAAAGTTGGGTAGGTTAAGTAACTTGATTTTCCTAATGACACTTAACCATTTTTTATACGACTAGTGGACGGGGTTAAGTTAACCAACACTTAATCAATCCAACACGATAATTTGGTAGGGTTAAGTAAGTTTTCTTAATGACACTTAACCGAAAAATACAGTTAATGGATGGGGTTAAGATTAGACTCAACTAGTCTAAACATGGAAATCGGATGGGGTTAAGTTAGCCTAGACTTAATTAATCCCACTTGGCAGTTTAATGGGGTTAAGTTAAACACTTAACTAATCTAACATGATGATTTGATGTGGTTAAGTGACCTATACTTAACCAATATAACTCGTTAATTTATTGAGGTTAAGTTAACCTATACTTAACCAATCTAACGTGAAAACATGATAAGGCTAGGTCACGAATCGCTTAAATACGCTTGACCGATTTGACTCAGTAATTTGATAGGGTCAAGTTAATATATACTTAACCAAATTGAGCATGGTTTGTAGGGTTAAGTCTTGAACTTGGATACTTAGCCAATTTTGACATGATTTGTAGACGAGTTAAGTCATGAACTTAAGTGACACTTAATCCATTATGTAAACCCTAGTTCTGAGGATTAGGTGGATAACCGTAGTTAACAAGGATAACGGGAACAAGGCTAAGTGGTAAACCTTAGTTGAAGAATAACTAAGTAATGATTCTTTGTCAAGGAAATTTAGACCAGTTCATAGATAGATGAGGAACCTGATACGGTAGGTCATCGTTTAAGTATACGAGTAGGAGCAGGTATCTGATTTAGATAAAGGCTCCAGCGAACTGGGTAACGAAGCAGCGGCTTCGGGGAACGTGAGGATATTCTTGGTATCCCTCTATGAGCTGCCAGGTGATCATACAAGGCTCATGAGAGGTTAAGGTCTGCGTTAGAAGAACCAAGAGTATGCCTTGGTTGCTATACGAGCGACCTAAAGACGGGGATGGATAGGGGATAGTTGACGATATACGGTCGTACCCTAGATAGCATTTCGTCAGGCTACCTACCATCTTTGGTCAAGCGTGTACGTACGGAAAGGCAGAGAACACCCAAAAGACCATAATTGCTATCTAATTATGGTTGCGGTAAGGCTAGGATTGTGGGTTGGCCAGTAGTGTGTTCTCATACAGGATTTATCCTGTCTTGTCTTTCACTAGTTGAGGGAGTGGTCTCGTGGGACCATAGCCACGTATAGAAAAACAGACCTTAGCATCTGCATCGGCAGATAAATCGAAAGCTCCCGACCGAGTCCCGTATTTCCTGATCTGCCCTGTGACAGGACTCGGATGGCACGATGTGATACATGTGCATACAGTCATGGAAAAACGATTCACGATGAATGCGTGGGAAAAAGGGCGCGGTTGACGGTTAGCATAATTCCTAGTGGCCCTGGGTGGTTGAACCAAAACCGAGATACGAAAACGTGCAATAGGTAAGCATAATCCCTAGTAGTCCTAGGTAGCATAAGTCCTAGTTGTACAAACGATGATTCATGTTGAAAGACCCTAGTTAGATATAGGGTGACATCCCAAAACGATCTTAAGGATCATGGAACTATGTTAAAGTAGTATAGAATCTCATGGGAAAGCCCGTATGGTCTACGGCAAGGGACTGAACATTTACATGGAATAAAACATACGAGTTGAGTAACCTATTTATGCGATATATTAGGTTGACATGGACCATTACACGACTTTTGAGTAAGGTTCATTCATGGTTAACACATGATACGGTGGGGATACTAGTACGGTAGGTGCAGGGCTAAAAGACAGGATAGATACCATGGGATGTTATACGTGATAGATATCTTGGGGATATTATACTTGATAGGAACCTGACGATGGGATACCTTGTTTTATCTTGACATCGTAATTTATCATGACACCTTAGTTTATCTGAGTTCAGTAGTTCATCCTGTTATTTTGATTTAGCTTATCTATCTTGTCATCATGCTTATGTTCATCTCAGTTTCTCATGTCAGTTAACTTTACTAGTTTTTATGCTGATAGTAGATAGGGCTTACTCAGTCTTTTTGACTGACCCGTTTTGTTTCGCCTCTTTTCTTCCGTTCCCCCCCCCCAGGTTACAGGGAGGAAATATTGTTGTTTAGTTCGGACTTCTTCTGCTTGAAGGTCATCATGGATGGCTTGGACTTTTCTTGGCTATGGCTACTTTGCTGTTTTTACTTGGGGAATAATTTATGAAAAAGTCTTTATGCTTCTTTACTATTGCAAGACAGGTTTTGATGTACTCTGATGTAAAAGGCTTTAGACCTTAATTATTAATGTTTATGAAAGTTCGATTTTACTTCCGCTATTTTATATGTTCTGTCTTGTGATATTTCTGTGCATGTTTACCAATAATGCCCCTCTAAAGCTAGTGCATTCCTTTGCGAGTGACCCTAGCGGAGGCGGGGTGTTACACCTATCTCTGGTGTTAATGAAAAATATAGTTAACAAATACCAAGTTATATGTTGTCATTAACAAAAATAACAAATTTTAAGACACATCGTCAACGTGTATCTTCTAAATTCAGTCTTGCAACTCTAATGTCTACACCTTTCATCGTCAATGAATCACCATTGTAAGCAAACCTGCAACACTAGATAGGGTAAGTGCAAGTCTAGCATTGAAATTTAAATTGATAAAACTGATGGTTTTCAATATGCTATACATTATACGCAAGTTATATGGTAAGTACATGTTGTATGCTATATGTAGCGGCCATGGTTAAATGCTGCACGTAGCAAGTTATATCGTAAGTGAAATTTTTTGCTTATTTTTTATTGCAATGTAAATGCATGCAGCAACCAAGGTTAAATGTTGTACGTAGCAAGTTGTTTTGCTAGTTATCATCTAAAGGTTTAGAGACATCAGATGATTCATATGTTCAAAATAGTAAGAAAAAAAGAGACACATTAATAAAAAAAATAGTCCTTATTATACGAAAAATCAACTATCCTTGGGAATAATTAAAAGAGGCCATCATTATCATTGACGTACGCAGAAATCCAAATGAGTGCAGGCAAAGAACATAACATTTTTAAGTATAAAATTTCATCACATATACCACTTATAGTATAAATTGTAAGATGCTTGTTAGCCGGGTTTGGTTTAGAATGCCTACCACACTCGGTGCAGGAACCTATACTTTGCAGATGATCCATCTTGCCAAACACTAAGGGAGAGGGAGTATTTGTTGTTGGTGTTGCCTTTGCCTATTTCACTATCATTCTTTCAGAGTTCTACTACGTTTCCTTCTCTAATGCTTACGATTCCAATGGCCTGCAGTATGGGAAGTCTAATATTGGTAGCCCTTACAGCTAATATGTTATATGCATGCATGGAAGAAGTTAAGGTATCTTAGTGTCTGTGTTTTGGGTTTGTTAATGTATGTTTCAGGTTGGAGACTATAATGTGGTATAATATTTAATGATAGCTTCTCTCTACTGTTGCTTGTTCATCAGATTTTGTACATATGATTCTGTGACCATTGTTAAAAAAAATGGCAGTAGGGGCGCCGGACATCGTTTGGCCTGGCCTAGGTACGTCCTTGATCATTATATCATCCAAAGTTAATATATGCATTTCAAACAGTCCTTGAAATAGGTAGGTTTTTGTTTTGAATGCTACCATGGAGTAGAATAGACACAAAATTATTTACGTTCAAGTAAATCAGGTACAACAATGTATATAGGCATAAATCACGGAGTTAAGGACACACAATTCTAGGATACAATGGGACAAATTAAAAAGTTACTATATTAAGATATGTATTTATAGTATAATTTTATCTGCATTTATATCTCATTTGCGTTTTCTTAACAACAACTTATAAACCGAGAGTTGTACATATGTATATAAGCGAAGATAAAAGTAGTCAGCTAAACAATAGATAGCGTGGATGAATGATGGAAATGTATGGTTTGTTGTAATGATAAGCCTCATAAGATCATTTTCGTGTTCAAATCAATCTATGGAAAATAGATGCTAGAATGTTCACGGTACATGTGAACATGTAACTAATAATGTTTCATTTAATTCAAATTGTGGTTCAGTAAAACTATATTATAGTTACAAAATTGTATATAGTGATCTGATTCCTAGTTTAGGTCGCCTAAAGCTAGTGTGACACCCCATGTCCGTTAATGTCACTCTTTAACAGAATGCATTAAGTTCCGTGAAGCGTTATAGGTAAATAGAACAAAATCTCACAAGACAGATATACAAAATAGCAGCGGAAATTTAAAACTTTATTTTTCCAACAGAAAACATCATGGTCTCAAAATCTAGTTACAACATCATACTGAAATACTGGAACAAAATACATCAAATAAAAACATGTCTTTCTCTAAAAACCATCAAAGTACAGAAGTAAAAATCCATACTCTCCATAAGTAGTCATAAACAAGTAGGCAAATAGTTAGAGCGGTACATCGAAGCAAATCCAAATCCAAGCAGAAACAAAAGAGAAACTCCTAGTCAAGCTTGAGTGTTCCCACCCTGAGAACCTAGGGGGCAAGGAAGAGAGAGAAGAGGAAACAAAATGGGTTAGACATAAAGTCTGGCGAGTCCAGTTACTTTGCATATAAATAAGTAAAAGTATCATGATAGGCATATAAACTAGATGAGAGATAACAACATCATATAATAGATATGAACATGATGGACATGATAAATAGAATAAATAGAATATACCATGCTTCTCAAATACACTTCTCTGCACCAATACTAGTATATCATATGTATGATAGGATTAGGAGTCCCCTAAACAGAATGATCCAAAAAGAAACATATTGGTAGACTTAGATGTACTTCTAATAATGGGTTTTACCTCAAACAGGAATAATAGGTACCCCAACAGAAATAACGGGTGTTACCCCAAACAATAATAATGGGAAACTAAACAGGCAGGACTAGATGTGCCCTAATTACTACCCCAATCAATCAGCTCCCTATCCCGTAAATACCCTGCGTTGGCCCCAAAGTAGGATGTATCACTTCCTATAGTGGCAACCCCCAAAAGGACACAGACCTATTTACTGGTGTTATGGCGGCTTATTTTCCCAAGTAAGCCGGACCCATGCACGCACATGAATTCGTCGGAACGCTCCATTAGAACACCTCCACCCAGATAAACCTCTTATAATTAGTTTAGTAAGCATGCCCTGACCCCTACCTAGTGCGGGGTCCCCCCTTTGATACCAGGATGGGTTACCGAGTGATATGGGCCTCACACAAAAAATGACACAAGCCACCCCCTAGGCTTGTTTCCCCAACTAACTAGAGGTTATGCCTAACAGATTAATAAGCCCGAGTAAACCCAACAGATAAAACAGGTTAAGTTTAACGGGTTCGTGTAACCTCCATAAATTTAACAAATTTACTTAACCCCCCTCCACAAAATTAAACATGTTTACTTAACTGCCACAATTTAACAGGTTCATATAACCCCCACAAATCTAAACAGATTTCACATGTTGTTTATAGTTTCATTACATGTTTCGTTTAATCTATAAATTAAGCCTACGGATTTACATGCCCCAACCCTCAAGTCACGATTCGTAGTATAAGATATTCCCCAAATTTTTAGTCAAACATCATAGTATAGGTTATGCCCCCAAATCCCAGTCATGATTCATAATACAAGATATACCCCAATTTATCCTTCCTAACCATTCCCAATTTTGTTCGTTCACATATTTCAGCGATAGACTTAGGCTCGGAGGTAGCCTAGGCTATAAAAACAAAAAGGGAAAGAGGGAGAGAGAAGAGTAAATGTAGGCATAAGAACATAATAGTCATATGGTAACAGAAATAGGCGTATTAGAAATAGGCATGTAAGGACTGAATAGTAGATCAGGTTTATAGAGGAACACATGTAATAACCAATCTGTTTAGGTATGAATCAGATTCTTAACAATCATAGGTTTAGATCCAGTTTTGTAAACATGTCAGGATTACTTGTTAAATGTTTATATCTAAAAGTAACATGAACTCACAGAGACCTGATCTAAAAAACAGAGAATAACAAGCAGATGTTGTAGAAGAATTCTTGTATATAAATAGGCTGTTGTTAAAGAGAAATAAGCTAATTCAATCCAAGCTGGGTAGCATATCGTTGTCTCTATTGTTTTTGATGTATAAAAACAATAGAAATGTTGTCCTATATATAGCCTAAAGCTAATGAACCTAGCCCAGAAATCAGACCACGTACATAACAACGAACTGCACCAGATCCCGATTGGGTCGACCTAACCCGACCTAGATCGACCCATGGGTCGACCCAGCCAGCTAATGGGTCGACCCCCAACGGGTCAATCCCTCCCCTATTTCTCCTGCTTCGCTGTTTGAATAAATTTGAAAATTCTGGTTTGATTTGTATATATATAATTCTTTATACGTATACAAACTTCTAAGCTTAATATCTTTCTCATACGATGTCCATTTTACGCAAACTCGGAGTCTTTGTTATGCAGAATTTGAGATGAACGCAATGGCAGTCCGTTTTACTTAATTCCAAATATTTAATTAAGTATTCCTTATTTTATCATTATAATGTCCTTTTAAAATTTCGGGGTGTACATCTCCCCTACGTAAAGGATTTCGTCCCTGAAATCTCCATGTTAAGAAGAATGTATGTCCTAACATCCATCAACCATCTACTCATCCATCAATCACAGGCATCCATTGTTCTTAAGAGATTTCTAATGCTTATACGAATATATGCAAAGGTGTGTGTATATGACTATAATAATGCGAAAGATCAGATAGTTTACTGATTCAGTCGACCTTCTTAATGCTATGTATGTTAGTGTCATGAATCCAGCATGTATGCAAATAGTCCTAGTATATCATGTAAATGCTATATGTGTGCACAATCTTCCGTCCAAATGCAACATCCATCTGATGATACAGTCATTTCCATCCATAAAAATTTAAAATGCACACACATCCATATGTAGTATGAGAGTGCTCTAAGAAGATCTAGTGCCTAGTCTGTGTGTGTATATGCATCCACGAGCAGTCACTAGCAAACACTTGCATCCACTTGCATCTGTCGAATATAACATGTCTCAAACACATGTTTACATCCATTGGTTCCTTACCTAAAGGCTGAAGATTCGATCGATAGGATATACTCTAATAATAGAAGCAAGTACGAATAAAAGATTTGGAAAAAGAAGTTAAGAACATACCCTTGAGAAGAAAAGGGTACGAAGCGCGAATCTTGTCTTTAGTCTCCCAAGTTGCATCTTCATGGTCTTTTCCCCATTGATCTTTCATTAACTTGACCTCTCGGTTGTGAAGCTTCTTCACCTCTATCCAAGTATACGGGAAGGAACTTGTCTAACTGTCACCTCCCATTCTACCTCTACTTCCTCAAGAATGCTCGGCTCAACAACCTCCACTATATCGTGCAGACACTTCTACAAATGAGAAACGCGGAAAACATCATGAACACCCTCTAATCTCTCTAGTGGCTTTACTCTATGGGCCATTTGACCTATCCTTTCCACTATGGGAAATGGCCCTACGAACCTTGGTGTCGACTTCCTTATAGATCCAAAGCGAACCACATTCCTCAAAGGTGATACTTTAATAAAAATCATGTCTCCCACCTCAAACTCAATATCGGTCCTTCTCCTATAAATGTAGGACTTCTGCTTGTCCTGAGCTGTCTTCATGCGTCTGTAGATAAGATCAACCTTTTCTGATATTTCTCCAATCATATCAGGTCCTAGTAGAAGCTTACTCGTAGACTCCCACCAAAAAGTCAGTGTACTACAAGGTCGTTCATACAATGCCTCGAAGGGTGCCATGCCTATATTAGCCTTATAACTGTTGTTGTAGGCGAACTCAACCGATAGAAGATGCTCTTCCCAAGTCCCTCCGAAGTCTAAGATACACAAACTCAAAATATCCTTAAGAACTCTATTCACCCTCTCGGTCTTCCCATGGGTCTGAGGGTGATATGCGGTGCTCAAACCTACCTGTGTACCTAATGCCTCTTGCAAGCTCTTCTAGAACTCACTAGTGAAGATGGGGTCACGATCACTCCCGATGCTAGAAGGTACTCCATGTAGACGGACTATCTCACGAAGATAGACAGATGCCAACCATGTTGTCGTTATGTTACTCTTAACAGGAATGAAATGAGGGCTCTTAGTAAGCCTGCCTGCTATAACTCAAATACTGGTGTTGCCTTTCCTCGATCTAGCCAAACCATCAATGAAATCCACAGAGACGCTCTCCCACTTCCACTGTGGGACCTCCAAAGGATGAAGGAAACCGCCGGGCTTCCTTTGCAGCCTTAACCCACCGGCAAACTAAGCATCGAGACACAAACTCCACTGCATCTTTCTTCATCCCAGCCCAAAAGAAAACCCTCTCCATATCTCTGTACATCTTATCGGCACCTGGATGCGTAATCATCCTAGAATGATGGCCTTCCTCAAGGAATGTCTTCAATAGGAACATAAAGCCTTCGATCCCGTCGCAACCACCCTCTATCATCAAAGGAATATCTACTGAGGTGACTAGAAGTCTCCCCTCTACTGAGCCTATCCAAGATGTTTTCCATCTAGGGTCGAAGATCCTAACTGATCCATAAGAGTAGACTGCACCTCTAAGGATGCCAACAAACCAGGTATAAGATCCGTAGATGGCCTAAAATCGAAGTTCGATTTATACTCCTAGCTCCGCCTCTATACGAATAAAGGAATCAAAGCCACCCTCTACCTGCTCAATGCGTCCGCCATTACATTACCCTTGCCAGGGGTATAAGCAATCTCAAAATCATAGGACGTTAATAACTCCATCCATCTCTGCTGTCTCAAGTTGAGATCACTCTACGAGAATAGATACTTGAGAGACTTATGGTTCGTGTATAACTCAAACCTCTCTCTAAGTAGATAATGTCGCCAAGTCTTAAGCGCAAACACTATAGCAGCCAACTCTAAATCACGAGTAGCGTAGTTCCTCTCATGAACCCTCAACTGTCTACCACCATAGCATACTACCTTCCCCTCTTACATCAAGACAACGTCAACCCCTGTACCACATGCATCAGCGTATACTGTGAACACTTTGTTCCCATCAGGCAAAGTCAAAACTGGGGCTGTTTTCAGAGCCCTTTTCAATCACTGGAAAGCATCCTCACAGTCAATTTCTCAAGAAAAGGTCAGATTATTCTTCGTCAGTTTGGTGAGTGGGGCTTATATCTTTGCGAAGTCCTTAATAAATTTCCTATAATAGCCTGCTAAACCAAGAAATCTCCTCACCTCCATTGCATTCTTTGGAACCTTCCAATCTTGAACTGCAACTACTTTCGTGGTTTCTGCTGCTATCCTATACTTGGAGACCACATGCCCTGGAAATCTCACTTCCTCTCTCCAAAAATGACATTTAGAGAATTTTGCCTTAAGCTGGTGTGCTCGAAGAGTCCTAAAATCTTCCCCTAGGGCATGCTCTTCCTCGCTTTTCGAGAAGATCAGAATGTCATCCACAAAGACCACAACTAACTTATTCAGAAACTCTCGGAAAACACTACTTATCAAATCCACAAAAAAGGCAGGTGCATTCGTCAAACCAAATGGCATGACTAGCCACTCGAAGAAACCATCTGGAGTTCTAAAAGCAGTCTTACCTATAATATCCTCGGCCACCCTCAACCGATAAAACCCCATTGCCAGGTCTAACTGAGAGAAAGCAGATGCACCAACAAGCTGGTCAAATAGATCATCAATCCTCGGAAGTGGGTGCCTATTTTTCTTTGTAAGCTTGTTCAACTCATGGTAATCCACACATAAGTGCAGCGAGCCATTTGACTTCGTTGCAAAGGCGAATGGAGCACCCTATTCATATATGCTTCGCCTAATAAACCTCTTCTCAAGTAGCTCCCCTACTTGCTTGCTAGCTCCCACCTTTCCCTAGGAGCCATGTGGCACACAAACAATGCGACTGGCTTCGCATATCCATAAGTATATCCAGAATTCAATGTCGCGCCTCAAAGATAATCCCCAAACCTCCTAAAAAAACATCCAAATACTCACAGACTAATGGTTAATTTGAAAATCATCAACATAAGCATCAAGTGATTCTAGGAAACTAAGCATGACAGACCCCTTTGGGTTACAAGAAATCTCGAGAGTTCTTCCTTGGCAAGTCAAAAGTCTAATGACCATCCTCTCACAGTCTAGAGTGGCACCATACATGGCTAGCCAATCCATCCCTAGAATCAAACCATAGCGCGTAAAACCAAGCACATATATTTCACACTCAAACTCGACACCCAACATCATTATCCTCAAACCCCAACAAATCATAGACAAATGAGCCGTGCCGCTAATGGGGTTTGAGACAACAACGGGATCTGAGACAATACTACTACTAAGGTGTAGAGACTCAACCATAGAATCATATATAAAAGAATGCGAAGCACTAGAATAAAAAAGAGTCCTAACAGGATGATCAAAAAAGGAAATCAACCCTTCAACAGATACTTTCCTACCATTGTCCGTTACACTGGCCTCGAGAGCATGCACCTACCCTCTAGAAGATCCTGCCCTTTGGCCCTGTCCTTGCTTCTTCAGGCACTCCCTATAATAGTGTCCGACCTTACCACAGTGGAAACAAGCATTCTTTATTTTTCTGCAATCTTTGAGCAAATGATCTAAGCTCCTACAACCATGACGTTTATGCTTGCCTTGAGCTTTGTCGTTCTTTCCACCCTTTTTTTATGTTCTTTCTTAGGCCATACTTTCTTGTTTTGCGTCTCCTTAGTCTGAACCTCTTTCTTCTCATCCTTCTCTTCCTCATGCATCAGTGCCGTGCCAGTCAATTTTTCAAAAGTTGCCTCCATCGGAATATGAGACATTGCCAACTCATGGAGAGGTTGATTTAATCCTCTTGCAAACCTCAAAGCTTTCTTGTGCGAGGTATTCACCAGGTCCAAACCAAACCTTGCCAACTGATTGAACTTATTGACATACTCTTTGACAGATATTCTTCCTTGCTTAAGTGCCAGAAACCTTTCCATTTGCATACTCTCTTCTGCGTGAGAAAGAAACTTCAGCTCGAATCTCTGTCGGAAATCATCCCAAGTATCAACTAGACGCCCTGCTTATGTCACTTCCCACCAGAATGAAGCCTCATCCTTCAGCTGCAAAGTGGCCAACAAAATCCTCCTACGGTCGTCAACCTCAAAAAAATTCCAAACAAATCCTCCGTCTCTTTTAGCCAATTCCATGCTTCCACAAAGCTCTCTGTTCCACGGAATGGCTTTCCTCCCATAGCACAGAAATCCTTGCATATCTTGAATAAATTATCCGCTCGTGGAGGAGAAGGAGAAGTGGCTACAGCTGGGGAGGGGTGTCTGCTTGGCCTTTGGTAGGCGCCGTAGCCTCAAGATATCTATGGAACTAAGCCGGTATCTGAACGCCCTTGGGAATATTTGGTTCCCCAGACATGCTGAAAAGAAAAGGAAAAAGAGATTCAAACAGACAATCGAAAGATATTTCATATGGCTTTGGGGAATATGTTTATCAAAAACAGACTTTCCTTCAAAAATACTTTTTTTTAAAACCCTTTTGAAAACAATTTTCAAAACCTTTTATACGATCTTGTAACCTTCCGCTCTGATACCAAATGTGACACCCCACATCCGTTAATTTCACTCTTTAACAGAATGCATTAAGTTTCGTGATGCGTTATAGGTAAACAGAATTGAATCTCACAAGACAGACATATAAAATAACAGCATAAATTTAAAACTTTATTTTTGCAATAGAAAACATCATGGTCTCAAAATCCAGTTACAACATCATACTGAAATACTGGAACAAAATACATCAAATAAAAACATTTATCTTTCTCTAAAAACCATCAGAGTACAGAAGTAAAAAAAGCCATAATCCCCATAAGTAGCCATAAATAAGTAGACAAATAGTCAAAGCCGTACATCAAAGCAAATCCAAATCCAAGCAGAAATAGAAGAGAGAGTCCTAGTCAAGCCTGAGCATTCCCACCCTGAGAACCTGGGGGAGAAGGGAAGAGAAAGAAGAGGAAACAAAATGGGTCAGACATAAAGTCTGGCGAGTCCATTTACTTTTAGCATATAAATAAGTAAAAGTATCATGATAGGCATATAAACTAGTTGAGAGATAACATCATCAAATAACAAGTATGAACATGATGGACATGATAAATACAATAGACCATGCTTCTCAAATACTTTTCTATGCACCATAACTAGTATATCAGATATATAACAGGATTAGGTGTCCCCTAAACAGAATGATCCCAATAGAAACATAATGGTAGACTTAGGTGTACTTCTAGTAATGGGTTTTACCATAAACAGAAATAACAGTACCCCAATAGAAATAATGGGCGTTACCCCAAACAGAAATAATGGGCACCTAACCTGGTAGGACTAGATGTACCCTAATAACTACCCCTAATCGATCACCTCCCTATCCCGTAAGTACCCTGTGTCGGACTCACAGTAGGATGTATCACTTCCTAAAGTGGCAACCCCCAGAAGAACACAGACCTATTAAGTGGTGTAATGGCGACTTATTTTCCCAAGCAATCTGGACCCATGCACGCACATGACTCCGTCGGAACGTGCCATCAGAACAACTCCACCCAGACGAACCTCTTATAATCAATTCAGTAAGCATGCCCTGAGCACTACCTGGTGCAGGGTCCCCCCCCCCCTTTGATACCAGAATGTGCTATTGACTGATATGGGTCCCACACAACAAATGAAACAAGCCACCCCTAGGCTTGTTTCCCCAACTAACTAGGATTTTGACAAGTTATGCCGAACAGATTAACAAGCCCGCATAACCCCAACAGATAAAATATGTTAAGTTTAACGGGTTCGTGTAACCCCTACAGATTTAACAGATTTACTTAGCCCCTCTCCACATAATTAAACAAGTTTACTTAACTCGCACAATTTAATAGGTTCATATAACCCCCACAGATCTAAACGAGTTTCACATGTTGTTTACAGTTTCATTACATGTTCCTCTTAATCTATAAATTTAGCTTACAGATTTACATGCCCCAACCCTCTAGTCATGATTCATAGTATAAGATATTCCCTAAATTTTTTGTCAAACATCATAGTATAGGTTATGCCCCCAAAATCCCAGTCATGATTCATAATACAAGATATGCCTCAATTTATCCTTTCCACCAATTTCGTTCTTTCACATATTTCAGCGATAGGCCTAGACCACGTACACAACAACGAGCTGCACCAGATACCGGTTGGGTCAGGCCAACCCGACCTGGGTCGACCCATTGGTTGACCCAACCCAACGAGTCGATCCCTCCCCTATTTCTCCCACTTCGCTATTTGTTTAAATTTGAAAATTCTGGGTTGATTTATACACATATAATTCTCTTATACATATACAAATTTCTAAGCTTAATATCTTTCTCATATGATGTCCGTTTTACGCAAACTCGAAGTATATCTTAAGCAAAATTCCGAGATGAATGCAATAGTGTAGTCCATTTTACTTAATTCCCAATATTTAACTAAGTATTCCTTAGTTTATTGTTATAATGTCTTCTAAATTTTTGGGGTGTTACTATATCAACATTTAACATATATCAATATTTAACTAAATAAAGCAAACTTATCTATTAAGTCTTTAAAAAAAATTATCCTTTAACAGAGCTTAATAATAGTAGGCATTAGGATGCACCCTTATTCATGTGGTTAATGATGTAATTTTAAAATTCATTTTTTAATAAGAATTTTAAAAGAAAGTTAAATTGTTTAAAACTAAGTTTAAAGCTCAATTTTTAGCTAAAAAATAGCGTAAATGATGACATTTAAATAAATTTTGTTACTGATATTCATTCGTATGATCACACTTTCATTGTATAGCTTCTAGTGGTAACAAACGCATATGTAATGTTCTTTCACTTATATACAACCATACATGGATAAAGTTGTGAAGAGTTTAGCGGGTTGTCACGTGATAAGTTACTTCAATTGGCATGATTTGTGCACTATATACAGGGCTGTCCCGATGGTTTTTAATGCCTAGAAGGCTTTTTTTCATTTTTGTTGCCCTACTTTGTAAAATAACTATACTTCCTTATGCATAAAATTACATGAAAAATAAAATTATGAAATGTGATGTTGATTACAAAATATAGTTAAACTCAATCTTTTTTTTTGAAACTGGGTATAGCTTTTATTAAGGCTATTTCAGGCCAAAAGAAGCCCAAATTAGCTAAAATGATTACAGCCTCTAGTTATATCATACATGGTTAACAATCGACAACTCTGAAAAGTCGGTATACGACTTAAGCAGGATCAGTAATATGGATATGCGGAATGTATGTGATAAACTAACTTGTATATTTACAATAGTTATGCAAATAAATATGAGATAGTGAAATATATCAAAAATAAAAAGCAGTAAACTAAAGTAATAACACCCGGGCTTTTTATACTGGTTAAGAGCACCGTCCTACGTCCAGTCCCAGACCTCTCTCTGGATTTTCACTAATCAACCACCTCGCCTCACCCGGAGGAACAGGTTCACAATACCCGAATAGCCGAGCGGGATTTCATGCCTCAATAACAATGAGGACTTCAACACTTGCCTCTTATAATTCTCGAGGACTTCAACAGCTGAGATTACAATTTGTATGTTGACAACTTGTGCTCTTTGCAACACGGATTTGTCACTTGTAGTACACCCTTCCTATAATCTTATCCTCAAATATAATTTGATGTATGTGAAGATTTGGAAGTAGATATCGTATTGTATCACAAGAGTATTAAATAAGTTCTGAGATTCAAATGATATTTTGGTTGAATATGAGCGCTTTAAGAATATAAAGTAGAAAGCAAGATAGATGAAAGAATTAAGATCAGAGATGTTGATTTGTTGATGGTTTAATGATGTTTATATAATGAATAAATAGTTGTAACCATTTGTGAAGAGAAACATTGAATAGAAATGATTTTTGATCAAAAGAAAGAGAAGCAACTTTTGATGAAAGAAGATGTCTATTCAAAATGTTGCTTTCAGTTTGAAAAACGGTCGACAGGTCAAAATTAACCAGTAGACTGATTTTTGAATATATATATGTTATATATATATATATATATATATATATGTACGCACGTTTATTGTGCATTCTGCCCTGAAACGGTCGACCGCCTATTTTGAAACCGGTCGACCGGTTTCTGGCAATATGCACAATAAATGTGCATTTATATATATATACATATATATTCACAATAATTTTCAAAAAAAAAAAATATTCACAATAATGAGGTATATGATTATTTGAGGATAGATTTTAACATTTATAACACTAAATAATCAGCCTCTAACTTACGATATCATTGATTCTCTTCTCTTTGACGATCATGAATTTTCTCCTTGTCATTAATCAAAACGCTATGAAATCGTAGGCTCAACATTCTCCCCCTTTTTGATTGATGAAAACATAGCTATGAAAGTATTGCTGACTCCCCCTGTCTATGTACTCCCCTTGAAATAAAAACTAAAAAAAAAATCTACAAAGAATATTGTTAGTAGCATTTTTCTCCCCCTTTGTCATCGACAAAAAGGAGTAGTATATCACAAGAGTTAAGATACACAAATCATTCATCACAAAATACATTAGGATTGTATCATACACACCATACTTATCCAACCAAGTTACATAGTCTTAGAGTTTGAACCAAAAATAAAATACAGCACCACTTATGTACAAGTGCTGTTTTAAGTCTTAAATATATGATAAAAGATGGATAAAAAGAACTAGTGAGATGGTGAGTCGGATTCAGTTTCTTCTTCTTCTTGTCCTTTATCTTCTTCTTCTTCATTTCCTCCTTCCTCAATGTAAGATGTTCCACGACCACGTCCATTACTTGTTCCAGAACTAGTGCCTTCCTCTGTAGATGTTCATGTAAAAGTAGGAGGCATTGGACGTTTACATGGGTCTTGTATATGTGTAAAGGAGGATGATGTGCCACAAGATATTGCATCCCAAAGAATACCGAAGAAAGACTTAAGTTTCATAAAACGTTTGTCAAGTTTTGTATTCAAATTATCGATCTTATTGTCGGTACGCTTAAGTCTAGCTTCAAGAAGAAATTGATTTCGTGCAATTTGTTCAAGTGAATCTTTAGTCGACGATTATGGTTAAAGAAGCTTGACCTCTTCTGGTTTGGGTTTAGAGGGCTGTGAAGAAGTGCCTTCTCGATGACCTTGTTCCTTATACTGTTTAAAAGGTATGATATTCAAACATGGTTCAGGAAGCTTCATTCTCTTTCTCGATGCTTTGCTGATACATTTTGGCTTTGAAATTTTAGATTCGAGAGATTTGAGAGACCACAATCAAGTAGAAGTCACATAATATATTCATTGTAGAGCAAATGCGGTCTCGTACGATCATTCACTAATAAGATCTCATCAAAGATCATATTTATCCAATTAATTTGGATATCTCCATATATAACATACAAAGCCTTATAATTCTCTTTATAAACCGCATCGAAGTTACCAATTCTAGGTAGTAAAGAATGCGTAATATCATGATGTAGAACTCTAGCAGTAGGCCTTAAGTTGATTGCTTTTGTACTAAGTTTATGATCTTCAATAAAAAGATGACTTACATTTTCTCGAGTATGAATAGTACAAAATTCGCTTGAGAACTTCCTACCAATGTTTTCCGAATGAAGAACCGTTGCCATCCTTTCCTTTGAAATAATAACATGCTCATCGCATACAACCGACCATAGACAATGAGTAGAATTCTCGGGTTTGAACTTGTCTTAAGATCTGCGTGGAACAACTTGATCATGATATGATTGATTTCCACGTTGTTATCATCAAAGTCAAGAAGAGATTGAATATGGGCTCTGGTTGCTATTTCCCTAACATCGTAAAGAAGGAAATAAGAGTATCTGATGAACGAACCTTCATGAATCGTATAATCCTTCATCTCATTCCATCTCTTGACTGTTATTGGATCCATTAACCATTGTTTTATATTGGAATAAACGGGTTGAAGTTGTGTAGAAGATGATTTCTTCGATTTATTTTGCGGTGGAGCCATTGATTTTTAAGAGATTTGAATTGGGGATTTAGGATAGATACGGGATTGTGTGTTTGAAGGTTGAAAAAGATAAATGAAAGGGTGGGAGGTGGAACCGACATTTGCAAGTTTGATGTTTTAAAAACAGAAATTAACGGAACCGGTCGACCGCGACGAAATCACCGGTCGACCGTTTCAAAATAGAAACATTTCTGGTCGACTAATGATTATCGACTGGTCGATTGGTTTATCTGAAGCCTATTTTGTTTCGAAACAGAGTGCTAAACGGTCGATTGTGGGGATTTTATCGGTCGATTGGTTTGACTGAACATGGTTTTCCAGCTTTTCAAGATTTTTCAAAGTGCTATTATATATAAATTGAATTAAAAATCTTGAAATAATAAAACTAAATACATGAAATATAAAAGAAAACATAACATATACTTGAAAATTAATGTGATGTAGCTGAATTATGCTCGGTTGACTCTTCCTTAACTTCTCGAATACGAGATGTCCATGGCGACAATTTTTACTTTGCACCTTCGTTACGATTATAATTACGATCCCAAGAGTTTGGACTCCTAGAAGAAGAAGGGACATGTGGCATAAGTTTATAAACTCCATGTTTGTTCGTGCTACAGAAAAATGAAGCCATTCTTTCAAAAAGAGAGAGACGATCCGAGATAATTCTCTGTTCGTAATGCAACTGTCGTTGATGCTCAATTTGTTGTTTTTGATAGTGATGAATTTCTCCTATCTTATATCTAGTTCGAGGGGAGCAAAACAAAGCTTTCTTTGCGCGTTTAGGCACTGGTTTATTTCCAGGGGTATGAGTGCATTTTGGTCTACTTTTAGGTGTTTCAGGAGAATAGTATTCCTTAGGTTCAGAACTTGTAACTGAAATGTGTGACCTTTGTGCACATTCATCGCAGACGTGAGCCATTGTTTCTACTTGATATAAAAGATGAATTCTAAAGTGATATATTTTATCATATATATAGTGTTTTACTATATATACATGAATGGCCAGGAAAAGACATAGTGTTTTGGCCGTAAACTTAAAGAGAGGCTCATATTCAATAAGCTAATAATAGCAAAAATATGCTAAGTAAGAATTGTAGTAATTTAGTACGTGCATATTTTAACTTGTTATATCATGAAACACATGTAGATATCAATTTTGAAGTTCCTTCCATGATACGAGACCAAGCTCTCTACGAAGTTTGATAAAATTTGATTCGAGTAGAGGCTTAGTAAAGATGTCTGCCAGTTGATTTTCCATATGTACATATTCAAGATTTATATTTCCTTTCTCAATATTATCTCTCAGAAAATGATGTCGTATATCTATATGTTTAGTTCGGGAGTGATTAACCGGATTTTTAGATAAATTTATCGCACTTGTATTGTCGCAGTATATGATTGAATTTGATAAATTAATACCAAAATCTTTAAGTGTTTGTTGCATATATATATAACTTGTGTGCAAGCAAGAGCTGCCGATATATACTCCGCTTCACATGTAGATAGTGAAACACAATTTTGTTTCTTACTAAACCAAGAGACAAGTGATTTTCCAATAAAATGACACGTACCACTTGTACTCTTTCTATCCGTTCGAGATCCACCGAAATCAGCATCACTATATGATAACAACTCAAATGGACAATCTTTCGGATAGAAAAGAACGAAATCTTTGGTTTTATTAAGATAACGAATTATTCGTTTCACTGCTCGTAAATGTGATTCCTTAGGATCGGCTTGAAAACGTGCATATAAACAAACACTCTTCATAATATCCGGACGACTAGCTGTTAGATATAAAAGAGATCCTATCGTACTGCGATATAATTTTTAGTCTACACTTTTCCCATTCTCATCTTTTTCAAGATGGTTAGATGTACTCATTGGAGTAGGTTTTCCGGAAGTGTTTTCTAGTCCGAACCTTTTAATAAGATTTCCACAATATTTTTCTTGATTTAAAAATATACCGTTCGGAAGTTGTTTAATTTGAAGACCAAGAAAATATGATAATTCTCCCATATGTGACATTTCAAATTCTTTCGTCATAATATCCGCAAACTCCTTACATAGTTTATCGTTTGTTTATCCAACGATTATGTCGTCCACATATATTTTATAACCAAAATATCTTTTTGAGAATGCTTAATAAATAATGTTTGATCAACTTTCCCTATTTGAAATCCCGAATCAATAAGATAACTTCGTAAACGTTCATACCAAGCACGAGGTGCTTGTTTTAAACCATACAAAGCTTTCTTAAGTTTAAATACATGATCAGGGTATTTTTCATGTTTAAATAGAGGAGGTTGTTCAACATAAACATTCTCTTTGATAAATCTGTTTAAAAACGCACTCTTGACATCCATCTGATATAATTTAAAATTATGGTGACAAGCAAAAAGATAATAAAATTCTGATAGCCTCTAATCTAGCAACGGGTGCAAATGTCTCTTTATAATCGATACCCTTTTCTTGATTATAACCTTGTGCTACTAACGTGCTTTATTTCTCATGATGTTTCCTTGTTCATCAGCCTTATTTTTATAGACCCATTTAGTTCCTATTACTGACTGATCGGTTGGCCTCGGAACAAGTTCCCATACATCATTGCACTCAAACTGATTTAGTTCTTCTTGCATGGCAATGATCTAGTAGTCATCGGTAACAGCTTCCTTAGGATTTTTAGGTTCGATATTTGAGATAAACGCAACATGACCCATTTGATTAAGCTGACTTCTTGTTCTTATTTGTGAAGATACTTCTCCAATTATATTTTGAACATGATAATCTCTTAAAATTCTTGTTGGAGAACGTATTCTTGGTGGAGATCGTGACTCTATTTGATGAGTATTATTTTCAACAGTTATTTCTGAGTCAGAATCTGTAATGGTGACGAAAGGATTTTCTGTGACCATTATTTCGTCATCATCTATGATATTATTAGGATGCTGATAGAACTCATCGAAAGATATATGCAGAGATTCTTCAATAGTTTTGGTTCGTTTATTAAATATACGATAGGCCTTGCTTCGTTCCGAATAACCAACAAATATACGTTCATCGGCCTTTGGATCGAATTTACCTAAATGGTCTTTCGTATTTAAAATAAAGCACTTTGAACCAGATACTTTGAAGTATGAAATATTAGGCTTTCTATTGTTAAATAATTCATAAGACGTATTCTTGATGAGAGGTCGTATGGATACACGGTTCAAAACATAACAGGCAGTTGCAACGGCTTCTACCCAGAAATGTTTTGGTAAAGTGGTTCCATTTAATAATGTTCTTGCACATTCTTGTAAAGTCCGGTTCTTCCATTCTACAACTCCGTTTTGTTGTGGAGTTTTAGGAAATGAAAAGTTATGATATATACCTTTCTTTGTACAAAAATGTTCAAATTCATTATTTTCAAACTCTCCGCCATGATCACTTCTTATATTTTTAACCTTAAGCCCTTTCGATTTTTGAATTCTTTTGACGAAAGATTTAAAATGATTAAAGTGTCACTTTTGTTTTTCAATAAAATTGCCTAGGTGTAACATGAGAAATCATCAACAATTACAAACACATATCGACTATGGTTTATTGACTGAACCTGAGTTGGTCCGAATAAATCCATATGTAATAACTCAGGAGGTTGTAATGTTGATATTACCTTCTTGGATTTAAATGTAGATTTGGTCAATTGAAAAGTCGGTATACAACTTAAGCAGGATCAGTAATATGGATATGCAGAATGTATGTGGTTAACTAATTTGTATATTTACAATAGTCATGCAAATAAATATGAGATAGTGAAATATACAAATAAAAAGCAGTAAAGTAAAGTAATAACACCAGGGCTTTTTATACTGGTTCAGAGCACCGTCCTACGTCCAGTCCCGGACCTCTCTCTGGATTTTCACTAATCAACCACCTCGCTTCACCCGGAGGAACAGGTTCACAATACCCGAACAGCCGAACGGGATTTCACGCCTCAACAACAATGAGGACTTTAACACTTGCCTCTTATAATTCTCGAGGACTTCAACAGTTGAGATTACAATTTGTATGTTGACAACTTGTGCTCTTTGCAACACGAATTTGTTACTTGTAGTACACCCTTCCTATAATCTTATCCTCAAATATAATTTGATGTATGTGAAGATTTGGAAGTAGATATCGTATTGAATCACAAGAGTATTAAATAAGTTCTGAGATTCAAACGATATTTTGGTTGAATATGAGCACTTTTTGAATATCAAGTAGAAAGCAAGATAGATGAAAGAATTAAGATCATAGATGTTGATTTGTTGATGGTTTAATGATGTTTATATAATGAATAAACAGTTGTAACCATTTGTGAAGAGAAACATTGAAGAGAAATGATTTTTGATCAAAAGAAAGTGAAGCAACTTTTGATGAAAGAGGATGTCTATTCAAAATGTTGCTTTCAGTTTGAAAAACGGTCGACAAGTCAAAATTAACCAATAGAATGATTTTTGAATATATATACATTATATATATATATATATGTATGCACGTTTATTGTGCATTCTGCCCAGAAACGGTCGACCGCCTATTTTGAAACCGGTCGACCGGTTTTTGGCAATATGCACAATAAATGTGCATTTATACATACATACATACATACATATATATATATATATATATATATATATATATTCACAATAATGAGGTATATGATTATTTGAGGATAGATTTTAACATTTGTAACACTAAATAATCAGCCTCTAACTTACGATATTATTGATTCTCTTCTCTTTGTCGATCATGAATTTTCTCCTTGTCATTAATCAAAACGCTATGAAATCGTAGGCTCAACAAACTCATCACTTTAACTCTCCTTTAGCCCTAACTTTCCTCTAATGGCGCTATCAGAGCCAATCATGGTAGAGTTAGGTTTCGAGTATCGCTCTTCATTTCCCACATCACCACCGGAGTAGCTGCATTAGGTCGTCGTCCTCCCACACGTCTAGTAAATCTTCTCCCTCTCATATTGAAAATTACATTAATGTCAATTTTAGCTAATCTGGCTATTTCTTGCTCTGAAATTGTCAATAATTCCTTTCTTTCCAAATTTTCCATAGTACAGCTATGATGGGAACGTTGCTTACTTTACTTACCGAGTGTATTCTGCTCCCTCCGTCGCACAAGTATGCAATTACTTCATCAGTTTTCCACTCTTTGTTTGGGTTTTGAGCAAATAACTGTGGACACACAAGATTGAGAAGTTTCTTCAAATATTCACACTAAAAAAATATATGTTCATGAGTCTCTATTTCCTTTTCACATAAGCTACACCTAGTTTCATTGATTATTCCACATTTGTTAACCCTGTCCTTTTTCGGAAGTCTTCTCTTAATTGTTATAAACGCAGTGAACGACATTTTGGGTGGAATTAGTTTATCCCATATAGTTTTGCACTAGTTCACTACACTATTATGTTGACGTGATAAATTCTATGCTGATTTGATGCTGAACTCATTAGATCCATCCCATTTCCATTTGTTGTGTTCTCTACCAAAATAAAGAGGTAAAAATTCAATTTCCCTCTTAAGTTCAAAAGAGCAAGGAAGACTATCACATTTCCATTCCTCGTTCTCCACAATTTCACTAACTGAAGTGGTGGAACAACCATAGGCAGAATACGTGTCCCATACAAGGTGATCGATCAAAGATTTATGATCGATCCATGGATCTCTCCAAAGATATATGTTTGAACCATCGGCGAATTCACATTCAATGTTTTTTGCCAGTTTATCCCTTATTTTCAGAATTTCTTTCCATGTTGAAGAAGCATTAGAATCAATAGGCATTGTCCAGAAGTTGTCTTTTATATATCTGTTTCTCATCCATCTTGCCCATAACCCATTTTCCGATATAATTTTCCATGCTTGCTTCAAAGTAAAAGCTTCTCTCATATCTCTTAAGCTTCTCAAACCAACTCCTCCTTCAGCTCTTGGTCTGCATAAATCACTATACTTGATTTTATCTAATCACCCCGCCAAATGAAATCAGCACAAACTCTTTCTATTTTCCCAATCGAAGCATCAAGAATTTGGAATGTCTGAAGCTAGAAGTTAGCTTTGGCTTGAATAACAGTATGAACTAATTCAATTCTACCAGCAGTAGAAAGAAGTCGTGAACTCCAGCCATGTAGTCGATCTCTTATGTTAGTGATTAGGGAAGCACATTTAGCATCTGTTATTTTATTTGATGACAGAGGAAATCCAAGATATTTGACTGGCAAACTCCATTATCTCACTTTCAAAATGCTTAGAATGGCATCCTTGTTTGTAAAATGTTTATTGAAATAACATTTGGTCTTCAATTCATTCATCTTCAAACCCACATTCTATTCCAAACTTTGAAAAATCTCCAATATTTTTTTAGCAGCATCTTCTCTAGCTTTGATACATATGACTAGATCATCCGCATATAGCAAATGACTAATGAACGGTTGGAAATTATCAATAGGCTGAATAACTTTCTCGAAATGTGCAATCTCAATCTAAAGAGTAAAATATTCCATCGCTACAGCAAACACGTATAGAGATAGAGGGACGCCTTGCCTGATACCTCTATTGCAAGTTATGAAACCCTTCGGAACTCCATTTATTAGAATAGAAAAAATTGGTGAGTTAATACATTCTTCAATAATTCTCGTGAATTTCTTTGGGAACCCCATTGCAACAAGCATGTGAATAATGAAACTTCGGTTGATTTTATCATATGCTTTGTGGAGGTCAACTTTTAAACAAAATTTATCAGCTCCCTTTTTACAAAAGTTTCTTATCAATTCAAGTACTAGTAGTGAATTCTCTGAAATGCTCCACCCTTTATTGAATGCACTTTGACATTCAGCTATCAAATATGATAACACTTTTTTCATTCTATTGCATAACACTTTTCTCAGAATATTGTACAGGACATTGCGACAATCACTTGTTTACAAGCCAAAATATTATGATGTCAACATGGTATCAAAAAGAAAAATTAATGAAAATAACTTCTTCTTGCATTCTTTGAAGCAAACTCCTCTATAATCTCCTCACTGTTAAGTTTATCCAAGTACTTGTTTTGAATGGAAATAATAGTTAATCCACTTAATCTTCGTACGACATAGTGCTTCGAAGATATGTTTTTATCAGCTTTAATTTTAAGAAACTTCTTTCCTCCATAGCAACAGTAATGTGAATAGCCAACACAGTGCTGATTTAGATAACCATGTTGACGATGACAAAGCCATAATCCTCCTTGTTTAATATATGCTCTTGTATTATAAAGTGCTCTTTAAAAAGAAAAGAACACAGTAAAAAATGATATCCTTACATTATGGTAAAGATGGTGGATAAAGTTAGAAATTACCTGCAACTGGACACAGTTGTAAGAACCTAACAACTTAATACTTTCTTTGATCTAGAACACATTTGCTTTTGATCAAGTGCAGAGTATTTGGAAGAAAATACCGGCAAAACAGTAGCAATAGTTTTAGTCATATTAGCAGTGCTTGCACTCTTCATCATCCTACTATCATTTTTTTAAAAGATCTTGTAAGCATATACTCGATTCTTTTCGCATTCATTGTAGTACTCCTTGTGAAAGTTTTGATGATCAAGTGTTTTGTTATTGCAGGCAAACAAAGAAGTACTCGTTGCCTAAGGAGACTATATAAAATACTCTTTTGATTTTGCTTGGAGGGAAGATCACATTATTTTTATTTTTTCAATAGGAAACACAAATGATATGGAGTTTAGATGTTGTGTATAACTGTATATATGAATCAATACTATAATAATGTAAGATGCAAATTTTTATTAGTCTTCATCTTATTGTCTAATAATCTACTCATTGATTCACATAAGTCAATGTAAACTTTATTGAAACCGACTACAGTAATTACAAGCAATCTCATAAGTAAAACACCAAGATCTAAACAAGCATTTATAGCGTACCTTAAGATTGAGTCTTTATCTGATATTTAATGTCTGACAACATGGATCCTGAATAATAAAATTTCTCAATAAAGGATTCTAAAAGAAATTAATCAAGCAAATGGCAATAAAAGTCTTCTTCTTCCTCCTCTTCTTTATCCCTCACTCCAGTTCCTACACAAGTTCAAAAACTTTTATCTCAAATAGCGGTGCAAACACACTCCCCACCCACACACATGTGTCTACTATCTTGTTGCACACTTGGCTCACAGTCCACTAAAAACCAAAGAAGAATTCTTCAAGTTTCACTAAAATTGAAGCCTCTATCCTACTAGCTGCGTCAAAATAATATTGCAAGAAGTCCTAGCCTCTGTCCCGCTACAAAAATTGAATCCCTCATGCAAATTGAAATATGTCAGTCCAAATTCCAAGCAATAAAATGAAATAACACATTTATGTAAACAAAAAAGGAATTCTGTAAATTACAAACTGAATTGAAATTGAAAATAGAAATCAATAAATTGCAAATTGAAATTAGTAAATTTCTTACATCAGTTCGGAGCAGCAAGATTTGAGTGAGTAAATCGAATTCCTAATCGAATTGAAATCGTAAATTGAATCGAGAGCAGCGCTGCCGTAGCCGTTGTCTCTGTCCACCGTTGTCCTTTGCTTGAGCCGAAGCAAGTCGCGGTGGAGATGAAGCCCTACGAAGTATCAAAGTCGAAACTAATGGAGTGGAGAGGTTGTGGAGTGTGGAAAGGTGTATTTTGATTCAAATAGCAGCAAGAATTTTGATTTTTTGTTGCCTCCTTCCATGATGATGCCCTTGGCATTTCTCTTTCCTGTCTTAGGGAAGGGCCGGGCCTGACTATGTATGCATTTATGTCATACAAAGCGGTGGAAAATTATTGTTTATCTTTGTTTTGTCAACTAATTTTCATTTGTGTACTATATATGCACTTATGTTATATACAGAAGTGGTAAACTATAGAAATAAAATATAGTTTATCTTATAAGGAAAGTGATTTTTTCATGTAAACTATCGTTTTAGAAGTTTAATAAAGGAATGGCGTGCAAAGAATTCAAAAAAAATATGTTGCTATTTAATAAAGAGGGGAGCACAGACTCGGCGCTGTAACAACCCGAATAATCGGAACCAATTTAAATTTTTTATTTTAGCTATTTTAATGAATTTGGAATATTTAAAATGATTTATTTTAAATAATAACGACTAGAAATTTAATTTAAATGAAGTTAGAATGAATAAATTTATTTTAATTATAAAATGAGCCTGAAATGGCGCGGTAGTTTGAAAATTCGATTTTAAACTTTAAACGAATGTACAAGATTCAAAATAAACCAGATTTTGGTGAAACCAGAAATATTTGAATCTGTTTGAAAATATCTTTCCAATGAATGTGAAAAATTCAGATTTCATAACGGGAATAAAAAGTTATGTTCAGTTGAAAATTCAAAATAGTTGCTATGGGATTTTATATAATATATAGCCCTTAAAATAGCTATTTTGCAAACGACCTCCGTTTTCGACGAAACTACTTTTGTTGGATCCAGAATGTCAAATTATTGCTAAATTCCAATTTTCATAATTTTTGCAATTAATATGTGAGCGTGGTAAATTTAAATGTTTTTGGTTAATTTAGTTTGAATTTAATCGACTGGAAAATGACCGTTTTTCAAACGGTCTCCAAATTCAACGAAATTAGTTTTGTTAGGACCATATCGTTAAAACATAGCCATATTTATTTTTCTGGAATTTTTGGAGTCAGTATGTGGCCCCGGTAAATTAGAATGTATGTTAAATTCAATATCGAACGTTATATTAAATTATATTTTAATTTTGATGAAAACTGGTCGTAACGGTTGAATTGGCCTACGGGACATATCCCATTGTGTCCAGAATGGGGGTAATTAGCTAGGGGTGACAATCGGCAGGTTCGATTTGGAGATTGAATGGAAAAGTTGTGTGAAGACCCGCAACTTCCCCGTAAAGGAAAGCGTCGGATAGTTCGAGAACAAGCCACAACAGAACGCATACAGAAGAACGTTTCATTGTATATTACAACAATGCATCAGATTACAAGAATATACAGAGTATAAATGAATATTACACAGAAATATCAGAGATTTAAATTACATTTAAATACATAGCAGCGGAAAATAATACAATACACAACTAGAAGAAGATATACGGATACAAAGCTTTCCGGATATCGTTCCAGCTGTAAACCAGGATCCTGTGAATATAAATCTGCAAAACCAAAACTACTAGCTGCCCGTGTCGAAAATAAGGGCACCCAGAGTTTAGGTTAAAACAATAAACTCCAGGTCAGTCATGTGACTGGTGTGAGAACTAAAACAGTTAATCTTTATTTTTAAAGTTAGGTAAATCAAGGGACCACGCCGTATAACACGGAACGGGTTTCCTCCCAAGAATACCAGTGCATAAAACAAACAGCGCAATGCTAAATAAAGAAAAATGAAGCTGTTATAAGACCCAGGTCCTATCACACAATGCAAACGCAAGCCGGGGATAGGGTTTTCCCTTATAACAGCCAAAGAATGCTTGATACGTTTAAAACAAATCATTTGATACTATTATAAGTGCATAGTGTATAAAACAACTTCAAATCATAAGTATCAATCATAGGCGGCATAAGCGCCCCATCCCACTATGTCGCCATATATAGGATTACAACTAAAACCGCAAATGTCACGTATTTGGAAATTGGATTTCCGTCTATGAACCGAGGCAAAAGATAGTCCTCAACCGATTCGAGACTGCCTAGCCCGAGTCTCAGGATCAGAACGCATCGACCCTTGGATCGTCAGGGCCGGTCCACACGGAGTGGATTAAAAATGCCTGAGCACTACGTTTCGCCGCCCTTTGGGGCGTAAGCGAGCCAACTAAATGACTCCATCGGTTCGAGAACGACCGATCAATCCGAGGCGCCTCGCAACAGCAACAACCACATAAGTCAAACTCGTCAGGGCATGTAAAACCACTGACGCCACTTCTAGCTAGGAGGAAACGCAGGCCCTCCCTGAGGTCCGTCTCCCGTTTTTGGTTCATACCAGGTGTGAAACACGCGAGGTAAACGTTACACAAAGCTACGCCACAAAGGCCGTGCTTTGATCATCACCACAAGACTTTGCTTTTCAACAGAAGCCTTGATCATTTGCATCTTAGCATGCCACACAGGCAAACCATCCTATGCCACCGATATCAGTCACACAGAATGAAATCCGATGTCAGACACACAGTCCTTTTACAAGTCCGTTCTGGGTCTGAACGAAACCGGAGGCACCTAGTACCCCGCATATCCATCGATCTCCAAGTACGTCTGGACGATCACTAACTGTTTCCATCTTCTTGGGTGTACAGCCCAATCAAGATCATCAGTTATCACCCAAACGACGTGAAGACCTCCGGTCTTCGACCATCGTCTTCATCTTCGACTTATCGTCGCATCAGTTATTCAGAATGGGATAAACCCGGTCTTTCCGAATAACTCGCGTATATTTTAAATAAGTGTTACACAAACACAAAATACGCCTCATTCCAATTCATTAGTCACTAACCATAAATTAATCAAGAGAATAATTCCCCAAATATTAACCCCGAAGGCCGAAACCAACATCAGATCAATATCCAGAAAACCATTCTACTTGGCTAACCGACAGTTAGTTCCTAAATTTCACATTCGTGGGAAAGGTTCCCATTAATTTTATCAAAGATAAATTCTTGGATTTATTCTTTAATCAAATTTTGAATATCAATTCAAACTAGTCGGGATTAGCGAACCTTACCGAAGTAATCATTTGTTATAATTTCTCAATCCCAACCTATTCATCCCATGAAGTAAAACTGTGAATACTTCATATCTAACACCACAGTGTTATCGGTAAATTCAATTACCATTTCACGTTCAAATCTAATTAAAGATTTAACTATCGCCTGGAGCAAAACTGGTGATACTCCATTTTCGATCATTTCAATCTAATTAAAGATTCATTAAAACTCCACTTAGTTTTAATCTTCGACTGGGTTAAAGAATCCGTGTCATTTAAAACACAGTTCACGATAAACCCAAAATCACATTCATTAATTATCAGGTTAAAGAACGAGTGTTGTTTAAAACACTGTTCACGACAAACCCAAAAATCAATATCGATTCAATTCCAATTAAATATTATTTAATTGGTGCACTTCATTAAATCTAAATAAAAAGATTTAATCATTTCTCAATTGGGTTCAAGAACAGTGTTAGTGAAGACACCATTCACGACAAACCCAAATCACATTCCATTAATTATCGGGTTAAAGAACAAGTGTTATTTAAAACACTGCTCACGATAAACCCAAAAATCAATACCAATTCAATTCCAATTTAATATCGTTTAATTGGCACACTTCATTAAATCTAAATAAAAAGATTTAATCATTTCTCAATTGGGTTCAAGAACAGTGTTAGTGAAGACACCATTCACGACAAACCCAAATCACATTCCATTAATTATCGGGTTAAAGAACAAGTGTTATTTAAAACACTGCTCACGATAAACCCAAAAATCAATACCAATTCAATTCCAATTTAATATCGTTTAATTGGCACACTTCATTAAATCTAAATAAAAAGATTTAATCTTTTCTCAACTGGGTTCAAGAACAGTGTTAGTGAAGACACCATTCACGACAAACCCAAATCACATTCGATATTCAATACAAGGCTCTGAATAGAAAATATATCGGCTTATATTCAATATCGAATTCTACGACTAACAAATGTCGTATTGGAAATAACGATATAAATATATATCTTTCAAATTTCCATAACAACACCTGTATAATCACGAATTCCAACATCGAAATATTCCGAAGACAATTTCGATTCAAATCCACTCCAATGCAATCATTGGAAATTTTGGTTATTTTCAAAACCCTTTTCGAATTCAATTTATTTATTCAAAAATAAATAGAATTATAATTCTAGTTCAAAACTAGTTCATTTCGATAAAAACCTATTTTTATCTTTTCAAATATGGAGTTTTTCATCCCAATTCTTTCTAAATCATTTCTTATGATTTTACACAAATTATTACTATTTTTAATAATTTTATCAAGGCCCGTACAGTCGATTTCCATTAACGGCCATCGAACTGCACTTACATCGACCTTTTTCGAATTTGATTTGGATGTATCTCCAAATCCAACCGTTAGATTTCAAATTTCTAACATTCATTAGAAAGCTCTTTTCGATACGAACCCAACGGTTCCGGTTTTAGGAGAATCCGACGGTCGGATCTCCCGTAATGTCCGTTCGAAATAAATGGTCGAAATTCGCGAACTGCCGCGGCGCGGCGCGTTCTATTCAGGCCATTATATTATATATATAATATATATAATATATACTTCGTCGATTTCTATTTAAAACGAATTATATAAATAGTTTTGAATTCGTTTCAAAAACATTTTCAACCTCCTTTTCAATTCAAATCAAAATTGAATTCTTCTTTATAAATTCGTTTCAAAATTCATTTCTATTCAATTCAAATTTCAATTCAATTTGAATCCATTTCAATTCGTTTTCAATTCAATTCTTTTCGAAATCGTTTTCAATTCAATTCATTTCGAAATCGTTTTCAATTCAATTCATTTCGAAATCGTTTTCAATTCAATTCATTTCGAAATCGTTTTCAATTCATTTTGAATTCGTTTTCAATTCAATTCTTTTCGAATTCGTTTTCAATTCAATTCATTTCGAAATATTCGATTTCGAAATCACTTTTCAATATTCATTTTAAAATGAATAAAATCGATATAAATATCGTTCACGTCAAAATGGCGTCAATCTAATCAACACGGCTTCATATATTGATATTTTCAAATATTCCATTTCGAATATTTCTATTTCAAATATTTCTATTTTAAAACTGGAATGAGGCCCAAACAATTACCATATAAAGTTAATTATATGGATTTTCATACAACACATGTATAATAGCATTGAAAAATAATCAACCATCAACCAAAGTGCACTACACTGTATAAGCATCAAATAAAGATATCTAACGCTTATAACAGCCTGTCAATCAATCGATCGACATATTTAATCAATCAGGATGAGTGAACTTCATATTTCATCCCAACACCCGTGTGGGGTTTCAAACAATCAAACACAGATTCTAGTTGTGCAGTTGGGCGATGTGTAAAATTTATCGACCCAATCAACGTCATTCAAATAGGTGTACATAAACAAACCGTCTGGTTTGTAAATGAATATTTATTTATTCACATTCACGTTAAAAATTATATTTTTAACGATAACACATTTTATTTTAACATATGAATTTCTATTCAGTTCATTCGTTAAATAAAATGCTATTTTTATTTTTCTAACTTATTTTAGAAAATTTCGGCGGCATAACGGCACGATACTAGAAACGGGACAAGGCCTAGCCTTATCCCCGGTCTAGTGAAGGCCCACGCCATTCACACATCAATCAAATCAATTCGTTATGCAAACCACAAACTTTGGAGTAAGGGTCTAACCTAGCCTTACTCCTTCGCCTTATAACGGCGCACGTCTAATCCTAACCAATTTATCGATTCGATTTTTCACACCACAAACCACATTCAAACCAATATCGCAATCAATCACCAAACAGTCAAACAAACAAGTCCATGGTCTGTGGACGATTGTGTCGGGTGCTACTAAACACCGTCTGCATCCTAGTATATATATATAACTAGAAATAAAATAGAAAGGTGAGAAATTCTCACTTATAGCTATCCTAGCTCCACGGCTCTTCTTTTGCAGAAGTCTTCGTCGTTTCGCCTTTTTGTCACCTTCGTTGTTGCTTTCACTACATATGTAAAAATCGAATTTTTACATCGCTATTCTATATATAAAAATCATATTTTTAGTTCGAAGTTCAATATATAAAAATATGTTTTTTTTTTCAAAGTTCAATATATAAAAATCGAATTTTTATTTCAAAGTTCAATATATAAAAATCGAATTTTTATTTCAAAGTTCAATATATAAAAATCGAATTTTTATATTGCTACTATATAGACAAAAATTCCATTTCAAAAATAAAGTTTTCGCCTTTATAAAAATAAAGTTTTCGCCTTTATAAAAATAAAGTTTTCGCCTTTATAAAAATAAAGTTTTCTCTATTTTTAAAAATCCTACTTTTTCTTCTAAACAAAAATCTCGCCTTTTTGCTTTTCTATTTTAAAGATCAAATCTTTTTAAAGTTCAAACCATTTTCTTTTTAAACCTTAGAATAAAATCAGTTTTTATTTTTCCTTTTAAATCAGTTTTTATTTTCTTTACAAAAAAAAAAAAAAAAATCCAGTTTTAAATTTCTTATCTAAAAATTAGTTTTTAACTTTCTTTAAAAACAGTTTCAACCTTTCAAAAAAAACAGTTTTAATCTTTTAAAATCAGTTTAAAAATGTTCTTCAAATCAGTTTTTAAAATTATAAAAAATCAGTTTTAATAAATTAAACAAATCAGTTCATATATAAAATAAAAAATAAAATAAATAAAAAAATAAAATAAAATTAAAAAAAACTTACAGGGGCTTGGCTTGCTGGATCGGAAAGAGGAGGGGTGCCATCGTCTGAGGTCGGCGGCAGGCGCGGCGTTTCAGGTGGTTGGGGTTGCAGGTGGTAGGCGACGCGGGTTTGGATTTTCGTGGAGCGTGGGCTTCAGCTGGACGGAGGAACGAAGGGGGGGGGGGAAAAAGCGATGGCCGCGGCGGAGTAAGGGGAGGTGACGGCGATGGGCGCTGAGGCGCGGTGGAGGGAGGCAACGCCTCCGATTCGGTTTTGTTTTTCTTTTTTCTTTCTTTTCTTTTCTGGAGTGAAAATGAGAGAGGGGGGGGGGTTTATATATATTTTTATTTATTATTTTATTATTTTATTATTTTATAAAAGTTGACCTTTACATACGTCATCAAAACGAGGCCCACCACCTGCCGTCCATAGCGTTTAACCCCCATTCCGAACACAATGGGATATGTATCGTCAGCTGATTCGGCTGTTACAATCAGTTTTCGTTAAATTTACATTTAAATCACTATATTGAATTTTAAACGTACATTTCCAATTACTGGGGTCACATACTAACTAGAAAAATTCCCGAAAAATATTTTCTAGCTTCGTATTGACGATACGGTCCTAATAAAACTAGTTTCGTCGAATTCTGAGACCGTTAGAAAAATGGCCAATTTCCAGTCGATTAAAATCAACTGAAACTGGTCAAACGCGTTTTCCTTTGCCACGCTCACATATTGATTCGAAAAATTATGAAATTTGGAATCTAGCAATAACTTAACATCACGGACCCAACAAAACTGGTTTCGTCGAAATCCGAGGTCGTTTGCAAAATGTCCATTTTTAAGGGCCTGAATTCCATAGCGACTATTCAGAATTTTCAACTGGACATATCTTTTGATTCCCGCTACGAACTTTTAATTTTTCGGATTCGTTGGAAACATATTCACTATTAGATTCCATTATTTTTGGTTTCACTAAAATCCGGATTGTTTTGCACCCGGTCCATTCAATTGAAGTTTGAAATCGAATTATCGAACTACCGCGCCATTTTCAATTCTATTTATAATTATATATAAATATTTATATTCTAACGACGTCGCGTATAATATATACGTTTGAATTATATTCAAAATAAATTTCTCGTCGATATTATTTAAAATAATCTATTTTAAATATCAAAATTCGCTAAAATTGCCAAAAGAAAAATTTTAAACTGGCCCAGATTTTACGGGTTGTTACAATCTCCCCCACTTAAAACTTTTCGTCCCCGAAAAGGAACAAAGTCGGAAGTGGTTTGATTAATCAACTCTACGCTCGACCTGGCTTCCATTCTCCAACTTTTCAGTTTCTGAGAATTTCTAAAATTTCAAAAATTTGGCTAACACCCAAAATTTTTGAAAAATTTCGCCATAACCTCCCCTGCACCGGGAGCATCGGGGAATTTCAAATAGCTTCCCCGGTCCTTCAGATCTCAAAAAGAAAAAGAAAAAGCCAAGCGGCTAGCCAATAGGCTCACAAAATCATCATCACCCAAACAAACAGTAAATTATGTAGTAAACATGTACCTATTTGTCGGGCAAACAAATTTTATTCTCTGCTCTAGCCTCCTTGCTATGACCTGTTCAATGATATATATGTATATGCAAGCAAATGCAACCAATTTTCAATATAATTCAATATTCGGTTCAATTCGGCTAAATGGCTGAAAATTAGCAAACAAATAAACAAACAACACAAACATCAATCAATTAGTGAATTTAACGTTTCAAATTCATAATTTTGATACATATACAAAAATCAGATTTTTGATGCCAAATCACAACAATAAATCTATCTATATTAGTTTTGGTTCTCACACCAGTCTAATGGAAATATATAGATATCACACCTTCGAAACACGAATATAAATATTGATAATGCGGCCGCATTACCAAAATTATCTCCGGGCGACTAGAGTGTGATTCTATATCTATCCAGTATATTAAAATTTCAAATACACGCGGATCAGACGTATACGCAAAATCTATATATACTGGATTGTCCACATCAATATAAATAAATAATCAAACACGAATAATTGATTTAAATTTTCAAAACAAAAAATTGTTTTATTTTAAAAATAAACTCTTCACACTCGTTCTAGGATACTACTGATCCCATCTCTAACGAGTCATTCCCATTGGATATTACTAATCCAATATCTGATGAATTCTTTCGTACGGTTCTAATGTGCCTTATTCTCTGAGCTTTGTAAACCAAAGCTCTGATACCACGTGTGAAGACCCGCAACTTCCCCGTAAAGGAAAGCGTCGGATAGTTCGAGAACAAGCCACAACAGAACGCATACAGAAGAACGTTTCATTGTATATTACAACAATGCATCAGATTACAAGAATATACAGAGTATAAATGAATATTACACAGAAATATCAGAGATTTAAATTACATTTAAATACATAGCAGCGGAAAATAATACAATACACAACTAGAAGAAGATATACGGATACAAAGCTTTCCGGATATCGTTCCAGCTGTAAACCAGGATCCTGTGAATATAAATCTGCAAAACCAAAACTACTAGCTGCCCGTGTCGAAAATAAGGGCACCCAGAGTTTAGGTTAAAACAATAAACTCCAGGTCAGTCATGTGACTGGTGTGAGAACTAAAACAGTTAATCTTTATTTTTAAAGTTAGGTAAATCAAGGGACCACGCCGTATAACACGGAACGGGTTTCCTCCCAAGAATACCAGTGCATAAAACAAACAGCGCAATGCTAAATAAAGAAAAATGAAGCTGTTATAAGACCCAGGTCCTATCACACAATGCAAACGCAAGCCGGGGATAGGGTTTTCCCTTATAACAGCCAAAGAATGCTTGATACGTTTAAAACAAATCATTTGATACTATTATAAGTGCATAGTGTATAAAACAACTTCAAATCATAAGTATCAATCATAGGCGGCATAAGCGCCCCATCCCACTATGTCGCCATATATAGGATTACAACTAAAACCGCAAATGTCACGTATTTGGAAATTGGATTTCCGTCTATGAACCGAGGCAAAAGATAGTCCTCAACCGATTCGAGACTGCCTAGCCCGAGTCTCAGGATCAGAACGCATCGACCCTTGGATCGTCAGGGCCGGTCCACACGGAGTGGATTAAAAATGCCTGAGCACTACGTTTCGCCGCCCTTTGGGGCGTAAGCGAGCCAACTAAATGACTCCATCGGTTCGAGAACGACCGATCAATCCGAGGCGCCTCGCAACAGCAACAACCACATAAGTCAAACTCGTCAGGGCGTGTAAAACCACTGACGCCACTTCTAGCTAGGAGGAAACGCAGGCCCTCCCTGAGGTCCGTCTCCCGTTTTTGGTTCATACCAGGTGTGAAACACGCGAGGTAAACGTTACACAAAGCTACGCCACAAAGGCCGTGCTTTGATCATCACCACAAGACTTTGCTTTTCAACAGAAGCCTTGATCATTTGCATCTTAGCATGCCACACAGGCAAACCATCCTATGCCACCGATATCAGTCACACAGAATGAAATCCGATGTCAGACACACAGTCCTTTTACAAGTCCGTTCTGGGTCTGAACGAAACCGGAGGCACCTAGTACCCCGCATATCCATCGATCTCCAAGTACGTCTGGACGATCACTAACTGTTTCCATCTTCTTGGGTGTACAGCCCAATCAAGATCATCAGTTATCACCCAAACGACGTGAAGACCTCCGGTCTTCGACCATCGTCTTCATCTTCGACTTATCGTCGCATCAGTTATTCAGAATGGGATAAACCCGGTCTTTCCGAATAACTCGCGTATATTTTAAATAAGTGTTACACAAACACAAAATACGCCTCATTCCAATTCATTAGTCACTAACCATAAATTAATCAAGAGAATAATTCCCCAAATATTAACCCCGAAGGCCGAAACCAACATCAGATCAATATCCAGAAAACCATTCTACTTGGCTAACCGACAGTTAGTTCCTAAATTTCACATTCGTGGGAAAGGTTCCCATTAATTTTATCAAAGATAAATTCTTGGATTTATTCTTTAATCAAATTTTGAATATCAATTCAAACTAGTCGGGATTAGCGAACCTTACCGAAGTAATCATTTGTTATAATTTCTCAATCCCAACCTATTCATCCCATGAAGTAAAACTGTGAATACTTCATATCTAACACCACAGTGTTATCGGTAAATTCAATTACCATTTCACGTTCAAATCTAATTAAAGATTTAACTATCGCCTGGAGCAAAACTGGTGATACTCCATTTTCGATCATTTCAATCTAATTAAAGATTCATTAAAACTCCACTTAGTTTTAATCTTCGACTGGGTTAAAGAATCCGTGTCATTTAAAACACAGTTCACGATAAACCCAAAATCACATTCATTAATTATCAGGTTAAAGAACGAGTGTTGTTTAAAACACTGTTCACGACAAACCCAAAAATCAATATCGATTCAATTCCAATTAAATATTATTTAATTGGTGCACTTCATTAAATCTAAATAAAAAGATTTAATCATTTCTCAATTGGGTTCAAGAACAGTGTTAGTGAAGACACCATTCACGACAAACCCAAATCACATTCCATTAATTATCGGGTTAAAGAACAAGTGTTATTTAAAACACTGCTCACGATAAACCCAAAAATCAATACCAATTCAATTCCAATTTAATATCGTTTAATTGGCACACTTCATTAAATCTAAATAAAAAGATTTAATCATTTCTCAATTGGGTTCAAGAACAGTGTTAGTGAAGACACCATTCACGACAAACCCAAATCACATTCCATTAATTATCGGGTTAAAGAACAAGTGTTATTTAAAACACTGCTCACGATAAACCCAAAAATCAATACCAATTCAATTCCAATTTAATATCGTTTAATTGGCACACTTCATTAAATCTAAATAAAAAGATTTAATCTTTTCTCAACTGGGTTCAAGAACAGTGTTAGTGAAGACACCATTCACGACAAACCCAAATCACATTCGATATTCAATACAAGGCTCTGAATAGAAAATATATCGGCTTATATTCAATATCGAATTCTACGACTAACAAATGTCGTATTGGAAATAACGATATAAATATATATCTTTCAAATTTCCATAACAACACCTGTATAATCACGAATTCCAACATCGAAATATTCCGAAGACAATTTCGATTCAAATCCACTCCAATGCAATCATTGGAAATTTTGGTTATTTTCAAAACCCTTTTCGAATTCAATTTATTTATTCAAAAATAAATAGAATTATAATTCTAGTTCAAAACTAGTTCATTTCGATAAAAACCTATTTTTATCTTTTCAAATATGGAGTTTTTCATCCCAATTCTTTCTAAATCATTTCTTATGATTTTACACAAATTATTACTATTTTTAATAATTTTATCAAGGCCTGTACAGTCGATTTCCATTAACGGCCATCGAACTGCACTTACAGCGACCTTTTTCGAATTTGATTTGGATGTATCTCCAAATCCAACCGTTAGATTTCAAATTTCTAACATTCATTAGAAAGCTCTTTTCGATACGAACCCAACGGTTCCGGTTTTAGGAGAATCCGACGGTCGGATCTCCCGTAATGTCCGTTCGAAATAAATGGTCGAAATTCGCGAACTGCCGCGGCGCGGCGCGTTCTATTCAGGCCATTATATTATATATATAATATATATAATATATACTTCGTCGATTTCTATTTAAAACGAATTATATAAATAGTTTTGAATTCGTTTCAAAAACATTTTCAACCTCCTTTTCAATTCAAATCAAAATTGAATTCTTCTTTATAAATTCGTTTCAAAATTCATTTCTATTCAATTCAAATTTCAATTCAATTTGAATCCATTTCAATTCGTTTTCAATTCAATTCTTTTCGAAATCGTTTTCAATTCAATTCATTTCGAAATCGTTTTCAATTCAATTCATTTCGAAATCGTTTTCAATTCAATTCATTTCGAAATCGTTTTCAATTCATTTTGAATTCGTTTTCAATTCAATTCTTTTCGAATTCGTTTTCAATTCAATTCATTTCGAAATATTCGATTTCGAAATCACTTTTCAATATTCATTTTAAAATGAATAAAATCGATATAAATATCGTTCACGTCAAAATGGCGTCAATCTAATCAACACGGCTTCATATATTGATATTTTCAAATATTCCATTTCGAATATTTCTATTTCAAATATTTCTATTTTAAAACTGGAATGAGGCCCAAACAATTACCATATAAAGTTAATTATATGGATTTTCATACAACACATGTATAATAGCATTGAAAAATAATCAACCATCAACCAAAGTGCACTACACTGTATAAGCATCAAATAAAGATATCTAACGCTTATAACAGCCTGTCAATCAATCGATCGACATATTTAATCAATCAGGATGAGTGAACTTCATATTTCATCCCAACACCCGTGTGGGGTTTCAAACAATCAAACACAGATTCTAGTTGTGCAGTTGGGCGATGTGTAAAATTTATCGACCCAATCAACGTCATTCAAATAGGTGTACATAAACAAACCGTCTGGTTTGTAAATGAATATTTATTTATTCACATTCACGTTAAAAATTATATTTTTAACGATAACACATTTTATTTTAACATATGAATTTCTATTCAGTTCATTCGTTAAATAAAATGCTATTTTTATTTTTCTAACTTATTTTAGAAAATTTCGGCGGCATAACGGCACGATACTAGAAACGGGACAAGGCCTAGCCTTATCCCCGGTCTAGTGAAGGCCCACGCCATTCACACATCAATCAAATCAATTCGTTATGCAAACCACAAACTTTGGAGTAAGGGTCTAACCTAGCCTTACTCCTTCGCCTTATAACGGCGCACGTCTAATCCTAACCAATTTATCGATTCGATTTTTCACACCACAAACCACATTCAAACCAATAT
Source organism: Allium sativum (assembly GCA_030737875.1). Classification (NCBI taxonomy): domain Eukaryota; kingdom Viridiplantae; phylum Streptophyta; class Magnoliopsida; order Asparagales; family Amaryllidaceae; genus Allium; species Allium sativum. Next base: position 666,236,496 of record CM060923.1, read on the forward strand.
CGCAATCAATCACCAAACAGTCAAACAAACAAGTCCATGGTCTGTGGACGATTGTGTCGGGTGCTACTAAACACCGTCTGCATCCTAGTATATATATATAACTAGAAATAAAATAGAAAGGTGAGAAATTCTCACTTATAGCTATCCTAGCTCCACGGCTCTTCTTTTGCAGAAGTCTTCGTCGTTTCGCCTTTTTGTCACCTTCGTTGTTGCTTTCACTACATATGTAAAAATCGAATTTTTACATCGCTATTCTATATATAAAAATCATATTTTTAGTTCGAAGTTCAATATATAAAAATATGTTTTTTTTTTCAAAGTTCAATATATAAAAATCGAATTTTTATTTCAAAGTTCAATATATAAAAATCGAATTTTTATTTCAAAGTTCAATATATAAAAATCGAATTTTTATATTGCTACTATATAGACAAAAATTCCATTTCAAAAATAAAGTTTTCGCCTTTATAAAAATAAAGTTTTCGCCTTTATAAAAATAAAGTTTTCGCCTTTATAAAAATAAAGTTTTCTCTATTTTTAAAAATCCTACTTTTTCTTCTAAACAAAAATCTCGCCTTTTTGCTTTTCTATTTTAAAGATCAAATCTTTTTAAAGTTCAAACCATTTTCTTTTTAAACCTTAGAATAAAATCAGTTTTTATTTTTCCTTTTAAATCAGTTTTTATTTTCTTTACAAAAAAAAAAAAAAAAAAAAATCCAGTTTTAAATTTCTTATCTAAAAATTAGTTTTTAACTTTCTTTAAAAACAGTTTCAACCTTTCAAAAAAAACAGTTTTAATCTTTTAAAATCAGTTTAAAAATGTTCTTCAAATCAGTTTTTAAAATTATAAAAAATCAGTTTTAATAAATTAAACAAATCAGTTCATATATAAAATAAAAAATAAAATAAATAAAAAAATAAAATAAAATTAAAAAAAACTTACAGGGGCTTGGCTTGCTGGATCGGAAAGAGGAGGGGTGCCATCGTCTGAGGTCGGCGGCAGGCGCGGCGTTTCAGGTGGTTGGGGTTGCAGGTGGTAGGCGACGCGGGTTTGGATTTTCGTGGAGCGTGGGCTTCAGCTGGACGGAGGAACGAAGGGGGGGGGGGGGAAAAAGCGATGGCCGCGGCGGAGTAAGGGGAGGTGACGGCGATGGGCGCTGAGGCGCGGTGGAGGGAGGCAACGCCTCCGATTCGGTTTTGTTTTTCTTTTTTCTTTCTTTTCTTTTCTGGAGTGAAAATGAGAGAGGGGGGGGGGGTTTATATATATTTTTATTTATTATTTTATTATTTTATTATTTTATAAAAGTTGACCTTTACATACGTCATCAAAACGAGGCCCACCACCTGCCGTCCATAGCGTTTAACCCCCATTCCGAACACAATGGGATATGTATCGTCAGCTGATTCGGCTGTTACAATCAGTTTTCGTTAAATTTACATTTAAATCACTATATTGAATTTTAAACGTACATTTCCAATTACTGGGGTCACATACTAACTAGAAAAATTCCCGAAAAATATTTTCTAGCTTCGTATTGACGATACGGTCCTAATAAAACTAGTTTCGTCGAATTCTGAGACCGTTAGAAAAATGGCCAATTTCCAGTCGATTAAAATCAACTGAAACTGGTCAAACGCGTTTTCCTTTGCCACGCTCACATATTGATTCGAAAAATAATGAAATTTGGAATCTAGCAATAACTTAACATCACGGACCCAACAAAACTGGTTTCGTCGAAATCCGAGGTCGTTTGCAAAATGTCCATTTTTAAGGGCCTGAATTCCATAGCGACTCTTCAGAATTTTCAACTGGACATATCTTTTGATTCCCGCTACGAACTTTTAATTTTTCGGATTCGTTGGAAACATATTCACTATTAGATTCCATTATTTTTGGTTTCACTAAAATCCGGATTGTTTTGCACCCGGTCCATTCAATTGAAGTTTGAAATCGAATTATCGAACTACCGCGCCATTTTCAATTCTATTTATAATTATATATAAATATTTATATTCTAACGACGTCGCGTATAATATATACGTTTGAATTATATTCAAAATAAATTTCTCGTCGATATTATTTAAAATAATCTATTTTAAATATCAAAATTCGCTAAAATTGCCAAAAGAAAAATTTTAAACTGGCCCAGATTTTACGGGTTGTTACAAGTTGTTTTTTGAATATATATATATATATATATATATATATATATATATATATATATAAAGGGTTTGACGGGGTCAAACCTCTAAATATATTATCTCGTGGTCAACACGAGAAACCGCCCCTTCCCCTCCCCCCCCCCCCAAATTTCAAATCACGTCGCACCCCCCTTCCAGAGCCCACCCGCCACCGCCCCAGGCGACACCGCCCACCGCCGCGGCCTCACCAGCTCGACGCACCTCCCCTCCGACACCCCCCATGCTCCAAGCCGCCACCCCCACCGCCATTTCCCCCAAACCGAACGAAATTTGCCCAAACCCCCCTGAAACGCGCCACCGGCCAGAGCAGCACCTCCTTCACCTCAGAACCGCCTATCCCGCCTCTACAATCCTAATGGCGTAGAAGACTCCCCCACTCCTCGGTAAAAATTGAATTCAAGGTGAGTTTTTATTTATTTACTTATTATTATGTTATTAGTCTATTTAAATTAGTAAATAATCAGGTCTCTAAAAATAAATAAAAAAAGCATTGATTTTATTTCCATTTTTTAAATTTTAAAATATGTTTTTTATCATATGAATAACGATATAAAAATATGATTTTTATAATGTAAACAACGATATAAAAGTATGATTTTTATAATGTAAACAACGATATAAAAATTCGATTTTTATTATTTGAATAGCAATATAAAAATTCGATTTTTTATTATTTGAATAGCGATATAAGAATGTACTTTATATATATATATATATATATATGTATATATATATAATAGCATAGTAAAATACGGTTTTTATATATGTAGCAAGTTAAAAACATGATTTTTAATGAAGTAAAAATACGATTTTTATATATGTAGCAAATTAAAAATATGATTTTTAATGAAGTAAAACATTAAAAATACGATTTTTATATATGTAGCAAATTAAAAATATGATTTTTAATGAGGTAAAAGTATGATTTTTATATATATAGCGATATAGAAAATATGATTTTTATTATATATATAGTGATATGATAAAAATATGATTTTTGTTCTATAAACATCGTTATAAAAAGGTGATTTATATATTTATGACATTGAAATAAAAATGTGATTTTAAAAAATAAATAACATTGATTAAAAATGCGATTTTTAAATATATAAACATCATATTAAAAATGTGATTTTTACTATGAACAGCGTGATAAGGGTTGCGTTGGAATTTCGGAAAAATCCAAGCTGTTCAGAAATTCAAAAATAAAAACTGGCAGAGTGGATCCCAAAGGTGAGAACTTCTCACTCTAGTTTTATTTTCTAGTTAAATATATATACTAGGATGCAGACAGTGCTTAGAAGCACCCGACACCTTTGTTTGGGATGTGAACTGAATTGATTAGAATAGGTATGTGTATGGTGCGAGCCAGTATTAGGTGAGGTATAAGGCTAGACCTTATCCCTGTTCTAGTATTGCGCCGTTATGCTGTCGAAATTTTCTACAAATGTTAGAATAATAAAAATATCATTTTTATTGTATAAATGAACTGTATAAAATATTCATGTGTTTGAATAAATATTTATCGTTAAAAATATAATTTTTAACGAGTATATAAATGTAAATAAATATTCATTTACAAATCAGACGATTTGTTTATGTACACACATTTGAATGATGTTGATTGGGACGATATATTTTACACATCGCCCAACTGCATAAATAATATTCAATATTTGTTGGTTGAAACCCCATACGGGTATTGGGATGATATTTGACATACATTAATCCCAATTGTTTAGTTGTATGTCAATCGATTGGTTGACAGGTTGTTGTGAGCGTTATTTATTTATATTTAGTGCTTATGCAGTTGTGTAATGCACTCTGGATGATGGTTGACTGTGTTTGATTATCATTGTGTACATGTGTGTATGAAATCCATATAAATAAAATCATATGGTAATTGACTGTCTGAATCCAATTCGGAAAGAACAAATATTTTAAATTAACGAATATTTTAAATTAGAGATTATTTTAAATTAACAAATATTTTAAAATGACGAATAATGAATATTTTAAATAACTAATATTTTAAAATAATATTCTATAGTGGATCAAAATATGATTTTGATGTCCGATTTGGGATGGAAATGAAAATATTAAAATATATGAAGCCGTGTTGATTAGATTAACGCCATTTTGACGTGAATGATACTTATATTGATTTTATTCAATTTTATTATGAATATCAAAAAAGAAATGATCTCAAAATCTGATATTTTGAAAATATTATCATTTATAGATTATAATGATAAGGAAAATTCAATTTTGATTTAAAATTGAAAATGAAGTTAGAATCGTTTAAAACGAATTTATAAAATACGTTTTAAATGGAAATCAATGAAACATATATAATATATATATTATATATATTTAATGGCCTGAATAAAACGCGCCGTGCCCTGGCAGTTCGCGAATTTCGACCACTTACTTCGAATTGAAATAACGGGAGATCCGACCGTCGGATTCTCCTAAAACCGGAACCGTTGGGATCGTATCGAAAAGAGCTTTCTATTGAATATTGAGATTTGAAATCTAATGGTTGGATTTTGAATTATGTCCAAATCAAATTTGGAAAAGGTCCCTGTAAGTGCAGTTCGACGACCGTTTATGGAAATCGAATGTACGGGCCTTAATTGAATTATTAAAAATATCGATAATTTGTGTAAAATCATAATAAACGATTTGGAAAGAATTGGGATGAAAAATTTCATATTTGAAAGGATAAAAATACATTTTTATCGAAATGAACTAGTTATTAACTAGAATTATAATCCAATTATTTTTAACTAAATAAATTGGATTGAGAATGGGTTTTAATATAACCAGAATTTCCAATGTATGAATTGGAGTGGATTTGAATGGAAATCATCTTCGGAATATTTCGATGCTGGATTTCGTGATTATGCATATATTATTGTGGGAATTTGGAAGATATAGTTATATCTCTATTTCCAATATGATATTTGTTGGTTTCGGAGTTTGATATCGAATATAAGCCGATATAATTTCTATTCGGGGCCTTGTATTTGATATCGAATTGGATTTTTGGTTTGTTGTGAATAGAAATTGATATTGATTTGTTTTTCGTGAAGATTCCATGATTAATGGAATGTGATTTTGGGTTGATTGTGAACTGTATTTTAAATGACATTAGTTCTTTAACTCAGTTAAAGACAGGATTACATGTCTAACATTGTATTTCGAACTGTATGATTGATCTCTGCTAAATATATATTTATTTGGTGGTGGAGAATTTATTCTCTTGCTTAACACCCTTCTCTAAGACGTACGAGCTTAGAGGTTATATATCGACAGAAATCAATAGTATGGTGTAGATTGTCGATGCAGCATTTTTGTGTTTCCAAAGTTAAATAATCATTAATATTGATTTTTGGGAAGATTAAAACTAAGTGGAGTTTTAACGAATCTTTAATTAGATTGAAAAGAGAATGTGATAATTTATATTATCAAATTCGGGAAATGATCGAGAATGGAGTAGCAGCAGTTTTACTCCAAGTGATAGTTAAATCTTTAATTAGATTTGAATGTGTAATGGTAATTAATTTTACCAATAACACCTTGGTGTTAGATATGGAGTATTACTAGTTTTGCTCCATGGGATGAATAGGTTGGGATTGGGAAATATAACAAATGATTACTTCGGTAAGGTGCGCTAATCCCGACTAGTTTGTGAAACCTTAATATGGTTTGAACTAATATCCAAAGGAAGATTAAAGAATAAATTTAAAAAATTTATCTTTGATAAAATTAGCAGGAACCTTTCCCTAAAAATGTGAATATTTGAATAAAAGAATATTCCGAATTGGAATGAGGCATATGTTGTGTTTTACAACACTTGTTTATAATATACACGAGTTATTCGGAAAAGCCGTGTTTATACCCATTCTGAATAATTGATTCGACGATAAGTCGACGATGAAGACGGTGGTTGAAGAGTGGAGGTCTTCACATCGTTTGGATGATTACTGATGTCTTGATTGGGCTGTACACCCAAGACGAGGTAATAAGTGGTGATCGTCCAGACGTACTTGGAGATCATCCGAATATGCGAGGACCTCTCTCGTGTATTGGACATATGGGACGAGGAATAAGGTGCCTCCGATTACGTTCAGACCCAGAACGAACCAGTAAATGGATGTGAGTCTGACATTGGATTTTATTTTGTGTTGATTTATTTCTATTAAATATATATCTATTTGGCGGTGGAGAATTTATTCTCTTGCTTAACGCCCTTCTCTGAGATGTACGAGCTCAGAGGTTATATATCGATAAACATCAGTTGCATGGCGTGAATTGCCAGTGTGGCATGCTGAGATGCAAATGATCAAGGCTTCTGTTGAAAAGTAGAGTCTTGTGGTTGATGATCAAAGCACGACTTTAATATAGCACAGCTTTGTGTATAGCATTAATTCGCGAGCCTCACACCTCGGTATGAGTCAAAAACGGGATAAGGGACCCAAGGAGGACATGACGTTTCTTTCTAGCTATGGGTAGTGTCATGGTATGTAGCCCAAACATTTATTATTTTTACCTATGTGGTTGTTGGATTGCGAGGCACCTCGGATATATCGGTTACTACAGAGCTGATGGATAGGTCCTATAGGACCGGGAGATGTGTGTTCAGGAATTGCCAATCCTCAAACATAAGAGAGGACCAGCCTTGGAGGATAGAGTGGTTTCCCAGAGTGTGTAGCCCCGAGGCAGTTGCTATAGTGTCCCAAAGCGGTTAGGAGTACATCCCTTGCCTAGACTCATGACGGAAATCCAATTTCTAGTAGTGACATTCGGTTATATTTGTAGAGCCTAGTATGGCAACATAGTAGGATGGGGCACTATGCCGTCTATAGTTGATACACTTATATTTGAGGTTGTTTTATACACTATGCACTTATAATAGTATCAAATGATTTGTTTTAAACGTACCAAGCATGTTAGGCTATTATAAGGTAAAACTCTATCCTCCGGCTTGCGTTGCATTGTGTAATAGGACCTGAGTCTTATAATAGCTTCATTTTTCCAAAAAGCATTGCGTTGTTTATTCTATGCACTGGTATTCTTGGGAGGAAATCCGTTCCGTGTTATACGACGTGGTCCCTTGATTTACTTTATTTTTAAAGTAAAGATTTGATAACTATTTTAGTTCTCACACCAGTCACATGACTGATCTGGAGTTTATTGTTTTAACCTAAACTCTGGGTGCCCCTATTTTCCACATGGGCAGCTAGTAGTTTTGGTTTGCAGATATTATATTCATAGGATCCTGGTTTATAGCTGGAGCTATATTCGGAATGCTCTGTATCCGTGTATTTCTTATAGTTGTGTTATGTATTATTTTTCCGCTGCTATGTATTTAAATGTAATTTAAACCTCTGATATTTTTCTGATGTATATTATTTGTTCATACTCAGTCATATTCTTGTACTCTGATGTAATTGTTGGAATAGCAATGAAATGTTCGTTTGTTTGTCTTCTGATTTGCCGTGTTGCCAACTTAATCTGAGCTTTTCTTTACGGCGAAGTTTGGTTCATTTCGTCATGGTATCAGAGCTTTGGTTTACAGAGCTCGGAGAACAAGGCACCTTAGAACCAAACAAAAGACTTCATCAGATATTGGATTAGTACTATCCAATGAGAATGACTAGTTAGAGATGGGATCAGTAGTATCCTATAACGAGTGTGAAGAGGTTATTTTTAAAATAAAAATGAAAACAAACTTTGTTTTGAAAATTTAAACCCTATTATACGTATATGAGTATATTATTTTATTTTATTTTGGACAATCGAGTATATAAAGATTTTTCATATACGCCTTGCAAACGTGTATACAAAGCCTCAAATATACTGTATAGATATAGAATCATGCTCTAGTCGCTCGGAAACAATTCTGATGATTGATGCATCGTCATTAGAGTTTATATTCGAGTGTCGAAAGTAGGATATCTATATATTTCCAATTGACTGGTGTGAGAACCAAAACTAGATAAGGTTATTTGTTGTGATTTGGCATCAAAAACTTGATTTTTCAGTATATAAAAATTATGAATTTGAATAGATAATCAACTAATTGATTCCTGGTTGTGTTGTTTGATTATTAGTTAACTAATTATATTGTTTAAACCAATATGCTAATGAATAGTAAATGTAGCCAATCAAGTCAAATATTGAACCGAATTGAAAACTGATTGAAATTGCATGCATATACATGTATATACATTAAACAAGTCATAACAGGGAAGCTAAGAAGAAGAATAAAATTGTATGCCCGACAAATAGGTACATGTTTACTAATTTATTGGGTTTGGATGATTTTATGAGCCGATTGGCTAGCGCTTGGCTTTTTCTTTTTCTTTTACTTTTTGGATGATGGTGGCCCTGCATGGCTAGTTGCGGTTTTTAATGTCTCCCCGTACAAAGGAGGTTATGGCGAAATTTTTCAAAAATTTAGGGTGTTAGACCAATTTTTGAAGAATTGAAAAATTCTTAGAAACAAGTTGAAGAATGAAAGCCAGAATGAAAGTTGAGTTAATAGTAAAACAACTTTCAACTCTGTTCCTTTTCGAGGACGAAAAGATTTTAAGTGGGGAGATTGTAACAACCCAGAAAATCCGAACCAATCTAATTTTTTTATTTTAGCTATTTTAATGAATTTGGAATATTTAAAATGATTTATTTTAAATAATAATGGCTAAAAATTTATTTTAAATGAAGTTAGAACGAATAAATTTATTTTAATTATAAAACGAGCCTGAAATGGCGTGGTAGTTTGAAAATTCGATTTCGAACTTTAAATGAATGTACACGATTCAAAATAAAACAGATTTTGGTAAAACCAGAAATATTTAATCTATTTGAAAATAACTTTCCAACAAATGTGAAAAATCCAGATTTCATAACAGAAATAAAAATTTATGTCCAGTTGAAAATTCAGAATGGTCGCTATGGGTTTTTATATAATATATAGCCCTTAAAAATAGCGATTTTGCAAACGACCCCTGTTTTCGACGAAACCACTTTTGTTGGATCCGGAATGTCAAATTATTGCTAGATTCTAATTTTCAAAATTTTTGGAATTATTGTGAGCATGGTAAATTTAAACGTGTTTGGTCAATTTAGTTTTAATTTAATCGACTGGAAAATGACCAGTTTTCAAAATGTCTCCGAATTCGACGAAATTGGTTTTATTAGGACCGTATCGTTAAAACATATGCAGATTTATTTTTATGGAATTCTTGGAGTCAGTATGTGGCCCCGGTAAATTAAAATGTACGTTAAATTCAATATTGAACGTTATGTTAAATTATATTTTAATTTTGATGAAAAATGATCGTAACGGTCGAATTAGCCTACGGGATATATCCCATTGTGTCCGGAATGGTGGTAATTAACTAGGGGCGATAGTCGGTATGTTCGATTTGGAGACTGAATGGAAAAGTTTTTTCTTGAAAACAAACAAATAAATATATAAGGGGTTTGACGGGGTCAAACCCCTAAATATATTATCTCGTGGTCAACACGAGAACCCCCCAAATTCAAATCACGTCGCACCCCCTTCTAGAGCCCACCAGCCACCACCCCATGTGGTGCCGCCCACCGCCGCGGCCTCCCTAGTACGACGTGCCTCCCCTCCGACACCCCCTCCGTTGCAAGCTGCCTCCACCGCCATTTCCCCCGAATGGAATCAGCCCAAACCACCCTGAAATGCGCCGCCGGCCAGAGCAGCACCCCCTCCGCCTCGGAACCGCCTACGCCATCTCTACAACCCCAGTCATGTAGAAAACTCCCCCACTCCTCAGTAAAAATCGAATTCAAGGTGAGTTTTTATTTATTTACTTATTATTATGTGATTATTCTATTTAAATTAGTAAATAATCAGGTCTCTAAAAATAAGTAAAAAAGCATTGATTTTATTTTCAGTTTTTAAATTTAAAAATATGGGAATATGATTTTTATCATATGAATAGCGATATAAAATAAGATTTTTATAATGTAAATAGTGATATAAAAATATGATTTTTATAACGTAAACAACGATATAAAAATTTGATTTTTATTATTAGAATAACGATATAAAAGCTCGAATTTTTATTATTTGAGTAGCGATATAAAAATATACTTTTTACATATATAATAGCATAGTAAAAATACGATTTTTATATATGTAGAAAATTAAAAATATGATTTTTAATGAAGTAAAAATATGATTTTTATATATGTAGAAAATTAAAAATATGATTTTTAATGAAGTAAAAATACGATTTTTAAATATGTAGCAAATTAAAATTTTGATTTTTAATGAAGTAAAAATATGTTTTATATATATATATATATATATATATATAGCGATATAGAAAATATGATTTTTATTATATATATATAGTGGTATGATAAAAATATGATTTTTTTTCTATAAACATCGTTATAAAAAGGTGATTTTTATACATATGACATTGAAATAAAAGTGTGATTTTAAAAAATAAATAACGTTGATTAAAAATAGGATTTTCAAATTTATAAACATCATATTAAAAATGTGATTTTTACTATGAGCAGCGTGATAAGGGTTGCGTTGGAATTTTGGACAAATCCAAGCTGTTCAGAAATTTAGATATAAAAATTGGCGGAGTGCATCCCAAAGGTGAGAACTTCTTACTCTAGTTTCATATTCTAGTTATATATATATATATATATATATATATATTAGGATGTAGACGGTGCTTAGAAGCCCCCGACACCTTTGTTTGAAACCATGGTTGTTTGGTTGTTTGCTTTGATTGCGTTATTTGTTTGAATTTGGTTTGGGATGCGAATTGAATTGATTAAAATTGGTATGTGTATGGCACGAGCTAGTATTAGGCAAGGGATAAGGCTGGACCTTATTTCGGTTCTAGTATCGCGCCGTTATGCTGTCGAAATTTTCTAAAAATGTTAAAATAATAAAAATATCATTTTTATTGTATAAATGAACTGTATAAAATATTCATGTGTTTAAATAAATACTTATCATTAAAAATACAATTTTTAACGAGTATATGAATGAAAATAAATGTTCATTTACAAATCGGACAATTTGTTTATGTACAAACATTTGACTGATATTGATTGGGACAAATATTTTACACATCCTCCAACTGCACAAATAATATTCAGTATTTGTTGGTTGAAACCCCACATGGGTATTGGGATGATATTTTACGTACATTAATCCCAATTGTTTAGTTATATGTCAATCGATTGGATGACAAGCTGTTGTAAGCATTAATTATTTATACTTAATGCTTATGCAGTTGTGTAATGCACTCTGGATGATGGTTGACTGTGTTTGATTATCATTGTGTACATGTATGTATGAAATCCATATAAATAAAATTATATGGTAATTGACTGTGTCTGATTTCATTTCGGAAAGAACGAATATTTTAAATAAACAAATATTTTAAATTAACGAATATTTTAAAATGACAAATAATGAATATTTTAAAATAACTAATATTTTAAAATAATATTCAATAATGGATTAAAATACGATTTTGATGTCCGATTTGGGATGGACACGAAAATATTGAAATATATGAAGCCGTGTTGATTAGATTAACGCCATTTTGACGTGAACGATATTTATATCTGTTTTATTCATTTTTATAATGAATATCGAAAAATAAATAATTTCAAAATCTGATTTTTTGAAAATATTATCATTTATAGATTATAATTGTAACACCCCACCTCCGCTAGGGTCACTCGCAAAGGAATGCACTAGCTTTAGAGGGGTATTATAGGTAAACATGTACAGAAATATTACAAGACAGAACATATAAAATAGCGGAAGTAAAATCAACTTTCACATCATTAATAAATAAGGTCTAAAGCCTTTTACATCAGAGAATTTCTTACATGGAAACCTGTCTTGTAATAGTAAAGAAGCATAAAAACCTTTTCATCAATTATTCCCCAAGTAAAACAATAAAATAGCCATAGCCAAGAAAAGTCCAAGCCATGCGTGATGACCTTCAAACAGAAGAAGTCCAAACTAACAATAACATTTCCTCCCTGTAACCTGGGGGGGAGGGGGGGAAACGGAAGACAAGAGCGAAACAAAACGGGGTCAGTCATAAAGACTGGTAAGCCCTATCTACTATCAGTATATAAACTAGTAAAGTTAACTGGCATGAGGAACTGAGATGAACATAAGTATGATGACAAGATAGATAAGCTAAACCAAAATAACAGGATGAACTACTGTACCAAGATACACGAGTGTGTCATGATAAACTACGGTGTCAAGATAAATCAAGGTATCACATTGTCAGGTTTCTATCAAGTATACTATCCCAAGGTATCTACCCTGTATAACGTCCCACGGTATCTATCATGTATATTTCCCCTGGTTCTAACATGTATATTTGCTCTGCACCTCTCGTACTAGTATCCCAACCCGCGTCATGTGTTAACTATGAATGTCCCTTGCCCAATGTCATGTAATGGTCCATGTCAACCTAATATATAGCATATGTAGGTTTTCCCAACTCGTATGTTTCTTTCCATGTATAAGATTAGTCCTTCGCCGTAGGCCATACGGGCTTTCCCATGTAAACGTTTTACCCTTGAGGTTATTTTGGACTGCTACCCTTGATCTAGTTATGTTTCCTTACCATGAACTATCGCGCGTTCACTTAGGATTTATGCCACCTAGGACCACTAGGGATTATGCTACCTAATGAACGTTTCCGTGTCTCGGTTTGGGTTCAGCCACCTAGGGCCACTAGGGATTATGCCACCCGTCAACCGCGCCCTTTATCCCATGTATGTATCATGGACCGTTTTCCATGTCTAGACGCACATGTTTCTCAATGTGCCATCCGAGTTCCGTGCCAGGGCAAACCAAGAAATACGGAACTCGGTCGGGAGCTTTAAGTCGTCTGCTGATGCAGATATCAAGGTCTGTTTTTGTACCCGTGGCTATGGTCCCACGTGACCCCTCCCTCAACTACTGAAAGGCAATCCAAGAAAAATAATGTATGAGAACTACACTAAGGCCCATCGATGCCCACTTCCAGATAGCCAACCTCACCCATAACTTGATAGCTAGTATATGGTCTTTTGGGAGTTCCCTGCCTTTCCGTACGTACACGATTGACTAAAGATGGTAGGTAGCCGGCGACATGCTATCCCGGGGCAAAATCAAGTATCGTCGACTCCACGCTAATCCATCCCAGTCTTTAGGTCGCTCGCATAGCAACCAAGGCATACTCTTGGCTCTCCTACCGCAGACCTTAACCTCTGTGAGGCCGGGTTTCATGGACCACTTGCAACCTCACAGAGGGATACCAAGAGTACCCTCACGTTCCCCGAAGCTTCCGCTTCGTCACCCAGTTCGTTGGAGCTTTTATCCAAGTCAGGTAACTTGCTCCTCCTCGTGTTTTAAGCGATGACCTACCGTACCGGGTTACTCATCTATTCATGAACTAGTCCCAAGTCCTTGGCTAAGAATTATTACTTAGTTACACTTAACTAAGGTTTACCACTTAGCTTCCTTTTCCCGTTACCCTTGATCAACTACGATTTTCTACCTAGTTCCTCTACTAGGGTTTTGCTTATTGGGTTAAGTGTTGTTATTCAAGTTCATGACTTAACCCTCCTACGAATCATGTCAAGATTGGCTAAGTACTCAAGTTCAAGGCTTAGCCCTACAAGTTGGTTAAGTGTACCAAGAAGCCCATGACTTAACCCTATCAAGTCAAATTGGTTAAGTATTTATTCGTCTTAACCCTATCAGATTATCATGTTAGATTGATTAAGCATAGGTTATCTTAATCCCATCAGATTATCGAGTCGGATTGGTTAAGTATGGGTTAGCTTAACCCCATCCACTAATCGTATTACAATGGTTAAGCCTAATTTTAAAAGGTCTTGTGACTTAACCCTATCAGGTCCACCTATTAGATTGGTTAAGTATAGGTTACTTAACCTCATCAAATCATCATGTATAATTGGTCATGTATAAGTTACTTAACCCCATTAAATTACCGTGTTAAGTTAGTTAAGTACTGGTTACTTAACCTCGTTGAATTACCACGTTTAGATTGGTTAAGTGTTTATCCCCATCGAATTACCGTGTTTAGATTAGTTAAGTGAAGGTTACTTAACCCCATCTAATTACCATGTTTAGATTAGTTAAGTCTAAGTTACCTAACCTCATCTAATTACTGTGTTTAGATTAGTTAAGTCTAAGTTACTTAACCCCATCTAATTACCATGTTAGATTAGTTAAGTATGGATTACTTAACCTCATCGAATTTACCGTGTTTAGATTAGTTAAGTGTGGATTACTTAAAACCATCTAATTATCAAGTCGGATTAGTTAAGCGTAAATTACTTAACCCTATCCCCTAATTGTCTTGTATGGTTAAGTGTCATTAAGAAATCAAGCCCGGTCCCACTTAACCTACCCATTCGTGTCATATCGGTTAAGTGTCATTAGTCAAATTTACTTAACCTTATCATGTGGCATTAATTTAATTAATGCACTCTTAACCTCTCACATTATACCTTGTTGTGGTTACTAGTTAAGCCGGGCGGGTCCGGGTAGTTTTACACCGCAGCCTAGTCTAACCTCGGGTCTTAAGCGCGACATGACCAACTTCTCACATTGGATCCTATTGTTTGTAGCCACTAGTTAAGCCGGGCGGGTCCGGGTAGATTTATGCTACAAACTCAACCCAACCTCGAGTTGGCTATTTTCATGTTTGGTCTAGTGTCTTGTTACACTTACAACCCATACGTGTCAAGTTTCCAAGTCCCATGCTCATAGCCAAAGTTACATGTTGTCACGTTTATACCAATTTACCCAAATCATGTTTCATGTCATTAAAGTTTCCCCATAACCTAACCCCAACGCTTTTAAACTCGCATATACATTCACAACAACGCATAATGGATTAAAGAAGGAACTTGGCAAAGGCATGACAAAAAGGGTATAAGGCCACAAGTTAATCATGGTGGCATATGAGGCGTAAGTGTGTTCATTAACTTGCATGTTACATTATTAAGCCTCAAAAACATGCATAACCCCAAACTTAGCACATAGACGAATCATAATGATAGGTGACATAGAAAGATGCCTAGAAGTTCGCATGTAGCATTACATGCAAGTTATCATAAGGGATATGATAGCTCTCATGTTGCATAATGCAACATTCAACATAAAGCTTATAGCTTTTAGCCCATAAGATCAAGATGGTGTCTTTACAAACATGATGGGATACATAACATGATAGCATGTATGATACTTAATGTTCAAACCCAACTTGCAACATTCATTTAACTTCATAGTTAATATCTAAGAGTAGGAGGAGGCTTACAATGCTATGAAGGCACAAATCAACAAATAAAACAAAGATTGAGACGAAGCCATTCATGCTATCACCCAAAAAACCCCAAAAGAACAAGCTCCAAATGAAACCCTTGAGAAAATATTAATAAAAATCCTTGCTTTGAAGAAGAAAGGTTTCAACTTTGGCTTTGAATGAAGCTTATGAGCTCTCATGCAAGATCCTTGCTTTTTGGTCAAGAAAAGGTTGCAACTTTGGCTAGAATGCAACTTAAGAACACTCATACAAGTTTGAAAGCACTTGTATGAACTCACAATCTCTCATAGAAATAGGCTTAGGAATTTTAGCATGAGAGTGGAGGCCATGAGAGGAACAAATTTGACATAGTTTAGTTGTAGGATTGAATAATGGTGATTTAGGCTAGGTTTAGGGGTCTTTTTATAGAGGATTAGGATAGTATTAGCCATAGGATTAACCCTAGATTCAATCCAAGCCATCAAAGCATGTCTTGGGGAAGAAGTCAAGTGTAGGAACCATCTAGGGCCTTTAGATTAAAGCTGAACCATGAGAACCATTCAAATGCAAAATCTGCATTTGAGTGAATCGGCCCACGGGTTGACAGCCAAACACCCTGGATTAACCCCTAGTCGACCCAGCGAGCTCGGGTTGACCTCAAAAATCGGCCGGTTCGGTTATTCCCCTCTCCCAATTCGCTGTTTTGAACATTTTTGCATATTTATTTATTTAATTTTCAATTATATATATATATATATATCAATATATATATATATATATATATATATTTCTCTGCGCAACCCATTTCACTTAATTAAGTATACTTTAATTTGTGAATTTTTATGTTCAAATTACGGGGTGTTACATTCTCCCCTCCTTAAAGGATTTCGTCCTCGAAATCTCCAAGTTAGGAAGAACGTATCCTACTATCCATCATCCATCTACTCAAAACATCATCCATAGGCAACCATTGTCCTTAGACGATTTCTAATGCCATATGAACATATGCAGAACATGTGTGTATATGCTCCTTAGCTAATGCTAATGATCAGGCCTGAATGATCTTTCTAATTCAAAATATGTTTAGTGCCATGAGTCCAACATGTATGCAAATAGTCCTAGTCATATAAGTACTATATGCGTGCACAAACATTCATTCATATGCAACATCCGCATGATAACACATTCAATTTCATCCATAAACAAGTATAAATACTCGTGCATATGCAACATGAAACGTGACCGCGTCAATCTAGTATCTAATGTGTATTCGCGCATCCACGAGCAACCACTTGCAACCATTTGCAACCATATCAATCATAACATGTTTCAAATACATGTTTACATCCATAGAGTTCTATCTAAGGTTCCCAAGATAAGACCGAGGAGATAAACAAGACAAACTCTTTACGGGGTTTGTAACAGAAACAGGACCGAGAGGATATCCACCAAGCGATAGCATGTAAGTAAGCTCTACAGGAGAACCATGGATCAATGATATACTCTTACAAAGAGACACGATGCGCGCGTCTAAGCCGCATTTCCTTGAGCCTAATTCCAGTGTGCCTTGACTACCTTTGACTCCATGATTTCGTAGCTCCTTGATTCCTATTTCCAAAGTATGAGCCGGAACTCTTTTCACTGTCGCCTCTCGTTCCACTTTCATTTATTCTTTCCCTAGTATACTTGGCTCAACCATATCTACGTACTCGTGCAAGCTCTCCAAAATTCACTAGTGAATTCTAGATCTCGTTTACCAATGCCAATCCATGTTACCACGTGCACTTACTAGGGTGGTTCCTGTAACCCATGCTCAAGCAGAATGAACCATCCGTCTTATTGGCGGACGTTACTCGATTGGATCAGAGATTTCCGATAAATGCATCAAGAGATTCTAGGTAACTAACCATGACAAAACCTAAAAGGTTACCTGAAACTTCGAAGGTATTACCAAAGCAAGCCAAGAGTCTGACTACCCTCTTTTCAAAACCGAGAATGGTATCCCTTACTGGATAACCACTTTACCCCTAGAATCCATCCATAGCTCAACAATAGAAGTATTGCTTATAATCTCAACACTTGGCATAGACATTCTCAAATCCAACAAGTCATGAATAAATGGACCGACTCTCCAACCAGATTTTTGGACAAAAACTGGGATCCTCTACCATGCTAGTACTAAGGTGCAGAGACTCAACTATCCAAGCGGACTTAAATGATACGATGATCAAGACAAAGTCTGGACGGGATGATAGAAAAGAACGACTAAACCTTTACCAGAAACGATACCATTTCTTTTAGGTACCCTAGAAATGGGAGCGTACAATTGCCCTCTCCGATGATCTTGTCCTTGTCCTCCTTGATGGACTAAGCCATAGCAACAGTTTCTTATCCTCAAGCTCGCGTCCTTTATCCTTACTCTTATTATCCTTCCTTGTACCACGGCAACAGGTCTCTCGAGAACAACCTCCATCGCACGGGAAAATACTTACGTAGCTAGACAAGGATTAGTCGCAGTTAGAACTACTGTAACTACAGATGGAGTGAAGAAAGGAAAAGAGATTTGATCAAGGAAACAAAGGACAGTGCTAATGGCTTTTGGGGAATAGCCTTTAAAAACTTTTCTTGAAAAATGCTTCTTTGTAAACGGTTTTTCAAATAGTTTTCAGAAGGTTTTAAAAACTTTTGCCCAGTCTGGTAACCTTCTGCTCTGATACCAAATGTAACACCCCACCTCCGCTAGGGTCACTCGCAAAGGAATGCACTAGCTTTAGAGGGGTATTATAGGTAAACATGTACAGAAATATTACAAGACAGAACATATAAAATAGCGGAAGTAAAATCAACTTTCACATCATTAATAAATAAGGTCTAAAGCCTTTTACATCAGAGAATTTCTTACATGGAAACCTGTCTTGTAATAGTAAAGAAGCATAAAAACCTTTTCATCAATTATTCCCCAAGTAAAACAATAAAATAGCCATAGCCAAGAAAAGTCCAAGCCATGCGTGATGACCTTCAAACAGAAGAAGTCCAAACTAACAATAGCATTTCCTCCCTGTAACCTTGGGGGGGGGGGGAACGGAAGACAAGAGCGAAACCAAACGGGGTCAGTCATAAAGACTGGTAAGCCCTATCTACTATCAGTATATAAACTAGTAAAGTTAACTAGCATGAGTAACTGAGTGAATATAAGTATGATGACAAGATAGATAAGCTAAACCAAAAAAACAGGATGAACTACTGTACCAAGATACACGAGTGTGTCATGATAAACTACGGTGTCAAGATAAATCAAGGTATCACATTGTCAGGTTTCTATCAAGTATACTATCCCAAGGTATCTACCCTGTATAACGTCCCACGATATCTATCATGTATATTTCCCCTGGTTCTAACATGTATATTTGCTCTGCACCCCTCGTACTAGTATCCCAACCCGCGTCATGTGTTAACTATGAATGTCCCTTGCCCAATGTCATGTAATGGTCCATGTCAACCTAATATATAGCATATGTAGGTTTTCCCAACTCGTATGTTTCTTTCCATGTATAAGTTCAGTCCTTTGCCGTAGGCCATACGGGCTTTCCCATGTAAACGTTTTACCCTTGAGGTTATTTTGGATTGCTACCCTTGATCTAGTTATGTTTCCTTACCATGAACTATCACGCGTTAAATTAGGATTTATGCCACCTAGGACTTCTAGGGATTATGCTACCTAATGAACGTTTCCGTGTCTCGGTTTGGGTTCAGCCACCTAGGGCCACTAGGGATTATGCCACCCGTCAACCGCGCCCTTTATCCCACGTATGTATCGTGAACCGTTTTCCATGTCTAGACGCACATGTTTCTCAATGTGCCATCCGAGTTCCGTGCTAGGGCAAACCAAGAAATATGGAACTCGGTCGGGAGCTTTAAGTCGTCTGCTGATGCAGATATCAAGGCCTGTTTTTGTACCCGTGGCTATGGTCCCATATGACCCCTCCCTCAACTACTGAAAGGCAATCCAAGAAAAATCATGTATGAGAACTACACTAAGGCCCATCGATGCCCACTTCCAGATAGCCAACCTCACCCATAACTTGATAGCTAGTATATGGTCTTTTGGGAGTTCCCTTCCTTTCCGTACGTACACGATTGACTAATGATGGTAGGTAGCCGGCGACATGCTATCCCGGGGCAAAATCAAGTATCGTCGTCTCCACGCTAATCCATCCCAGTCTTTAGGTCGCTCGCATAGCAACCAAGGCATACTCTTGGCTCTCCTACCGCAGACCTTAACCTCTGTGAGGCCGGGTTTCATGGACCACTTGCCGCCTCACAGAGGGATACCAAGAGTACCCTCACGTTCCCTGAAGCTTCCGCTTCGTCACCCAGTTCACAGGAGCTTTTATCCAAGTCAGATAACTTGCTCCTCCTCGTGTTTTAAGCGATGACCTACCGTACCGGGTTACTCATCTATTCATGAACTAGTCCCATGTCCTTGGCTAGGAATTATTACTTAGTTACACTTAACTAATGTTTACCACTTAGCTTCCTTTCCCCGTTACCCTTGATCAACTACGATTTTCTACCTAGTTCCTCTACTAGGGTTTTGCTTATTGGGTTAAGTGTTGTTATTCAAGTTCATGACTTAACCCTCCTACGAATCATGTCAAGATTGGCTAAGTACTCAAGTTCAAGGCTTAGCCCTACAAGTTGGTTAATTGTACCAAGAAGCCCATGACTTAACCCTATCAAGTCAAATTGGTTAAGTATCTATTCGTCTTAACCCTATCAGATTATCATGTTAGATTGATTAAGCATAGGTTATCTTAATCCCATCAGATTATCGAGTCGGATTGGTTAAGTATGGGTTAGCTTAACCCCATCCACTAATCGTATTACAATGGTTAAGCCTAATTTTAAAAGGTCTTGTGACTTAACCCTATCAGGTCCACCTATTAGATTGGTTAAGTATAGGTTACTTAACCTCATCAAATCATCATGTATAATTGGTCAAGTATAAGTTACTTAACCCCATTAAATTACCGTGTTAAGTTAGTTAAGTACTGGTTACTTAACCTCATTGAATTACCACGTTTAGATTGGTTAAGTGTTTATCCCCATCGAATTACCGTGTTTAGATTAGTTAAGTGAAGGTTACTTAACCCCATCTAATTACCGTGTTTAGATTCGTTAAGTCTATGTTACCTAACCTCATCTAATTACCGTGTTTAGATTAGTTAAGTCTAAGTTACTTAACCCCATCTAATTACCATGTTAGATTAGTTAAGTATGGATTACTTAACGTCATCGAATTTACCGTGTTTAGATTAGTTAAGTGTGGATTACTTAAAACCATCTAATTATCAAGTCGGATTAGTTAAGCGTAAATTACTTAACCCCATCCCCTAATTGTCTTGTATGGTTAAGTGTCATTAAGAAATCAAGCCCGGTCCCACTTAACCTACCCATTCGTGTCATATCGGTTAAGTGTCATTAGTCAAATTTACTTAACCTTATCATGTGGCATTAATTTAATTAATGCACTCTTAACCTCTCACATTAGACCTTGTTGTGGTTACTAGTTAAGCCGGGCGGGTCCGGGTAGTTTTACACCATAACCTAGTCTAACCTCGGGTCTTAAGCGCGACATGACCAACTTCTCACATTGGATCCTATTGTTTGTAGCCACTAGTTAAGCCGGGCGGGTCCGGGTAGATTTATGCTACAAACTCAACCCAACCTCGAGTTGGCCATTTTCATGTTTGGTCTAGTGTCTTGTTACACTTACAACCCATACGTGTCAAGTTTCCAAGTCCCATGCTCATAGCCAAAGTTACATGTTGTCACGTTTATACCAATTTACCCAAATCATGTTTCATGTCATTAAAGTTTCCCCATAACCTAACCCCAACGCTTTTAAACTCGCATATACATTCACAACAACGCATAATGGATTAAAGAAGGAACTTGGCAAAGGCATGACAAAAAGGGTATAAGGTCACAAGTTAATCATGGTGGCATATGAAGCGTAAGTGTGTTCATTAACTTGCATGTTACATTATCAAGCCTAAAAAACATGCATAACCCCAAACTTAGCACATAGGCGAATCATGATGATAGGTGACATAGAAAGATGCCTAGAAGTTCGCATATAGCATTACATGCAAGTTATCATAAGGGACATGATAGCTCTCATGTTGCATAATGCAACATTCAACATAAAGCTTATAAGCTTTTAGCCCATAAGATCAAGATGGTGTCTTTACAAACATGATGGGATACATAACATGATAGCATGTATGATACTTAATGTTCAAACCCAACTTGCAACATTCATTTAACTTCATAGTTAATATCTAAGAGTAGGAGTGATATACACGTAAATGTGTATATTTTATCCGCTTATTTATCTTATTTTCCCTTTAAAATAATTGATACTTTGTATTTATAGCTGTATTTTCAGATTGTTGACAAGAAGCATGGTTTAGAGCATTTGATGGATAAAGCATGAAGAATTTGCTTAAAAAGAGTGAAGTTTAAAATTGCTAAAGCTTGAAGAGTCTGAAGCTTGAAGAACGGTTACAATTATATTTCAGTTAAGAAGATTTGGCTCAATAAAGACTCAAACTGCATTCACATTAGCTCATTAGGAAGGCCTCTTACTCATGTTGCGTTCACACTAGCCTATTTGCTAAACCACTCACTCTAAAGCTGCGTTCACACTGGCTTATGTGTTATTTGGGTTATTTCTTTAGTCCCACATTATGTAATTAGCTAGCTAGCCTTTGTCATATCAGCTATAAATACATTGTATCTTAGTCTTGTAAGGGACACATTGGGTTTTATTCTGTAATTCTCTTCTTGGAATAAAATCATTCTTCTTCCTCTTTTCTATTTAGTTTTAGTTTTATTTATGTTCTTGTTATTTAATTTCTGTTTTTCTTCTTCTTTAGCTATGTCTAGCTAATCCCCTTTGATTAGGGGGTGATGACGCTGATAGTATGATTCAATATGAATCACATAGCCAAAGGATGAGGAATTCATGTATATAGATCTAGATCTGAACCAAGGGTTAGATCTGAACCTTAATATCCTGTGTCGTTTAAGAGCTATGCTCCTTCATAGGGTATATCCGTGTTCGGTCTAACAATTATCAGATTTAGATCTAATTTTAGGGTTTTAGAAATTAATTAGTAAATCTGTCCTGATAGTCTATGGTTGTAGAGCTGAGCTCCTGCATAGGCTATGCTTCTCGTTATTTACATATTTGTTTCTAAAAACTTATTATCGTTGATTCATGTTTGTGACAGAAACATGTATTAGATCTGGTTAACCTTTTGGCTATTGATGATTATGAATCTGATCTATGTCATTATCCCCTAATTGCTTTCACTTAGTGTTAAAACTCTCTTTTATTTAAATTCTGCTATTTTCTTTGTTTTCCACCAATCAAAAGTTAGGGATAACTTGATTGGATTTATTAATAAAATAATTTGGTCCCAGAGTTCGACACCCTCTACAACAATCCTTGTTGTTTAGGAAAGACGAACGAATTTTACAGTTGTTTACAATTGTTTAATTCATTCGCAAACAAATTTTGGCGCCGTTGCCGGGGACCAAATAATTTTAATTAGTAGATCCTTCGGGTTATATTTTTTTCTTTTTCCTTTTGTTTTTCATCATAAAAAAAACTGTTAGTCTATTTTTATTGTTATTTTTTATTTTGTTCCTTTTGTTGTCTTTTATATATAGTAGAAAATTCTTGATTGGGTTGATTGATTCTGTAATCGTCCTACAAGAGAAAAAAAGAAAAAAAAAATTTGTTTGATTTGTTTCCTCTTTCATTGCCTTTTTCATTTCTGTCCTTTTACATTTCTTTCCTTTTGTCTACAAATTATTTCCAAAAAAAAAAATTCCTCTTGCAATTTGATTTTCTTCCACTTTTTGCCCTCTACATCCAAATCTACAAAACCAGCTTGACTTTCAGATCTCCACCATAGTTCACAAAATTCCCCAAGCCTGTCTTGCCAGCATACTATCCATCACAGTAAAACCTTTCCCTCTTTCACCAATACCCCGTCCACCAGATCATCTCCTGTCATTTCATCCACCCTTCAAGCCAACCACAACTATTTTCAATCCACAACAAACCCATCTCTTCACAAATCAACTCAATCCGCTACACAACCATCCTTCCGCAACACAGCAAACACATACTCATCGCCATCAAACCACCGCAAGTTTCAACAACCACCTCCCCATACATTGGACACCCCGCAACCCTCACATTCTCCTCTTCCAATACAGTGTCATTCTACCTCGTCTTCCCCAAACCCAGCATCAACTCAACAGCTCGCAACAAATTCGAACCAGTTGCCCTAAATCGAACGCCTCAACCTTCAAATCACCCAAAACCCCAAAATCAAAACCGCTCTCCTCCAACCGCACTTCACGTCACCTCTGAAACACACATACAAGGACCGCCACTTCTAGTCTACCAGAGAAATCTGAATTACAAATCACCTTGAATTCGAAACTCAAATTCGCACCCAAATTCACCACTTACACTTTCCCACTACACAATCGCGATAGCGATACCCGCATCCACTTGCGACTCCTGGGAATTTAGATTTAGATTTGATTTATGAAGTTGAGTTTTGGGTTTTGGAAATTGTTGGATTTCACAATTTGAGTTTTCTGTTTCGAAATTTTCAAAGACCGAGGGTGTGATATTGTGATTTGTAAATAAGGTCGGTCTGTTTTTTTTTTATATAGTGAACTTGGGTCGGTTTCATTCTCAAGCGGGTCGGGTTTGTGTGCTTGATCAGTTAGTGGACAGGGTTTGTGTGCATTGATTATTTAGCTGGAATTTAGAGAATGTGTGTTTTATTCTTTAGGTCGATTGTCCTATACTACGTAGAGTTGTGTTAGTACCTTTCCAATTTTAATTTGTTCTTTAAAAAAAAAGCATACTTGATTGTGCTTTTGTTCTTTCTACCAAAAAAAAAAAATCTTTGCCATTTGTTTTTATTTAATTTTAGTTTTTCACTCATTTTATTTTCATTCTACTGTTCAAAAAAAAAAGGAGAGAAAATTTTTCGAAAACAGGTACAGTAGAAATTTGAAAAAGGCCTAAAAAAATTTTTTTTCGGGCTCCTAGCCCGAACCCGTGCCGCAGCGCAGTCAAGAAAATAATAAGAGGCAACAAATGCAGAAAGCAGCGGATGATTCAGGGTTGGAGCGGTTGCACACCAAGTGGGGTGTGAACACGCTAGCGCGACTCAACTGCACTGGACGGACTGCCGATCAAGGTGAGTATTTTCTAACTCTACAGGGATTGCTGCTGCAAAGAAAAGTATATAGAAATCGCTTGTAAAAATCTTCTGCAGGAGATTGGCTTGCTTAAAAAAAAAAAAAAAAATTTCTGCAATTTCCTGTTCTGTGATTGTTCTGAGACTGTTCATTCTGTGACTGAATATTTTGCCTGTTGATGTCTGGTTTAAAATTTTAAAACGAACATGGGATTAATTGAAAAGGTTATTTTTGAAATCAAACCGAGGATTCCCCAAAAGCTCATAGGACAAAATATTCGTTAAATTGACAAATAGGATTGATACTCTCTGAGGTGTCTAAGGAACGGTAGAGTCTCGAACTCAAACAGGTTCTTAAACCTTCAGTTGTGTTTCTACGGTGATTCGTGGCACACTGATAATCCCTGTCCGGACCTGGCCTAGACTTGTATTCATATAATCCGAAGTTGTTAATTTTAACATATTTTTTAAAAGAGCTTTCTTGAAAATGTCTCAATTCCCTTATTCCTACGGATTTTACGATAGTTGTGAAAATCAATATAATCCATATACTTTTACACCAAATTCATATGGATATTTTAATAACAACTATTGTACAAGTAATTTGGACTGTACACCACCAACTTTTCAAAATTTTCAGCATAATCCCGATTGTACATCATCAAATTTTCGAAATGATGATCAACCCTCTATTCTTGAAACACATGTTGAATTTTTACTTGAAATGAGCATACAACAAAATGAAGAAATAAATGAATTGTGTAATTTATACATGTGCAACAATTCAAGTGAAAGCTTTCAAAATAATCAAAATTCGACTTCACCTCCAAATTCAAATGATTCTGATTATAACCCTTGTCAATTCAATTTTGAACTCCAAAATGAATTTCAAATTCGAAATGGAAATGTAAATCACTTTTCAAATGATTTTGGCAATGGGAATAATTTCAATTATGGTGCTGCTGAAAACTTTTGTTCTCAACAATTTCAAATTGAAAACTCTCGTGTAAATAACTATAAATTTGATTTTGTTGAGCAAACGAATGAAATTAACGACTACTTGAAGTTTCGTGAGAAACAAAATAAAATCCAAATGTGTGATGAATCGAACGATAATCCACCTTTGCCCAGAATTAATGATTTTCAACTGACAACTTTTGAAATCGATGAAAATCTCAATGAAGTTGTTGAAAGCTCTGCGGTTGATTTGAATTTAAATTCTCTTAAAAACAAAGACGTCAATCTTCAATTTGATCTTCCTCTCTCAAATTCTGAAAATTTTGAAAATTTAGCAACTTTAGATTGCCAACATGACAAAGATGATGAAGTTGTTAACAACTGTTTAGGTGAGGACGACTTTGATGAGCGAAAACTTCTTGAACTGATTGATGACAATGTTGTTGGGTCTGAAACTGAAAATGAAAAATTTGAAAACTTTGAAATTCTTGTGGTTGAAAACAACGAAACTGCTGAATGTGATCTCAAGCACAATAATAATTTTTCTGAAACTATTGAAACTCCTTGCGACTTGATCGTTTCAACTGAACCTCACTATGATCACTTGTTTTTCAATGATAAATTTATGCAGTATATGAACTCTTTCTGGAATGACACTATTTTTGAGAAAACACGATTTCGAAATTTACTGAAAATTCATTTGTTTGGTTTTGATTTTAGGTTTTTGAATGAACCTTTAGTCAACAAAATTTCGAATATCAAAGAAAAACTGAACAATATTTCTCAAAACAAGTGCGGGGGTGAGAGTGATGCACACGTCTCTCAATTTATACATCATCTGAACAAATCAAACTTTTTTTTTGAAACTTTTGTTGAACCCCAGCTCGATGACCTCTCTTTTGTTGCTATAAAAATTCAATTCGATTTCAGGATCAATTGTAAGCTCAAGCTTTTAAAACTAGCAACTCCAACTTCTGAAAAAACGAAATTTGTTTTTCCAAATCTATCACGTAATATACAATCCTTTATGATTTGGTTTTCTGTGCTTCAGCTGTGTCTCATAAGCTTAATGAGGCTGATCCATTGGTCCATTGTGGACCGGTTCATCTATGCGATGACTGCGTATTTTCTGCGCGCACATCCGGTAAGCCGTGCTGACCCTCTTATTTTATTTCCCTTTCACTAAGATATGTCTGATTAAGACTGTGAGGACACAGTCACACTCAAGTGTTGGGGGGGGGGATTTACATTACAGCAGCAATCAAATTTTATGAACTAGGTCATTCACTGAACAAGGATTAACTTAAATTCATAAATAACACCTTGGTTCTTGTTTGATAAGTTGAATTTTTGGGTGATGGGAATGAACATTATTTATTCATTGAATCGTAATGTGTCTTTTTAAGATGCTAGCTCGAGACTGTGCAGACGTTAGTCGTGTTCTGGAGTAAGCATGTCAACCTTTGTTATACATGTTAGAATGTGCAAGTAAAAATAATCAAAAAAAAAAAATCATGAAATAAAAGGATTTTGCACCTACATTTGTTGGATTTTCTGAGTTTGTTTTCATGCATAATATTTTCTTTTCCACTCAAATTTTCAAAATCGTAAGTTCTAAAATCCACTTGGCCCAATTAAGGAGAAATGACTCATTGTAGCGTTCTTCTTCGATACCCCACATTATTCAAACCCAAGTTTTAGTCGATTTACATCCATGTTTCGACAAGTTTATCTTATATTGGTATACTCAAGAACCTTTTCACTGATTTATGTTTAAAGGTCAAAAACGTCACTTTTTATATACCAAGATTACACTACCCATTCCGTACTTGTTTTAAGGTAGGATAACCATATACCACATCTTATTTTATATGGGTTATCTATCTTACGAAACTTTGTTTATCATTCCTTTCAGCTTTTTGTATAACATCAATCCAGACTTGTGTGTTGAATTAAGGTTATATAAGTAGAGTAACTAGGGCACAAAACTTTCCTTTCATGAAGTGTTGGTTTAGTAGAGGAGGAATCAAATGAAATAATGTACGGTATCATTCCATTCCATCTCCATTCATCATTCATCATACAAAAGAAAAAAAATGAATGAAAAAAAAGGAAAAGAAAAGAAAAAAAAAGAAGAAAAAAAAAATGAAAAAAAATGAAATAAAGAGAGAGTCTCTCAGAATAAAATAGTCATTCATCATTCTTGACTATAAAGCATTCAGTTCCATTCCATCCACATCCATTATACCGTACTTGGAAGTGAGGATTGTAGTAGAGGAGATGAAAGGAAATAAACATGTTCATATGTGCCTTAGTATTACTTTATCTTTTGTAGCTTGAAGTTCAACTAATACACGTGCCCTCTTATCTATAACATTTTTAGAACTTACAAAATTTTCCTTCATCTATGCATAACTCACATCCAATACATTACAGTTACATTGGTGCAAAATTATTCAAAAAAAAAAGAGGCCAAATAAATGATTGGGTGTACATTGTCGATGTGTAGAACTTTGGTTGACACCACGCTCTTAACCTTCAAGACAATTACAGTGTTATCAAGGAATTACGATTCAGCTTGAATTTTTTTTATTCATTTTTGCACCAACAATGGGATGGACAATTTGGGACTAAACCATTATTATTGAAGTTAGGTGAAATCCTTGGAATGTGAAAGACCTTAAATATAATGTTTGATTTATTTGCGTACACAAGACGCTTGGATTTTGTGGGTAGTATCCGCTGAAAACCCTCACGAGACAACACTCGTCCTACTGGGGACACCCAGAGGTTTAACGGCTTGTTGCATACGCTAAATGCAATCGTGTTTCCTACGAAAGTGTGACATATCTTAGTTTAGTTTATTCGAGGACGAATAAAAAGATAAGTGTGGGGGTATTTGATATACACGTAAATGTGTATATTTTATCCGCTTATTTATCTTATTTTCCCTTTAAAATAATTGATACTTTGTATTTATAGCTGTATTTTCAGATTGTTGACAAGAAGCATGGTTTAGAGCATTTGATGGATAAAGCATGAAGAATTTGCTTAAAAAGAGTGAAGTTTAAAATTGCTAAAGCTTGAAGAGTCTGAAGCTTGAAGAACGGTTACAATTATATTTCAGTTAAGAAGATTTGGCTCAATAAAGACTCAAACTGCATTCACATTAGCTCATTAGGAAGGCCTCTTACTCATGTTGCGTTCACACTAGCCTATTTGCTAAACCACTCACTCTAAAGCTGCGTTCACACTGGCTTATGTGTTATTTGGGTTATTTCTTTAGTCCCACATTATGTAATTAGCTAGCTAGCCTTTGTCATATCAGCTATAAATACATTGTATCTTAGTCTTGTAAGGGACACATTGGGTTTTATTCTGTAATTCTCTTCTTGGAATAAAATCATTCTTCTTCCTCTTTTCTATTTAGTTTTAGTTTTATTTATGTTCTTGTTATTTAATTTCTGTTTTTCTTCTTCTTTAGCTATGTCTAGCTAATCCCCTTTGATTAGGGGGTGATGACGCTGATAGTATGATTCAATATGAATCACATAGCCAAAGGATGAGGAATTCATGTATATAGATCTAGATCTGAACCAAGGGTTAGATCTGAACCTTAATATCCTGTGTCGTTTAAGAGCTATGCTCCTTCACAGGGTATATCCGTGTTCGGTCTAACAATTATCAGATTTAGATCTAATTTTAGGGTTTTAGAAATTAATTAGTAAATCTGTCCTGATAGTCTATGGTTGTAGAGCTGAGCTCCTGCATAGGCTATGCTTGTCGTTATTTACATATTTGTTTCTAAAAACTTATTATCGTTGATTCATGTTTGTGACAGAAACATGTATTAGATCTGGTTAACCTTTTGGCTATTGATGATTATGAATCTGATCTATGTCATTATCACCTAATTGCTTTCACTTAGTGTTAAAACTCTCTTTTATTTAAATTCTGCTATTTTCTTTGTTTTCCACCAATCAAAAGTTAGGGATAACTTGATTGGATTTATTAATAAAATAATTTGGTCCCAGAGTTCGACACCCTCTACAACAATCCTTGTTGTTTAGGAAAGACGAACGAATTTTACAGTTGTTTACAATTGTTTAATTCATTCGCAAACAAGGAGGGGGCTTACAATGCTATGAAAACACAAATCAACATATAAAACAAAGATTGAGACGAAGCCATTCATGCTACCACCCAAAAAACCCCAAAAGAACAAGCTCCAAATGAAACCCTTAAGCAAATATCAATAAAAATCCTTGCTTTGAAGAAGAAAGGTTTCAACTTTGGCTTTGAATGAAGCTTATGAGCTCTCATGCAAGATCCTTGCTTTTGGTCAAGAAAAGGTTGCAACTTTGGCTAGATTGCAACTTAAGAACACTCATACAAGTTTCAAAGCACTTGTATGAACTCATAATCTCTCATAGAAATAGGCTTAGGAATTTTTGCATGAGAGTGGAGACCATGAGAGGAAAAAATTTGACATAGTTTAGTTGTAGGATTGAATAATGGTGATTTAGGCTAGGTTTAGGGGTCTTTTTTATAGAGGATTAGGATAGTATTAGCCATAGGATTAACCCTAGACTCAATCCAAGCCATCAAAGCATGTCTTGGGGAAGAAGTCAAGTGTAGGAACCATCTAGGGCCTTTAGATTAAAGCTGAACCATAAGAACCATTCAAATGCAAAATCTGCATTTGAGCAAATCGGCCCACGGGTTGACAGCCAAACACCCTGGATTAACCCCTAGTCGACCCAGCGAGCTCGGGTCGACCTCAAAAATCGGCCGGTTCGGTTATTCCCCTCTCCCAATTCGCTGTTTTGAACATTTTTGCATATTTATTTATTTAATTTTCAATTATATATATATACCAATATATATATATATATATATATATTTCTCTGCGCAACCCATTTCACTTAATTAAGTATACTTTAATTTGTGAATTTTTATGTTCAAATTACGGGGTGTTACAATAATGATAAGGAAAATTCAATTTTGGTTTAAAATTGAAAATGAAGTTAGAATCGTTTTAAAACGAATTTATAAAATATGTTTTAAATGGAAATCGATAAAATATATAGAATATATATATTTGATGGCCTGAATAGAACGAACCGCGCCGCGGTAGTTCGCGAATTTCGACTATTGACTTCGAATTGAAATAATAGGAGATTCGACCGCCGGATTCTCCTAAAACTGGAACCATTGGGTTCGTATCGAAAAGAGCTTTCTAAAGAATATAAGAGATTTGAAATCTAACGGTTGGATTTGGAATTATGTCCAAATCAAATTTGAAGAAGGTCGCTGTAAGTGCAGTTCGATGACCGTTTATGGAAATCAGTTGTACGGGCCTTAATTAAATTATTAGAAATATCGATAATTTGTGTAAAATAATAATAAATCATTTGGAAATAATTGGGATGAAAAATTCCATATTTGAAAAGATAAAAATATATTTTTATCGAAGTGAACAAGTTATTAACTAGAATTATAATCCAATTATTTTTAAATAAATAATTTGGATTGAGAATGGGTTTTAATATAACCATAATTTCCAATGTATGAATTGGAGTGGATTTGAATGGAAATCATCTTTGGAATATTTCAATGTTGGATTTCGTGATTATGCGGATATTGTTGTGGAAATTTGGAAGATATAGTTATATCGCTATTTCCAATATGATATTTGTTTGTTTCGGAATTTGATATTGAATATAAGCCGTTATAATTTCTATTCAGAGCCTTGTATTTGATATCGAATTGGGTTTTTAGTTTGTTGTGAATGGTGTCTTAAATAACGCTGTTCTTAAACCCCGTGTGAGAAGAATAAATCTTTTAATTAAGATTATTAGAGTTTCCAGTTAATTAACATTTAATTGGAATAAAATGTGATGTGAATTGGGTTTATCGTGAACGGTGTTTTAAATAACACTTGTTCTTTAACCCAATTAACAGTGAAATGTGATTTGGAATTTATAAATCTTTTTATTAAGATTTAATGGGAATTTGCCGAAGTAAAGTTTTCCAATTTAATATATTAAATTGGAATTAAATGGAATTCTATTTGATAATAATCGAAATGAGCTTTTGTGGAGGAAGACTGTTAATATATATGGAATTTAAAAGGCTTTGTCGTTATTCCATTTATATTATTAGTCAGATACGAAAATTGATATCGATTATATATTGATCTATTTTCCGTGAAGATTCCATAATTAATGGAATGTGATTTTGGGTTGATCGTGAACTGTGTTTTAAATGACATTAGTATTTTAACCCAATTAAAGACAGGATTACATGTCTAACATTGTATTTCAAACTGTATGGATGATCTCTACTAAATATATATATCTGTTTGATGGCGGAGAATTTATTCTCTTGCTTAACACCCTTCTCTAAGACGTACGGGCTTAGAGGATATATATCGGCAGAAATCAATAGTACGGTGTAGATTGTCGATGCGACATGTTTGTGTTTCCAAAGTTAAATAATCATTAAAATTGATTTTTAGGAAGATTAAAAATAATTGGAGTTTTAATGAATCTTTAATTAGATTGAAAAGATAATGTGATAATTTAAATTATCGAATTCAGGAAATGAACGAGAATGGAGTAGCACCAGTTTTACTCCAAGCGATAGTTAAATCTTTAATTAGATTTGAATGTGTAATGGTAATTAATTTTACCGATAACGCCGTGGTGTTAGATATGGAGTATTACAAGTTTTGATCCAAGGGATGAATAGGTTGGGATTGGGAAATATAACAAATGATTACTTCGGTAAGGTGCGTTAATCTCGACTAGTTTAGATAAGCCTTAGTATGGTTTGAATTGATATCCAAAGGAAGATTAAAGAATAAATTTAAAGAATTTATCTTTGATAAAATTAATGGGAACCTTTCCCTAAAAATGTGAATATTTGAATAAAAGAATATTCTGAATTGGAATGAGGTCTTTATAATATACGCGAGTTATTCAGAAAGGCCGGGTTTATACTCATTCTGAATAATTGATTCGACGATAAGTCAATGGTGAAGACGGTGGTTGAAGACCGGAGGTTTTCACATCATTTGGATGATTACTGATGTCTTGATTGGGCTGTACACCCAAAACGAGGTAATAAGTGGTGATCGTCCAGACGTACTTGGAGATCGACCGGATATGGGAGGACCTCTCTTCTGTATTGGACATATGGGATGAGGAATAAGGTGCCTCCGGTTTTGTTCAGACCCATAACGAACTAGTAAATGGATGTGTGTCTGACATTGGATTTTATTCTGTGTTGATTGATTTCGATTAAATATATATCTTTTTAGCGGCGGGGAATTTATTCTCTTGCTTAAAGCCTTTCTTTAAGACGTACAAGCTCAGAGGTTATATATCGATAGACATCATTTGCATGGCGTGAATTGCCAGTGTGGCATGCTGTGATGCAAATGATCAAGGCTTTTGTTGAAAAGTAGAGTCTTGTGGTTGATGATCAAAGCACGACTTTAATATAGCATAGCTTTGTGTATAGCGTTAATTCGCGAGTCTCAGAACTCAGTATGTGTCAAAAGGGGATAAAGGACCGAAGGAGGACGTGATGTTTCTTTCTAGCTATGGGTGGTGTCATGGTATGGAGCCCAGACATTTATTGTTTTTACCTATGTAGTTGTTGGATAGCGAGGCGCCTCAGATATATCGGCTACTACGGAGCTAATGGATAGGTCCTATAGGATCGGGAAATGTGTTTTCAGGAATTGCCAATCCTCAAACGTAAGAGAGGACAGACCTTGGAGGATCCAGGGGTTGCCCAGAGTGTGTAGTCCCATGGCATTTGCTAGAGTATCTCAAAGCAGTTAGGAGTGCATCCCTTGCCTAGACTCATGACGGAAATCCAATTTCCAATATGTGACATTCAATTTTATTTATAGAGCCTAGTATGGCAACATAGTGGGATGGGGCACTATGCCGTCTATGATTGATACATTTATATTTAAAGTTGTTTTATACACTATGCACTTATAATAGTATCAAATGATTTGTTTTAAACTTACCAAGCATGTTTGGCTATTATAAGGTAAAACTCTATCCTTCGACTTGCGTTGCATTGTGTGATGGGACCTGAGTCTTATAATAGCTTCATTTTTCCAAAAAGCATTGCGTTGTTTATTCTATGCACTGGTATTCTTGGGAGGAAACCCGTTATATGTTATACGGCATGGTCCGTTGATTTACTTTATTTTTAAAGTAAAGATTTAATAACTATTTTAGTTCTCACACCAGTCACATGACTGACCTGGGGTTTATTGTTTTAACCTAAACTTTGGGTGCCCCTATTTTCCATACTGGCAGCTGTAGTTTTGGTTTGTAGATATTATATTCACAAGATCCTGGTTTACAGCTGGAGCTATATTCGGAATGCTCTGTATTCGTGTATTTCTTACAATTGTGTTATGTATTATTTTTCCACTGCTATGTATTTAGATGTAATTTAAACCTATAGTATTTTTCGGATGTATATTATTTATTTATACTCTGTCATATTCTTGTACTCTAATGTAATTGTTGGAGTAGCAATGAAATGTTCTTCTGTTTGTCTTCTGATTTGCCATGTTCTCAACTTAATCTGGTCTTGCCTTTACGGGGAAGTTTGGGTTGTTTCAGGCGCACACCATTTAATACAAACAAAATCAATGCATAGAAATGATCTAATATGGATGAAAAATTAATTAGTGCTATGATGGGAATAATATATTTATACTATTTAAACTACATGGAACCTATTTAAACTACATGGAACTCTTCAATGTAAGTGTGAGACAAAAGTACACAATGATAATTCATTTTCTTTGAGTTTACAATTTATCATGGTATCAGAACAGGAGATTTTCGTCTGATTCAGAAATTCAATGATTTGTTGATTTTTGGATCTACTCTATCTCATTTCTCCAGATCTATCTTCTTTATCAACAATCTGTTGATTTTCTTTTGATTGATTCTGCTGACTTCGATTCCAGCTCTTGACCTAGTATTTTGTTTGGGTACGTTTGGCACAGGTCCCTATTAAGTTTCAAAATTAGGCTCACATCCGGTCCAACTTTTCATGTAAATTTAGTCCCTATTTTTCAAAAATACACTAAAAAAAATCACGAAAATTCGTATTTAAATCAAACATGTACTCAACCAAAAAAACAGCTCCTAAAAAATCAAAAAATGCATCAAAATCAAAAATACAATAAAACAGCGAAAAATGCAGTAATTTGCATCAAATCATGCACATATTTGCAATACTTGCATTCATCTATGTAAGTATTTCAAATGTTGAATTTGCATTTGTTTTTTGCATACATGTATGCAAGGTAAACAAATTCTTGCATACAAGTGTGCAACAATCTTCAGGCAAAATTTTCGCTTCATATTTTTACATGCAATACTTGCATACATGTGTGCAAGTATTTCAAATAGTTACATACATGTATGCAAGTTTTTTTTTTTTTTTAATTTCCATGAACTTCTGTTAATATTTCCAGATTTTAGATTTTTTTTTTTTACATTGTAGCGCTTTTTTTTCAAATATAAAGAAAAGGCGGAATAAAAAAAGGGACAAATTTTCCCATTTGTTTCCGCCCCCTCTTTTTGAGCTGCCTCCTAATAATTTTTGTCCCTTCCGCCTTCCACCTCCTTCCACTTTGCCTTTTCCATTTTTTCACAAAAAAATGCGCTCATGCATTAAAAAAAAAAAATCTAAAATCTGGAAATATTCCCCTTAATCCAGGCAAATCAAAAAAAAAAAGTTGCATACATGTATGCAACTATTACTAATAGTTGCACACATGTATGCAACTATTTAAATACACATGCAAAAAAAAAAAAAAAAAAAAAAAAACCGCAAACCTGCTAAATATTTGCATACAAATATGCTGCTATTCAGAATAGCTGCATACTTGTATGCAGTAATGTGTTGAAAGGCAGAGGGCATGGCAATATGTGCATACATGTATGCAAATATTTGAAATATGTGCATGTTTTCATGCATTTTACTGCATATTCCGCTGTTTTGTGTATTTTTTGATTTTGACTTGTTTATCGATAGTTTTTCCACCTGATTTTTTTGGCGTGAACATGTTTTATTTAATAATGAATTTTCGTGATATTTTATATATTTTATATATTTTTTTATATGTTTTTGAAAAATAGGGACCTAATTTACATGAAAAGTTAGACCGGATGTGAGCCTAATTATGTTTTGTTTTAGGGATGTGTGCCTAATTTTCACATTTTGTTTTTTGATCGGATTCATTTCTGTTTGGTGAATTTCCTTTCAAAATGCCTGAAGTAACATCTAAAGACCCTTCATTTCATCAAAACAATGTCAATAGTGGAATTAGTTTCAGTGATCCTTATTTTCTTAGTGGAAGTGATTTACCACATCAATTGCTTACGAATTATAGCTTTGATGGCAGCAATTACATAAATTGTGGTCGAAAGTGTGAAAATGGCGTTGGTTGCAGGAAAGAAGATCAGATTCATTGAGGGAATGTTAGAGAAACCAGATCTAGACTCTCTTGATTATCACAAGTGGATTCGCAATGATTACATGGTAATGTCTTGGATAAATAATTCGACTGAGGAAACGATTGCACAAGATTTTGTGTTTGTTAATTCATTACAGCAGCTTTGGTCTGAAATTAAGGAGAGGTATGGTACTTCAAATGTTCCTCATATTTTTGGATTGCATCGTACTCTTTGAGACGGCCCGCTCCGCACCAGTCGGCATTTCCTCCGAAAGTGCACTGTACACGTGCCCGATTAGCACGGAACGGTCGCCAAAGAAAGGAAAGAAGAACTAACACAAAACCTGTAGAATGTCTCACAGCGCATGGAACAAAATATAATAATAACATACTTGACATAAAAGAGGTGAGACAGTGCATAAGCTGATAATTAAAATCAACATCAATCATCAGAGCAGCGGAAATCCATATACAGCTTATTACAATTTTCCAAATTTACTGTCTCTAAACAAAAGAAGGCTAAAGTAGAAGATGCACCACCAATGCCCAAGCAGTGATCTTCAACAACACAGGGAGAATATCATATATATATTACGTGGAAGCCCCCTGCTCGTCTCCGGATCATCTACCCGTGCATCACCAGCTAACCTGTCTCTAGTCTGCTCGTGTGAGAACCCAGAGTAATAAGAGGAGACATAAAACTCTGGGTCAGACATAAAGCCTGGTATGAGCGATAAGCATCTAAACAGAATGATAACAGGTATACTAAACCATACCTGAACCTGGACCTGCAACCAAAGAGTTAGTACCACATACCGTACAATACTCTAAGGTGCCATAATAAATAGTGTAAGGATACAGGGTGGGGTGTGCATGTCACAATGATAGCAAACAAATCATCCATAGCAACCACCCTCACATCTCTCACTCAGTGCGTAAAGCATACGATATCTACCACTTTGGAACACTAGACAAACTGAGGCAACGACGAATCCCGACTTGTAGAAACCCTGCTATGACCAAGCTAAACATATGGAGTCATGACCAAACATTTCAATGACCCACTTCATTGGTTGTAGCTCTTGGTTCTACCGATGCCATAATGGCCCTGAATCCGCCTTCGTACCTCCTACCATAGTGGTCCAAAGCTATAGACGTCGATAACTCCTTGGCACGCGTCCCGCAGCAAAGCCCAACCATGAAGCGAACTCGTTGATTCCCATCTGAATCTTAAGCTCTAACTTCTCATTTGGACTTCCTTTGCATCTCGGGTTTTGGCCATCATCTTCATCCGGATCGGTCTTCATCTTGCTCCACTCGCTTCGGATCGGACAAGAATCATCAGTTCGGCTCGGTCAACCTTCAGCTTCCGGTTCGGTTCGTGGCCTTCATCGCGTGGCGGTTCGGATCGGTCGTGGTCACTCCTGGCGGATCGGGTCAGCCTTCGAATCCAATCGTTACCCATCGGTTCGGGTCGGAGTAGCTCATGCTCACGAGAGGCGGATCGGGTCGGGTCGTGTGAGCGTATCGGTTCGGATAGTGTGCTCCAACTTGTGATCCTTCATGGCCATCAATTCGCAAGCTTCCAGGTGGTCCGGATCGGTCTCCATCACCACAAGAGGTTCGGAGGGACGATTTCACAATGGTTCGGTTCGGACCTCCCATCCGATCCGATCCGTTTCAGGTACTTTCCTGCACTGACTTTCCAGCGACTATTTTGCGCCATACGACGGCGTCTTCGACCAATCTAACTCTTTTAATCAATCACAATTCATGTCAAACTGTCATAGCAACATATAACATCAATTGCAAACACCATAACAACAATTTGATAGATTTAAAATGGATCAAACATAGCTAGAACCCCTCATTTTCCCTTAATCACTCTTAATCATGTTTAAGCATACAATTAGCAAAACACATCGAAATTATCTCAAATTTCTAACAGAGCCTTAAAACATTATTTTAGAATTTTAGGAATTTTTCCAGAATTTATTTACGTATAAATTCGCTAATCTTCACTAATCACCCTTAATTACCGTAATTAGTGCAAAAATTATGCAAATCACTCACCTTGGCCACAAACAAAATTCTCAGAACTGAAATATTCTCTGATTTGGCGCTGTTCCCAATCTTACACAGCAGCTCTACCTCGGTTCTCGTGTTAATACTTCTTGATTTGATGTTTGCTAAGCCTAATCTTCAATTAGAAAGTGATTAAGAGGTGTTTTAGATGTATGAGGCCATTGTTAGAGTGTCTAAGGAAGAAAGCGGCGGCTGGAAAATGTCTAAAGAAATGTTTTCTAACCCTAATCAGCCCCTATATACCCCTAAACCCGAAATTCCCCTTGGGCCTAGCTGTTAATCACCCGGTTAAGCCCAATTAAGCTGTTTTTCACCACCTGAAACTTGTTTCAGCCATATCTCCCAAACGGTGAGTCCGTTTGGCTAATGTGACCACTCTACGGAAAGAGAAACCATCATCCGAAGCCAATGGAAGTGGTTTCAGGTCAAAATTCATTTCCAGTCAAAAGTTATGGCCAAAACAGTGCCAACTAGGGGTAAAATGGTCATTTAAAAATCGGGAAAAATCATGAACATGGGAAATGACCCCAATAGTCGTCTCCCAAAGTTACATGACCATACGACTTCGTATGTGACAGAAATAAATATCTTACGATCCTATGATGCGTAGAATGCGGGTCGTTACACTCTTCCCCCCTTAAGAAATTTCGTCCCCGAAATTCTTTAACCCAAAACATACAAAGGATCCCGCATGCCTAACAACCACATACAACAATCAAACATACAAAACAAGCAAACAAGCCTATCCTAGCATGCGGAAAACTAAATCGAAGTCAAAATCTTACCAGGCGAAGAGTTCTGGGTGTGCCATCCTAATGTTCTCCTCTGTCTTCCAAGTACAATCATTCTCGTCCTCGCCCCACTGAACCTTGACTAGCTTCACTGCCTTTCTTCGAAGTTGCTTCATGTCGTGCTCGACAATACGGGCCGGCTTGCGTTTCCCAACCGCCTCGGGTTCTACTTCGAAGTCCTCTAACTGATCAGGTGAAATAGTCATATCTGAGTCATGAACGAACTTCCTTAGTTGGGAAACATGAAATACGTTGTGAACTCCCGCCATTTTCTCTGGTAAGTCAATTCTATATGCCAAATTCCCGACTAGTTCAAGAACAGGGAATGGGCCAACGAATCTTGGTGCCAACTTGCCTCTCCTGCCAAATCGTATTACGCTCTTCAACGGAGAGATCTTGACAAACACCAAGTCACCAACGGAGAATTTTAAGTCTCTTCTTCTCTTATCAACATAACTTTTCTGCCTGTCTTGGGCTGCCTTCATTCGTTGTTGAATGATCTTAATCTTATCTGAAGTTTCCCTCACCACATCTGGTCCAAGCATAAACTTCTCGCCAGTCTCTATCCAACATGATGGTGAGTTACACGGTCTTCCGTACAAAGCTTCAAATGGAGTCATACCAATACTGGATTGGTAGCTATTATTATATGCAAACTCTACTAGATGCAAATGGTCATCCCATGATCCACCAAAATCCAATATACATGCCCTCAAGAAGTCTTCCAAAATACGATTCACCCTCTCTGTCTGACCGTCGGTCTGAGGATGATATGCGGTACTGAGATGTAACTCTGACCCTAGAGCCTCTTGTAAGCTCTTCCAAAACCCACTAGTGAACAACGGGTCTCGGTCGCTCACAATGCCTTTAGGTACTCCATGAAATCTCACTATCCACTTCATATACAATTCTGCTAACTTAGCTGCCGTTCTAGTCGATCTGACTGGTATAAATCTTGCACTTTTGGTCAATCGGTCTACAATCACCCAAATGCTATCATGTCCCGATCTAGTCCTTGGTAAACCATCGATAAAATCCATCGAGACTTGCTCCCATTTCCATTCGGGAATTTCTAAGGGCTGTAACAACCCACTAGGCTTCTTTTGCTCGGCTTTAACTAGCTGGAAATTCATGCACTTGGATATAAACTTCCCAACGTCTCTTTTCATCCCTTCCCAGTAGTAAGTCTGCTTCATATCTCTATACATCTTGTTACCACCGGGGTGTATAGTCAGCCTTGAGTGATGACATTCTCTAAGCACTTCATCCCTCAATCCATCGACATTGGGTACAACATGCTTTCCATTCTTTCTAAGCCATCTATCTCGATCAAATCCATACTTGTTCACCTCCTCATCGATACCCATCTCTAACTTGGAGATGATTTCCAATAGGTTAGGATCGTCCCTCTGACTAGAGCCGATCCGTTCAATTAAAGTGGGTCTGATCGTCAAACTTGCTAACATTTCTGGATCCAATTCGCACTTTGGTCTGAAATCAAAACCCGCGATATACTCCAGTTGCTTCCATTCAAGGAACATAGCCCCTAAGCTGGCATGTCTTCTACTCAATGCATCAGCCACCGCATTGCCCTTTCCCGGTGTGTATGCGATGTCAAAATCATAGGAAGCTAAGGACTCTAACCATCTCTGCTGACGGAGATTCAGATCTTTCTGAGAGAAGAGATACTTTAACGACTTATGATCTGTAAAAAACTCAAATCTTTCTCCCAAGAGATAGTGTCTCCACATCTTTAACGCGAACACGATCGCTGCCAATTCTAAATCATGGGTAGGGTATCTTCTCTCGTGCGGCTTCAATTGCCGACTTGCGTAAGCTACAACCCTACCGCCTTGCATCAATACTGCACCCAGTCTGGTACCACAGGCATCCGTGTATACCGTCATCTCTTCATCCCCCTTAGGAATGACTAACACTGGTGCGCTTGTCAACTTGTCCTTTAGATTCTTGAATGCATTCTCGCACCTTTCATCCCAAACAAAAGCTTGATTCTTCTTGGTCAACTGGGTCAATGGTGCAGCTAACTTGGAGAAACCTTGGATAAACTTACGATAATATCCAGCTAACCCCAAGAAACTTCTTACATCTGTTGCATTCTTGGGCGTAGGCCAATCTTGTACCGTAGCCACCTTTGCTGGGTCCACGGCAATACCGTTCTCTGATACAACATGGCCCAAGAACCTCACTTCCCTCTTCCAGAAGTGACACTTAGAAAACTTGGCTTTCAATTGGTGTTTTCTCAACACCTCCATCGCTACTCTTAAATGTTCCTTGTGTTCTTCCTCTATCCTCGAATAGACCAAAATATCATCAACGAACACAAGGACAGACTTATTCAACTGATCTCTGAATACCCTATTCATAAGATCCACAAAATATGCTGGGGCATTGGTCAGCCCGAATGGCATGACCAACCACTCATAAAATCCAGACGGCGTCCGAAATGCCGTTTTAGCTATACTCTCAGCTTCTACTCTAAGCTGATGAAAACCTGTCGCGAGATCCAACTGAGAAAATACTCTCGCGCCACTCAACTGATCGAACAAATCATCTATCCGCGGTAGAGGATACTTGTTCTTCCTCGTCACTTTATTCAACTCGCGGTAGTCTACACACAAACGAAGGGAACCATCCGCCTTGGTAGCAAACACAACTGGTGCTCCCCATTCAGAAACACTCCTTCTGATAAATCCCTTCTTCAAAAGATCGCTGACTTGCACCTCGAGCTCTCGCTGCTCTCTTGGTGCCATACGACGAAGTGGCATCACTATAGGCCTGACATCTTTTACCAAATCAATACGAAACTCAATCTCTCGGTGTGGTGGAAGTCCGATCACTTCTTCGAAAACATCCGGATACTGGCCAACCACGGGCAAACCTGACAACTCACTATGCGGAATGTCGAGGGAGTTTAGAAAACTAGCCAATACCCCCTTACTGGGTAGACCACCAAACACTATCCTCCGCCCATCATCCGCTCTAGCTGTCACCAACAAGCCCTCACAGTCTACCACCACCCCGTATCTTTGGAGCCAATCTACTCCCAAAATAATGCCAAACCCAGTAAAGCCCAAAACAAAGCAATCGCAAACAAACATGCATCCATGAATCGATAAGACCACATTACGACAAATCATGCTAAGGCTAGTAGAACCACCAATCGGGTTTGTCACTACTAAAGGTCTATCGACAATCTCGGGCTCCAATCCCAACCTATCTACCAGGTCACTAGATATGAAAGAACTGGAAGCTCCGGTATCAAACAAAACTGTAACAGGAACATCATAAACATAAAGCATACCTTGAATGACGACATTCTTTCCCTTCTCCGCCGCTGTTGGGGCATTCGACGAAGAAGGAATAGCATTAAGAGCGTAGGCTTTCACCATTTGCTTTTCTTTAGGGGGCTGTGGACACTTGTCCTTGTGATGTCCCATTTGGCCACAGTTGAAGCACTTCCTATCCGCTGGCTTGGCCCGACAATTACTAGCATAATGGCCCTTTTTACCACAGCTGAAGCACTCTACCTCTTGCTTATTCTTTTTCTTCTGGCCATCCTTAGTCTGATTCTTCTTTCTTTTATTCTGGGAACCACTCTTGCCTCCACCACTTACTTGTGGTTTTGGCTCTTCTGCAGATGCAACCTCAGTCTTCGGCTTAGGGTAGAGACTTTCTGATCTTAATGCTTTCCCCACAACCGATTCAAACGTTTCATCGATGTGGTTAATAAGTCTTTCACCTAAGTACTGATCCAAACCAGTTATGAATTTCTCATTCTTTTTCTCGGCAGTATCAATAAGAGATAACCCATATTTTGACAAAGTGTCAATTTCGGCAATATACTCCGAGACAGCCCTGCCATTCTGCTTGTGCTCCAAGAACTTCTTAAACAGCATTGACTTCTGAGCAGCTGGAATGAACTTCTCACTAAAGCGAGCCTTAAATTGCTCCCAAGTAATCTGATCTTCGGGAGTAGCTGCCTTTATAGCATTCCACCAATTCATTGCCCGCCCTTGCAGCTGACGGGACGCTAGCTTTCTCTTCATCGCTTCCTCGATACCCAAATCCTCGAAGATACGTTCGCAACTATCCAACCAATCCTAAACATCCGTAGCCGACTCCATTCCGTGGAATGACTTCCCACCAAGACTAGTATAATCCTTATTCAGCTTGGCGAAGTTGACTCTTGGCGCCTGCACTATTGGACCACCACCATTTCCACCATTGGGAGCTGCCCTCTGTACATCTCTAAGCATCTCTCTCATG
This sequence comes from Allium sativum, assembly GCA_030737875.1. Taxonomy (NCBI): domain Eukaryota; kingdom Viridiplantae; phylum Streptophyta; class Magnoliopsida; order Asparagales; family Amaryllidaceae; genus Allium; species Allium sativum. The sequence continues at coordinate 666,279,991 of CM060923.1, forward strand.
AGGTCAGTAAACATCGTCCTCATGTCAACAGCATTCCCATTATTGGCTCCCCTACCAGCACCTCTAGTATATCGGCTCATCGTCAATCTGAAAAAGGAAACGATTAACGACTCCATAGTGGTGCTAGTGCAGTACGACTTCATCCTTATACTAGTAATAGTATATATATATAGCTTTTAAAAACCAAAGTAATCACAAATACGCTCTCTCGTATACGTATATTATCTCTCCCTGATAACTTCCCTAGGTTAACTACGCAACCTAGAGCTCTGATACCAAGTGAGACGGCCCGCTCCGCACCAGTCGGCATTTCCTCCGAAAGTGCACTGTACACGTGCCCGATTAGCACGGAACGGTCGCCAAAGAAAGGAAAGAAGAACTAACAAAAAACATGTAGAATATCTCACAGCGCATGGAACAAAAAATAATAATAACATACTTGACATAAAACAGGTGAGACAGTGCATAAGCTGATAATTAAAATCAACATCAATCATCAGAGCAGCGGAAATCCATATACAGCTTATTACAATTTTCCAAATTTATTGTCTCTAAACAAAAGAAGGCTAAAGTAGAAGATGCACCACCAATGCCCAAGCAGTGATCTTCAACAACATAGGGAGAATATCATATATATATTACGTGGAAGCCTCCTGCTCGTATCCGGATCATATACCCGTGCATCACCAGCTAACCTGTCTCTAGTCTGCTCGTGTGAGCACCCAGAGTAATAAGAGGAGACATAAAACTCTGGGTCAGACATAAAGCCTGGTATGAGCGATAAGCATCTAAACAGAATGACAACAGGTATACTAAACCATACCTGAACCTGGACCTGCAACCAAAGAGTTAGTACCACATACCGTACAATACTCTAAGGTGCCATAATAAATAGTGTAAGGATACGGGGTGGGGTGTGCATGTCACAATGATAGCAAACAAATCATCCATAGCAACCATCCTCACATCTCTCACTCAGTGCGTAAAGCATACGATATCTACCACTTTGGAACACTAGACAAACTGAGGCAACGACGATTCCCGACTTGTAGAAACCCTGCTATGACCAAGCTAAACATATGGAGTCATGACCAAACATTTCAATGACCCACTTACTTGGTTGTAGCCCTTGGTTCTACCGATGCCATAATGGCCCTGAATCCGCCTTCGTACCTCCTACCATAGTGGTCCAAAGCTATAGACGTCGATAACTCCTTGGCACGCGTCCCGCAGGAAAGCCCAACCATGAAGCGAACTCGTTGATTCCCATCTGAATCTTAAGCTCTAACTTCTCATTTGGACTTCCTTTGCATCTCGGGTTTTGGCCATCATCTTCATCCGGATCGGTCTTCATCTTGCTCCACTCGCTTCGGATCGGACAAGAATCATCAGTTCGGCTCGGTCAACCTTTAGCTTCCGGTTCGGTTCGTGGCCTTCATCTCGTGGCGGTTCGGATCGGTCGTGGTCACTCCTGGCGGATCGGGTCAGCCTTCGAATCCAATCGTTACCCATCGGTTCGGGTCGGAGTAGCTCATGCTCACGAGAGGCGGATCGGGTCGGGTGGTGTGAGCGGGTCGGTTCGGATAGTGTGCTCCAACTTGTGATCCTTCATGGCCATCAATTCGCAAGCTTCCAGGTGGTCCGGATCGGTATCCATCACCACAAGCGGTTCGGAGGGACGGTTTCACAATGGTTCGGTTCGGACCTCCCATCCGATCCGATCCGTTTCAGGTACTTTCCTGCACTGACTTTCCAGCGACTGTTTTGCGCCATACGACGGCGTCTTCGACCAATCTAACTATTTTAATCAATCACAATTCATGTCAAACTGTCATAGCAACATATAACATCAATTGCAAACACCATAACAACAATTTGATAGATTTAAAATGGATCAAACATAGCTAGAACCCCTCATTTTCCCTTAATCACTCTTAATCATGTTTAAGCATACAATTAGCAAAACACATCGAAATTATCTCAAATTTCTAACAGAGCCTTAAAACATTATTTTAGAATTTTAGGAATTTTTCCAGAATTTATTTACGTATAAATTCGCTAATCTTCACTAATCACCTTTAATTACCGTAATTAGTGCAAAAATTATGCAAATCACTCACCTTGGCCACAAACAAAATTCTCAGAACTGAAATATTCTCTGATTTGGCGCTGTTCCCAATCTTACACAGCAGCTCTACCTCGGTTCTCGTGTTAATACTTCTTGATTTGATGTTTGCTAAGCCTAATCTTCAATTAGAAAGTGATTAAGAGGTGTTTTAGATGTAGGAGGCCATTGTTAGAGTGTCTAAGGAAGAAAGTGGTGGCTGGAAAATGTCTAAAGAAATGTTTTCTAACCCTAATCAGCCCCTATATACCCCTAAACCCGAAATTCCCCTTGGGCCTAGCTGTTAATCACCCGGTTAAGCCCAATTAAGCTGTTTTTCACCATCTGAAACTTGTTTCAGCCATATCTCCCAAACGGTGAGTCCGTTTGGCTAATGTGACCACTCTACGGAAAGAGAAACCATCATCCGAAGCCAATGGAAGTGGTTTCAGGTCAAAATTCATTTCTAGTCAAAAGTTATGGCCAAAACAGTGCCAACTAGGGGTAAAATGGTCATTTAAAAATCGGGAAAAATCATGAACATGGGAAATGACCCCAATAGTCGTCTCCCAAAGTTACATGACCATACGACTTCGTATGTGACAGAAATAAATATCCTACGATCCTATGATGCGTAGAATGCGGGTCGTTACACTCTTACTTCGATTCAGCAAAAGAATAGTTCAATTACCGATTATTATAGCAAGATGAAACGGGTGTGGGATGAACTTCAAGTTCTTGAAGGTTATCTTAATTACACATGTGGTGCGCTCGAATCATGTAATTGTGAGATTCTCAAGAAAATTGTTGAATCCGATTAAAGGTTGAATTTAATACAGTTGTTAGTCTCAATAAAACATATGATATTGTCAAGTCGAATATCTTAGGTTTTGATCCTTTACCAACTACAAACAAGGCTTATTATATGTTAAACCAAAAAATGGCACTAACACCCAACTAACTAGAATTCGTCGAGACCAATGAAGAATAATAATTCTAAAATCGGAGAAAAAGCAATCAACAAACATAATTTATAGTGGTTCAGCGTTATTGAGCCTACGTCCACTTTATAGTTCTTTCACTATGCCATAAACGGCTTAATGCAACAATTTTGCAAGGTGTTGCCAGCCAAAATGTGATGATAGGTAAAATATTTTAGTCACTATAACGTTCTATGTTGGATGTTACCTTAGCCATAAAAATGTGTTGGCCTAGCTAAACAAGTGCAACACAATGCAACATTTAAATATTGCTATAGCAGACATTTCCATATCTTAACACTGATCGATGCGAATCAGATCCTACGTTGTATAACATGATACCTCATCAATCCTGTTCGCTTCTGATCCAAACAATATTTTTTCTTTGGCGTGATTCATTTCGTACCCTCCATATTATTTTCTTTTTCCCCTTCCCAATTTCGTTAACCAATTAACATTTTCTTTTGCAATCCAAAATAACATTTTGAATCTTCGGTTCGATTAGGGCTTTGATTTGGGGGTTCAGGCTTTGTTCAGCGATTTCAGTTCAGTTAGGGCTTCGATTTGGGGGTTCAAGCTTTATTCAACGATTTCGGTTCAATTAGGGCTTCGATTTGGGGGTTCAAGCATCACTTTAGTGTTTCGATTTTGGGGTATAATTCTCTCTCACATCACTTTAGGGTTTCAATTTAAACTACCTATGAATTCTTAGGTCGGCCTGTATTAACAATTCGACTTGTCTTATGTTTCCTCTTATTGGACACACACAATCACATTTTGTATAAGATGGGGGAATCCATGCATCTCACATTTCATCATAAAGGAAGAATATGTTGGTGGAACCTTTACCATAACAAAGGGTGTTGATCCTGACTACTTCTCGTACACAATGCTCATGGAGTGCGTGAAGGAGGATCTTCTCTATAATTAAATAGGAGTGATTTATATAAAAAAAATGGTGAGAAGTGTGGGTGGAAGTCACAGGCGAATGGTGCAGACCTCATAGAGCTTGTCAATGGAGCTAACTTGGAATTTTATATCGACAACATTGTCGATACAGTAATTGAGCTAGCGAAGCAAATGCAACCGCATGTAATTATTCGGCCAAGGCCACTGAATCTGGTTATAGCTATATATATATCAAGATTATATCATTTACAGATTTGTGATATTTTGATATAGCAAAAAAAATGATTGTGATATTATATCATTTAAAGATCATGATTATAATATCATTGTATGATTTGTTGTATTTACAAAACCACTGAAACGACAGTACATGACGACTCATCAACCAAAACAGAACATAAAAAATTAGAAGTTAACCGAAGTCAACAGTCCTCGGAAGTTGTCACGACTCAATAATACAGAACCAAACACAACCATGAATCAAAAGATAGCTGAGGTAAATAGTCCTCAGAAGTTGGCACAACTCAATAATTCAGAACCCAACATAACCACAATTCAAAAGATAGCAGAGGTGATCAGTCCTCGGATGTCGGCATGGCTGAATAATCCAGGACCCAACAATGAAACCACAAATCAAAATATAGCTGAGGTAGAAAGTCCTCAGAAGTCAGCAAGGCTGAATAATCTAGAACTCAACAATGAAACCATTAATCTAAAGCCAGCTGCTATGGTAAATCATCAGAAGACGACACAGAAAAACAAAAAAAAACAAAAATTAGCGATTTAACAGTGAGTCTCAACTCATTATGTGTTAAGAAGTAGTTGGAATCACATATTCAACTAGGCGAAGACGAAGATATGGATAAAAAATGGCAAGCAGGTTCGAAGAATTAAAATTATGATGATCTTATTGTAATTTGAATATTCTGTACCACTCTTGCAGCAAACTTACTATGATTTTCCTATTTATTATACAATTTTAGAATGTTCATGTACCAGCTCCGCCATCTCTAAACGACTATGAAATACAGAGAGCTGAGAATTCAATGAGGAACAACGAACTTCTGGATTCTCTAGGTGTGCCTGTAATTTCAGCTGAACTGATAAATACAAGCCCAAAAAAAAGGAAAATAAAAGATGCAAAAGTATGTGGATAGTGAGAAATATAATCCAGACCATTAGGAGCATAATGAAAATGATACTTTACAAAGTCCATGAAAGGTGTGTGAGAGCTACATGTCTTATTTTTATGCTTCTGAAGATAATGACTATAAAATCAAATCTTATTTCGTACTTTATATACAATTTAGATAACTAAAAAGGTTGAGAAGCCCATGCCTGTCAGTAGACAAAAACTCGTTCAACTAGTGGTAAGGCAAAGGAAAATGATATGCTTAGAATCCTAAGCCCAAGCCCAAGCCAAAGCCTGTTAGTTAGTTCAACTGAGAAGGATGTTGAAGGACAAGGAACAATGGCTGATTATTTGGTTCTGCGGGAACGACAAAAGAAAATTGTTGCTAAATCTAGTGTAAGTGGTATGGAAAATAAGGATGTGGCGGAGAATGTCTTGGAAGACATTGAAAATGAAGAAGTTGAAGTAGGTACTGAATTGATGTGATAAATATATTTAATATTGTAGTGGGATTAATATTTAAGTACCGAATTCACATTATGATTTATATGTCATTATTTGATGGGACTTTTCATTTTAATTAAAGATGAAGTTCCTCGAAGACTTAGAGGTCAAAAAAGATGTTTAATGTTCATGCAAGAGTGTATGACAAAAGAGTTGTAATTGGGATGAACGAGTGGTTCCAACCTGTTCCAGATGATGACAAACTAATATCTGAATTGAGCAACTTTTTAGGAACATTGAAAAAGGATGTGCCACTTACATATAAATCTTGGTCGAATGTTCCAGAAAAGTTGAAGAAAACTCTATGGAATTAAGTTCAGGTAATCTATTATTAGCTATAGTGTAGTTGAAATTTACTTCAATAAGAAATACTGATCTATTAACTATAATGTAGCTAGATTACGATTTATTTATTTATTCTTTTTAATCTTTGATTTATATTTTAACAACGGTATATTATTCCCGACAAATGTGAAAACTGGTAGTTGAAGTCTATTCATGACCGTTGGAGGGGGTACAAGAGTCGCATAAAAACAGCTTAGTATAAAGCTTATGAGACCGATAATGAGAGGCTAGAAACCAAGCCGGACAACATCCCACTGGAGGACTTTAAAGTGCTCTTGAGGTATTGGGCAGATGAGGAGATTCAGGTATACGTACATATTATTTATTTTGCAACATAAACAAGTACTCGGTTTTTTGTGAGATATACGAGTACTTTGTTTTTTGTGTATTTTTTAGAAAAGAGCAAAGAAAAATTCTGTAAGTCGTAAGTCATATCAAGACACACACACAGCTGGTCCAAAGTCGTTCACCCAACTTCGCCATTAAATGGTATGTGATACTTTACAGTTGTTTATTAATTACAGTTTTCTAGATTAGATAGCGTGGTAGCTATTGACACGAAGTAGTTAGCCTAGATGCTTTTTGACTGAAGAGAGTGTATGCTAAACTATCTATTGAACTTGTATCAGGATACACCATCCGATGCAACACTTTTTCTTAAAAATCGTAAGAGAACAGATGGACGTGAGTACGTGTCTAGTCCTGAAGTAATGAAGTACAAACTTGTAAGTAATAATTTTGTTCTGTTTTGTACATGCTGCACGTTGTTCATGTCTTGCTGATGTGCATGTTTTCTCGTGAACTGTATGTTTTATTTTGCATGCTACATGCTATAGAATAGATTCCATTGTATAGATTTGTCAACTTATCAACGAGCTATATTACATTAAATATGCAATTTTGTTCCTTATGTATGATTAATGCCAAACATGGGTATTTTTGTTTTCTTTATATAATGAATGCTTCCCTACAATAGATTAAAATAAAAAATTAGTTTGCTTGGGCATATTGATGGTGGCAACTAAGTGCCACTATTTGAATCACATAACGACTGTATTTTATATTTATCAAATAATTACACTCCAGCCTTGTTATGTGAAGGTCAAGCATTGGAAACTGGCTAAAATATAAGGGATATTTTGTTCGCTAATGATGTAGGAAACTGGCTAAAATGCCAACGGAATTGCATGTTTCATAAAACAATTAGAAAGTAAGCTCCTATGAAGATTCGTATGCACATTTGTTGAAACACTTGTTAAGCCTGAGTTTCGCACCAGTAACCTTGTGCACTTGTGCTATGTGCATGCGCTTATGACATTTGTGCACTTGAAAACTGTTTTCATAACATTTGTGCACATGACACTGAGATAGGCATGTAAAACCATAACTTGATTATACATGTAACATTCTAATTGAATAATGCTACTTTTAAATCTATTTTTAATTTTATCGTAAAATATTTATGGTTCTCAATAAAAACATCCTTCCGTTATCTCTGCATTATGAATGTAGCTATACATATGCCTTCTACTTGTCTATAACCATATGACGATGTCTAATCGCAAACGTACATTGTTTTTTTCCACTTTTTTCCATTATATATGTTACAAAATGTTTTTCTATTTACATGCACATAAACAAATTATTTTCCAAAATTTTGCTTTCTCTACATTTGTTGTACATATTTGTTGCATACGTAAGCATTTACTATAGGGTAATTTGCTGCATTCTCTCCATATGTAAGCATTTGCTGCTTTCACTCCATACATAAGCATTTGCTGCATTCTCTGCATTTATTGTAGGGTAATTTTGATATGGCTTTATTTTGTATGACTTACTTCAAAAGGAAATGGCCAATGGAGAAGAAGGAAGTATTGTTGAAACGGAAATATCGAATAGAAGATCACATGGTTTCCTTTTCTTATAGGGAGGCATGCAAAGTGTACAAAACAATCAACCGAGGCTCTTATAAATGCTTATATAAAGGATTTAAGGCAAAGGCTTGTTGAAGAAATGGAAGCACATCTAGAATCCAAGGTAAATGAGAAGGTACAAGAGAATTTGGCTTGGGTGCTTAAAAAATTAGGCGATGCTAACCCAGAGTCGAATATAGACGAACTAATTTCCATAACCATGTCCATTGACAATGAAAATCCGGCTGGAGGCAATAGCTCTTAGTCTCATTTAGGAAAATCCGACTATAGTTGTTGACAAATTGTGATGTTTACTATGTACTGCGTATTATGATGTTTATGCAAGTTATAAGTAGTGTACAAATTATGATGTGTATTGTGTAGTATGCAAGTATTTATGTGATATTGTGCCTTTTAATGTCTTTTCAGTGTAGTATTGCGGTAGCGTTAGTGTAGTGTTGCTGTAGCTTTAATATAGTGCTGCCATCGAGTTATAAATGTTTCTGAAATAATGTTGCAATAGTCATACAAGGTGTTGCCGTGGGGATGGGATTAGATTGGGGCTGGGTCCAATTGTCCCCGCATTGTGGGCCTCACAAAATATATAAATAAAATTAATATCTATAGTAACATTTTTGGATGTTTCTACAAACATGTATGGATGTTGCTATAGACCTAAATAGGAATCTACTGTAACAATATTTGTTGTGTTGCTGTAGATAGGTAAAATGTTTCCCTTATGGTCTGTAGCAACGGTGAAAATTGCATCACCCTAAAAATGTTGCCAAAGACCTATGCTAACATTTTTTGGGCCTGTGCCAACAATTTTTTTGCGTTATGTTGGGTCGTTTAAGACGTAGTGTTTGATTGAGTAGTAGATTACAAATACAATGTTGATAATCACTCAATCTCATGAATACAATCAATAATCTCTCGGAATTTATGGACTTATACTCAATAAACCAGTGCACAATTTGAATAAACAGGAGAAATATTGATAATGATGGAGCTCAGGTGTGTAGAGTGCCAAAAGATCTTTCAAAATTTCATGCCTTGGTGTATTTATAGGCAGGACGGGCAGGCAGATCGCATGATGACGTGGCAAGCTCTGAGAGGATCGCAGACTTGAATGTGGGAGAGTAGAGGAGTTTCCTTTGGATCATTGGTATGAGATGGAACCCGATCCGTTCTTTTAGGCTAAAGAATAGGGCTTCGTTTGACTTGGTAATTGCTTTAAGGTAGAAGGTGAGGGGGTCGGGTCGAGTCCCTCTCGATCCAAGCCGATTTGATGGTGATAAAGCTCCACATCACGTTAGTAAATTCAAGAGGATCGGGTCAGACTTGGCTTGATCCGATCCAAAGTGATGATTCCAGGGCGTCTCGCTCTCACAATCAGGAGAATCGGGTATGGGGCGATCTGACCCGAAGTACTTCATTCTTTTCAATTCAAATTCCCATCCTTGAAGGACCCAGGTCCTTGCGCTTATGTTATTCAGGGTCAGAGTGTCTGGGCTTTGTGCGGCCTAGTCACAAAGTAAGCCAACATTTTACCCCCTCGTAGTACATTTTATCGAGGATGAGACGTGCTTTAAAATTTCTAATTTTTCTATTCTTGGATGTGTGATAATCAATAGTCATGTCTGTCTATAAAGTCATGACGCTTTGCGAAGTCATGTCTCTCAATTCTTGCGTCAAGTATAAATATGAGATCTGATCTCCAATTTATTTTACCGTGTTCAACAAATTTTAGCTCTCAATTGGGAAGAACGGATCTCTAGGTCCATTCTCTATTCTTTATTGAATCAAATTTTTTTTATCTGCTTGGTCTGAGTTGCCTCACTGGTTTTTCTTCGCATGTATGTGTATGCGACCTTAAGTGATGCTCTTCATATTCCATCAAGTTCCGATCTTCATTACTATGCATTTTATGATGAAATCATGGACCCGCTAGTGATCCAGGTCAAGTCTACTTGACCTGTTCCCGTATTCAAATCGAGCATTTACCACCAATTCGGTTCGGATACTTGGCGGGTCGGGTTAGATCGTCAACTCAAGGAATATGAGAGGGCTTTTAATATAATATAAATCTATGTCTCTCGACTTTTCTACTCTACATTTTCTCATTCTAAATCGCGCCGCTCAAATCAGAAACATAAAACCCTAGTTCTTAAATTCCACAAAATTTTTCCATCTCTCAATTCGATTCAAAGGTCATTCTTTAGATTACTTGTTCCATCCCCTTTTAATCTCTAGTTCGAGTGAGTAGTTTCTGATCATCGCGTTAACCCCTATTGCTTCATTTATGGAGATGACGACGTCATGATTCACGTGACCGTAACTGTCGTTGGTGATGTCTAGGTCACTTCTAAATGGCGCTATTGGTGATCTGCACTCGGCATTAAGGATTAGCTTATCTTTTGTTTCGCGGAGTAGGAGAAGGCAAGGACGGGGTTTCTGATGGAGCAGAAAAGGAGAGGAATTGGTGAATTAGAGGGAACTGCCTTTGGCATATCGAAGGAACGAGTGGAGTAAGAGGTTGATGACCGGAGAGGAAGTGGCAACTTCACTGAGGACAGGTCGGGTCGAGTTATCTCGACCCGATCCGGTTCCAGGACCCGACCCGCGATGTCTACTCAGGAACCTCCGACCCGATCCCCTCATACATGTCCCTAGTGCTAGTTTACCTCTATACAACATCGAACTTGGCCAATACGATGGCTTTGATGAAAACGACTCCATGGAGCATGCTCGTATATAGCCAGACCGAAGTAACAACTTAAAAACTCGTGGACATTTAGGATAAATCCTTCCAAACTGAACAATAGGAATGTGATGAACATAAGATTACTCAACAATGAAATGCATATCCATAAATTTTCTTTCTTTTTCTTCTTTTCTTATATATGTACTGTACACACTTTCACATACTAGCATACAAAGGAGGGCGTAGGTAACTATACTCTAATCCTTGATGTTTATTCAATAGTACAGTTAATATGTTGAGGAGATATCAGACGAGATACTCAGAGTCAAATAAGAATAAAGATCCAGAATTATCTAGCCACCCCAATATCGATGATATTTCATCAACATCAGATTCAGGATTGGACAGTAAAGCTTCCGACTTCAAGATTGAGCTTCATGAGACTGAAGAAATAATCTGGAGGAGAGGTTTCAATAGATAAAGAAGAAGAAGGGGGAGTATGTAACAACCCGAATTTTATAACATGTTAAAACAAGAAATCAGGGCAGAATTAAATTATAAAATAAGAATCAAGAGAAATGGGTTGCGCCGTTGCGTCCGTCTCGGAATTCTGGTTGGAAACGAGTCCGAAATTTCGTAAATCGGAGTCCATATGACCGAGATATGGCCTCTAGAAGTTTCACGAAAAATCAGAAAACGAAAACAGTTCAAATTCGAATTCGAATTTCGAATTTAGCCCCAAACAGACTGGGCGGGAAAATTTCCCGCCCAGGACCCAGGTCGACTGGGGAGTCGACCTCCCCAGGCCAGGTCGACCGGGCAGTCGAGCTCCCTGGTCGGGCCAGGTTGGCCTGGTGCACCTGCTTGCTTGTGTGGTCTGGTTGGTTGGCCTGTGACGATTTTCAGTGGTTCAGATCTAAACTAGGGTTAATCTAAGGGCCTAAACTAGTCCTAACTTCTATAAAAACACTCTAAGACCTAGCCTAAACCACCGCAAATCATCCTAACAACGAAGTGCTGCCAAAATCTCTCTTGATCATGGCCTCCATCTCCAACTTCAAACGCTTGAGCATTCAAACTAGATCCATGATAAAGGAGCAAGCTTTCTACATCAAATCAAGAGAGTAGATCAACGTCGCTACAACGATTCTATGACGATTCTTGCTCCTAATTCACTAGCCACGATTTGTAAGTTCTAGATGCTTTTAGATTGAAACGATAATTGAATATGACATTTGATAAAGTTGAAATTGAATCTATGCATGATAATCGATCCATGCTCATTCTTGTTGATTTTGGATACCTTTGGCGATGTTGCTATGACATTAATTTGGACCTATGCATGTTGCAAATCACTCTTTCATATCCTTGTCATGCATGTAATGATGTTTTTCTCTCAGATCTTGTTTTATGCAAAGCTTCTACCTTCCCCTATTTATTTTCTTTTAATGAACCTTGGTCGATTTCGGACCTAGGCCTAAACTACGATTTACATGCGGTTTGTATACGGGGGAATGTTGGGATTTCACCTATTTGGACATGTGTGTGTGGTAGAATTTATTTCATAACATGAACAAGGGGAAATTTGGGGTATTGCCAATGTAATTTGCAAGTTTGGGGCATACATGAATTGGCATATGAATTAAATCACGAGTTTTGGGGATTATATAAGTTAAATCAAGGGATTGGGCTTATGTAAATTAGGCATAAGTAGAATTGGGAACATGAACCATGATGTGGGTTTATTTGGGCATGAACGTGACAAAACGTAACTTTGGCTAGAACTTGATTTGGGTAAATTGGCATAAACTTGACATACATGCAAATAGGCGAGATTTGAACATATAGGAAGTAGCTAGAATGGGTTACACATTTTGATGGACATGTAATTGGAAACTTGGGAATATGCTTAGTAATATGTAAAGTGGGGATTTTGACTTAGGTGACATATATGTAGTTAACAATTTAACGGATGCCTTCGACACGAGGTTAGACTTGAGTTGTGGTTTAATTCTGCCCGGAACCGCCCGACATATCCAGTGACCACAATAATAATAGTCTAATGTGAGAGGTCGTAGGCAAAGATTAGATTGTGGTAATGCCTGAACCCGAGGTTGGAATGGGTTTGCGGTGTAATTCTGCACGGAACCGCCCGGCATATCCAGTGACCGCAAACAAGTCCAATGTGAGAAGTTGATGCATTAATAAATAATAAATGAATATGACATGGACGGGTGGATTAAGTAACTTGATTAGACTAATGACACTGAACCAATATGACATGGACGAGCGGGTTAAGTAACTTGATTAGACTAATGACACTTAACCAATATGACATGGACGGGTGGGTTAAGTAACTTGATTAGACTAATGGCACTTAACCAATATGACGTGGATGGGTGGGTTAAGTAAAACCGGACTTGATTTCTTGATGACACTTAACCATATAACACGATTAGAGGATGGGTTAGTTTAACCTGAATGGATCGATAACACCCGACTAGTATAACGCGATGCATGGTAAGCTTAAGTAAACTCACAAGGGTAACACTTAACCGTTATAATTTGACTAGTGGATGGGGTTAGGTTAACATATACTTAATCAATCTAACACGGTAACTTGATGGGGTTAAGTCGTGAATCGCTTGAATGTAATTAACCAATCTAACATGATAACTTGATGGGGTTAAGTCATGAATCGCTTGAATATACATAACCAATCTAACATGATAACTTGGTGGGGTTAAGTCATGAATCACTAGAATATACTTAACCAATCTAACATGATAACTTGACGGGGTTAAGCCATCGATCACTTGAATATACTTAACCAATCTAACATGATAATTTGATGGGGTTAAGTCATCAATCGCTTGAATATACCTAACCAATCTAACACGGTAATTTGATGGGGTTAAGCTTAAATATACTTAACCAATCTAACATGGTAATTTGATGGGGTTAAACTTAAATATACTTAACCAATCTAACACAGTAATTTGATGGGGTTAAGCTTGAATATACTTAACCAATCTAAAACGGTAATTTGATGGGGTTAAGATTAAACATACTTAACCAATTGGACACGATGATTTGGATACGGTTAAGTCATGAATCGATGGAATACGCTTAACCAACTTGACACGTGATTCGTAGGGCTAAGTCATGAACTTGAATGACAACACTTAGGCAATTTGACATGACATGTAGACGGGTTAAGTCACGAACTTGAATGACCACACTTAACCAACTTGACACACTAGACTGATAAGGGTTAAGTCTCTACACTTAACCTGCTGGACGGAAACCCTAGTTACGCGGTCCTTTTCAGCAGTAACCCTCTTAGATGTATCACGATACCCTAGGGACTAGGCTAGGGTAGGGCACGATTACTGGCTGATTGTAAGCGACCAGAACGACGGCTGAGTTGGTGCGCCATTGTAGGTTCAGGCGGACTATGGTCGTGCACATGAGTCCGGAGTTGAAAAAGCAGGCATTGGCACCAGTAGTTGTACACTGTGCGTGCTTGTAATGGTGTCAGTGGTTGACACCTTATGGCTTGATACACCCGAGGGTGGACCTAGCACAGAGAAGCTACATTCGTGATTGGGCCGTATGACACCGACACACGACAAGTTAGGACTTGTAGGGAGCCGATCGATTAGATCGTTACATGGAAAAGGGGCGTTGTTCGATAGGTAGTATAATCCCTAGTGGTCCTAGGTGGCATAAACCCTGATCGAATCCAGAAAACGTCCAATAGGTAGCATAATCCCTAGTGGTCCTAGGTGGCGTAAATCCTAGATGAACACGCGATAATTCATGATAAGGGAATCTGGCCAGAACAAGGATGGCAGTCCGAGCGATTTTCAAGGATGGTGACACTACGTTGTAGTGGTACAGAATAACATGATGGAACCAGTAGGATATACGACAAGGGACCATACATATACATGGAAGGGATCATACGAGTTAGGATGCTAGTACGGTTGGTGCAAAGGACGTTAGACATGCGATGATATTCCGAGTTTATCTTGTTACCTTGGTTATCTTGTTACTTGAGCTTATCTTGTATCTTAGTTTGATCTGTTTATCTTGTCATCATGTTTATGTTTACTTTCAGTTTATACATGTCATGTTACCTTTACCTGTTTTTAGGCTGAAAGTAGCTAGGACTTACCAGTCTTTATGACTGACCCCGTTTTGTTTCGCCTCTTTTTCTTCCGTTTCCCCCCAGGTTTACATGGAGGAAATGTTGCTACTTAGTGCGGATTTTCTGCTTCAAGATCATCATCTATGGCTTGGACTTTCCTTGGCTATGGCTATTTTACTGTTTTACTTGGGGAATAATTTATGACTATGGTTTTATGCTTCTTTATTATTGCAAGACAGGTTTCGATGTAAGAAATTTAATGGCACTTTGATGTAAAAGGTTTTAGACCTTACTACTTTTATAAAGTAATAAAATCATGTTTTCTTCCGCTGTTTTATATGTTCTGTCTTGTAATATTTCTGTGCATGTTTACCTAGATAATACTCCACCAAAGCTAGTGCATTACCTTTGTGAGTGACCCTAGCGGAGGTGGGGTGTTACATTTGGTATCAGAGCAGAAGGTTACCAGACTAGGCAAAAGTTTTTAAAACCTTCTGAAACTATTTTCAAAGCCATTTTACAAAGAAGCATTTTCCAAGAAAAGTTTTAAAGAAAAAGGATATTCCCCAAAAAGCCATTAGCACTATCCTGTGGTCGAATCTCTTTTCCTTTCTTTCCTCCACCTATAGTCACAGTAGTTTTAACTGTGACTAATCCTTTTCTAGCTACGTAAATGTTTTCCGTACGATGGAGGAAGTTCTCAAGAGACCTGTTACCGCATTATACAAGAAAGGATAGGAGTGGTTAAGGCGAATGAGGCTCAGAACAAGAAGGTAGTTAAGTACTATAGGACAAGGACATGGGCAAAGAACAAGATCGTCGAGAGGGCAATTGTATGCTCTCACTACTAGCGTGCCTAAGAGGGGTGGTAACGTTTCTGGTAAAAGTTTAGCTTTTCCTTTCTATTATCCCGTTAGGACTTTGTTTTGTACATCGCATCCTTTTAAATTCTGTTTTGCTAGTTGGGTCCCTGCACCATAGTACTAGCACAATAGAGGGTCCCGTTTTTGTCTCAAATCCTGTTGGGGGATCGTCCCATTTATTCATGACTTGTTTGGATTTGAGGACATCTATGACTTTTGGGAATAATGCTTATGTTTCTGAGCTATGGGTTGATTCTAGGAATGGAGTGGTTATCTAGTAAAGTTGCCATTCTCGGTTCTGAAAGGGGGGTAGTTAGACTCTTGACCTGCCTCGGTAATACCCTCGAAGTCTCGTGTAACCTTTAGGGTTCTGTCATGATTGGTCACCTAGAAGCTCTTGATGCATTTGTTGGTAATCCGTTCGAGTAGTGTTCGCCACTAAGGCGGATGGTTCATTTTGCTTGTGCATGCGTTATGGAAATCACTCTAGTAAGTACACTTGGTAACATGGTTGGCATCTGTTTGTTTTCAAGAGATAAGTTCTTCTGCGAGGAGTGCCGTAGAGTGAGTAAACGAGATCCATGATTCACTAGTGAATTTTGGAGAGCTTACATGAAACCGTGAGTACACGGATATGGTTGAGTCAAGTATACTAGAGGGAGAATAAGTAAAAATGGAACGAGAGGCGACAATGAAATGAGTTCCAGCTTGTATTTGGAAATAGGAATTAAGAAGCTACGGAATCATGAAGTTTGAGACAGCCAAAGCACAATGGAGTTAAGCTCAAGGAAATGCGACTTAGAAGACTGAAGACTAGATACGCGCATCATATCTCTTTTTAAGAGTATATCCTTGATCCCTGTTTTCCTGTAGAGCTTACCCGCATGCTATCTTTTATGCATATCCTCTCAGTCCTATTCTCGATCTTATTTCTGTTACAAACTCCATAGGGGGTATGACTCATCGGATAATAATGTATGTCAGGGTTTGAAGATGTCCGTTAGGTTGACTAAACCTTTTGGGCTTTATAGGATATGGGTTGGGTTTAGAAAGGAATTTCTTGTAATCCAAAAAGGAGTTTATCTAGCTTATCTTCTCGATCCTATCTTGAGAACCTTAGGTAGAACCCTATGGATGCAAACATGTACTTGAAACATGTTATGATTGATGTTTGCGAAATGGTTGCAAGTGGTCGCAAGTGGTTGCTCGTGGATGCATGAATACACATTAGGCACTAGATCGGCTCAGACACATTTTCATGTTGCATATGTATGAGTGTTTATACTTGTTTATGGATGAAATTGAATGTGTTATCATGTGAATATTGCATATGGATGAATGGTTGTGCACACATATAGTGTTTATGTGACTAGGACTATTTGCATACATGTGGATTCATGGCACTAAACATATTCTGCATTTAGAAGATCAATCAGGCCTGATCATTTGCATTAGATAAGGAACCTATATACAAACACTTTCTGCATATGTTCATACAGCATTAGAAATCTTTTAAGGACAATGGTTGCTTGTGGATGATGTTTTGAGTAGATGGATGATGGATGGTAGGATACGTTCTTCCTAACTTAGAGATTTCGGGGACGAAATCCTTTAAGGTGGGGAGAATGTAACAACCCGAATTTTATAACATGTTAAAACAAGAAATCAGGGCAGAATTAAATTATAAAATAAGAATCAGGAGAAACGGGTTGCGCCGTTGCGTTCGTCTCGGAATTCTAATTGGAAACGAGTCCTAAATTTCGTAAATCGGAGTCTGTATGACCGAGATATGGCCTCTAGAAGTTTCACGAAAAATCAGAAAACGAAAACAGTTCAAATTCGAATTTCGAATTTAGCCCCAAACAGACTGGGCGGGAAAATTTCCTGCCCAGGACCCAGGTCGACTGTGGAGTTGACTGGGTAGTCGACCTCCCCAGGCCAGGTCGACTGGGCAGTCGACCTGGGTGTCGACCTGGGGGTCGACATCCCTAGCACCTGCTTGCTTGTGTGGTCTGGTTGGTTGGCCTGTGACGATTTTCAGTGGTTCAGATCTAAACTAGGGTTAATCTAAGGGCCTAAACTAGTCCTAACTTCTATAAAAACACCCTAAGACCTAGCCTAAACCACCACAAATCATCCTAACAACGTAGTGCTGCCAAAATCTCTCTTGATCATGGCCTCCATCTCCAACTTCAAAGGCTTGAGCATTCAAACTAGATCCATGATAAAGTAGCAAGCTTTCTACATCAAATCAAGAGAGTAGATCAACGTTGCTACAACGATTCTATGACGATTCTTGCTCCTAATTCACTAGCCACGATTTGTAAGTTCTAGATGCTTTTAGATTGAAACGATAACTTGAATATGACATGTGATAAAGTTGAAATTGAATCTATGCATGATAATCGATCCGTGCTTATTCTTGTTCATTTTGGATCTTGACCTTTGGGGATGTTGCTATGACATTAATTTGGACCTATGCATGTTGCAAATCACTCTTTCATATCCATGTCATGCATTTAATGATGTTTTTCTCTCGGATCTTGTTTTATGCAAAGCTTCTACCTTCCCTATTTATTTTCTTTTGATGAACCTTGGTCGATTTCGGACCTAGGCCTAAACTACGATTTACATGCGGTTTGTATACGGGGGAATGTTGGGATTTCACCTATTTGGACATGGGTGTGTGGTAGAATTTATTTCATAACATGAACAAGGGGAAATTTGGGGTATTGCCAATGTAATTTGCAAGTTTGGGGAATACATGAATTGGCATATGAATTAAATCACGAGTTTTGGGGATTATGTAAGTTAAATCAAGGGATTGGGCTTATGTAAATTAGGCATAAGTGGAATTGGGAACATGAATCATGATGTGGGTTTATTTGGGCATGAACGTGACAAAACGTAACTTTGGCTAGAACTTGATTTAGGTAAATTGGCATAAACTTGACATACATGCAAATAGGCGAGATTTGAACATATGGGAAGTGACTAGAATGGGGTACACATTTTGATGGACATGTAATTGGAAACTTGGGAATATGCTTAGTAATATGTAAAGTGGGGATTTTGACTTAGGTGACATATATGTAATTAACAATCTAACGGATGCCTTCGACACGAGGTTAGACTTGAGTTGTGGTGTAATTCTTCCTGGAACCGCCCGGCATATCCAGTGACCACAACAATAATAGTCTAATGTGAGAGGTCGTAGGTAAAGATTAGATTGTGGTAATGCTTGAACCCGAGGTTGGAATGGGTTTGCGGTGTAATTCTGCCCGGAACCGCCCGGCATATCCAGTGACCACAAACAAGTCCAATGTGAGAGGTTGATGCATTAATAAATAATAAATGAATATGACATGGACAGGTGGGTTAAGTAACTTTATTAGACTAATGACACTTAACCAATATGACATGGACGGGCGGGTTAAGTAACTTGATTAGACTAATGACACTTAACCAATATGACATGGATGGGTGGGTTAAGTAACTTGATTAGACTAATGACACTTAACCAATATGACGTGGATGGGTGGGTTAAGTAAAACCGGACTTGATTTCTTGATGACACTTAACCATATAACACGATTAGAGGATGGGTTAGTTTAACCTAAATGGATCGATAACACCCGACTAGTATAACGCGATGCATGGTAAGGTTAAGTAAACTCACAAGGGTAACACTTAACCGTTATAACTTGACTAGTGGATGGGTTTAGGTTAACATATACTTAATCAATCTAACACGGTAACTTGATGGGGTTAAGTCATGAATCGCTTGAATATAATTAACCAATCTAACATGATAACTTGATGGGGTTAAGTCATGAATCGCTTGAATATACTTAACCAATCTAACATGATAACTTGGTGGGGTTAAGTCATGAATCGCTTGAATACGCTTAAATAATCTAACATGATAACTTGATGTAGTTAAGTCATGGATCACTTGAATATACTTAACCAATCTAACATGATAATTTGATGGGGTTAAGTCATGAATCGCTTGAATATACTTAACCAATCTAACACGGTAATTTGATGGGGTTAAGCTTAAATATACTTAACCAATCTAACACGTTAATTTGATGGGGTTAAGCTTAAATATACTTAACCAATCTAACACGGTAATTTGATGGTGTTAATCTTGAATATACTTAACCAATCGAACACGGTAATTTGATGGGGTTAAGATTAAACATACATAACCAATTTGACACGATGATTTGGATACGGTTAAGTCATGAATCGATGTAATACGCTTAACCAACTTGACACGTGATTCGTAGGGCTAAATCATGAACTTGAATGACAACACTTAGCCAATTTGACATGACATGTACACGGGTTAAGTCACGAACTTGAATGACCACACTTAACCAACTTGACACACTAGACTGATAAGGGTTAAGTCTCTACACTCAACCTACTGGACAGAAACCCTAGTTACGCGGTCCTTTTCAGCAGTAACCCTCTTAGATGTATCACGATACCCTAGGGACTAAGCTAGGGTGGGGCACGATTACTGGGCTGATTGTAAGCGACCAGAACGACGGCTGAGTTGATGCGCCATTGTAGGTTCAGGCGGACTATGGTCGTGCACATGAGTCCGGAGTTGAAAAAGCAGGCATGGGCACCAGTAGTTGTACACTGTGCGTGCTTGGAATGGTGTCAGTGGTTGACACCCTAGGGCTTGATACACCCTAGGGTGGACCTAGCACAGAGTAGCTGCATTCGTGATTGGGCCGTATGACACCGACACACGACGAGTTAGGACTTGTAGGGAGCCGATCGATTAGATCGTTACGTTGAAAAGGGGCGTTGTTCGATAGTTAGCATAATCCCTAGTGGTCCTAGGTGGCATAAACCCTGATCGAATCTAGAAAACGTCCAATAGGTAGCATAATCCCTAGTGGTCCTAAGTGGCGTAAATCCTAGATGAACACGCGATAATTCATGATAAGGGAATCTGGCCAGAACAAGGATGGCAGTCCGAGCGATTTTCAAGGATGGTGACACTACGTTGTAGTGGTACAGAATAACATGATGGAACCAATACGATATACGGCAAGGGACTATACATATACATGGAAGGGAATATACGAGTTAGGTTGCTAGTACGGTTGGTGTAGAGGACGTTAGACATGCGATGATATTCCGAGTTTATCTTGTTATCTTGTTACCTTGGTTATCTTGTTACTTGAGCTTATCTTGTATCTTAGTTTGATCTGTTTATCTTGTCATCATGTTTATGTTTACTTTCAGTTTATACATGTCATGTTACCTTTACCTGTTTTTAGGCTGAAAGTAGCTAGGACTTACCAGTCTTTATAACTGACCCCGTTTTGTTTCGCCTCTTTTTCTTCCGTTTCCCCCCCAGGTTTACAGGGAGGAAATGTTGCTACTTAGTGCGGATTTTCTGCTTCAAGATCATCATCTATGGCTTGGACTTTCCTTGGCTATGGCTATTTTACTGTTTTACTTGGGGAATAATTTATGACTATGGTTTTATGCTTCTTTATTATTGCAAGACAGGTTTCGATGTAAGTAATTTAATGGCACTTTGATGTAAAAGGTTTTAAACCTTACTACTTTTATAAAGTAATAAAATCATGTTTTCTTCCGCTATTTTATATGTTCTGTCTTGTAATATTTCTGTGCATGTTTACCTAGATAATACTCCACCAATGCGAGTGCATTCCCTTTGTGAGTGACCCTAGTGGAGGTGGGGTGTTACAGAGTATGTGACAACCGAGTTCTTGATGAATTTGAGAGTGCAACCATTATAGATACCCCCTGTGATTCTGTGGCCTCGACAACTGATGAAGCTAAAATTAGGCGGATATGTCTATGACATGGGACTCTTTGCGAAGAAATTTTAGTCGCAACTTGCGTGCACAGACCCCGTAATCCTCTAGAGGGGTATATGGCGATCAGTCGGTTGATGTGTACCATGGGAGCTAATCCTCCGTTTCCGCCATTCATCGTCGAGTTTTTAAGATGGATGCAGATTACTCCCGTGTAACTCCATCCTAGTGCTTACGCTTACCTGTGCACATTGTATATAGCCTATATGGAAATCCTAGGCACGGAGCCTACTTTCGAGGATTTGAATTTCTTTTACCGTTTCAAGAATCGTTCAAAGCGAACTCCTTCCTTCTTCTTCTTTGAATCCGTGCCAAATAGAAAATTTCTAATGAAGGATACAACAATACAAGGGTAGTAAAGCCCGAGTGGTTCTACATCAAGCATTAGGCTGGCTGTGCTAGAAGATGGTTATAGTCAAGTAAGCTTCAAGCTCCAATGTTCCTTCTTCAACCATATTAGTGAATGCACCGACTTTTCTTTTCAATTTGTAGTTCCAAATACCAAAAAGGAACAGGGCCGAATATACATATATCGCTTCAGCTGTCTGTTGAATGGTGAACCGGACTTTTTAAATGTCAGAAAGTGTTTGGTGGATTAGGATCTTCATAGGCACCGTCTACTTGATATAAGTCGGAGTATTGGTCATGGAGGCCGGGGTTACACATATGAGCCCCCAGCTCAAGTTCCTCCTAATTCCGTAGAAATTAGTGGTGTGCTCCCAGTTGATAGGCAAGTCACAATTATAACCGAGGCGGGAGAGGGTTCAAGGAGCAAAGATTTTATAGGTTCTGATCGAGAATAACAGTTTCAGGAAAAGAGACAACTCACGAGCGAGATCCAACTACTTATCTAAGGAGTCATTCCCAAATGCACATCCAAGATGATGAACTTTTGAATAGGCCAATTGGGATGGAACCCCGGGAAATTGACCCGAAGGATGCGTCTATCACTGAAGAGAAGCCTCCTCCCAAGATGTCGTCTCCAGTCAAGTCTCTCGTTGATGACTTCCAGCTAGATGACCCCATATTCAGGGACTTTGCTAAGCTTCCTTTTTTTGACAAGATTTATACTTCCAAAGACATTGGCATGGATTCTTTCTTTCCTACCTCTGAGGAGGAAGTTACTCCTATAAAAGCCGGGGAGAGTACATAGAAAAGCCTTACTCTGGGTTCTGGACTGTCGGGGGGATCACTTAGGAAACACACCACACTAACACTGCATGTCACAACTTCCATGTGTTACATTACTTCTTGGCTCTAATATCGGTTTCCATTGACTTGTAGGAGGGATGACTCGCCATAGATATAATCTCAGGGATGTTCATGCAAGCATTCCTCGGTACGGCTCCGATACTGAACACGATCGACGGGAAAGACATAGGAGAGACAAAAGGAGGCCTTATCAGTTTCAACACCGTTGATTTTCCCTCTCTCGCTCTACATCCCACTCAGATTCGGATAAGTACAAGGGATATCATAGCCACGTGTGGGGAGATAAGTATCCTCCTAAAGGTCTGTTCCTCCGAAAGACTCTCATTCTCAAGAGATGCATCCGAAGAAGCATTCAGACCCAAAAAGCAAAGCCAAATCTTGAGTAAGGAGTAAGAAAAGAGTGAAATGGCGATCGCTCCCACCAAGCGCAAGAATATTGGCATCACAACAATAAGACCCGTGATACCTGACTCTGGAACAAAGGCGAGGATAAAAGTTTTGAAGAAGCTTTCCATGATCATCAGCAATATATTGGCGAATGTGGATAATATGAAGCAAATGGCCGAATAAGACTTAAAGGCCAAAGATACCGTGGAGAAAGAGCTTGAGAACACTCAGGCCAAGCTTTCCCTCATGCAGTGTGATGCTAAATGTTATAAGAAACATCACAGTGAACTGCTACAACGCTATTATATCAAGCTCGATTCTCATAGTCAAGAGCGCACGACCTTGAAAAAGCAAGTTGTGGATGCTAAATCAGAGAGCACCGGGCTGAAGATATCTTGTACTCGCCTTAAAAAAGAAAAGGCGGAGTTAGAAAAAGAGGTCACCAGTCTGAAAGCTAAGTTGGTGTAGTTTAAGGAGAGGATAGTGTTGGCTAAGGGAAACGCCCATATTGCTCTCAGTTCTGCCTCCGAGTCTAATGCACTACTTTTTGAATCCCGAAAAGAGTTGGATGAATAAGGGGATCTCATTATATTTTTCTTCGCCCAAGTGATTCAGACTCGGAATATTTCTTGGATTCAACATTATCCGACAACAATGATCGATGTATGGGATCAAATTGTCTGTGATGAGAAGAAGCGACTAAAGGTTGAGACTATTGATGAGGAGAAGTCGATGGAAACTTACTTGAGAGGTGAAGAGCCAGAGCATTTAGCCAAGGGGCAGAAATTAATTCAGGAGGCTTTGGCGGAGGAGTAGCGCCAAGACAAGGGAAAGAATACCATCAAAGACAGTTCCAGTTCCTGTTATGCCATGCTTGGAGCTGCAGAGACTGAGGTATACGATCCCGAACATCCAGAAATCCCCAAGGCTCCTCTTTTATCTTCCATCGAGGAAGCAGCTACTCCTGCCACTCTCGAAGACAATTCCACTGAAGGTATCTCTAACTTTTCATCGCAATTTGTCAAGTCTATCATAGCGTGTCATCATATTGTGGAGCAGACAATTGAATAACCTATGTTTTCCCTAGATTTAATAACTATTTCATCGTGCTCTGTGGGTACCAAGCCTGCTGAGGAGACTAAAGAGAAACAGGAAGAAGCCGCTGACAAGGCTATAGTACCCTCTAGTGCGGAAGCTCTCTAAGACAGAGAAATGATTGATTCCTTATAGGATATCGAAGACAAGGAGGATGAAGATGATGTGGAAGCAACCGATGGGAATGAAAACTTGACACTTACTCAGATGAAAGCAAGAACTAAGGGACTCTTGAAGGCCAATAAAGAAGAAGAGCCTTTATTGGTTGATTCTCTCCAAGTACTTCCTCCTAGCGGCCTAATAACCATCAAGATTCCGCCTCGATCGATTACCGGAGAGTTGGCATCCAAGTCCTTCGTTGATCCGATAGATCCTCCCTTTGATAAGAAAAGGAAAAATTGTATTCTCACTAGCGCTGAAAAGGAGGAGAAGTTGAAACTCAAGGAAGCTAAGAATGCCAAGCCTTCTCCTAAGCCTAAGTAGAAGGTTGTCTTAATTTCTTTTTATTTACCACTAGCCTACTGTTGTTGTTGCGAGTGCAACCCTCGCGTTTTTGACCAGTTATCTTATATAAATCCATATTCAGTAAATAAAGTAGTTTCCTTGTAATACTATGTGTTTGCAAGTTTATTATCCATTTCAATCAGCTATACCTTAGTCAAAACATTACTACGCTAAGTAATAAGTAATAAATTACATCATAGACCAAACCAGGATTTCTATCCAGCATCCCGACAAACCAAAATTTTTGCAATCAACAAAGTAATGAATAGCATATCATACTGCAATTATCATAGTGATGTAATGTGTATTCCCCCAATCAATCTTGGATAACTGCTTGGCCAAGGCTTTTTGGGATTGATTAGAAGCAATATTCTATTGCTCCTAATCCTTCTATGGGTAGGGGGTGTGCGGGCACAACTTTCAATCTTGCCCCCCATTCCTTCAGTGGGTTAGGAATCCATCTCATCTAGCACTTGATCTCAGTTCCTTTATTCTCTCATGTCACATGCCTAGGTTAGAGTGTGGTTAAGGCGGTCTTTAATCGTGGTTCACCAATCATGCTTACTTTTATACTCACTCTCAAATCAATAGAGTTTGAGTTGATCATGCGAATGGTAATGTCATTCTCCTCGTCTTTCATTCTACACTCTATTTCTGAGAGTGGGAATTTGCCAGTTCGAGTGTCATTCTCGAACTAAATTTTAATATGTAGTTCATGCTTCACAATAGCATATGGAGCTTATCAGGCAAGCAGTCATATCACACTAGCCAAGGCGCTACCTCTAAATCTCGATTCATGGGTAAAGGTTCCCTCTTTTTCCTAATCAAGCCTCTTTCATCCCGTCGAATCATGGGATGGAGAGGGCGAGATGTTTGGGCGTTGTACCCTCACTTTGGTTCACAAAGTGAAAGTCACCGCATCAGGTGTTGGTATCGAGCTCGAGGTTAGCCAATCAAACTTCGATCGGCCATAGATTCAAGTCCGCTTATTCAAGAGGGAGTTAGTAAGATCCATAAAAAGGGTGAATCATCCATTTTCCGTAAGTTCGACACCAACCAATTACATCACAATATCAATTCAAAGACCAAAACAATCACAGAACATGGAAAAATAAACGCAGAAAAGTTAAATGACATGCATTATTTTTACAGTGGTTTGGCTAAATCATAGCCTATGTCCACTTTACAATCTTTTGTTTATATTAACTAAACTATTCCAGGTAAGTCGTGCCTTTTTACATAGTTAATAAAACAAAAGAATCAATACAATCTCAATTCAGGTAGTACCGCAGATGCTGGGCATTCCATGCTCTGGGGATACCATCGCCATCGACGGTCGCTGAGCTCCCCTATCAATCTTCCATTGGATGATGTAAGGTCCTTTCCATTTTGGGACCAAGAAGATAGGTGCCTGGAAGACATGTTTTAGAACCAAGTTTCAAGTTCAAAGGTTCTAGGTCGAACCTTTCTGTTGTAGTATCGAGCAACCTGATGTTTGCACCTAGAGACACGCAAGTCCGCTTCATATCTCTGTTCCTCAATCATGTCCAAGGATTAAAGGAGAAGTGCTTTGTTTGTCATCGGATTATAGTAAGTCACTTTGTGAGAGGGCACTTCCAATTGTACCAGAATGTCGGCTTCTGACCCGAATGAGAGTAAGAAGGGAGTATGGGCAGTTGTCAACTTATAGGTCATTCTGTAGTCCATTAGGACTAAGGGTAACTCATCGACCCATATAGCTCTTGCTCATTCCAATCACTTCTTCAGAATGAACATGATTATTTTATTGACGGCCTCTACTTGTCCATTTGACTATGGATGTGCGATAACGGTGTATCTTTTCTCGATGCGATATTTCTTGTAGAAACCTCTGAACTTTGCGCTATCAAATTGGGTTCCGTTGTCAGTTATCATAATTTTGGGAATCCCGAATCGAAAAATGATATCTCTAATAATGAAGTTAATCACCTGCGTCGTGATCATGGTCAATGGCTCAGCTTCTTCCCATTTTGTAAAGTAATCTACCGCCACGATCACATACTTTTCTCCACCTTTGGCTATTGGAAGGCTTTTGATGATGTCAATCCCTCATACGGCGAACAACACGGGCTCACCATCGAGGTTAGTTGGCTGGGAGGTGCTCTGGGGATCTTTGTAAATTTATGGCACCTATCGCAACATCGTGAATAATCAGCTATGTCCTAGTTCACGGTAGGCCAGAAGTAGCTATATCGCAGTATCTTGTTAGCCAATGTCTGCCTCCGGTGTGATCTCGCCTTCGTACACTTCTCTTAACGCATGCTTGACATCGTAATAAACTATGCATCGGAGTAATGGGACTAAAAATCCCTGTCAATAGAGAACATTATCTTGCAAAACATATTTTGAAGCTTTTCGGATGATAGCATGCCTCTCACTCTTTTTTTGTTGGGAGCATTCCATTTTGCGGAAAATTTCTTATTTGGGTCATCCATGACTCTCTCTATGGTTCGGTCTCTGACACTAAATTAACTTCCATCTGATCAATGCTTGAAGTCTCTAGTGTTTCAATTGGGACCATTTCCATTTCCTCTGGATTGCCGGAGCTTGCTAGCTTGGACAATTTATCCGCTTTCTGGTTCTCTGCTCGTAAGATATGGGATATGATGTAGTGCTCTATGCCATCCAATAGAGCTTCAACCTTTTCTAGGTAAGCTGCAAGTCATGGTCCTTTTGTTTGGAACTCCTTCCGAACTTGGCAAACAACAATCTGAGAGTCGTAAAAGATGTCTAAGGATGCTACTCCCAATTCCATAGTGAGTCTCAACCCGGCAATCAGGGCCTCGTATTTAGAATCGTTGTTAGCAGCAGAAAATTCCAACCTTTTGGCATAGTAAATTGACCATTCTTCAGAAGTTATTAATACAACTCCAGCATCAGACTGTCGATCATTATTAGCTCCGTCAGTGTACAACTTCTAGGAGCTTGGTTCCAATTCATGTCCTGATAGGCCATCTTCTTTTTCTAATACATCCTCATCAGGAATTGTGAATTCGGCTATGAAGTCGGCTAGTACTTGGTCCTGTATAGACTTTCTAGGAAGGAAGTTAAGGTCAAACTGGCTTAGCTCGATGTTCCATTTGAGCAGTCTTCCGGATACCTCAGGTCATTGCAGGACCTGTCGAAGCGGCTGATCAGTGTATATAATGATCGGATGAGCCTGAAGCTAATGGCGAAGCTTTCTCGAGGCAATTAACAAGCTATAAGCGAGCTTTTCGATCTTTAGGTAGTTGCACTTCGCTGTTCTTAACTTCTTTCTCTCATAATACAACGGTCTCTGAACCTTGTCCTCTTCACGGACAAGAGCTAAACATATTGCATGTGATGATACTGCTAAGTATACGAATAAATCTTCATGATCCACTAGCTTTGACAATACTAGAGGCCTCTCTAAATGATTCAACAGGTGCTGGAAGGCTTCAATGCAATCAGGGGTCCACTCAAAATTGCATTTCCTCTCTTTATCAGATCGAAGAAAGGAATGCATTTGTTGGTGGCCTTGGAAATGAATCCACACAGAGCTACCACCTTTCCTGCTAGGCTTTGAACATCTCTGATTTTCCGTGGCTCTCTAATGTTCCTGATTGCTGCAATCTGATCAGGATTGACTTCGATTCCTCGTGAGACGACAATGAAGCCAAGGACCTTTCCTGCCAAGACTCCAAAATAACATTTCAAAGGGTTAAGCTTCATTCCATACCGTCGGAGGATACCAGGCATCTTTGCTAAATCCGTCATATGATGGGATGATCGCTTGGACTTCACAAGCATATCATCCAAATTAGCTTCCATAGATTTACCAATTTGATCGTAAAATATATGATTCACTAAGTGTTGGTACGTTTCCCCAACTTTCTTCAATCTGAAAGGCATTAACACGTAGCAGTATAATCCAATATCTGTGATAGTAGTGGCATGTTCTTATTCAAGCACAAGCATGGGAATCTGGTTGCAACCTGAATACGCATCCATAAAAGAAAGAAGCTAGTGTCCTGCTATTGTATCCACTAGCTGATCAGTGCTGGGTAAAGGGAAGATGTCTTTTGGGCAGACTTTATTCAAATCTGCATATTCGATGCACGTACACCACTTTGCATTACCCTTCTTGGCGAGTACTAGATTTGATATCTAGTCGAGGTGCGTAGCGTCTCATATGAAACTGTTGCCTCTTAGCTTCTCCTCTTCTTCCTTTAAAGCTGCTGGCCTCTCCGAGCCTAGCATATGTCTTTTTTCTTAACAGGAGGTTACTTCAGGTTTATGCTTAGTGCACTACTCATAATTAATGGTGAAATTCCACACATGTCGGCGTGGGTCCAAGCGAATACATCTAAATTTGCCCATAGAAAGTCACTTAATTCCCTCGTCCAAAGGGGGTTCAAGTGAGATCCGATCTTCAGGAACTTTGTCAGGTCATCGTCAATGATTGTAATATCTATAGTTGCTTCATTAAGCGCCGCTCTTCTGCATCCCGAATCTTCATCGTCTCTGGGATCTATATCTTCGGGTAGATCATATGGTGACTCTTTCTGCGATGTTCCCTTTACTTGCTATGCCGACACCTCCTTTGCAGGAGGAGAGGTATTCTTTGGTTCCACGCCATCTCCATTGAGTAGCATCTTCCATTCGGCCATATAGCAAGCTCTTCCATTAACTTGGTCAGCACAGACCATTCCTGCTCCGGCCTTAGTTGGGAACTTTAGCAATAGATAACAGAGTGCGATGTAGGCTCTGAATTCTATGAGAGCCCGTCGACCCAATCAGGCGTTATAAGGCGAATCAATATTCATAACCACAAATGGAAGGATTCTTACTCTTCTGCGATTTCCTTCCCCGAGTTCCACAGACAAATCCATTACTCCTATTAGAGTTGTTGTTAAGCCTTAAAGCCACGTGTCCATCCAGTGCATGACTTCAAATCCTTAGCTTCCAACTTCATCTGGTTAAACGATTTGTTGAACAATATATTGACATAACTCCCACAATCAACAAGGAATTTCTGTAAAGGGCCGAACCGACGGTAGTAGTTATTACCAACGGGTCGATACTTAGAGTTTCTACTCCCACACTTTCTCTATCTTAGAAGATAACGTCGTCTACCATCGTTTTCTGCTACTTCGTTGGAGTAGTATCCTCAAGGGCACTAAACTCTCTCTCCTTTGGATGTTTAGCGACATTGACATATTATTCCATGGATCTGTTGCTGAATCCAGCTAGATGCGGTCCTTCGACTATGGTATTGATGATTATCCCCTTTCCTTTCTTCTGGGCAGTGTCTCTAGGGGACGATTGGTCTGATTTGGAGTTGATCTTCCTTGCCCCCTTTATCTAGGGGAAACCTTATATCCATCCAACTTCCCTGCTCGAAGAAACATTTCCACAACATCCCTTAGGTAAAGATATTCGTTTGTGGAATGAGCATAAGTTTCATGGAACAAAAAGAACTTCTTGGTCTTGCGCTCCTTTTCAGTTGAGTCTCTTGGTGGACACTTCTTGTATTGGCTAAAATTGAAGGTGCCCAGATAGATGATCTCCAAGGTGTAATTCAGTGGCGTGTAATTATCGAAGGGATGGAATCGAGGTCTTTTCTTAGGGTCATTATTTCCTGCTTATCTTATTGTCATTCCCATAGTGGCGGTCATTTCCTCCACTCCGGTTGCTGACATTGACTTCAACTTTCCGCACACTCTCTCCGGACAATTAACGACAACATTGCTCTAAATATCCTCTATCGCAACACCAATTGATTTCCTCTTCTTGTTCGAGTACACCTCTTCCTGTTCGAGTGCTCCTCTTCCTGCCATAGGTGACTATTAGCTTACTTGTAGAACAATTCACAAGTTAACGGCCGCTTCCCAACTAGGTATTTTACAAATTTCGTATCCTTATCTACTCCATCTATTAGCGCCATCAAAGTGGTTTGTTCGTGGGGATCACTCACTTCTGTAACCGCTAGATTGAAGCGATCCAAATATGATTGCAGGATTTCTCCCCGAGCTTGCTTAACCATAAAGAGATCAATGACGTTCTTGGACTTCTAGGCATGGAGTCGGAACTAATTAAGGAACCTCTCACTAAACACTTTAAAGTTAGACATCTATCGCGGTGGTAGTCGAGTGAACCACATCATAACAACATCTTCAAGGTATATTGGGAAAGCTTTGCACTTGATAGCGTCTGGAGCTGCTGCATCATTCATGTACCAGGAGTATCTCATCAGATGCTGCCTTGGATCAGTTCTTCCTTTATAACGGTTCATGGTCAGCAAGTTGAATTGGCTTGAGAACTGGACATCCAATATGTCATCGGTGAAAGGCATATGATTGTGATCAATACCCAAAACTTTGTTAGTGTAGCCTCAGCTATCAGCCATAATTTGATGTACCACAACTTCCACTTCAACATTGGTCAAAGTAGGCTCAAGTTCAACAATTCTTGCTCTTCTAGCACTTCCATCTCCTATGTCAAGCGACGTCGTTCAGTTTCTTGTGGGAGCAGGGCTACTTTTCCCCCTACTATCCCGGTCATTCATAGGACGAATGGGCTGAAAGAGTTGTCCTTGCATGGGATTGGTATTGTTTGGGTCCCTTGGAAGGACATGTGACCCACGCATCGGCAGCAGCATAGGATCTGCTAGGCTAGGGTCATTGGGACCCAGGCGATGAGCTATGTCTTCACGAGAACCTAGCAAGCCAAATTGGATTTGTTCGAGATTCTTAGGTCTCTCGAGGGGTATTCTTTGATGTGGGTTCCTTTCCTTTTTCCTCCGAAGAAGTTGAGTAGTCCGCTACAAGGCGGTGTATTGAAGAAGTCGTTCTCGACCAGCGAAGTTCGTCCATTTTCATGTTCATTGCATTAATGTTTTCTTTGATTGCGGCTCTATCACGTCTTTGAGCTTCCAAAGCCTCGTTAGTTGTCTCCATCATAGCTAGAAATCGTGCAAAATCGATCTGCGAAACAAGGGCAGATGCGGGAGGTTGATGGCTGGTTGCTGCAGCTGGAGTTAGAGAATTTAGATTGGATTGGTCAAGGATATCAACATCAACAGAGCGGTACCCCCTGTAGATC
This sequence comes from Allium sativum, assembly GCA_030737875.1. Lineage (NCBI taxonomy): Eukaryota > Viridiplantae > Streptophyta > Magnoliopsida > Asparagales > Amaryllidaceae > Allium > Allium sativum. Next base: position 666,311,773 of record CM060923.1, read on the forward strand.
GGATCACAGCTAACTCATTGGCTGGGTTCGATGCACCCTTCCCGAGTCGAGCCATGGCAGCGGGTCTGGATTGGATCGTGGAGGCCCCTTCGGGTCGGGTCAGACTTGGCCCGGTCCCGTGCAAGCCGCTGTTGACGAGAGTTCATGCATCATTTCCTTGGTCTTTGCTTGTATCATTTGCTCGAGAGGTTTGCGGTTCCTTACCTTTCCTTGGAGCCATGGAATTCAAATTTGTTGAAACTGACAAAAACTTCGAAAGTTATTAAAATGTGGATTATCTCTTTGGACTTAGTGATCCAAACAGTAGAATGACAATCCAAAAAGCTGAGAATTCAACGTTCTCAGTGAAAGCACTAAAATGTTAGACCAAAAAATGGCACTAACACCCAGTTGACTAGAATTCGTAGAAATTAATGAAGAATAATAATTTTAAAAATGGAGAAAGAGCAATCAACACACAGAATTTATAGTGTGGTTTGGCGTTAATGAGCCTACATCCACTTTATTGTTCTTTGATTGTGTAATTGATTACAAACACAATGCTGATAATCACTCCTTCTCACAAATACAATCAATATTCTCTCCGAATTTATGGACTTGTACTCAATAATCTAGAGCACAATCTGAATAAACAGGAGAAATTTTGATATTGGTGGAGATAAGGTGTGTAGAATGCCAAAAGATATTTCAAAATGTCAAGTCTTGGTATATTTATAGGCATGAAGGGAAGGAGGATCACATGATAACGTGGCAAGCTTTGAGATGATCACAGACTTGAACGTGGGAGAGTAGAGGAGTTGCCTTCAGATTGTGGGTATGAGGTGGAACCTAATCCGTTCTTCTAGGCTAAAGAATAGGGCTTCGTTTGACTCGATAATTACTTCAGAGTAGCAGGTGAGGGGTCGAGCCCCCGTCGATCCGATCCAAAGAGATGGTTCTAGAGCGTCTCGCTCTCACAATCAGGCGGATCAGGTATGGGGCGATCCGACCCTAAGTACTTCATTCTTTTCAATTCGATTTCCCATCTTTGAAGGACCCGGGTTCTTGCTTTTCTAGTATTCGGGGTCAGAGTGTCTTTATGTGGCCTTGTCACAAAGTAGGCCAACATTATATGTTGTAGCAAATTGAGAAGAAGAATAGTCTTACTGTTGATCCTCCTATGTAAGTAAGTGCATTATTGAGCAATAAAGGAGGCATGAAACAAGAGATTGTGCTATAAAGGATTTAAAAAAATTCAAGGTTGGCAAAGGAGATAGAATATGTTATCGCTGCAAAGCTAAAAGTCATTCTATAATACAATGCTTCAAGTTGATTGGATATCCTGATGGGAATCCTGGAAATAAAGGAAGAAAATGGCAGCAAATGTGCATGAAGCTGGCTTTGGAAGTGGAACTTTGAATGATCCTTTTTATTTTAGAGCATGCAGTAATCAAAGTGAATCAGGTTCTACTTTCCATAAAATTGACCAGAACATGATTTTAGCTATCTACCAAGAGATTCTGAAGATGATCAATTGTACCAATAATCATTCTTCTGTTCATTTGACAGTAGTCAATTTTGTAGGTGTCATTGTTTATAATGCAGAAACTGATAATTATTTTATGCATGAAAAATCTTGGATAATAGATGCTGGTGCATCTGATCAAATGACATCTCATCTTAGTATGTTTAGCTTTAGATAAACACTTAAGAATCCTGTAAAAGTTGGTCTTCCTGATGGTTAATATAAACAGTGTTAATAATTGGAGTCGTGCTTATGACTCCACAAATATATCTCAAAAGTTTCTTGTTTGTCCCTCAATTCAAACACAAGTTGCTTTCTGTTGGCAAATCGCTTGATAAAAATTTTCTTATTTCCTTATTTCAATAAAATTCAAATTCTTTTCAGGACCCCATAACTAAATAAATCAAGATCACTAGTACAAGACATGCTGGATTGTATAGATTCAGTGAATTACCTTTTAAAACTATTTCAGTTTCTCAAATTTCTGATACTGTTCGCTCTGAAAATAATCTTGCTGCAAATTCTAGTCTTAGTACTCCCAGTTTTGATGTTCTTCATGCTTGATTAGGTTATTTTTCAATTGGAACAATAACACATCTTTGTTGTAAAAATTATGGGGATAATAAAAATGGATTTCATTGTGAAGTTTATGTATTTTCTAAACATCATAAGTTGCCATTTACATTATCAGTATCTCATTCCATGCATAAATTTGATCTTGTTCATATGAATTTATGGGGCCCATATAGAGTTCCTTGTTCTTCTAGTGCTAGATATTTTCTTCCATTTTAGATGATGACACTAGAACTACATGGGCTCACTTAATTCATAACAAACATCAAGTGTACAGTGCGATTAGTGCTTTTTAGCCTATGTTGAGACACAATTTGAAACAGGAATTAAAAACATCAGAAGTGATAGTGGAACTGAAATTATCCAAGAATCTTGTCATGTTTTTGTTTGCTCAAAAAGGAATAGTACATAAGAGAACAATTCTAGGAAATCCTCAATAAAATGGGAGAGTTGAGACGAAACATGAGCATCTTATAGAAACTACCAGGGCCATAAAAATTCACGCCGTTTTCCTATAAATTTTTAGGGAGATTGGTTGTCATCTGCAACGTATCTTGTGAATTTAATGCCTAGTTCTGTTTTAAATTGGAAAAGTCCTTTTGAATTGTTAATGGGAAGACTTCCAGATTATGGTGACTTAAGGGTTATTTGATGTTTATGTTATCCTAGAATCAAGACAAAGGATAAATTTGCTCCTAAGTCAACAAGATGTATTTTGGTAGGATATCCTTATGCGCAGAAGGGATACAAATTATTTGAGCTGGATATTAGTAAAGTTATTCTAAGTAGAAATGCTTTCTTTCAAGAGGACAAGTTTCCTTTCGAAGAAGTTGTTTCTTCTTCTCCTCAAAATTCCCCTTCCTTAATTCAGCCTTTTATGTTTTCTAATGATGAGAGACCTTGAAAATGCACCTCCTACTACAAATGATACTCTGTGATAACCCCAAACCCCCATGTCACGGAAGCAAGGATAATCATTGGAATATAGCACATAAACAATAACAGTAGAACAGAATCATAGAATTACACTAGATAAATTACATCAAAGTTATACTAAAAATAATATCAACATCAGAGTTACACAACATAACAGGATCATGCTTAGTACAGAATACAATTTTAGCTTAATATAAAATGTCTGCAGCGAAATCAAACATAATATAGTAAATGAAGTCTGAACAGCATAATAGAAATGATAGAATCCATCTTTAGCTCCATAGCTATTCAGCGTGAATATGCTGAAACCCGAATACAAGGCGGCCCGTGTGGAAAATAAGGGCACCCAAGTTTGCAAAGTGAAACAAACTACGAGTCAGTCATGGGACTGGTACGAGGAATCTTGCTTAACCTATTTAATAATAAGACTAATCACAGGAACACGCTGCTAACGCGGAACGGGTTTACTCCATTGGATTGCCAGTGCATAAATAAAGTAAATCATTTAAACAACGCAATGCTTTTTAGAGAAATAAAGCCATTATAAGACTCAAGTCCCATCACACAATGCAATGCAAACCAGATGATAGAGTTTTACCTTATAACGGCAAAATATGCTTGATACATATAAAATAAATCATTTCATATTATTATTAGTGTATATATGTTTCAAAAACAATTTCAATCATAATATATCAATCCTAGATGGCATAGCTACCATATACTATGTCGCCATACTAGTTTTACAATCAAAACTGCACAATGTCGTATTGGAAGTTGGATTTCCATCATGAACCAAGGAAAGGGATCGTCCTTACCGAATTCGAGACAATCTAGCCCATGTCTCAGGACTCAGACTCAGGTGAGCCCTTAGGAGCGCCACAGCCGGTCCACACATATGTTAATGAATCAGTAGTTCCTGAACAATACGTTTCCCTGCCCTATGGGGCGTAAATCAAGAGCCATTAGGGACTCAAATCCGAGGTACCTCGCTTTCCATCATCCTCATAAGTAAAAATGTCTAGGCTCCATACCGTGACACCACTTCTAGCTAGAAAGAAACCCATTTTCTCCCTGGGGTCCTCCCGTTTCTGGCTCATACCGGGGTGTGAGGCTCGCGAAGTAACGCTATACACAAAGCTATGCTAATTAAAGTTGTGCTTTGATCATCTACCACAAGACTATGCTTTTCAACAATAAGCCTTGATCATTTTCATCTCGGAATGCTACACTGACAATTCACGCCATGCGACTGATGTCTACCAATATATAACCTCTGAGCTCGTACGTCTCAGAGAAGGGTGTTAAGCAAGAGAATAAATTATCCACCAACAAGAAGATATATATTTAATAAAAATCAATCAATATAGAATAAAATCCAATGTCTAACACACATCCATTTACAAGTCCGTTCTGGGTCTGAACGAAACCGGAGACACCTTATTCCTCGTTCCATATGTCCAATACGGAAGATAAGCTCTCGCATATCTGGACAATCAACAAGTATGTGCGGACAACTACCACTGTAACCCTTTTAAGGCAGAAACTCCAATAAAAGGCATCAGTAGTCGTCCATTCGATATGAAGATCGCCGGTCTTCAACCACCGTCTTCAAATTTTCAACTTGTAATCGTTGATCAATTATTTGAAATGAGAATTAACTCGGCTTTTTCAAATAATTCGCGAATATATATAATTCAAATCTATTCTTTTCATTCCATATCGTTTATAATATTTTTTAACTATTTATCGCTATTTTTATTTATATAAAAATAGCCACTTTTAAATAAACGACGCTTCAGGTCATTACACGGCCCTAGCGCTATTTTTATTAAAATTTTAATTACACATTTCTCAAAATCTAACCGTTGGATCTTAGCAAATTTTATATCGTTGAAAGGATCTTTCCAAAGCGAACCCAACGGTTCCAGTTTTGGGAAAATCCAACGGTCGGATCTTTTGGTATAATCGTTTAAAGTTACGATTCCAAATCGCAAATTAACGTGCACAATTTGTTTTATTTTAATTTATATTTATATATAAATATAAATATAATTCATTCGACGATTTTAAATTATTTATTCTTTAAATAATTTTGTATACTTCATACACATGTCTAAAAGAATATTTTTATCTAACAAAAATATATTTTAACACATGGTTCTTTTTAACGACTCACTCATACATTAAAAATGTAATTTTTAATGTAAAAACATTTTCATCAAACAATGAATATTTTTAATGATTCCTACTTACATTAAAAATGTGATTTTAAATGGAAAAACGTTTTTTTATCAAACAATGAATATTACTTACATTAAAAATGTAATTTTTAAGGTGACAACATTTTTATTCAACTAGAATCTTTTTAATGGATCATTTATACATTAAAATGTAATTTTTAATGCGACATATTTTTATCAACTATGAATATTTCTAATGGATCATTTATACACTGAAAATGTAAATTTTTAATGTGACACATTTTTATCAACTGTGAATATTTCTAATGAATCATTTATACATTAGAAATGTTAATTTTTAATGTGACCCATTTTTATCAACTATGAATATTCCTAATGAATCATTTATACATTAAAAATATAAAATTTAATGCGACACATTTTTATCAACTATGAATATTTCTAATGAATCATTTATACATTAAAAATGTAAATTTTTAATGTGACACATTTATCATCATTTCTCACATGCAATAAAATGCAAATTTTTATTGTTAAACTTTTCTATTTCAAACAATGTTTATTTTTCGTCATTTCTTCTATGCAATAAAAATGTAAATTTTTATAGTTAAACTTTTCTAATTTAAACAATGTTTATTTTTCGTCATTTCTTCTATACAATAAAAATATGATTTTGTTTATTTTTAAACTTTTCTAATTTAAACAATGTTTATTTTTCATCATTTCTTCTATATAATAAAAATATAAATTTTTTATTGTTAAAATTATTTTTTTTCTCTTTTAAAACGATGATCATTTTTCATATTTCTTATATACAATAAAAAACGTGATTTTTATTGTTAAACTATTCTCTCTTTCAAAACAATGAATATTTTTAGTGAATCATACCTACAATAAAAATGTGATTTTTATTGTTTAACCATTTTAATTCAAACATGAACATTTTCATATTTAATATATACACAATAAAAATGAGATTTTTATTGTTTAACCAATTTATTTTCAAAACATGTATATTTACATATTCTACATATATAATAAAAATGTGACTTTGATTGTTTAACCAATTTTATATTTCAAATAATGATCATTTTCATATTTTCTATTCATACTATAAAAATGTGATTTTTTATTATTAACATATTTTTATTTCCAATAATGATCATTTTGACAAATTCTATTTATACAATAAAAATGTGATTTTTATTGTTAACATATTTTTATTTCCAATAATGATCATTTTAACAAATTCTATTTATACAATAAAAATGTGAATTTTACTGTTCAAACAATTCTATTTCAAAACATGAATATTTCAACACACGAATATTTTGGAAAATTTCGGCATTATAATGGCAGGGTAATTAAAACCGGCACCGTTCCTAGTATGACTCCTCTGCTATCCTAGACCTCGTGGCGATACAAGGGTTTTATTATTTTATAATTTCCACAATACAATTCATTTTCACAACATTGTAAATTTACCAGAAACACAACCAATTCGATTCGACCACAATCAATCATCCAAAATCACAATCAATTTCACGCCACAATACAAACAAGTCGTCCATGGTCTGTGGACGATGGTGTCGGGAGCTACTAAACTCCATCTGCAACCTAATATAATTTTATTTATTTATTTTTGAAATTAGAAATCTCACATTGATTTTTATTCCTTCTAAAATTGTAGAAAGCTCCAAAAATTCTCTGGTATCTTCTAGAATGTAGAAGACGTTGTCATGATCCCAATGTCTCATGTTTAATTGAATTTCGTAATCGTATGAAAAAGATACGATTTTTATAGTGGTAATGACATTATTTAAATAAATTAATTAATTAAAATGAAGGCCACCTTCTTCCTTTTTATGCTCAGCCGCAACTTCGAACCACCCTTCCCATCTAGGGCATTAGTTTTCGCGAAATCCGGGACATCGTAGACTAATCGGGTTGCGTCACGTCAGAGGCCATGGGGAGGCGCGCCAACGCCGGTGGTGGGGCCCAGCTTGGTGGTGAGATTGTGGCACGGCGGCGGTCTAAAGGAGCCTACTTCCTAGGCTCGATTCTCGAGCTACACACTATGATAAATTCTGAAATTTATATGTAAGGTGGAGGAATTCTCGACAAAATTCCCTTCAGATGCTTTGAATTTCATTGAACAATTTAAGAGAAAACGAAGGGGAAAGGAATGAACAACTGCCGCCACTCACTGATGGAGGTTACGGGTTTTTCAGAAAACGATGACGGTTTTGATTGGAATATATATATATATATATATATATATAATATTTTATTTTTATTTTTAATTCTTTTAATTCAATAAAGGCCCGTTAACCCATACGACCTCCAAATCCAACCCAATGACTGTCGCCACTAGCTAAATACCCCCATTTCGGACACAATGGTCTAGGTCTTATTAACCTATTTGATCGTTTCAGCCCATTTTTCATTAAATTAAAATATAAAACATTTAATTATTAAATTTGATCGTACATTTTAATTTACCAGGGCCTCATACTGACTCCAAAAATTTCCAAAAAATAAATCTAGCTATGTTTTGACGATACAGTCCTAACAAAATTAATTTCATCGAATTTGGAGACCGTTTGAAAAAAGGATTTCTTTTGGTCAATCCATTTTGACCAAAATTACCAAACGCATTTTAATTTACCACGCTCACATATTCATTCAAAAAATTATGAAAATTGGAATCCTGCAATAATTTGACATTCCGGATCCAACCAAATTGGTTTCATCGGAAAATGAGGTCATTTGCAAAATGGCTATTTATAAGGGCTATTTATTATATTAAATTCCATACCGACTATTTCTAATTTTAAACTGGACATAACTTTTTATTCCCATTATGAAACTGGATTTTTCACATTCGTTAGAAAGATATAATTAAACAGATTCAAATACTTTTGGTTTTCCTGAAATCCGATTTATTTTGAATCTTGTACATTCAATTAAAGTTTAAAATTGAATTTTCAAACAACCGCGCCATTTCAGGCTCGGTTTATAATTAAAATAAATATATACGTTCTATCTTCTATTTAGATAAATATTAAATCATTATTATTTAAAATAAATCATTTTAAATATTCAAAATTCCTAAAAATAGCCAAAATAAAAATTTTAAATTGGTTTTGATTTTCCGGGTTGTTACAATCTTCCCCCACTTAAAAACTTTTCGTCCCCGAAAAGGAAACAATAGTAAAGTAGGAAACAAAATGGAAATGCAAAATATTGTAAATGTACCTTGCACCAGAGCTAATCAGAGATGTCCACCCTGCACTGGGGATAAGCCTGCTTAATGGTATCTTCGGTCTCCTATGTGCAGTCTTTAGGATCTACGCTCCACTGCACTTTGACTAAGTGTATTCTCTTGTTTCACAGAACTCGGGTTTCTTTGTTAATAATCTTTACTGGCTCTCTTCTCACAGCTAAGCTTGGGGTAATCTCCAAATCTTGTTGCGCTGCTTCTTCCACAATCAAGTCTGGGTCATGTACATGCTTTCGAAGTTGAGACACGTGAAATACATCATGTACCCATAGCAATTAGTCTGGTAACTGAACCCTATAAGCGAGAGTTCCAATCCTTTCAAGTATAGGAAATGGGCCAATAAATCTAGGCGCCAACTTCCCTGTTTTCCCGAAACGGACTACTCCTCTCAATGGGGAAACTCTCAGATATACATAATCACCAACATCAAATTATAAATCCCTTCTTCTTGAATTTGTTGAGACAAGATTTTGATCGATGCCAACATATAAAGGTGCAATGAAGATTATTTCATAGAGATAAGGTTTTTACTTTGAGTCGTGTTAGAAATATGTTAAAATCTATCCTCAAAGTATAACACGAATGCACAAAACAATATCATACCTTCGTTGTTGAAATCTGTATATTTGAGGAATTGAAAAGTCACAGAAAAAGCCCAAACGGTCCCGGCTCCGACCGCGAAAGAGTGCAGAGTGATATAGACTGTGGACCGAGGTCCTCTGGTCCACAGCCATAAAACGGTCGACCGCCCAAAAAGGGACCAGTTGACCGGTTATGCTGTGTTTTTAAAACAGAAACTAAAAAGGTCGACCGCCCAAAAAGGACCAGTCGACCGATTTATGTGTTTTTGCACACAATGGCTATTTTTCTGGAAATTTCAATTTTAATAATTTTCAACTAGTCGACCGGTGAATTTTGACCTGGCGACCGGTCCGAAACAGCAAGCTTTTTTTCTAAAGGGTTACTTCCATTCGTCAAGAGTTTTCTCTTCGATTTTCAATGGAAACGGATGCAATCTTTTGTAGAAACTCTTCATGAAGGAATGCAACTATTTTACACTATAAATAGACTTGAAATCATACTTTCAAATCACCGATTCTTGCTCTAATTTCTGATCTTACTTTCTAAATACTCTTGCATTCTAAAAGCTCTCAAATATTTCAATTGCTTATTGAATCATTGAAATTATTTCATATCTCTTGATTCAATAAGTAATATACTTCCTTCAATCTTCACATACACATTATATACTTAAGGATAAGATTATAGGAAGGGTGTCCTACAAGTGACAAATCCGTGTTGTAAAGAACACGCATTGTCAACAACTGTTGTTTCGTCTGATTTGAAGTCCTCCGTGTTGTGAGAGGAAAAGTTGTGAAGTCCTCGTGTTGTTAGAGGCATGAAATCCCGTTCGGCTGCTCGGGTATTGTGAACCCATTCCTCCGGGTGAAGTGAGGTAGTTGTTTAGTGAAAATCCAGAGAGAGGTCTGGGACTGGAAGTAGGACGGTGCTCCGAACCAATATAAAAATCCCTGGTGTGATTTTTCTATTTTTACTGCATTTACTATTATACAGTTCTGTGATTACCTATTACTTCATACTTGACTATTGTTTGTCGTATTACACGATCATTGTGTGTATTATAATTGGCACATACATGCATACACTTACAATTGGTATCTGAGCCTGGTGTTCTAGAGATCGTAACAACATCCTAGAACAAATGGCAATAAAGAAATCTAGTCAGGGAATGAGAAAATGGAAGAGCAACAAAGCAGGATCAGGAGAGCAAGGAAACAAATGTCTTATGGCTAAAGTCAGATCACAATCGGTATGTACAGATTCATTATATAAAGATCTTTTGTTAAACCATGAAAAAATATTGAAAGATTTTAAAACTTTAAGTAAACTCAATACTGTCATTATAGCTAAATCTACAAATTGTGAGCAAGAAAATTCCAAATTAAAAGATGAAAACAATTTTTTGGTAAAACAAGCCAAATGTTTTGAAAATACCTTAGAAGAGCTTGTTTCTCAAAAAGATTTCCTTCAAAAAGAAAATGAGCGACTAGAAGATAAAAATAATGTTCTTTTGAAGGAAATCGATCTTTTGCAAAATAGAAATAAATCATTAGAAGATTCTTTAAATAATTCTAGTTCTTTAATTTCGTCTCTTGAAAAAGAGAATGGAGCTCTAACAGAAAAGAATTTGGAATTATATAAAGAATGTGAGACTTTAAAAGTTAATAATAATATTTTGCAAAAAGCAATCTCTGAATCAAAAGAAAATGTTGAAAAATTAAAATCATCTTTATATAATTCAGAATCTCAAATTAGTTGTCTCGAAAATGAGAATAGAACTTTAAAAAGGAAGAATTCTGAATTAAATAAGGGTATTAATAGCAAAGTTTCTTTTGAAAATATCAATTGCGACTGTGGAATCAAATGTACAAATAAATTCGTGAAATTCAAAGGTCAAAATGATTTAAACATGATTTTTTCTAGTTCTCGACCTTTACATGACAAAAGTGGTATAGGATATAATAATCATAGAAATAGCACTAGATATGCTTTTATGTACAATAAGAATATCACTGCTAGTACTAATGCACATCCAAAACCCAATTATTATAGAAATTCGAATACTTCTATGACTAGCGGTATTTATAATAAATATATAAGTACGAATAGGAATATCACTAGAGATTACTTAATTATTTGGGTTCCTGTAAGTTGGAAAAACAAAGAAAAATATATCGATGATTATTTTGATTCAGTGGTTAATAATGAAAATTTTATCTTTAAAGGTTCCATTAAACCCTCTTGGGTATGATTACCTTCCATCTAACCCATGGACCCAAACAAAGCAAGTGGGTACCAAAACTATATATCTTATACTTTTTGCAGGCACACCACAATAAAGAGAAGGTTATTCGACATCTCTGAATATCTTTGAAAACTCAGCTTATAAAAAAAATCAAATGATTCAATATCCCCTAAAGGTGCTATAATTATTTGTATTCTCTACTACTCTCGATTACTGTGCTTATTATGGTATTTATTCTTTTTAATCGATGACAAAGGGGGAGAAATATTTTCTCTTATGATTATTCATATCACTCATGTTACATATGCTATCATTTAAAATTATGTGCTTAAAATGGTAATAGTATATGTGATCTAATATTTGTTAATGCAGAAATCAAAAGGTAAGATTATTTATATTATGAACTAACAAATGTTGCAGAAATTCAGGGGGAGCTTTATATTTAGAGAAAGAAAATCCAAGGTGTTATCATCAATCAAAAAGGGGGAGAATGTTGAGACAAGATTTTGATCGATGCCAACATATAAAGGTGCAATGAAGATTATTTCATTGAGATAAGGTTTTTACTTTGAGTTGTGTTAGAAATATGTTAAAATCTATCCTCAAAGTATAACACGAATGCACAAAACAATATCATATCTTCGTTGCTGAAATCTGTATATTTGAGGAATTGAGAAGTCGTAGAAAAAGCCCAAATTGTCCCGTTTCCGACCGCGAAAGAGTGCAGAGTGATATAGACTGTGGACCGAGTTCTTCCGGTCCACAGCCATAAAACGGTCGACCGCCCAAAAAGGGACCAGTCGACCGGTTATGCCATATTTTTAAAACAAAAACTAAAATGGTCGACCGCCCAAAAAGGACCAGTCGACCGATTTATGTTTTTTTGCACACAACGGCTATTTTTCTGGAAATTTCAATTTTAATTATTTTCAACTAGTCGTCCGGTGATTTTTGACCTGTCGACCGATCCGAAACAGCAAGCTATTTTTCTGAAGGGTTGCTTCCATTCATCAAGAGTTTTCTCTTCAATTTTCAATGGAAACGGATGCAATCTTTTGTAGTAACTCTTCATGAAGGAATGCAACTATTCTACACTATAAATAGACTTGAAATCATACTTTCAAATCACCGATTCTTGCTCTAATTTCTGATCTTACTTTCTAAATACTCTTGCATTCTAAAAGCTCTCAAATATTTCAATTGCTTATTGAATCATTGAAATTATTTCATATCTCTTGATTCAATAAGTAATATACTTCCTTCAATCTTCACATACACATTATATACTTGACGATAAGATTATAGGAAGGGTGTCCTACAAGTGACAAATCCGTGTTGTAAAGAACACACATTGTCAACAACTGTTGTTTCGTCTGATTTGAAGTCCTCCGTGTTGTGAGAGGCAAAGTTGTGAAGTCCTCGTGTTGTTAGAGGCGTGAAATCCCGTTCGGCTGCTCGGGTATTGTGAACCTGTTCCTCCGGGTGAAGTGAGGTAGTTGTTTAGTGAAAATCCAGAGAGAGGTCTGGGACTGGAAGTAAGACGGTGCTCCGAACCAGTATAAAAATCCCTGGTGTGATTTTTCTATTTTTACTGCATTTACTATTATACAGTTCTGTGATTATCTATTACTTCATACTTGACTATTGTTCGTCATATTACACGATCATTGTGTGTATTATAATTGGCACATACACGCACACACTTTCAGAATCTACATAGCTCTTCTGTCGGCTTTGAGCTGTCCGAAGTCGCTTCTTAATGAAATCGACTTTATCCGAAGGATCACGAATCATGTCGAGACCCATACTAGTCGATTGCCTGGTACCCAACATGCGGGAGATCTACATGGCCTACTATGCAATGCTTCAAATGGTGACATTTGAAAGCTGCTTGGTAACTGTTATTATATGAAAACTCAACCAAATGCAAGTGATCTTCCCATGACCCGTCGAAATCAAGAATACATGCCCGCAACAAGTCTTCTAATATATGGTTAACCCTCTCAGTTTGACCATCTGTTTGAGGATGATATGCGGTGCCCATATTTAACTTTGTCCCCAGCTCCTCTTGGAATGCTTCCCAGAATTTACTAGCGAATATCAGATCACAATCACTAACAATGCTACTGGGAACTCCATGTAGTCTAACAATTTCTCTGAAATAAATTAGCGCCAGATTCCAAGATGTTCTATTAGATCGAAAGGGAATAAAATGGGAATTCTTATTGAAACGATCTATGATCACCCATATACTGTCATTAGCTTTCCTGGTACGGGGCAAGCCATCAATAAAATCCATGAAGATTTGATCCCTCTTCCAATTTGGAACCTCTAATGGTTGTAACAATCTGGCAAGTTTCTGTTAATCACTTTTGACTTGTTGGCAAGTAGAACACCAACAAACATAAATGGAAATGCCTCTTTTCATAGATCTCCACCAGAACGTGCACTTGAGATCATGATACATCTTACTCACCCCTGGATGAATACTAAGCTTGGATTTGTGACATTCATCCATCATTTTCCTTCTGAGCCTAGGAATATTCGGGACACAAATTCGGCCTAATAACCTCAGAACTCCTTTGTTATCAATATGGAAACTTGAGGGTTCGCCTTCCCAAACTGTTTTACTAATTCTCTGAATAAATTCATCATCTTTCTGTAGAGATTTTACCAATCAATGAAGGCATAATAATGAGATTCGCGACAATTGCATTCTTCTGGCTAAGCGCATCTGTTACAACATTGGCTTTCCCTAGAGTATACAAAATATCAAGATCGTATGCCAGAAGAAATTCTAACCAAAGCTGTTGCCTCAAATTCAACTCCTTCTGGGTGAACAGTTACTTTAATGACTTATGATCTGTATATAATTCAAACTTCTCATCCAAAAGATAGTGCCTCCATATTTACGAAGCAAACAAGACGGCTAACAACTCAAGATCATGAGTAGGATATCTCTTCTCATGCAACTTCAATTTACGGCTAGCATAAGCAACTACTTTTCCTCTTTGCATTAATACCGCACTAACACCTTCAAGAGAAGCATCTGTATAAACTATCAAATCTTGATTGCCATCTATAATAGTCAACACTAGAGCAGTAGTCAACCTTAATTTCATATCTTGAAAAGCTGCCTCACATTCCAGCGTCCAATTAAAGCTTGTATGATTCTTTGTAAGCTTCGTTAATGGACGAGATTGCTTTGAAAAATCCTTAACGAATTTCCGATAATAGCCAGCCAATCCTAGAAAACTTCTGACTTCAATAAGCGTGCTAGGCTGCTTCCAGTCTCGAATGGCTGTGGTCTTACTTGGATCCACTAAAATTCCTTCCTTCGATACTACATGACCGAGGAACTTCACTTCTTCTTGCCAGAATATGCATTTAGAAAATTTGGCTTTTAAAACATTCTTTCTCAGAATTTCCAACACTTCTTCCAAATGCTTCTCATGCTCGGCAGTTGACTTAGAGAAGATTAAAATGTCGTCGTGGAATACTCGATTCATTACATCGACAAAATAAGCAGAAGCGTTACATAAGCCAAAAGACATTATCAACCACTCATAAAATATGTCTGGACCTCTGAAAGCTGTCAAAGGAACACTTTATTTTGGAATACGCAATTGATGGAAACCTGTAGCTAGGTCCATTCTAGAAAATACTTGCGCTCGATTCAAGCGATCTAATAAATCATCCATACGCAGCAATGGATATTTATTCTTTAGCGTCTTCTTATTTAAATCTCGGTAATCCACACACAACCTGTGTGTACCATCTGACTTTGGAACAAACACTACCGCTGCACCCCAATTTGAAATGCTAGGCCTGATCAGACCTTTCCACAAAAGCTGTTTAGTTTGATTACTCAATTCTTCTTTCTTTTTCCATGACATTCTTCGAATGGGAAGCACCACCGGCCTTGAATTCGGAATTAGATCAATCCTGAAGTCAATTTCTCTTCGTGGCGGTAAGCTATCCACTTCTTCAAACACATCCGCATAGTTTTTAACGACATGAATATTTTCATTGGCAGTGGGAGAAACCTCAAGAGCAGCCCAAAATTCTTTTCTGTCTGAATCTAAGCCTGCGCAGGGTATAACAATATTTGCAAGCTACGTTTTAACTTTAACTACTCTCTAGGTGCATTTAACCTTGGCCTCGTATTTAGTTAACCAATCCATCCCAAGAATGATATCAAATTCAGAAAAATCCATAACAATCAAATTAAAAGAAAACCGGTAACATGAAAAGGAAATAGGCGTCTACAATACAAACCAAGAATAAGGGAACCTCCTATCGGATTATGAACTCTAATCGATTCCTTAAGGTTCCTTAGTTTTAACTCTAACTTCTTAACCGTATTGCTTGAAATAAAGATTTGTGACGTGCCCGTATCAAACAATACTTTAACAGGAATATTGTTGACCATAAGGGTCCCTTCCAAAACATTTGTCCTTTGCTGACTAGCTGAGGGTGCTGGAGTTTCTACTACTTCATACACATGAGCTACTTCAGACTTCTTTGATAGCTGGCAATTTTTCGCAATATGACTAGACTAGTGGCACTTATGGCATTTTTTGATCTTTAGCAACTTCCTATTGGATTTAGATCCAACATTCCTTTGTTTCTTCGAAGATTTGCAATTCCTTAGAAAATGCCCTTACTTATTGCAATTATTGCATATGGCAGTCGTTAACGGTTCTTCTTTAGATTTAGCCCCTTTCTTATCAGCTTTAAGCTTCTTACTGACCTCAGGCTTTGTACGTGCCTCAGGGCTATCAATTTCAAACTTCCTTTTGCTGCTAGAACCGTCTTCCACTTCATCTTCCAAACCACCATGCTTATCAAGATACTCATAGCAACAAGCCATTTGTACCATCTTAGAAAAAGGAAGATTCACATGAGCAATTACTCTACTTTTATACCTTCTTCGAAGTCCATTAATAAATCTCAGATTCTTCCTCAAAGGATCTTCAATTAGCTTCGGGAAAAAATGAGAAAGTTCATTGAATTTATTCTGGTACTCCTGGATGGTCATATGTCCTTGTTTCAGATTGTAAAACTCATCATATAGCCACTCAGTTGCCTCTGGAAGAATAAATTTTTCTGTGAACATTTCTTTAAACCTATCCCAGGTAATATTACCTTCTGAATTTTCTTTAGTAACGGTTTCCCACCAGATTAAAGCTTCATCTTTGAGTTTCCAAGATGCCAGTAATCTTTTTTGATCATCTCTCAACTTTAAGCCTTCAAAAATTCTCTACGAAGAATGCATCCATGCTTGTGTTTCAATAATGGACTCTTTTCCCGAGAATGGTACTCCACCCAGATTTTCATACTTCTTTACTAGAGCTTCTAGATCTGGTTCTGGTTGTGGGAGCACGATTGGCTCATTAGATTTCAGAACCAAAGAATTACTTCTTTTGTTTCTGCCACTCATTTTTTATTATGTCTCCAAATAGCAAACAAAGAGTTAGGCCAACAAAAAAAGATATTGTAAAGCATAGAGACATATATTTAAATGTAAATGCATCTATGGGGGTGTATTTTATTCTACTATACTCATTCTAGGACATTACTAGTCCTAACTATAATGAGTTGTTCGTCTTAGAATACTACTGATTCTATTTTTGACGGGTTCGTTAACGTGTTATATTCCGGAGCTAAGGTTAACCAAAGCTTTGATACCAACTGTGGTAATCCCAAACCCCCGTGTCATGGAAGCAACGCTAATCATTGGAATATAAAACATAAACAGTAACAACAGAACAGAATAATAGAATTACACCAGATAAAGTACATCAAAGTTACACTAGAAATAATATCAACATCAGAGTTACACAGCATAACAGGATCGTACTTAGTACAGAATAAAGTTTCGGCTTAATATAAAATGTCTGCAGCGGAATCAAACATAATATACTAAATGAAGTCTGAACAACATAATAGAAATGATAGAATCCATCTTCAGCTCTATAGCTATCCAGCATAAGTAGACTAAAACCTAAATACAAGGCTGCCCATGTGGAAAATAAGGGCACCCAAGTTTGCAAAGTGAAACAAACTATGAGTTATTCATGGGACTGGTATGAGGAATCTTACTTAACCTATTTAATAATAAGGCTAATCATAGGAACACGCCGCTAACGCGGAACGGGTTTACTCCATTGGATTGCCAGTGCATAAATAAAGTAAATCATTTAAACTACGCAATGCTTTTCAGAAAAATGAAGCCATTATAAGACTCAAGTCTATAATGGCCAAATATGCTTGATACATATAAAATAAATCATTTGATATTATTATTAGTGTATATATGTTTCAAAAACAATTCCAATCATAATATATCAATCCTAGACGGCATAACTACCATATACTATGTCGCCATACTAGTTTTACAATAAAAACCGCACAATGCCGTATTGGAAGTTGGATTTCCATCATGAACCAAGGCAAGGGACCTTCCTTACCGAATTCGAGACAATCTAGCCCATGCCTCAAGACTCAGACTCAGGTGAGCCCTTAGGAGCGCCAGGGCCGGTCCACACATATGTTAGTGGAGTAGTAATTCCTGAACAATACGTTTTCCCCGCCATATGGGGCATAAATCAAGAGCCACATGAGACTCAAATACGAGGTACCTCGCTTTCCATCATCCACATAAGTAAAAATGTATGGGCTCCATACCATGACACCACTTCTAGCTAGAAAGAAACGCATGTTCTCCCTATGGTCCTTCTTGCGTTTCCGGTTCATACCGGGGTGTGAGGATCGCGAAGTAACGATATACACAAAGCTATGCTAATTAAAGTTGTGCTTTGATCATCTACCACTAGGCTCTACTTTTCAACAATAAGCCTTGATCATTTGCATCTTGGCATGCCACACTGACAATTCACGCCATGCGACTGATGTCTACCAATATATAACCTCTGAGCTCGTACGTCTCAGAGAAGGGTGTTAAGAAAGGGAATAAATTCTCCGCCACCAAGAAGATATATATTTAATAGAAATCAATCAACACAGAATAAAATCCAATGTCAGACACACATCCATTTACTAGTCCGTTCTGGGTCTGAACGAAACCGGAGACACCTTATTCCTCGTTCCATACGTCCAATACGGAAGAGAGGCTCTCGCATATCCAGACAATCAACAAGTACGTCCGGACAACTACCACTGTAACCCTTTCAAGGCAACAACTCCAATCATAGGCATCAGTAGTCGTCCATTCGATGTGAAGATCGCCGGTCTTCAACCTCCTTCTTCAAATCTTCAACTTATAATCATCAATCAATTATTTGAAATGAGAATTAACTCGGCCTTTTCAAATAATTGGCGAATATATATAATTCAAATCAATTATTTTCATTTCATATCATTTATAATATTTTATAATGATTTATCGCTATTTTTATTTATATAAAAACAACCACTTTTAAATAAACGACGCTTCAAGTCATTGCACGACCCTGGCGCTGTTTTTATTAAAATTTGAATTACACATTTCCCAAAATCTAACCGTTGGATCTTAGAAAAAAATTTATCGTTGGAAAGATCTTTCCAAAGTGAACCCAACGGTTCCAGTTTGGGAAAATCCGATGGCCGGATCTCTCGGTATAATCGTTTAAAGTTACGATTTCAAATCGCGAACTACCGTGCGTGATTCAATTTTGTTTTAATTTTAATTTTAATTTATATATATACATATGTATAATTATAATTCATTCGACGATTTCAAATTATTTATTCTTTTAAAAAAATTGTACACTTCATACACATGTTTAAAAGAATATTTTTATCCAACAAAAATATATTTTAACACATGGATCTTTTAAATGACTCATTCATACCATAAAAATGTAATTTTTAATGTAAAAACATTTTCATCAAACAATGAATATTTTTAATGATTCCTACTTACATTAAAAATGTGATTTTTAATGTAAAAACATTTTTTATCAAACAATAAATATTACTTACAAAAAAAAAATGTAATTTTTAATGTTACAACATTTTTATTCAACTAGAATCTTTTAAATGAATCATTTATACATTAAAAGTGTAATTTTTTATGTGACACATTTTTATCAACTATGAATATTTATAATGGGTCATTTTTACATTAAAAATGTAAATTTTTAATGTGACACATTTTTATCAACTATGAATATTTCTAATGAATCATTTATACAATAAAAATGTTAATTTTTAATGTGACACATTTTTATCAACTATGAATATTTCTAATGAATCATTTATACATTAAAAATGTAAAATTTTAATGTGACACATTTTTATCAACTATGAATTTTTCTAATGAATCATTTATACATTAAAAATGTAAATTTTTAATGTGGCACATTTATCATCATTTCTCACATGCAATAAAAATGTAAATTTTTATTGTTAAACTTTTCTATTTCAAACAATGATTATTTTTCATCATTTCTTCTATGTAATAAAAATGTGAATTTTTGTTGTTAAACTTTTCTAATTTAAACAATGTTTATTTTTTATCATTTCTTCTATACAATAAAAATATGAATTTTTTTGTTGTTAAACTTTTCTAATTTAAACAATGTTTATTTTTCATCATTTCTTTTATGCAATAAAAATGTGAATTTTTTTATTGTTAAACTTTTCTAATTTAAACAATGTTTATTTTTCATCATTTCTTCTATACAATAAAAATATGAATTTTTTATTATTAAACTTATTTTTTCCTCTTTCAAACAGTGATTATTTTTCAGATTTCTTATATTCAATAAAAATGTGAATTTTTATTGTTGAACTTTTCTCTCTTTCAAAACAATGAATATTTTTAGTGAATCATACCTACAATAAAAACGTGATTTTTATTGTTTAAGCATTTTAGTTCAAACACGAACATTTTCATATTTAATATATATACAATAAAAATTAGATTTTTATTGTTTAACCAATTTATTTTCAAAACATGAATATTTTACATGTTCTATATATATAATAAAAATGTGATTTTTATTATTAACCAATTTTATATTTCAAATAATTATTATTTTCATATTTTCTATTCATACAATAAAAATGTGATTTTTTATTGTTAACATATTTTTATTTCCAATTATGATCATTTTAACAAATTCTATTTATACAATAAAAATGTGAATTTTATTGTTAACATATTTTTATTTCCAATAATGATCATTTTAACAAATTCTATTTATACAATAAAAATGTGATTTTTATTGTTCGGACAATTCTATTTCAAAACATGAATATTTCAGAAAATTTCGGCATTATAACGGCAGAGTAAATAAAACCGGCACCGTCCCTAGTACGGCTACTCTGCTATCCTAGGCCTCGTGGCGATACAAGGGTTTTATTATTTTATAATTTCCACAATACAATTCATTTTCACAACACTGTAAATTTACCATAAACACAACCAATTTCGATTCGACCACAATCAATCATCCCAAATCACAATCAATCATCCCAAATCACAATCAATTTCACGCCAGAATACAAACAAGTCGTCCATGGTCTGTGGGCAACGGTGTCGGGAGCTACTAAACTCCATCTACAACCTAATATAATTTTATTTATTTATTTTTGAATTTAGAAATCTCACATTGCTTTTTATTCCTTCTAAAATTGTAGAAAGGTCCAAAAATTCTCTGGTCTCTTCTAGAATGTAAAAGACGTTGTCACGATCCCAATGTCTTCTGTTTCATCAAATTTCAATATCGTATGAAAAAGATACGATTTTTATAGTGTTAATGACATTATTTAAATTAATTAATTAAAATGAAGGCCACTTTCTTCCTGTTTATGCTCATCCACAACTTCGAACCACCCTTCCAATCTAGGGCATTAGTTTTCGCGAAATCCGAGACGCTAGAGACTGATCAGGTTGCGTCACGTCAGAGGCCACGGGGAGGCGCGCCAAAGCCGGTGGTGGGGCCCAGCTCGGCGATGGTCTAAATGATCTGACTTCCCAGGCTCGATTATCGAGCTACACACTATGATAAATTCTGAAATTTATATGTACTTGAAGGTGGAGGAATCCTCTACAAAATTCCCTTTAGAAGCTTTGAATTTCATTGAGCAATTTGATAGAAAACGAAGGGGAAAGGAATGAACAACAGCCGCCGTTCACTGATGGAGGTTACGGGTTTTTCAGAAAACGACAAGGGTTTTGATTGGATAATATATATATTTTATTTTATTTTTATTTTTAATTCTTTTAATTCAATAAGGGCCCGTTAACCCATACGAACTCCAAATCCAACCCACGGACTGTCACCCTTAGTTAAATACCCCCATTCCGGACACAATCGACTAGGTCTCATCAGCCCATTTGATCTTTTCAGCCCGTTTTTCTTTAAATTAAAATATAAAACATTTAATTATTAAATTTGATTGTACATTTTAATTTACTAGGGCCACATACTGACTTCAAGAATTTCCAAAAAGTAATTCTAGTTATGTTTTGACAATATAGTCCTAACAAAATTAATTTAGTCGAATCTGGAGACCGCTTGAAAAATGGATTTTTTTCTAGTCGATCCAATTTGACTGAAATTACCAAACGCGTTTAATTTACCATGCTCATATATTAATTTTGAAAACTATGAAAATTGGAATCTTGCAATAATTTGACATTCCGGATCCAACCAAAGTTGTTTCGTCTAAAACGAAGGTCGTTTGCAAAATGGCTATATATAAGGGATATATATTATATTAAATTTCATAGCGACTATTTCTAATTTTAAACTGAACATAAATTTTTATTCCCGTTATGAAATCTGGATTTTTCACATTCATTAGAAAGATATAATTAAATAGATTCAAATATTTCTTATTTTACTGAAATCCGATTTATTTTGAATCTTGTACATTCAATTAAAGTTTAAAATCGAATTTTCAAACTTTCAGGCTCGGTTTATAATTAAAATAAATATATACGTTCTATCTTCAATTTAAATAAATTTTAAATCATTATTATTTAAAGTAAATCATTTTAAATATTCAAAATTCATAAAAATAGCCAAAATAAAATTTTTAAATTGGTTTTGATTTTCCAGGTTGTTACATACTCCTTCCTCAATGAATTCACCTCCTCAAAATACAAATATTCAATTTTCTCCTTTTGTGTTACCATCTCACCTAAGCCTTGTTCACCTCAAGTATCCTCTGATAATTCTATCCCTAATTCTATATCAGATGCAATTCATGTTCCTATTAGAAAGTCTAATAGGAATATTTCTCTTTCAAATAAATTCAAATATTTGTTTTTAACCTTCCTATCAAAAAATCAATTGCATCTAAAACCTCAATTGAAGCTTCAGGATCTGTTGTTTTCAATGTATACACCGAGAATAATTTGTCTCATCTTGACAAAGTGTCTTTGGCTAATTTAGCAAAGATGTTATATACTCATGAACCAAGCTCATATAATCAGGCCAAAAATGATTCATAATATGTTGAAGACATGGGTAAGGAAATTGCTACTTTGGAAGAGAATCAGACTTAGGAGATGGCTATGTTACCATCTGATAAGCAAGCAATTGGTTGCAAATGGGTTTACAAGATTAAGTTTAAATCTGTTGGAATTGTTGAAAGGTGTAAGGCAGGATTGGTTGCTCGAGGTGATAAATAGATAAAGGAAAAAGATTTCAAACATACTTTTAGTCCTATTGCTAAATTCACAACTGTGAGAACTGTAATAGCTCTGACTGCCATGCACAACTGGGAATTGCATCAATGTGATAACAACAATGCATTTCTTCATGAGTACATTGATGAAGAGGTTTATGTTTTGCCACCTACTAGATATGATGCAAATCTAGGTATGGTTTGTAAACTTAAAAGGTACTTATATGGGTTGAGACAGGCATCAATTCTGAGTTATGCAAGTTGTTTCTTAAGTTTAGTTTTATGCAGTCCAAACAAGAATATTTTATGTTCACAAGACAGCAGGGAAACGATTATAGTTATTACAGCATATGTGGAAGATTTGTTGATTACGGGTTCAATTATGTAGCTGATTTGTGAAATGAAACAGATTTTACATCAAGCTTTTACCATTAAAGATTTGGGTCAACTCAAATATTTTCTTAGTATTAAAGTATTGAGATCGAATGATGGAATTTTATTAAATCGAAGAAAGTATATCTTAGATTTATTGAGAGATACACAAATGAAGAATAGTAATGTTGTTGGATTCCCTCTTCCTAAGGGACCGAAATTGAGCACCGATGATGGTCAGGTCATGTCTGATCCTGAAGTTTTTAGAAGCATAGTTGGTAGGCTCCATTATTTAAATATGACAAGGCCTGATATTTCTTATGTTGTACTATAGCTTGGTCGGTTGTTTTCTTGTTCGAGAGCTCCTCATTTTTTAGCAGCTATTCATGTGTTGATGTATTTGAAAAGCACTATCAATAATGGTTTATTTATTTCTACAAATAATCAATTGAAATTGGGTGCATATTGTGATGCTGATAGGGGAAATTGCATGTTTACAACAAGATCTTTATCGGGTTACTATATGTTTCTTGGTGATTCTCTTATTTCTTAGGAAACCAAGAAACAAAAAACAGTTTCAAAGTAAAATATAAAATATAATACTACTGTATGTCCCAACTTATTATATACAAAACTACATACCTGTCTAGATCTCCAGCCTTAAATATATACAACAATTGTATATAAAAATCGACAATTTCCATGGATTAAATAATCATATATAAGAAAGAAGACATCAATATGAGCCAATATGCCAAGGTGCTCATAACTAAATAAGGGTCAAAACCTCTTTGAGGTATGTTATTTCCATGGATTAATCAGTATTAAAAAATAATAAATTCACAGTATAATAAAAAATTAATCAAACACATGCAAATAGATGATTAATTTGTCAAATAGAACCTACATCATCTCAATTTAATAACTCTTTAATTTGTATTTGCATGCTAAAATTATGATGTAGAAGATCAAATACTATCATGAGGTAGAACCAGTTAACACATCCCCCCAAATAACTCAACCAAATCCAATACGTAACCTCACTAAACATCGACTCCTACAACGAAATATGTCGAAAAATCCAACACGAATCATAATCGACCAACATGATTTAAGGCAGTTTACAACCTGATAAGAATTCGAATCACGAGGTCCTGGATTTTTGCTACATTCACTCTGTTAACCAGAATCGTTTGCAATAGTTATTATTTAGAACTGAAGATTCACGGAAATGAAATATACCTGATGAACAGTTGTTGGAACAAGGAAGAGGTGGAGAAGATGATAATTGCAGATTCGATTTTTAGGTGGAAGACCTAAACTAAGGAAAATGAAGAGTTGTCGAAAAACAAAGATTTACGGAGGTGGAGAAGTTGATAAACGAAGAGTTGTTGAAATGGACGAAGATCCCATTTTGAGATCGAGAACCATAATCCAAAATTTTATATTTCTTATGTCAGAACCATGATAATCACGAGATGTAAAGTTAGAAAACGGATTGATGAATCAGCCCACTATAATTTGAACTATTTACATAATTACTTAGTTTTATCACAGAAATAACATTGGTAACTGAATATTATTGTAACCATTGTAAATTTATAACAATAATAATCGTGATAAATTAAAAATAAAAATGTGACAAACTGGCCATTTTGGTATTTTGTTTTTGCCCTAGTTGACCACTCTAGATGAAAAGTCGATGTGTACGACTTATAGGATTTATATGGATAGTGCGGAAATATATGTGATATGCTATCTAAATAATGTGTAATAGTTTATGCAAATAAAATATAAGTTACCGAGATATATAACAAGTAAATAAAAGTGGTAAGTAAAGTAAAAGAGACACCAGGAGTTTTTATACTGGTTCAGACTTCCCGCCCTACGTCCGGTCCTGATGCTCCTCTTCGGAATTAACTAACAGCGCCCTCTCTTAACCCGGAGGAATAGGTCAGTACATCCGAGCCCCAACAAGGATGCCTCTCGCCTGAGCAACTACATAGTTCTTCAATAATTATAAAGAGTTTGACTTCTGGATGTGTTCTTCTTTCAACACTGATTAGCCAATAGCTTAAGTACAACCTTCCTATAATCTAATACTCGAGTATATACTTTGAATGTGTAGATTTAAGGAAGTAGAATGGCTTGTTGAATCAAGTGATATCAAAATTAAATCAAGGATTCAACAAGTATTTGAATATGAAGAGCTTTTTGTTTGCAAAGAGTATGAGAATGCAATTCAGAAAACAAAGATAATACTGAATCATTCAGTGATTGTAAAACATGATTGAAGTTGTTTGTATAATGTTCTAAGAGTATCAAACATTCATGAATAGTTTCCATATAAAGATATGTCCATTTCCTTTGATTAATGAATAGGAATCTCTTCATGAATGGAAGCAACTCTTTAGAAAATAAAATCTGGGTCGAATCAGTCTACTGGTTAAAAATCACCAATTGACTGGTAGAATTAAAACGTATATATATAAAATTTAAAACTAGCCGTTATATACCAAAATAGGTCGACCAGTCGACTGGTCCTACCAGTCGACTGGTAGGCCAGTTTTGGTATATTTCTGGCTTTTTGATGGCTTTATATATATATATATATATATATATATATATATATATATATATGATTAGCACACCTTCGTGTGTACTTGAGGATAGATTTTAACATAATTCTAACACGACTCAATGTATATTCATATATAAAACCTTATCTTTATGATTCAATTCCTATAGTAGCTTTGTTCGTTGACAGCGATCAAAATCTCGTTATTCAACATTCTCCCCCTTTTTGATTGATGACAACACTTTCGATTTTCTCCCCCTGAATGTATAGCTCCCCCATAATTTCTGCACAAATTTGTTAGTTCATAAATTTTATATTACCTTTTGAATCCTGCATTCACAAGTGTTAGCACAATTTCCAATAGTACGAAAATACAATAGTATATTAGCATATATATATAACATAGATAGCATGAGAAATATTTTTCTCTCCCTTTGTCATCAATTAAAAAGAAATTAAGACATTATAAGTACAAAGTAATCAAATAACGTTTTTAGAGATCTTTAAACGATACTATCCCTAACTCACGTCAGAGTTTAATGAAGGAATTCTCTAGAAGGGGTTTAGTGAATATATCAACAATTTGATTTTCTAAGTTTACAAATTCTAAATTAACTATTTGTTTTTCAATGTTATCTCTCAAGAAGTGATGTCTGATATCAATGTGTTTAGTTCTGGAATGGTTTACCAGATTCATAGATAAATTTATTACACTTGTATTGTCACAATATATTATAGAATTGGACAAATTTACATTAAAATCTTTAATGTTTGCTGCATATGTAATACCTGAGCATAAGCTAGTGTAGCAGATATGTATTCAGCTTCGCATGTTGATAATGAAACACAGTTTTGTTTCTTGCTAAACCAAGATATAAGTGATTTACCAATAAAGTGACATGTTCCACTTGTACTCTTACGATTTGTTCGCGATCCTCCAAATTCAGCATCGCTATATGACACTAATTCAAAGGAACATTCTTTTGGATAGTAGAGTCCAAAATATTTTGTATTGCTTAGATGTCGTAATATTCATTTAACTACTCTTAAATGCGACTCTTTTGGATTTGCCTGAAATCGGGCACATAAGCAAACACTTATCATATTATCTGGTCTACTCGCAGTTAAATATAAAAGTGAACCTATCATACTTCTGTATAACTTTTGATCATCATTTTTTCCATTTTCATCTTTATCTAAATGTGTCGATGTACTCATTGGTGTAGGTTTACTTGAAGTGTTTTCCATTCCAAAGCGTTTTATTAAATTGGTACAATATTTTTCTTGATTGATAAAAATTCCATCTGGTAATTGCTTGATTTGTAATCCTAAAAAATAAGAAAGTTCTTCCATATGTGACATTTCAAATTCATTGGTCATTATTTTTTAAAATTCTTGACATAATTGATCATTTGTTGAATCAAAAATAATATCATCTACATATATTTGAACTATTAGAATATCTTTATGATCTTTCTTAATAAAAAGTGTCTGATCAACCTTTCCAATTTGAAATCCTGAATTTATCAAATATGTTTTAAGACGGTCATACCAAGCACGAGGTGCTTGTTTCAATCCATATAACGCCCTTTTCAATTTATAAACATGATCAGGATATTTATCATGAGAAAATAGTGGAGGTTGTTCAACATATACTTGTTCTTTAATGTAGTCATTTAAGAAAGCGCTTTTAACATCCATCTGATATTATTTAAAATTATGATGACAAGACTATGCTAATGGTATTTGAATTGCTTCTAGTCGTGCAACTAGTGCAAAGGTTTCTTCATAATCTATGCCTTCTTCTTGATTGTAACCTTGCGCAACAAGTCTTGCTTTATTTCTAGATATAATCCATCTTCTTTATTTTTGTAAACCCATTTTGTTCCAATAACAGTTTGATTATTCGGTCTTGGAACTAGTTCCTAGACTTCATTATGTTCAAACTGGTTTAGTTCTTCTTGCATGGCAATTATCCAATTTTCATCTGTTGATGCTTTTTTAGGATTTTTTGGTTTGATATTTGATAAAAAGGCTACTTTATTTACTAAATTAAGTTGACTTCTTGTCCTTACATTTGAAGTTATTTCTCCAATGATATTCTGAGTTGGATGATCTGTTAATATTCTTGGTGGAGATCGAACTTCATTAGCAGGAGTATTTTGATTATTGATATTATCTTGTAATTCTGTAGCATTATTCTCTATATGATTATGAATAATGTTTTCATCTTCTCTATATATTTCAATATCATCGTCATGTGAAGGATTATTTTTCAGAATATCTTAATTTAAAGAATTTTGAATAATATTTTCGTCAAATGATACATGAAGTGATTCTTCAATTTTACCAGTTCATTTATTAAAAATACGATAAGCTTTGCTACGCTCAGAATATCCTAAGAATATTCCTTCATCATATTTTGAATCGAACTTTCTCAGCTGATATTGTGTATTTAGAACAAAACATTTCGAACCAAAAAATTTGAAATAAGGTATATTTGGTTTTCTACCAGTAAAAAGCTCATATAGAGTGTTTTTAGTAACTGGTCGAATGGAAACACGGTTCAAAACATAGCAAGTTGTTGCGACTGCTTCAGCAGAAAAATGTTTTGGTAATGTACTTCCATTTATGTTTTAGCGCATTCTTGTAAAGATCTATTCATACGTTCTACAACTCCATTTTGTTGTGGGGTTTAAGAAAATGAAAAATTCCTTTCTTTTGACAAAATCAATCAAATTTCTCATTTTCAAATTCTCCTCCATGATCACTTCATATATTCTTTATTTTTAAACTAGTTAAGTTCTGAATTTGCTTGACAAAATTCTTAAAAATATCAAAAGTATCGCTTTTATTCCTTAAAAATACAGTCCAAGTATATCTTGAAAATTCGTCAACAATTACAAACACATATCTACTATGATTTATGGGCTGAACTTGAGTTGGTCCGAATAAATCCATATGTAATAATTCAAGTGGTTGTAAGGTTGATATAACCTTTTTAGATTTAAATGAGGATTTTGTTAATTTTTCAAGTTGATAAGCATCGCATAAATTTTCAGTTTTGAATTTTATTTTTGGTAAACCTCTTACAAGATCAGTTTTAGATAATTTGTTAATTTTTTTAAAGTTAATGTGACAAAACCGTTTGTGCCATAGCCAAGGATCATTATCTTTGGCTAATAAACACATGTTCGGATTATTAAATGTCATATTTAAAAAATAAATATTTTTGTCTCGATTTCCTTCGAAAATAAGATTTTGGTTTGAATCAAATATACTACATTTATTTTCGGAAAATGTTATTTTAAAATCTTTATCACACAATTGACTTATACTTAAAAAATTGTGTTTTAAATTCTTAACTAATAAAACATCCGAAATAAGAGGCGAATTAGATATACCATTATGGCTCACATCGCCTTTGCCGATGATGCAGCATTTGGAATTATCTCCAAATGTGACAGTTCCTCCTTTTTAATAAGTAATATTTGTTAGCATTTCCTTGCTCCTGTCACGTGTTTTGAGCAACCACTGTCTAGTATCCATTTTCCTCTATTTTTGTGAAGTGGAACCTACAAAAAATAATCAAATTTTTTTATTGGTACCCACTTCCTCCGTTAGGCTCCTAAGGATTAAATCTTAGGAAGCCAAACCCAAGAGGGCTTAGGTTCCTTATTGAAAAAATAATCACTATTATAATGAACCGTATCTAAAAAGTTTTTAATATATTTATTCCTAATAAGAATATTATTTGTTTTAATCGTCCGGAATGGCGCGTTTAAGTTAAAGAAAAAGACGACATGAAGATTGGAGCTCGTTTGCAAATTCTGAAACTAGAACAACAATTCAGAGCGTTAGAAAACAACGGCGGAGTGGATCCCAATGTGAGAACTCTTTCTCACTCAAATTATTTTACAGTTAAATATATTTTAGGTTGTAAACGGGGCTTAGTAGCCCCCGACACTATTTATTGTACAAACCATGGTTGTTGTTTGGATTGTATTGTGGAAAATTGAATGTATTGTGATTATTGATTGTATCGTGGTTTTTTTTATTGGATTGAATATTGTGTATGGCCCGATCCAGTATCAGGAGAAGGGTAATGCTAGACATTACTCCGGTTATAATATCGCGCCATTATAATGCCGAAATTTTGTTGAAATAAATATTTTATTGTTAAAAATATAATTTTTAACGTATAAATGAACGACATAAAATTCTCTTGAAATTGAAAATAAATATTCATTTACAAATCGAACGATTTGTTTATGTACACCCATTTAACTGACATTGATTGGGATGATAAATTTTACACATCGCCCAACTGCACAAATAATATTCAGTATTTGTTGGTTGAAACCCCACACGGGTATTGGGATGATATTTGGCGTACACTAATCCCAATTGTTTAGTTGTATGTCAATTGATTGGTTGATGGACTTTTGTAAGCGTTAATTATTTATATTTAATGCTTATGCAGTTGTGTAGTGCACTCTTGATGATGTTTGATTATGTATCATTATTGTTGTGTACATGTGCTGTATGAAATCCATATAAATAAATTATATGGTAATTGATTGTGTTTGGTTTCAATTCAGGAATAACAAATATTTTAAAGTAACGAATATTTTAAAATAATATTAAGTAAAGGATTAAAATGTGAATTTGATGTCCGATTTTGGATGGACACGAAAATATTGAAATATATGAAGCCGTATGAATTAGATATGCGCCATTTTAATGCGAACAATATTTATATCGATTTTATTCATTTTTATAATGGATATCGAAAAAGAAATGATTTCAAAATTTGATATTTTTAAAATATTATCATTTAAATATTATAATAACAAGGAGTATTCAATTTTGACTTAAGATTGAAATGAAAGTGGGAATCAGTTTTTTAAAATGAATTTATAAAATACATTTTGAACGAAGTTTATATTATATATATTATATATATATATATTAATGGCTTGAATAGAACGTGCCGCGCCGCGACTGTTCGCGAATTTCGACCATTGACTTCGAATTGACATTACAGGAGATCCGACCGTCGAATTCTCCAAAAACCAGAATCGTTAGGTTCGTATCGGAAAGAAATTTTTAATGAATATAAGAGATTTGAAATCTAACAGTTGGATTTGGAGTTATGTTCAAATCAAATTTTGAAAAGGTTGTTATGGATGCAGTTCGGTGGTTGTTATTGAAAACCGACTGTACAGGCCTTGATAAAACTATTAAAAATATTAATAATTTGTGTAAAATCATAATAAATGGTTTGGAAAGAATTTGGATGAAAAATTCCATGTTTGTGAAGGTAAAAAACTATTTTTATCAAAAAGAACTAGTTATTAAGTAGAAAGATAATCCAATGTTTTAAACAATTAAATTGGATTCGAGAATGGTTTTAATCTAATCAGATATGAATTAGAATGGATTTGAATAGAAATCATTTTCGGGATATTTCAATATTGGATTCTATGACTATACGGATATTATGGAGGAATTTGGAAGATAGATATATCGTTATTCCCCATATGATATGTGTTGGTTTTAGAATTTGATATTGAATATAAGCTGATATAATTCTATTTAGAGCCTTGTATTTAATATCAATTTGGATTTTGGGTTTGTCATGAATGGTGTCTTAAATAACACCGTTCTTAAACCCCGCTGTGAAAAGAATAAATCTTTTAATTAAGATTATTAGAGTTTCCAGTTATATTTAGTAATTGGAATAAAATGGAATGTGAATTAGGTTTATAGTTAACTGTGTTTTTAACGACATTCGTTCTTTAACCCAATTAACAGTGAAATGTGATTTGGAATATATAAATCGTTTAATTAAGATTAATGGAATTTTCCAAAGTAAAATTTTCCAATTTAATAAAATAAATTGGAATGGAATGGAATTCGATTTGGTAATAATCGAAGTGAGCATCTGTGGAGGAAGACTGTTAGTATATATGGAATTTAAAAGGCATTGTCGTTATTCCATTTATATTATTAGTCGGATACGGAAATTGATATTGATTATATATTGATTTGTTTTCTGTGAAGATTCCATAGTTAATGGAATATGATTTTGGGTTTATCGCGAACTGTGTTTTAAATGACATTCGTTCTTTAACCCAGTTAAAGACAGGATTACATGTCTAACATTGTATTTCGAACCACATTGTTGATCTCTGCTAAATATATATTTGTTTGGTGGTAGAAAATTTATTCTCTTGCTTGACACCCTTCTCTGAGATGTATGAGCTTAGATGTTATATATTGGCAGAAATCAGTGGTACAATGTTGATTGTCGATGTGGCATGTTTGTGTTTCCAAAGTTAAGTAATGATTGTTGGAAAATTTAAACTAGTTGGAGTTTTAATGAATCTTTAATTAGATTGGAATGTGAATATAATAATTTAAATTATCAAATTTGTGAAATGATCGAGAATGGAGTACCAACAGTTTTACTCTAGGCGATAGTTTAATCTTTATTTAGATTTGAACGGGAAATGGTAATTAATTTTACCAATAACACCCTGGTGTTAGATATGGAGTCTTTCCAGTTTGGCTCCATGGGATGAATAGGTTGGGATTGGGAAATCAAAAAATTGATTACTTCGGTAATGTGTGCTAATCCCGACTAGTTTGGAAAACCTTAATTTGGATTAAACTGTGAAAATAATATTTGAATAAAAGAAAATTCTGAATTGGAATGAGGCGTATGTTGTTTTTTAATAGCACTTGATTATATGATATGTGAATTATTCGGAAAGGCTAGGTTTATATCCATTCTGAATAATTGATTTGACGATAAGTCGACGATGAAGACGGTGGTTGAAGACCGGAGTTCTTCACATCGTTTGGATGATTACTAATATCTTGATTGGCTGTACACCCTAGACAAGGTAATAAGTGGTGATCGTCCAGACGTACTTGGAGATCGACATGATATGCGAGGACCTCTCTCCTGTATTGGACATATGGGACGAGGAATAAGGTGCCTTCGGTTTCGTTTAGACCCAGAACGAACGTGTAAATGGATTTGTGTCTGACATTGGATTTCATTCTATGTGATTGATTTCTATTAAATATATATCTATTTGGTGGTGGAGAATTTATTCTCTTGCTTAATGCCCTTCTCTGAGACGTATGAGCTTAGAGGTTATATATTGATGGATATTAGTTGCATGACATGAGTTGTCAGTGTAGCAGGTAGAGATGCAGTGATCAAGGCTCCAGTTGAAAAGCGGAGTCTTATGGATGATGATCAAAACATGGCTTTAAATAGCATAGCTTTGTGTATAGCGTTAATTCACGAGCCTCACACCCGGTATGAGTCGAAAATAGGATCGGACTACAGGGAATCCACGACGTTTCTTTCTAGCTATGGGTGGTGTCATGGTATGGAGCCTAGACATTTATATTTTTTTACCTATGTGGATGATGGATTGCGAGGTGACTCGGATATATTATTCACTACAGGGCCGATGTATAGGTCCGATAGGACCTGGAAACATGTGTTCAGGAATAACTAATCCTCAAATGTAAGGGAGGACCGGCCCTGAAGCTTCCAAGGGTTCGCTACATAAGATCCTGAGGCGTTTGCTAGAGTGTCTTGAATCGGTGAGGAGCCATCCCTGGTCTCGAATTAGATGGAATCCAGTATCCAATACGTGACATTTTGGTTTTAGTTATAGAACTAGTACGTCGACATGACATATGGTACCCATGCCGTCTATGATTGACACATTTATATTTGAAGTTGATTTTGACACTATACACTTATAGTAATATCAAAATGACTTGTTTTAAACGTACCAAGCATGTTTGGCAATTATAAGGGAAAACTCTATCCTCCGGCTTGCGTTGCATTGTGTGACGGGACCTGAGTCTTATAATAGCTTCATTTTTTCCAAAAAGCATTGCGTTGTTTGTTTTATGCATTGGTATTCTTAGGAGAAAACCCATTCTATGTTATATGGCATGGTCCCTTGATTTACCAAATTTGAATGTAAAATTTTAAATAACTGTTTTGAGTTTTCACACCAGTCCCATGACTGACCTAGAGTTTATTGTTTTAACCTAAACACTAGGTGCCCCTATTTTCCACATGGGTAGCTAGTAGTTTTGGTTTTGCAGATTCCTATTTTATAGGATTCTGGATTTACAGCTGGATCCATATTCGGAAAGCTTTGTATCCATTTATTTCTTTCGGCTGTGTTATGTATTATTTTTCTACTGCTATGTAATGTAATTTAAATTACTGATATTTTTCTGGTGTACATTATTTATTCATACTCTGTTATACTCTTGTATTTTGATGTAAATTGTTGTAACAACAATGAAGTGTTTTATTGTTTGTGTTCTGATTTGTTATGCTCTCAACTCAAACCGGGCTTTCCCTTACGGGCGTGTTTGGGTCATTTCAGCGTGGTATCGGAGTTTTGGTTTACAAAGCTCAAGAACAAGTCACATTAGACCCAAACGAAAGAATTCACCAGTGATAGGATCAGTAATATCCTATAAGAATGACTCATTAGAGATAAGGTTAGTAGCACCCTAGAATGAGCTTGAAGAATATTATTTATAAAAATGAATTTAATTTTTAAATTTATACCATATAATACGTATTTGAGTATATTATTTTATTTTATTTTGGACAATCGAGTATATGAAGATTTTGCATATACGCATCATGAACGTATATACGTAGTCTCAAATATACTGGATAGATATAGAATCACACTTTAGTTGCCCGGAGATAATTCTGGTAATTCGGCCGCATTATCAGTATTTATGTTCGAGTTTCAAAAGTGGGATATATATATTTCCAATTGACTTGTGTGAGAACCAAAACTTAGACAGGATTTATTATTTTTATTTGGCATTGAAAACGATTTTTGAATATATAAAACTTATATATTTGAAATGCTAATCAACTAATTGATTGTTGGGTATGTTGTATAATTATTAGTTAACTAATAAAACCAATAAGAGAATGAAAGGTAAATTATGCCAAATCGAATCAAATATTGAACTGAATTGAAATTAATGAAATTGCATATATGTACATGTGTATATAATGAAAAGGTCATAGCAGGGACACTAAGAAGAGGAATAAAATTGTATGCCCGACAAATAGATACATATTTACTGTATATCTTGGGTTTTGATGATTTTATGAGTCGATTGGTAAGCCGCTTGGCTTTTTCTTTTGGATTGATGAGGGCCCTGTGAGGCAAGTTGCGGTTTTAAATATCAACCCATACAAAGGAGGTTATGTTGAAATTTTTAAAAAATTTAGGGTGTTAGCCAAATTTTTGAGAAATTAGAAAATTCTTAGAAACTGAAAAGTTGAAGAATGAAAGCCAAAATGAAAGATGAATTGGTTATTTAAGCAACTTTCAGCTTCGTTCCTTTTCGAGGACGAAAAGATTTTAATTGGGGGAGATTATAACAACCCGGAATTTCTGAACCAATTTAAAAATTTTATTTTAGCTATTTGAATGGATATTGAATACTTAAAATGTTTTAATTTAAATAATAACGACTAAAAATTTATTTAAATCAAAATTAGAATGTATGAATTTATTTTAATTATAAAAGGAGCCTGAAATGGCGCAGTAGTTCGAAAATTCGATTTTAAATTTCAAATGAATATACAAAATTCAAAATAAATCAGATTTCACTAAAATAAGAAATATTTGAATTTGTTTAATAATATCTTTCTAACGAATGTGAGAAATCCAGATTTCATAATACAAATTGAAAGTTATGTCCAGTTTAAAATTTAGAATAGTCGCTATAGAATTTATATATATTTTAATATAATACATAGCCCTTAAAAATAGCCATTTTGCAAACGACTTCCATTTTCGATGAAACCACTTTTGTTGGATCCGGAATGTCAAATTATTTCTAAATTCCAATTTTCATAATTTTTGGAATTGATATGGGAGCGTGGTGAATTTAAACGTGTTTGGCAATTTCATTTTGAATTTAATCGAATGCAAAATGACCATTTTTCAAACGGCCTCGAAATTCGATGAAATTAGTTTTGTTAGGACCGCATCGTCAAACTATAGCTAGATTTATTTTTCTGGAATTTTGGGAGTCAGTATGTGGCCCCGGTAAATTAAAATGTACATTAAAATTCAGTATACTGATTTATATTTTAATTTAAAGGAAAACTGATCGAAATAGTCAAATTGGCTTACGAAACATATCCCATTGTGTTCGAAATGAGGGTAATTACCTAAAAGCGACAGTCGTGGGGTTCGATTTGTAGATTGAATGGAAAGGTAACTTAATGGAATTCAAAAATTAAATAAAATATATATATTTATATATATCTCTCTCCTTCACCATTCTCTCTCCGTTACCATTCTCTCTCCTCGTTAGTTTAATGAAAAAAACCCGTCGTAGCCCTAACCCTAGCCCGCCGCCGCCATTGCCCTCCGTCACAACCAGATCCCCCGCCACCTCCCCCACAGCTGCCGCAGCCTCCTCCTCCACCCTCCCTTCTCTTCTAACCCGAAACCCCCCACCGCCTGTCAAAGTGGACTGCCGCCACCACTATCCACCCCTCCGACCATCAGCCACCTTTCCCCTACCCTCCTCCGCCACCTCAGCCGCTGTGGGTCCCCCTTCTCTATTAAAAATCCAGTTTTTATATTTTTTGTTTTACATTAAACCCCCTGACCTTCCCGCCTCAATAACTCGCCAATCGTGCGCTTATGGCCAAAACTCCACAATGCCAAGATCAAAGAGCACAGTTTTCTTTTTGATTTCGCTATATGGAAGTCATACTTTGGATTGCGGAATGGCACGTTTAAGCCAGAAAGGCCACTAGGCCAATTCCAGCGAAATGGAGCATTTTCGGAATAAAGGTCACTAGGTGAAAGTCGACCGGAATAGCGCGTTTAAGCTAGAAAAAAAGACGGCGTGAAGATTGGAGCTCGTTTGCAAATTATGGAACCAAAACAATTCAGAGCATCAGAAAACAACGGCGGAGTGGATACCAATGTGAGAACTCTTTCTCACTCAAATTATTTTACAGTTAAATATATTTTAGGTTGTAGACAGGGCTTAGTAGCCCCTGACACTATTTATTGTACAAACCATGGTTGTTGTTTGGATTGTATTATGGAAAATTGACTGTATTGTGATTATTGATTGTATTGTGGTTTTGTCGATTTGATTGAATATTGTGTATGGCGCGAGCCAGTATAAGGAGAGGGGTAATGCTAGACATTACTCCGGTTTTAATATTGCGCCGTTATAATGCCGAAATTTTGTTGAAATAAATATTTTATCATTAAAAATATTTTTTTTTAATGCATAAATGAACGACATAAAATTCTCCTGAAATGAAAATAAATATTCATTTACAAATCGGATGATTTGTTTATGTACACCCATTTAACTGACATTGATTGGGACGATAAATTTTACACATCGCCCAACTGTACAAATAATATTCAGTATTTGTTGATTGAAACCCCACACGGGTATTGGGATGATTTTGGCGTACACTAATCCAAATTGTTTACTTGTATGTCAATCGATTGGTTGATGGACAGTTGTTAGCGTTAATTATTTAAATTTAATACTTATGCAGTTGTGTAATGCACTCTAAATGATGGTTGATTTTGTATCATTATTGTTGTGTACATGTGTTGTATGAAATCCGTATAAATAAATTATATGGTAATTGATTGTGTTTGATTCCAATTCAGGAATAACGAATATTTTAAAATAATATTCAGTAAAGGATTAAAATGTGAATTTGATGTCTGATTTTGGATGGACACGAAAATATTGAAATATATGAAGTCGTATGGATTAGATATGCGCCATTTTAATGCGAACGATATTTATATCGATTTTATTCATTTTTATAATGGATATCGAAAAGGAAATGGTTTCAAAATCTGATATTTTGAAAATATTATCATTTAAATATTATAAAGATAAGGAGCATTCAGTTTTGACTCAAAATTGAAATGAAGTGGGAATCGGTTTTTTAAAACGAATTTATAAAATACATTTTGAACGAAATATATTATATATATATATAATAATGGCTTGAATAGAACGCTCCGCGCTGCGACCATTTGCGAATTTTGCCCATTGAATTCGAACTAACACTACAGGAGATCCGACCGTTGGATTCTCCTAAAACCGGAACCGTTGGGTTCATATCGGAAAGAGCTTTCCAATGAATATAAGAGATTTGAAATCTAACAGTGAATTTGGAATTATGTCCAAATAAAATTTGGAAAAGGTCGCTATGGATGCAGATCGGTGGCCGTTATTGGAAACCAAATGTACAGGCCTTGATAAAATTATTAAAAATATTAATAATTGTTGTGAAATCATAATAAATGATTTGGAAAGAATTTGGATGAAAAATTCCATGTTTGTGAAGATAAAAATATATTTTTATCAAAATGAACTAGTTATTAACTAGAAAGATAATCCAACGTTTTAAATAAATAAATTGGATTTGACAATGGTTTTAATCTAACTAGAATTTTACAATGTATGAATTGGAAGGGATTTGTAACACCACACCTCCATTAAGGTCACTCACAAAGGGAATGCATTAACTTCAGTGGAGCGTCATAAGTGTATAGAATAGATAAACTACAAAACAGACAAAATTTTAAACAGCGGAAAATATATAAAACTTTACTTCATTAATAAAACAATAGCTTGGTAAAACAGCTTGTACAAAGATTTGTTTTCCAACACCCTTACCCATTACAACAAAGCATCTGTCTTGTTTAACAAAACAAAGAAGCGGAAAATAACAATGATATTCCCCAATAAAGCATGAGCCAGCCATAGCAGTGGAAAAGAGAGTCCAAAGCAATACATCGACTATCCTCCAGCTTGGAAAGGAAACCGAGCTAAGTGGTAATATTTCCACCCTGTGAACCTGAGGGGGGGGGACGGAAGAAAAGAAGGTGAAAGAAAATGGGTCAGATATAAGTCTGGTAAGTCCAGTGATTATTTAGCATGTAAACAGGCAAAAGCATCATGACATGAATAAACTAAATACCAGACGTAACCATGATGATAAGCATAGCAAGACAACAAATGATGATCGTTAGATATGACAAGGTAAGATACACTGAATGCGCTTCGGTTCTTTCTCTGATTTCTTTTCTCTGCACCACCCAACTAGCATTCTAACTAGTGTCTTTTATGGAATGACCCTTATCCCCTATTAGTGTCCCAACTAGTATCCTGTGAAAAGGATATGTATCCCCTACTAGTGTCCCAACTAGTATCATACGTTATATAATAAGGTCATCCCAACCCCGCAATTGTGGTAGCCTTCAGGTGTACATCTAGTACGAGGATCTTACCTCAACCAGCCCAATTTCCATGAAGATGTTAGACGTACCCTTACTACCCTATCGATTTGGCACCCTACTTGTATTAATTTTTCTTGTGTCTGTGTCAATCGGCCCTTTCTTGCGTGTGGATACCCTATGCTGGTCCCACCATAAGGTGTATCAATCCCTATGATAGCAATCCGACACGATTCAAGATGCACAGCGTATACTACTGATGCCCAGTGCCTGCTTTTCCACTCCGGAGCATGTGCATGCCCATACTCCATCGGAACTACACTGCTGCACCCCCTGCCGCTATTTTGACCGCTTATAATCAGCCCAGTAATCGTGCCCCACCCTGCCTAGTTCAGGGTACTGTGATACATCTACGTGGGTTACTGCTGAAATGGGTCCTCGTTACTAGGGTTTTCTAGGGTCTATTCGCATACCCCCCAAAATGGTTAAGTGTTATCCATCCATTTAAGTTAACTTAACCCATCCACACGTCATGTCATGTTGGTTAAGTGTTTCTTATTAACTTAACCCTTCTCATTCAATCATGTTGTAATTGGTTAAGTGTTTCCCCTTAGCTTAACCCCATTCGTTCATCACGTTATATTGTTTAAGTGTTTCCCATTTACTTAACCCCACTCGTTCATCATGTTATATTGGTTAAGTGTTTCCCATTAACTTAACCCCACTTGTTCATCATTTTGTATTGGTTAAGTGTCATCAATCCAGTCGAGTTAACTTAACCTACCCACTTGTCATGTTACATTGGTTAAGTGTTACCCTCTTGTGTTACTTAACCCTGTCACACATCATGTTGTATTGGTTAAGTGTTGCCTTCTTGTGTTACATAACCCTATCACACATCATGTTATATTGGTTAAATGTTGCCCTCTTGTGTTAACTTAACCCTACCACTTGTCATGTTACATTGGTTAAGTGTTGCCCTCTTGTGTTAACTTAACCCTATCACTTGTCATGTTACATTGGTTAAGTGTTGCCCGCTTGTGTTAACTTAACCCTACCACTTGTCATGTTACATTGGTTAAGTGTTGTCCTGTTGTGTTAACTTAACCCTACAGTTCTTAGCTTGTCTATTTCTTAGCTTTAATTCATTCATTAAAGCACCATCCTCTCGCAGTAGATCTATATTGTTGTGGTCGCTGGATGTGCCGGGCGATTTCGGGCAGTCTTACACCGCAACTCAATCTAACCTCGGGTTTTTGGGCTTAATGCGCTAACCTCTCACATTAGATCTATATTGTTACGGTTGCTGGATGTGCCGGGTGGTTCCAGGCAGTATAACACCGTAACTCAATCTAACCTCGAGTTAGGCATATTCATTATTTAATTAATTTACATATTTACAATTTATGTTCATATGTAAATTATCCACAAGTTTTGTCTATTCAAGTCATGCCCCATTTACCCTCTAAATTATGTCCATAATTCTAGGTATAAAAATTATACCATTTCATGCTACTAATTATTTACATGATTATGAGCCAATCTATGCCAATTGCATGTAGTTTAATATTTTTTCCCAACGTCTCCCACGTTATTCCTTCGCATGATTCACATAGAACGTTAGGCTCGCAAATTAGCCTAACTTATAAACAAAAGGGAAAAGAAAAGGACATGTAACATTCCAACATGCCTAAACAATATAGATCTACATGCGTAGTATAAATTTGGGATAGAACGACATAAACTTAATTAAGCACATGAACGTGATCTTACATTTGAATTAGATCCAACTAACATGCGAACTAGCATAGATCTAATTGTATAAGCATGAACTTATATAGATCTTAAACATGGGTACTAGCTTGGATCTAAACATGTAAGCATGTATGAACATAACTTATCATGTAATTTGCATATACAACATGGTAGGTTCAATTGTGTCAGTCCAATAGTCTCATAGGCATAGGATGTACAACATGATAAATCAATCACAATAGTTCCATAGGCATGATAGGTTCCATTTTGTCAATCCAACAGTCTCATAGGCATGTTAGGTTTCATTATGTCAATCACAATAGTCTCATAGGCACGATAGGTGTCATTACTTCAATCACAATAGTCTCATAGGCATAGGCAATTCAGAATTGACAAAAGGATAGGCACGAATAGAATTAGGTATAGTTCTAGATCCAGTTATTACTGTCATGATTTCTTATTAGGTGTTCACATCTAAACAATAACTGTACTTACAGAAAAAGGACGGATCTTGATTTCTGAATTTGAAAAGCTATCCTTTGATGTAGACGTTTGATTCTCTTGTTCTTCTAATTGATTCCTAGTTTGAATTTGATTCTCTAGTTTGGGTAGATGACTGGAGGCTAGGCCAGTTTGTAGACGAACAACATGACGACTTCATAGAATGAGTTCTAGGGTTAAGGTTTGGGGTGATTATATAGAAGTCTATGTTCAATTCTAGCCTTTAAATTAGTCTAGGAGAAATCAGAGCCATCAAACCAAGGAGATATGTCATTCAGCCAACCATAACACAACACATAAGCCCTGATACCTCAGAAATTAGTTATAGGCCAATCAGAGAAGGCCACATTAGCTTAGAGGTTCAAAAATTCGTCACTGGAAGAGGATCTCAAAGGGGTCGACTCCCTACAAGGGGGTCAACAATTATGTCAACACCCCTATAAGGGGGTCGACACCTATGTCGACACCCCCTTGGGGGGGGGGGGGGGGGTCGACACCTCTAAGCGGGAAATTTCCCGCTCAGCCCGCTCTGACCGAATTTCGAATTCTGAATAGTTTTGACCTTTGATTATTATTTTAATTTAACTTCTGTTTAAACATGAAATCTTCTGAACTCCATAACTTCTTCATACAGAGCCCGATTTATGCAAACTCGGACTCTATCTCAAGAAGAACTCCGAGACAAACGCAATGGCACAATCCGTTTCACTTAATTCTTCTTCTAAAAATAAAGTTCTCTTAAATTTGTTAATTTTAATATTTAAAATTACGGGGTGTTACAAGATTTGAATAGAAATCTTCTTCGGGATATTTCGATATTGGATTCCGTGACTATACGGATATTGTGGAGGAATTTAGAAGATAGATATATATTGTTACTCCCCATATGATATGAGTTGGTTTCAGAATTTGATATTGAACATAAGCCGATATAATTTATGTTTAGAGCCTTGTATTTAATATCAAATTGGATTTTGGGTTTCTTGTAAATGGTGTCATAAATAACACCGTTCGTAAACCCCGTTGTGAAAAGAATAAATCTTCTAATTAAATTATTAGAGTTTCCAGTTATATTTAACTAGAACAAAATGGAATGTGAATTGGGTTTATAGTGAACTGTGTTTTTAACGACATTCGTTCTTTAACCCGATTAACAGTGAAATGTGATTTTGAATATATAAATCTTTTAATTAAGATTAATGGAATTTTCCAATGTAAAGTTTTCCAGTTTAATAAAATAAATTGGAATGGAATGTAATTCGATTTGGTAATAATCGAAGTGAGCTTCTGCGGAGGAAGACTGTTAATATATATGGAATTTAAAAGGCTTTGTCGTTGTTCCATTTATATTATTAGTCGGATACGGAAATTGATATCGATTATATATTGATTTGTTTTTTGTGAAGATTCCATAGTTAATGGAATATGATTTTGGGTTTATCGTGAACTATGTTTTAAATGACATTGGTTCTTTAACCTAGTTAAAGACAAGATTACATGTCTAACATTGTATTTCGAACTATATTGTTGATCTGTAACAACCCGGATTTTCAGAACCAATTTAAATTTTTTATTTTAGCCGTTTTAATGTATTTTGAGTATTTAAAATGATTTATTTTAAATAATAATGACTAAAAATTTATTTAAATCAGAATTAGAACGTATAAATTTATTTTAATTATAAAACGGACTGGAAATGGCATGGTAGTTTGAGAATTAGATTTTAAATTTCAAATGAATGTACATGATTCAAAATAAATCGTATTTCAGTAAAACCAAAAATATTGGAATCTGTTTAATTAGATCTTTCTAATGAATGTGAAAAACTGAGATTTCATAGTATAAATTAAAAGTTATGTCCAGTTTAAAATTTAAAATAGTCGCTATGGAATTTATATATATCTTCTATAATATATAGCCCTTAAAAATAGCCATTTCGTAAACGACCTCCGTTTTCAACGAAACGTCTTTTCTTGGATCTGGAATGTCAACTTATTGCTAGATTCCAATTTCCATAGTTTTGGAATTGATATGTGAGAAAGATGAATTTAAACGTGTTTGACACTTTCAGTTTGAATTTGATCGACTGGAAAAATGGCCATTTTTCAAACAGTCTCCAAATTTGACGAAATTAGTTTTGTTAGGACCGTATTGTTAAAACATAGCT
The DNA here is from genome assembly GCA_030737875.1 of Allium sativum. NCBI lineage: Eukaryota > Viridiplantae > Streptophyta > Magnoliopsida > Asparagales > Amaryllidaceae > Allium > Allium sativum. The sequence continues at coordinate 666,355,447 of CM060923.1, forward strand.
AGATTTATTTTTTTGGCAATTTTTGGAATTAGGACATGGCCACGGTAAATTAAAATGTCCGTTCAAATTCAATATGTATTGAATTATATTTTAATTTAAATGAAAACTGATCGAAATGGTCCAATTCAGAATGGGGGTATTTAGCTAGGGACGACAGTCGGTGGGTTTGATTTAGAGTTTGAATGGAAGAGTTATATATAGATTTTAAAACCCCAGATTTTCATAAAAAAAACCAAAACCCTGTGCCCCCGCCCAACCCGCTTACCCTTTCACCCAGTCGCCACCGCCCCACCCCCAGCGACGCCGCCGCCGACCTGCGACCCCCTCCTGCTGCTGCACCTCCTCCCTCCTCTCTTCCTCCCTCTATCCCTCTTTCTTCTCCAAACCCTTCCTCCACCTAAAAACAGCCACTGCCACCATTGTAGGCCCACCACTGCCTAGCGCTGAGACCCCACCACCGCCAGCAACCAACTACGCCGCCCTCTGACCACAACTCTGGCCGTGGGCCCCGATTCAACCAAAAATCCGATTTTTATAAATTTCCATTTTTACAAATAACACCCTGACGCTCTTCCGCCCATATCTACCAAACCGAGCACTTCTGGCCAAAACTCCACAATACCAAAATCAAAGAGCATGATTTTCTCTTCGATTTGAGTATATGGAAGTCATATTTTGGATTGCGGAGTTGCTCAGAAAATGTGTCCAAAGTCCGCTGAAATGATCCAAACAAGCCCTTACGGGAAAGCCCGGAATGATTTGAGAACACGACAAACCAGAACACAAACAAAAGAACATTTCATTGCTTATAACAATAATTTACATCAAAGTACAAGAATATAGCAGAGTATGAATAAATAATATAAATTTGATAAATATAAGAGATTTAAATTACTTTTAAATACAAAGCAGTGGAAAAATAATGCAAAACACAAATGAAAGAAATACATGGATACAGAGCTTTCCGAATATCGCTTCAGCTGTAAACCAGGGTCCTGTGTATATTATATCTACAAAACCAAAACTACTAGCTGCCCGTGTGGAAAATAAGGGCACCCAAAGTTTAGGTTAAAACAATAAACTCCAGGTCAATCATGTGACTAGTGTGAGAACTAAAAACGGTTATTAACTTGGTTTTAAAGTAAGGTAAATCAAGTGACCACGCTGTATAACACGGAATGGGTTTTCTCCCAAGAATACTAGTGCATACAACAAACAACGCAATGCTTTTTGGATAAATGAAGCTATTATAAGACTCAGGTCCCATAACACAATGCAACGCAAGCTGAAGGATAGAGTTTTCCCTTATAATAGCCAAACATGCATGGTACGTTTAAAACAAATCATTTGATAATATTATAAGTGCATAGCGTAGAGAACAATTTCAAATATAAATGTATCAATCATAGGAGGCATGGGTACCATCTATCATGTCCCCATACTAGGCTCTTTAATCCAAATCGAAATGTCACGTATTGGAAGTTGGATTTCCATCTGTGAACCAAGGCAAGGGATCTTCCTTACCGCTTCGAGATGCTCTAGCCCGTGTCTCAGGACCTAGACTCAGGTGGGGCCTTGGATCGTCGGGGTCGGTCCACACGGAGTGGATTAAAATGCCTGAACAATACGTTTCCCCGCCCTATGTGGCGTAAAACTGGCCAATATATCAACCAAACCATTCATCGTCCCCGTAGTGACCAATATAACCGAGGCACCTCTCTATCCATCATCCACATAAGTAAAAATGTCTGGGCTCCATACCATGACACCAATCCTATCTAGAAGGAAACACATGTCCTCCCTAAGGTCCTCTCCCGTTTCTGGTTCACATCGGGGTGTGAGGGTCGCGAATTAACGCTATACACAAAGCTATGCTATATTAAAGCCGTGCTTTGATCATCAACTACAAGACTCTGCTTTTCAACAGAAGCCTTGATCATTTGCATCTCAGCATGCCACACCGGAAATTCACGCCGTGCGACTGATGTCCATGAATATATAACCTCTGAGCTCGTACGTCTCAGAGAAGGTTGTTAAGCAAGAGAATAAATTCTCCGCCACCAAACAGATATATATTTAATAGAGATCATTCAACACAGAATAAAATCCAATGTCAGACACACATCCATTTACAAGTTTGTTCTGCGTCTGAATGAAACCGGAAGCACCTTATTCCTCGTCCCATATGTCCAATACAGAAGAAAGGTCCTCGCATATCTGGTCGATCTCCAAGTTCATCTGGATGAACACCACTTATTACCATGTCCTAGGTGTACAGCCCAATCAAGACATCAGTAATCATCCAAATGATGTGAAGACCTCCGATCTTCAACCACTGTCTTCATCATCGACTTATCGTCAAATCAGTTATTCAGAATGGGATAAACCCGGTCTTTCCGAATAACTCGCGTACCTTATAAACAAGTTCTATAAAAACACAACATACGCCTCATTCCAATCCAGAATATCCATTTATTCAAATATTCTTTTCACAATTTAAACCAAATTAAGGTTTTCCAAACTAGTCGGGATGAGCGAACCTTACCGAAATAATCATTTGTTTTATTTCCCAATCCCAACCTATTCATCCAATGGAGCAAAACTGGTAATACGCCATATCTAACACCATGGTATTATCGGTAAAATTAATTACCATTTCACGCTCAAATCTAATCACTACAAGAAGATATGAATTTAGTTACGTCTATTAGCGACGTTTGAAAATAAGAGCAACCATTAATGCGTATTAATGAAAATCTCAACGCGGATGAAAATTTTCATCCTTCCCACTAATTGTAAAACATCGTTTCGTTTTTTACTTCTGAAGTTTCCCTCATTTTAATTTCTCTTCATCATTCAGAAAATTTCACGAAGCCCTAAATCATAATCACTGCCACTTTATATTTCCTCTATCATCATCGTCGCATTACTTCGCACCTCTCTAAATGGTTTATCGACTCCCCTTCCATCTATTTTGATTGAGATTCTGCCCAAACTCTAAATTGTTATGAATTTATACTTTATTGTATGATAATATATGGATTTTATATGGTTCAATGTCAATTTTACGAATCAAATACAACAACCATGATTGCCTAATTTGTTAGTGTTAATCTCTTTAAACCCTAACTAGGCTATGTTACCATGTTCTAGTTCTAGATTGCTGGCGTAGGGTATCAATAATCTTACGTAATTAAAACAAGCTAAGATTACACCAGCTCATATTTTCTTACGCCAAAATTAGTGGCACAATTTCGAAACAAATTATTTTGCTCTTTCTACAGTCTATAGTATACAATTACTTTACACCAAGTGGTGCATTGTATTATGTAAACTCTTTTGCAAAGTTGTAATACAATCTGTATCCGAAGTACTGATTAAAAGCAACTACATGTTTTGGTTATCACTTATCAATTAGCATAAGTACATTTGAAATCAAGCTCATAATAGGGTGAGTGATTTATATAATTTTATAATGCATGTGACTATTGCTACACATTTGTATAATTATTTATGTGGATGAACCTGAGGATATGTGATTTGAACGAAGAAGGGAGAAGTTGTATGGAAACAACCTCACATCTGTTGACAATAGAACCTAGAGGTCCCTCATCCAATATATTTTATTTGTATAGCAGCAAACTCTTTTTTGTACCTATAGTTGCCCAGTTTTTTGTACTAAGGGGTTATGTATTGTCCATTTTCTGTTACATAAATTTGAAAGGTTTCATCCTAAACTCACCTCCATGCTTTTTTATATAACAATTATTCAGTACAATAACATTGCTACCAATCATGATGCACATGCTACATCTAATAGTGGGTATTTTATACAAATATTCAATGCTGAATAATTTGAATGAGCTCCTTATTTGTTACAAGCATAACTGTTTTTATTGCAATAGGTCATTGGCCTAATTTTCTCTCTAGGATATGAATTTGCATTTTTTTTAACATAGTGAATGTGCTGATTCATGCTGCAAAGTGATTATGCCGTAGATACTTTGATTTGTATAATATGGAGCTGAATGGTCTTTTGTGCATGCTATTCATTAAGATATAATAGATAGATTCAATTTTCATCTCAAGGAAATCATATGTTGGAAGCCTTGCTAGCCAAACTTTGTTGCCTTGATGTAAAATTTCTCATGCATCTCTTGCTACTTCCACGTTAAGTTGCATCAATTAGTTATGTATATTTGTGCTATCAATTTGTTAGAGAAAGTATTACGTGTGTTTCATTTCTGTAGTATTAATGCTCCACTGACTTCTGTCGTGGTTACAAAAGATATAAAGTTAATTTTCATTTGCACATAGAAATTCAAAAGGGTGCTAGCTAGGCTGTGCTTTATAGAAAACTTTAAGAGCTTTTTATTAGTTGTCTGTTACTCAACTGATATTAAGTTGTAATGCACTGAAGATCAACAATCAATGTATACAGAGCTAAGGAATCCAAAGAACCTTTTCGTTGCTTTATGTTTGGGTTGTTTGGGCATAAGAGGTTTTCATGTTTCGTGAAAAATGAACTTGTAGAAAACAAACAATGTTGTAAATTTAAAAAGTCATCTGATTTGAGTTGTTTTTTCTACTTTGAATTTTTTTTGTGCAGTATATGCTCAAAAAAGTTCATTTGTTTAAATATCTACACCTGGACAAATATATCATTATTGTTATCTGTTAGTAACTCTTGTACATTTTCTTAATGTATTAACTCTTGTACATTTGCTCAATGTATTAACTCTTGTACATTTGCTTAATTAGATTGATTATGACAAAATTATAATGGTGACATTCAAGCATGACGATAAATTTCAGGAAAATTCAGAATATTGATTCCAGGTATGAAGCAATTTATTGTCAAGGAGTGTGTAAAGCTTGTATCTATCTACTAGGTTTGAAATAATATTTTTCATTAATAGCTACTAGATATGGTTATTTGTTTACATTTTAATTTAATGCTAGTGTGCCCATCTTTACACTACAATATATGGACAACGGAGAATTCGAGTGACAAACCTTTTTCTTCCCTGCACAACCATGATTAGCAGTCTATTTCGTGTTGCTGACTTGGATTCCCAGTTTGCTTGCTTCTTGAAGATAGGTAATTTATTTAACATAGTACATTACTTTTATGATTGATTAGCAGTGTATGTCAGGTAAAACATTGAAAAATATTTTCACTGATAATTTTACACCCTAGCATTTTGCGTCACTTTACATTGAATCATTGTATACTATGTAGCGTCAAATGGCATACATGCTAACCTACTGTCCTAAGTCCAAGAGCAAATTAATAACTTGTATCTATATCCTTCATGTAATTAAAAGCACTTAATAGAAAAACAATCATATAAGGACACTACACTGCAACTCTCACCCCTTAATCTTTCCATTTAAAATCAGATTGTTCAAAAACAAAACAAAATGGACAGTGGTTGATTTTGTGCTTACAGTTCAGTTAAAGTGGAAGGTAGTTTCTCGTGAAGGGTAGTTTGTGAAGATAGGGAAAATGGTTGATTTTGTGGAAATATGCAGTGTGGTTTTTGTAGAAGAAGTTTTTGGTTTGTTATAGGAGGAATTGGTTGATGTTGAAGATATGGGTGATGCGATTGCGGGTTTTGTGATGGATTTAATGCGTGATGGCTGATGTATGGGTGTTGGGTGATGAAGGTGGTGATTGTAGAAGTGTTTTGTTGAATTAGAGGTCGCTACAGTGTGTAGCAGTGCAACTGCAGATGTATGGTGGTGGAGATTGACTACTGAAGGTGCTTGATGATGTTTGTGTGAAGACAGCGATGTTGGTGATTAGAACAAGGGGATTTAGTGGTTCAGATTGGTTTGGTTGTAGTGGTGACACATGGATGAACTTGCAAGTTGCATTTAAGAAGAAGTGGGTGGTATTAAGGATGAGCAGTGTTGTGTATGTTGGATGAAGGTGATTTCGAGTATTAGCGGTTTGGAATAGATTGTAGGCTTGGAGTTTGTGGGAGGTGTGGTGGTTGAAACTGCGAGGGTAGTTAAAAAGATAGATTGAGCAAACATAAAATAGAGCCATAAGATCAATCAAGCTTGTGTTTATGCTTGCGACTTTTAATCATTTTGAGGTATGAAACTGTCAACAAACTATATGAATATTTATCTCAAGAGAAAATGTATCAAGTGGATATTGTGAAAAACATAATAGTTAATAAGATAGATCGCGCATACATAAGATAGAGCCATAAGATTCATCAAGCTTGTGTTTATGCGTGTGACTTTCAATCATTTTGAGATATGAAACTATCAACAAACCATATGATTATTTATCCCAAGAGAAAAACCTGATTATATCATTTACGGAAGTCGTTATTTCTGGAGTATGTTAATTTTTTTCTGCAAGTTGTACATTTGACAAATTTTATGGTTATTTTTTTCTCATATGTAAAACTGGTTCTACCTTCAACCAATTAAGAAGAAGTATGGTTATGTAAATACTCTTGTTAGTTAAGGCCTTGAACAATGCAATTAGATTGACAACTTCCCAAATAATAGAGTATGCAAAACTTAAAATATGTGGAAAGTAGATGAACAAATATATTAACAACTGCTGCAATTAACTTACTACATCGAGAATCTTGAGCAAATTTAATATAACCAAAATATGAAATAATGACAGTTTCATGTACCTTGGATATTTTATCATTTTGAGGTATGAAATTGGCTTTACTTGTAATTGCATTGGTGGATGGGAATGGTGATGCTAGTCACGTATGGGGATGATAAAGGTGATATGGGGAGGTTGAATGTTTAGATGTGGGAGGGAACGATTGCTTTCAGGTTGAGGGAGGAGTTGATGGGGAGTTTTGAGAAGGATGATGCAGTGTAAAGTTTATAGGAGATGTTTGCAGGATTTTTGATGATTACGAAGGTATCTGGTATAGGCACTGTAGGTAATAGTTTTGGTTCGTGGTGAAGTTAGAAAATGATATGTTTTTGTTATATGTTCAAAAAACTGACTCAAATCAAAACTTTTTCAATAATCAAAGGTATTGCTTGGACTATGACTTTTTTCAGACTCGACTATCTATATTATTTGTTTAATTAACCCAACTTGAGCGCTTTTGCACAGACTCCTTTTGAATTCTTTTTGTATCTAGGCTCCAATTTTTTCCCTGTGTTTTGGCAATGGATATTTTTGAACTTCTTTATACACAATTCACCTGGTATTCCAGTAAAAATATTGGGATAATTTCATTTTTACTTCGTCCACTTCGGGTGCGTTTGAGTGGAAGCGGAAGCAGGATATTTCAACGGGGTATTTTAGTTAGCGGAGATTGTGTTTGCGGGTTTAAACGGACCATTTAAGCGGTTCATTTTTATTTTTGTTTTTAAATTTAATTGATTTATTGTTAATTAATTTATTAGTTGTTTTTAATAAATAATATGTATCAACAATTTACACAAGTACATACATAAATAAATAAACTGAATTTTTTAAAATTACTTTGATTCAGTCCAAACCGATTCCATTATGCAGAGCACTTCGATACGATCATAACGCAAAAAACCGCGTCTAATACAGATCTTATTAGCACAAGTTATTAATTTTTAAAGTTTATAAAAATCTAAATTAATTAATTAACCCCAACGAATCAAAATCTGGTTGTTGAAATATGATGCATCGGACATACGTCGGACCCCAACGGCTTGATTTTGGTCCGTTGGGAAATCAGGGCATTTTGCTCGTTAGGTAACGGATGCGTCCGTTATTAACTGCCCCGTTTGGCTCACCGAACGACCCCTTAATACCATTATTTTCTTTAGATTACAGTCGAAGGAAAAAAGAGAGACCTTTAGTTTTGGCATCAGTCTAAGCTTGAATGTTGTATCATTACGTGTTTCTGTACTTCACGCTGTAGCACTCTACTGATTTCATGGGTAAATACATTTAACGTCAAGCCAAATACCTAGATCACATAAAAGTAATGAAAAATGAAATGAGAGTTGCTATAGTTTATCATGGCACCTTTACAGCATGATAAATGAGGTGTCTCATTTTTATATGTTCAAGCCCATTTGTCTTTTGGTACATGATCTTTTCTTCATTCCATAGCACCTGAATTTACGAAGCGCATATATGAGAGAAGTGATATACTTCTCTATTTACGTGCTTTGATATAAGGTCAAAAAGAAAAAAAAATACAACATGAAAGCCAAGTCAACTAGATAATGTTACAAAGAAATCATTGATGACTAAAGACTTCAAAATGGCCATTCGTTTTTGATAAGCTTGTTTAACTTCAGCGTATTACAAAATCCTCAGCAAAATTTATTTGTATCTGATTCATATGTGTATCTTTGCGCTTTTCATCTTTCTTCCAAATGCAGCAGTAAGGTGTTTTCTTTTCTTTCTTCTTCTTCTTCGTTTTTTTTAAGTCAATTATCCAAAGTACATAAAAGCTTTACATGTAGAAATATGACACCTTTCTCCAAGTTCTACCGCTACACACCTAGATTAATTTCAGCTTACAAATTCAATTCAATTAACTAATGCTAAACATTGGTGAATTTTTTTTTTCAAGGCTGCCCATTTGAGCTATTAATGTCAGGATGCGATACATCTTCGATTACACCTGTCCCATTCTCAACAGGGTCCATCTATTTGCACCCCTGCAATTGTTCTTCACACCCCAGTTATAATTGGAAAAAATATAAATAATGCTAAAACTAACATGAAAACTGTATTTATAGCCTTATATTTGAACGTAAAAAAACTTAAAAAAATTCGAAGCAATGAAATAAAGAAAGTAAGAAGAAGATAAATGAAGCAAGTAAAAAGGAAAGGGCAATTTTGGAATAAATAGGGTGGATAAAGAAAAAATCAAAGTGGAAATTTTATGTTGAAATAATCGGGGTGGGAAGAGCAATCAGAGGAGTGCAAATAGACGGAGCCTCTCAACATTGTAATAGAAGAAATTTTCGAGAGGGTCACCCTTGCCCGACACTGCTTTTATAACCTCCTGAGTCCTGACCAATGATTCCACCCAAAATTGCACAAACCGGAGGAAACTCCTCTGCACCAGCTGCTAATAGTCGTTCCAACAGATTTGTAGGAACCTGTGCTTCATTCAATGACTGTGCTTCACAGAAAGCCTTCCGTAGCTTCAAATCAACTGCAAGATCAGGTGATGAAGTTTCATCTGGGCTACGCCCTTTGGATTTCCCAAAATTTTCAATTACTCTCATAGCAAAGTATAATTTAGACATTTTCCTGGGAAGATCCTTCCAGAGTAATAAAATTGCCTCAGATCTCCCCTAAAATAATTAGATTTTACTTCAGATCTCCCCTAAAGAATGGCTTCTTATTATCAACTATCTAATTAACAGGACAATACAGTGATAGCAAGATGCTTAGAAAGTAAGCCCAGTAGCCCTGAAGGAACTATAGTTAATCCCTCCGTCCCTGAGATTAGCGAGTATATACAACACTTGGATGCTGGGATTTCACGCTTGAAAATTTTCAAATATTGTTTGGATAGTATATCCGAATGGACGATCTTACTTAGAAGTTTAGCCTGTTTAGCCATCTATTCTAGCAATGAGGATTTCATGAAGTTTTCAAGGTTGTTGGATGTGCTCATCATCGGTAATCACAATTTAATTAAACTTTTGGTATCTTGATTATTTATTTACTTGCAGTTATGTTAAAGTCTGGTGCTTTTATGATTTTCATTTATAGGTCTTTAATTATTGATAGATAGACCGTTTACAGTTTACACCCTCAAAGTACTTAACAATATAGGTGAAAATAAAACTTATATTCATACCCGTGAGGATATCATTGTCATCATCTTGCTTTTGTACCAACTCATTAGGATCTACCGCATAAATGACCATTTTTCATATTATTTTTTTGAAAGGAAAGCATTATTTTTTATTTATTCACAACATCAAGAGTTACAACCATAATAAACAACAAAGCTAATACATACTCTCGACAAATCCCAATCCTAAGAATTGCTAAAATCAATTTTCATATCTATTTATGACATGTTGTATTTTCAGTTAAATTTAATTTTTTAGGTCATTTTTGGAATTGTTCCTATATTCAGTTTATAGACTAAAACGTCTTCCTATGGTGCCTGTAGACTGCCTGCAACGGTGACTAGGGATGCAGCTACAACAGTTGTTTAAGGTACTTATCCAACTAAGCAACTTACATGTAATAATGCGTCTTTGCCTTTCGGTTATATTTTGATTTTTCTCACCGACTTCAACTGATTTTTAGTTAGGTTGTTGTTTGCCTTTATGTATGCATGCATGTATAGTTGCAGTTGCAAACAGAATACAAATTTGGATGGAATGAGCGTGACTACCACTTAGACTGTGATCTTTAGGTGCAAACGGGTAAATAATTTCAAGGGAAATTGAGTTTAAATGTTATTATTAGGAACAACTTTTGTTGAACTATATATGTAGAGTGGTGAAGGTGATTGAACAAGTTGAACATGAAGGATGAAAACATGGATGCAAGTGCAATAGCCCTTGCAAATGTTTTATCCAGTATTATTTGGTTGGAGTCATTTCTCAATATGAAAACATGATCATGCATTGGTACTTCTTAGCTGGGTCCTATGGAGGTAGCCCTTGATAGCCATAAATTTAATTTGCTCATATAACGCAAACTATGTGAGAGTTAAAATATGTTAATTGTAAATTTATCATTTTAATACACTTTTGGAATAAACATTGCATGAGTCACTATGCTGAGTTAACTGTTTGGGAGGACCAAATATAAGGCTGTTACTTAAATCAAGTCAGTTTATCCTAGTTTGATCTATATCAAAATGCACTTTAGATATATAACCATTATAGGCATAGAGCAATAAGGCACTGTGTTAGTAACGATGTACAGAAAATTTTTCTTTGTCACATTAACCTTTATAATAATTTTGTTTTAGTATAATGAGATAATATCTCCTTGAAAATAGCATCTGACTTTGACTTGGCATCAACAATTTAGTTTGATACATTGTGTAAGACATTATATGTTGTTAAACTTTTGTATGACAAAACATATTACTTTTTATGAATAAAACACGTTGCATATATCAATTATTTCACGATTCATGCAAAACCAACAAGTTTAGGCCTTAAATTTGCATGTATCAATTATTCCGTTGATTTAACACTGGTCGAGTTTGTGTGAAGTGAAAGGAGCGCAGAGTTAATATAGTTTATGTGTTGATCTGAAATTTGCAGTGGAATAAAATTATTCATGGTCGAGTTCTATTAATATTGTTTATGTGTGTTTTAAAATAACCAATTAATATTGTCTACAGGTAATCAGCTTTTCTGGAGTGAAGACCATCAGCAACAATGTACACGACTTTAATTGTTGTATGTATTATAGTATTTGTTAGTACTTACTACTTATTGTGTAAATTTTTTTCCGAATGCTTGTGGTTTGTGAATTTGTTGATTTTGTCAAATAACTATTATCTAAGTCTAAATGGTTATGGAAAATATTTATGTATGTGTTATCAGTTATTTGAATACGATGATTGATTGTTTGTTGTTTTAAATCAGACTTTTATATGATCATCAATAATTTTAATATGATTATCATATAATTAGTTGTTAAAAATACTACAAGCCATTAACAATATATAGAAGCATTTAAAATATGTTTCAAAATAATTAATATCTTTTAGTAGCGTTTTAGAAACGCTACATGAACAAATGTAACATACCATCTAAATTTTTAGTGGCATAAAATAAATGCAATGAAAAGTTTTTAGTTGCATAAAATAAATGCTACAGAAAAGTAAAAAGTAACCCACGTACAGACCTTCAATAACGTTTGTAAAACGTAACTACACTAACCATATGGTAGCGCTTATGGAAACGTAACCAAAAAAGTCGGACTTTTAGTTGCGGGACCTGTAGTAGGGTTTATTACAATGCTACCAAAAGTTTTGGTAGTGTTTTTCAAATGCTACCAAAGGTCTTTTCTGGTGTAGTGAATTAAAGATTTAACTATTGCTTGGAGTAAAACTGGTGGTACTCCATTCTTGATATCTTGAATTTGATAAATTTAGTTATCAGGTTCACATTTCAATCTGATTAAAGATTCATCAAAAATCCATTTAGTTTTGATCTCCAAAAATCATTATGTAATGATTTTCAAATTTAGGAAATAAATCCTGTCTTTAACTGGATTAAAGAACCAATGTCTTTTAAAACACAGTTCACGATAAACCCAAAATTACATTCCATTATTTATGGAATCTTCACGGAAAACAGATCAATATATATAATCGATATAAACTTCCATATACAACCGATAATATAAATGCAATAACGGCAAAGCCTTTTAAATTCCATATATAGTAACAGTCTTCATCCACAGAAGTTCAATTCGATTATTAACAAATCGAATTCCATTCCAATTTATTTTATTAAATTGGAAAACTTTTCTTTGGAAAATTCTCCTAAATCTTAATTAAAAGATTTATAAATTCAAAATCATATTTCACTGTTAATCGGGTTAAAGAACGAATATCGTTAAAAACACAGTTCACGATAAATCCGACTCACATTCCATTTTATTCCAATTACCAAATGTAACTGGAAACTATAATAATCTTAATTAAAAGATTTATTCTTTTCAAACGGGGATTAAGAACAGTGTTATTGAAGACACCATTCACGACAAACCCAACATCCAATTCTTTTATTCAATTCCAATTAAATATTAATTAATTGGAAAACTTCACTAAGTCTTAATTAAAAGATTTATTCTTTTGTCAACATGGCTTAAGAACAGTGTTACTGAGGACACCATTCACGACAAATCCAAAATCCACAAACATTGTATTGGAAATAACGATGTATATTTCTTTCAAATTCCTCCACTATATCTGTATAATCACGGAATCCAATATCGAAATATTCCGAAGATAATTTCGATTCAAATCCATTCCAATTCATATATTGGAAATTCTAGTTATTTTTAAAACCATTTCAAATCCAATTTATTTATTTAAAAATATTGGATTATAATTCTAGTTCATAACTAGTTCATTTTGATAAAAATATATTTTATCTTTAACAACATTGAATTTTTCATCCAAATTCCTTCCAAATCATTTATTATGATTTTACACAAATTATTAATATTTTTAATAATTTTATCAAGGCCCGTACAGTCGATTTCCATAAACGGTCATCGAACTGCACTTATAGCGACCTTTTCCAAATTTGATTTGGACATAATTCCAAATGCAACCGTTAGATTTCAATTTTCTTTTATTCGTGGGAAAGCTCTTTTTGATACGAACCGAATGGTTTTGGTTTTAGGAGGATCCGATGGTCAAATCTCCCGTAATTTCAATTTGAAGTCAATGGTTGAAATTCGCGAACGGTCGCAGTGTGGCGTGTTCTATTCAAGCCATATATATATATATATATATATATATATATATTTATGTATGTATCTATTTCATTCAAAACGTATTTTATAAATTCGTTTTAAAATCGATTCCAACTTCCTTTTCAATTTTAAACCAAAATCGAATAATCTACATCACTATAATATAAATGATGATGTTTTCAAAATATCTGATTTTGAATTAATTTCCTTTTCGATATTCATTATAGAAATGAATGAAATCGATATAAATATCGATCGCGTCTAAATAGCACATAGCTGATCAACACGGCTTCACACATTTCTTTATTTTCGTGCCCATCCAAAATCGGACATCAAATTCACCTTTTAATCCATTATTGAATATTATTTTAAAATATTCGTTATACTAGTTTGTCCAAATTCAATTTAAAATAAATATTCAAATACGTATAATCAAATTAAATTTTCAAAACAAAATTTGTTTTCATTTTTATTTTTAAAAATAACACTCTTTACACTCGTTCTAGGACACTACTGATCCCATCTCTAACGAGTCATTCTCATTGGATATTACTAATCCAATATCTGATGAATTCTTTCATTCGATTCTAATATGCCTTGTTCTCGAGCTTTGTAAACCAAAGCTCTCATACCAACTAAAACGACCCAAACTCGCCCTTACGGGAAAGCCCAGATTGATTTGAGAATACGACAAACCAGAACACAAACAGAAGAAAATTTCATTGCTTATTAAAATAATTTACACCAGAGTACAGGAATATAATAGAGTATGAATAAATAATATACATTTGATAAATATCAGAGATTTAAATTACTTTTAAAAATAAAGCAACGGAAAAATAATACAAAACACAACTGAAAGAAATACACGGATACAGAGCTTTTCGAATTTCGCTTCAGCTGTAAACCAGGATCCTGTGAATATAATATCTGCAAAACACAAACTACTAGCTGCCCATGTGGAAAATAAGGGCACCTAGAGTTTAGATTAAAACAACAAACTCCAGGTCAGTCATGTGACTAGTGTGAGAACTAAAAACAATTATTAACTTAGTTTTAAAGTAAGGTAAATCAAGGGATCACGCCGTATAACACGGATGGCTTTTCTCCTAAGAATACTAGTGCATACAACAAACAACACAATGCTTTTTGGAAAAATGAAGGTATTATAATACTCAGGTCCCATCATACAATGCAACGCAAACCGAAGGTTAGAGTTTTCCCTTATAGTAGCCAAACATGCTTGGTACGTTTAAAACAAATCATTTGATACTATTATAAGTGCATAGTGTATAAAACAATTTCAAATATAAATGTATCAATCATAGGCAGCATGGGTACCATCTATCATGTCGCCATACTAGGATCTACAATCCAAATCGAAATGTAATGTATTAGAAGTTGGATTTCGATCTGTGAACCATAGCAAGGGATTGTCCTTACTGCTTCGTGACGTTCTAGCCCATATATCAGGATCCAGACTCAGGTGGTCCTTTGGATCGTCAAGGATGGTCCACACAGAGTGGATTAGAAAGCCTGAACGATTTGTTTCCCCGCCTTATGGGGCGTAAAACTGGTCAGTATATCGACCAAACCATCCGTCGGCCCCGTAGTGACCGATATAACTGAGGCGCCTCTCTATCCATCATCCACATAAGTAAAAATGTTTGGGCTCCATAACATGACACCACTCCTAGCTAGAAGGAAACGGATGTCCTCCCTGAGGTCCTCTCCCGTTTCTGGTTCACATCGGGGTGTGAGGCTCGCGAATTAACGCTATACACAAATCTATGCTATATTAAAGCCGTGCTTTGATCATTAACCACGAAACTTTGCTTTTCAACAGAAGCCTTGATCATTTACATCTCAACTTGCCACACAGGCAATTCAGGCCGTGCGACTGATGTCTATCGATATATAACCTCTGAGCTCGTACGTCTTAAAGAAGTGTGTTAAGCAAGAGAATAAATTTTCCTCCATCAAAAAGATATATATTTAATACATATCAATCAACACAAAATAAAATCCAATGTCAGACACACATCCATTTACAAGTCCGTTCTGGGTTTGAACGAAACTGGAGGCACCTTATTCCTAGTCCATATGTCCAATACAGGAGAGAGATCCTCGCATATTTGTTCGATCTCCAAGTACGTCTGGATGATCACCACTTATTACCTTGTCTTGGGTGTACAGCCCAATCAAAACATCAGTAATCATCTAAATGATGTGAAGACCTCCGGTCTTCAACCATGGTCTTCATCGTCGACTTATCATCGAATCAGTTATTCAGAATGTGATAATCCTGGTCTTTCCAAATAACTCACGTATCTTATAAACAAGTGCTTTAAAAACACAACATACGCCTCATTCCAATCCAGAATATTCATTTATTCAAATATTCTTTTCACAATTTAAACCAAATTAAGGTTTTCCAAACTAGTCGGGATTAGCGGACCTTACCGAAGTAATCATTTGTTTTATTTCCCACTCCCAACCTATTCATCCCATGGAGGAAAACTGGTAATACTCCATATCTAGCACCACGGTGTCATCCGTAAAATTAATTACCATTTCACATTCAAATCTAATTAAAGATTTAACAATTGCTTGGAGTAAATCTGGTGGTACTCCATTCTCGATCATTTCTTGAATTTGAAAATTTTAGTTAGCAGATTCACATTTCAATCTAATTAAAGATTCATTAAAACTCCACTTAGTTTTAATCGCCAAAAATCATTATGTAATGATTTTCAAATTTAGGAAATAAATCCTGTATTTAATTGGTTAAAGAACTAATGTCTTTTAAAACACAGTTCACGATAAACTCAAAATCACATTCCATTATTTATGGAATCTTCACGGAAAACAGATCATAATCGGTATAGACTTCCATATCCAATCGATAATATAAATGGAATAATGGCAAAGCCTTTTAAATTCCATAGATATTAACAGTCTTCCTCCATAGAAGTTCACTTCGATTATTACCAAATCGAATTCTATTCCATTCCAATTTATTTTATTAAATTGGAAAACTTTTCTTTGGAAAATTCTCCTAAATCTTAATTAAAAGATTTAAAAATTCCAAATCATATTTCACTATTAGTCGGGTTAAAGAACGAATGTCGTTAAAAACACAGTTCACGATAAAGCCGATTCACATTCCATTTTATTTCAATTACCAAATGTAACTGGAAACTTTAATAATCTTAATTAAAAGATTTATTATTTTCAAACGGGGTTTAAGAACAGTGTAATTGAAGACACCATTCACCACAAACCCAAAATCCAATTTTTTTATTCAATTCTAACTAAATATTAATTAATTGGAAAACTTCACTAAATCTTAATTAAAAGTTTTATTCTTTAATGAACTGGGTTTAAGAACAGTGTTACCGAAGATACCATTCACGACAAATCCAAAACCCAATTCAATATTAAATACAAGGCTCTGAATAGAAATTATATCAGCTTATATTCAATATTAAATTTTGAAATTAACAAATATCGTATTGGGAATAACGATGTATATATCTTCCAAATTTCTCCATAATATCCATATAATCACGGAATCCAATATCGAAATATTCCGAAAATAATTTTGATTCAAATCTATTCTAATTCATATATTAAAAATTCTGGTTATTTTTAAAACCATTTCAAATCCAATTTATTTATTAAAAAATATTGGATTATAATTCTAGTTCATAACTAGTTCATTTTGAGAAAAATATATTTTTATCTTTACCAACGTGGAATTTTCATCCAAAATTCTTCCAAATCTTTTATTATGATTTTACACAAATTATTAATATTTTTAATAACTTTATCAAGGCCCGTACAGTCGATTTTCATAAACAGTCATCGAACTGCACTTATAGGCGAACTTTTCCAAATTTGATTTGGACATAATTATAAATCCAACCGTTCGACTTCAAATTCGTTGGAAGGCGATTTTCGATTCAAACCCAACGGTTCCGGTTTTAGGAGGATCTGACGGTCGGATCTCCCGTAATGTCAATTTGAATCAATGGTCTAAATTCGCAAACGGTCGCAGCGCGGCGTGTTCTATTCAAGCCATTTTTATATATATAATATAAATTATATACATTTGGTTCAAAATGTATTTAATAAATTTGTTTTAAAATCGATTCCAACTTCTTTTTCGATTTTAAACCAAAATTGAATATTCTGCATCATTATAATATAAATGATGATATTTTCAAAATATCTGATTTTGAAATAATTTCCTTTTCGATATTCATTATAGAAATGAATGAAATCGATATAAATATCGTTCACGTCTAAATAGCGCATAACTAATTAACATGGCTTCACACATTTCTATATTTTCGTACCGATCCAAAATAGGAAATCAAATTCACCTTTTAATCCATTACTGAATATTATTTAAAATATTCGTTATTTTTAAATATTCGTTATTTCAAAACATTCCTTATTTCAAAATATTCTGTATTTCAAAATATTCTATATTTTCCAAATTGGAATGAAACCCAATCAATTACCATATAATGTTATTTATATGAATTTCATACAGCGCAGGTATACAACAACCATAATAAACAAACCATCATCCAGAGTGCATTACACAACTGCTTAAGCATTAAATATAAATAATAAATGCATAAAACAGTCTGTCAACCAATCGATTGACACACAACTAAACAATTGGGATTAGTGTACGTCAAATATCATCCCAATACCCGTGTGGGGTTTCAATCAACAAACACTGGTTTTATTTGTTCAGTTGGGCAATGTGTAAAATTTATCATCCCAATCAGTATCGGATAAATGGGTGTACATAAACAAATCATTCGATTTGTTTATGAATATTTATTTCAGCACATAACTATTTATATAGTTCATATATACAATAAAAATGATATTTTTATTGTCCAAATATTTTATTCAACACATGTATATTTTATACAGTTCATATATACAATAAAAATGATATTTTTACTATTCAAATATTTTTAATCCCACACAATCATTTTCACAATCAAATCACACATATCATCCATGGTTTGTGCAAAAATAGTGTGGGGTGCTGCTAAGCACCGTCTTCACCCTAGTATATATTTGACTGTAAACTAATTAGAGTGAGAAGGAGTTCCCACCTTTGGTTTCCACTCCTTCATTCTTTATTTCTTGAATGGTTTGGATCTGGATTTGTTTCCAATTAGTCTCATCGCAATCTGTTTCACACGACTTTTATATTAAAAATCACATTTTTATTTTAATGCTATATAGATAAAAATCGCATTTTTATTGTTATTCTATTTACATAAAAATCACCTTTTTATTCTATTCTAATGTATATAAAAATCCGATTTTATACTATGCTATTATATATATTGATGTGCACGTAAATGTTCACATTTATATTCAAACATTTATTCTTGTTTTAGTTAAATAAATATCATAATTGGCTATTTTTACATGTTTTAACCAAAACACCCAAAATTCTTAAATAATCATACATTCATCTTCAGATTATAGCATTATGATCATTTGTGCATGTATTTATTTTGAAAACATTCACTTGTTCATTTTTCATGTTGTTTTGTAGGAAATGGGCTACAAATACAATTGGGCTACATGTGATATGCATGCACAATATGATGACAAAGGAATATGAGACGGAATTAATTCATACACTATTTAGTGGAGGACCCTACCCCTCCCTCTTTCTTTAATGGAGCTATTAGTGGCTAATGTGTTGGCTTATGGAAACAATTAAAGGCCTCATGCAATTTACATGGCTCATTAGTGGATGGAAACAAAATTGTAGCTTCATGAGGGGGTACTTTTGGTATTCCCCAACAAATGTAATTAGGGTTTTAGGGTTTAGGACATGTATATATACCCCTTTATGTAATGTAAATACAGCCGGATCTCCTTTCTTTTATCCCCTTCTTTAGTTTAGTTGAGTGGATCACAAGCTCTCTTGTATTTCCATGGCTACTTAGCCATTTTCTTTATGTAACTTCTTTATTTTAATGAAATTTAATTTCTATGCTTTTTTACTTTCATGTTCATAGCTTAGATTTACATTCATGTTCATAGCTTAGATTTACTTTCATGTTCATTTATTTTATGCTCGTACCTTAGATTTACTTTATGTTCTTAGTTTATTTCTATTCTTGTTCTACTTAGTTCATCTTTCATTTTGCTTTATTTTCTAATGTTGAAACTTACATGTGTTGAAATGATAACACATATGAGTGGCTAATTCCTTGATTTAGGGGTAATGATGCCCTCTAATTTTATGTAAGTTCAACATTTGTATGATTTGTGACCTTTAATTTATGCTTCATGTTAGTGAATGTTGATGTAAGTTTATACAAATGTTTTTGATAGTATATGTCTGTTGACAACAAAATAGGCTATGCTTAGTCAATTTAAAAACAAATTACATCAATATTTGCTAAATGGTTATTGATTTTGAAATGAAAGTAAGAACAAAATTTGATGGTCTATAGTTTTAGTTAATAATTCATAGGCCATACTTAGAATAGTTTTGCTTTAGTTCCATTTTCATGTGAATCATAAGTGGTTTAAATATTGTATTTATATCACTTAGCGGAGATTATAAATTGTATTTTTGATAACTTACATAAATATGAGAGTTTATTTGCCTCTAAATTATTTTCATTTCATATTTAGCTCTCAACTTATTTTATAGTTTCATTAGCTTTTATTAGTTAAACTTCACTTGAATTCGGTTTAATTTGATTGAGTAAAATCTAGAATTAGTTCTTTCCCTGCTGATCGACTCATATTCGCCACGTACTAATAATTGTACACTGTGTGCTTGCGGTATTGTCACGATATTTTGTGTTAATGGTTTTCTAATTTAATAGAATATCCGTTTAGCGAACATATATATATGTATATATATATATATATATATAATCATATTTTATTCCAATGTTATTTATAATTAAAAATCAAATTTTGTAACATTTATAAAAATCAAATTTTTATTTAAAACCATTTTATGTAATAAAAATCAGATTTTTATTTAAAATCATTTCATAATAAAAATCGCATTTTTATTGAAGCTGTTTCAATTTTAAAAATCTCGTTTTATAAACTGTCATATAAATTAAAAATCATATTTTCAATTCACTACCTATATAAAAATCATATTTTTAACATATATAAAAATCATATTTTTATTCTAATGTTATTCATACACAAATCACATTTTTATAATTACATAGATAAATAGAAATAAAAACTCACATTTTTCTTACAATATTATTTATATTTTTAATCGCGTTTTTATGACGCTATGTTATTATATATTTTACAAAAATAATGCTATATATTTTATAAAATCAATTTTAAAACAATGTTATTTATTTTATAAAATAAATTTTAAAACAATGTTATCTATTTTATAAAATCAATTTTAAAACAATTTTATATATTTTATAAAATCAATTTTAAAACAATGTTATTTATTTTATAAAATCAATTTTAAAAAAAATGTTATTTATACATTTTTTAAAAAATTGCTTTATTACATATTTAATTAAACTAATTACCAAAAAATATATTCACGGTTAATCTTCTTCCTATTTGCCTGTAACTGTTCGCACCATTCACCAACTTCTAGGGCTTCAAATTGGCGTTGCTACACTCAACGAGGAGATGATCGGATGCTATCACGAGATGCGCGCCATCTCCCTCTATCAACGCCTGGACCCTGATGGAGCTCGGCGGCCTGCCTCCCTCGAAAATCGTGCCCAACAGCGTCCCCTTAGAGCTTAGATTTTGAGCTACATACCACACGATACTCGATCCCCTTAGTATGGATTTGAAGAATGAAAAGAGAGCTACGATTTTCACTCAATACGTTTTGAATTTAATTGAAGGGATTGAAAGAAAAATGGATGCAAAAATCTAAGCAATTCCGGCTGTCGAAATGTTTTGAGCGGTTGTAGTTCTTGGGTTGACTGCGCAACAAATGAAGGAGAGAGTTTGATCGATTTTCTAGGTTATATATTTATTTATTTATTTATTTAATTCGCTTTAAAACTCCTAATCATCTCAAACTGCAAATCGAACCCAACGACTTTCGCCCCTAGTAAATTACCCCATTCCAGATATAATGGGATATGTTTCATAACCCAATTTGGCTGTTACGATTAGTTTTCGTCAAAATTAAAATATAAATCAATATATAATTAATTTGAATGCACATTTTAATTTGTCGGGGCCACATATTGACTACAAAAATTCGAGAGAAATTATATCTAGCTTTGTTTCGATGATACAGTCCTAACAAAACTAATTTCATCGAATTTGGAGACCGTTTGAAAAATGACCATTTTTTTGTCGATCCAATTTGACTGAAATTATCAAAACACGTTTTCTTTTACCACGCTCACATATTAATTCCAAAAATTATGAATTTTGGAATCTAGCAATAATTTGACATTCCATATCCAACAAAAGTGGTTTCGGAGGTCGTTTGCAAAATGGCTATTTTTAAGGGCTTTATTTAATTTAAAATATATATAAATTCCATATCAACTATTTTAGATTTTAAACTGGCCATAACTTTTTATTCCCGTTATGAAATCTGAATTTTTCACATTCGTTAGAAAGATATAATTAAATAGTTTTAAATATTTTTGGTTTTACTGAAATTCGATTTATTTTGAATCATGGACATTCAGTTAAAGTTCAAAATCAAATTTTCAAACTACCGCGCCATTTCAGGCTCTATTTATAAGTAAAATTAATTTATACGTTTTAATTAAATTTCTAATTGTTATTATTTAAAATAAATCATTTTAAATATTCAAAATTCAATAAAATAGCCAAAATAAAAATTTTAAATTAGTTCCGATTTCCAGGTTGTTACAATCTCCCCCATTTAAAATCTTTTCGACCTCGAAAAGGAACGGAGCTGAAAGTTGTTTAACCAACCAACTCAACTTTCATTTTGGCTTTCATTCTTCAATTTTTCAGTTTTTAAGAATTTTCTAATTTTTCAAAAATTTGGCTAACACCCTAAATTTTCAAAAAATTTCGCCATAACCTCCTTTGTACGGGGAGACCTTTAAATCCGCAACTAGCCATTGAGGGCCCTCATCATCCAAAAAGAAAAAGAAAAACCAAGCGGCTAGCCAATCAGCTCATAAAATCATCCAAACCCAATAAATTAGTAAACATGTACCTATTTTTCGGGCATACAATTTTATTCCTCTGCTTAGCTTCCCTGCTATGACCTATTCAATGTATATACATGTATATGCATGCAATCTCAATCAATTTTCAATTCAGTTCAGCTTTACATATCATTCACTCCTTTATTGGTTTAATCAATCCAATATATTTTTATTAATCTGAATAATAATCAAACAACACAACCAACAATCAATTAATTGATTATCTTTTCAAATTCATAATTTTCATATACTCAAAAATCATTTTTTTAATGCCAATTCACAACAATAACCCTATCTAGTTTTGGTTCTCACACCAGCTAAGTGGAAACATATAGATATCACAATTTCGAAAATCGAACATAGAATCTAATGAAGATATATCAATCATCAGAATCATCTCCGGGCGACTGGAGTGTGACTCTATATCTATACAGTATATTTGAGGCTTCGAATACATGTTTGCAATGCAAAATCTTCATATACTAGGTTATCCAAATTCAATTTAAAATAAATATTCAAATACGTATAATTTGACTAAATTTTCAAAACAAAGTTTGTTTTCATTTTTATTTTTAAAATAACACTCTTTACACTCGTTCTAGGACACTACTGATCCCATCTCTAAAGAGTCATTCTCATTGGATATTACTAATCCAATCTCTATTGAATTCTTTCATTCAGTTCTAATATGTCTTGTTCTCAAGCTCTGCAAACCAAAGCTCTGATACCAACTGAAACGACCCAAACTCTCCCTTACGGGAAAGCCTGGATTGATTTGAGAATACGACAAAACCAGAGCACAAACAGAAGAACATTTCAATGCTTATTACAACAATTTACATCAGAGTACAAGAATTTAACAGAGTATGAATAAATAATATACCTTTGATAATATCAGAGATTTAAATTACGTTTGAATACAAAGCAGTGGAAAAATAATACAAAACACAACTGAAAGAAATACATGGATACAGAGCTTTCCGAATATCGCTTCCGCTGTAAACCAGGATCCTGTGAATATAATATCCGCAAAACCAAAACTACTAGCTGCCCGTATGGAAAATAAGGGCACCTAGAGTTTAGGTTAAAACAATAAACTCCTGGTTAGTCATGTGACTGGTGTGAGAGATAAACACAGTTATTAACTTGGTTTTAAAGTAAGGTGAATCAAAGGACCACGTTGTATAACACGGAACGGGTTTTCTCCCAAGAATACCAGTGCATACAACAAACAGCGCAATGCTTTTTGGAAAAATGAAGCTATTATAAGAATCAGGTCCCATCACATAATGCATCACAAGCCGAAGGATAGAGTTTTCCCTTATAATAGCCAAACATGCTTGGTACGTTTAAAACAAATCATTTGATACTATTATAAGTGCATAGTATATAAAACAATTTCAAATATAAATGTGTCAATCATAGGCGGCATGGGTACCATCTATCATGTTTCCATACTAGGCTCTATAATCCAAATCGAAATGTCACGTATTGAAAGTTGGATTTTCATGAACCACGGCAAGGGATCGTCCTTACCGCTTCAAGATGCTCTATCCCATGCCTCAGGACCCAGACTCAGGTGGGCCCTTGGTTCGTCAGGGCCGGTCCACACGGAGTGGATTAAAATGCCTGAGCAATACGTTTTCCCGCCCTGTGGGGTGTAAAACTGGTTAGTATATCGACCAAACCATCCATCGGCCACGTAGTGACCGATATAATCGAGGCACCTCGCTATCCATCATCCACATAAGTAAAAATGTCTGGGCTCCATACCATGATACCACTCCTAGCTAGAAGGAAACGCATGTCGTCCCTAAGGTCCTCTCCCGTTTCTGTTTCACATTGGGGTGTGAGGCTCACGAATTAACGCTATACACAAAGCTATGCTATATTAAAGCCATGCTTTGATCATCAACCGCAAGACTTTTCTTTTCAATAGAAGCCTTGATTATTTGCATCTAAGCATGCCACACATGCAATTCACGCCATGCGACTGATGTCTATCGATATATAACCTCTGAGCTTATGCGTCTCAAAGAAGGGTGTTTAGAAGGAGAATAAATTCTTCACCACCAAACAGATATTTATTTAATAGAGACCAATCAACGCTGAATAAAATCCAATGTCAGACACACATCCATTTACAAGTTCGTTCTGGGTTTGAATGAAACCGGAGGCACCTTATTCCTCGTCCCATATGTCCAATACAGGAGAGATGTCCTCGCATATCTGGTCGATCTCCAAGTACATCTGGACAATCACCACTTATTACCTTGTCTTGGGTGTACAACCCGATCAAGACATCAGTAATCATCCAAACAATGTGAAGACCTCCGGTCTTCAACCACCGTATTCATCGTCGGCTTATCATCGAATCAGTTATTCAAAATGGGATAAATCCAGTCTTTCCGAATGACTCGCGTATCTTATAAACAAGTGCTATAAAAACATAACATACGCCTCATTCCAATCTAGAATATTCATTTACTCAAATGTTCTTTTCACAATTTAAACCAAATTAAGTTTTTCCAAACTAGTCGGGATTAGCGAACCTTACCGAAGTAATCACTTGTTTTATTTCCCAATCCCAACCTATTCATCTCATGGAGCAAAATTGGTAATACTCCATATCTAACACCACAGAGTTATCAGTAAAATTAGTTACCATTTCACGTTTAAATCTAATTAAAAATTTAACTATCACTTGGAGTAAAACTGGTGGTACTCCATTCTCGATCATTTCTTGAATTTGATAATTTTATTTATCAGATTCACATTTCAATCTAATTAAAGATTCGTTAAAATTCCACTTAGTTTTAATCTTTAAAATCATTATGTAATGATTTTCAAAATTAGCGAATAAATCATTTCTTTAACTGGGTTAAAGAACTAATGTCTTTTAAAACACAGTTCACGATAAACCCAAAATCACATTCCAATATTTATGGAATCTTCACGGAAAACAGATCATTATATATAATCGATATATACTTCCATATCCAACCGATAATATAAATGGAATAACGACAAAGCCTTTTAAATTCCATATATAGTAACAGTCTTCCTCCACAAAAGTTCACCTCGATTATTACCAAATCGAATTCCATTCCATTCTAATTTATTTTATTAAACTGGAAAACTTTTCTTTGGAAAATCCTCCTAAATCTTAATTAAAAGATTTATAAATTCCAAATCATATTTCACAGTTAATCGGGTTAAAGTACGAATGTCGTTAAAAACACAGCTCACGATAAACCCAATTCACATTCCATTTTATTCCAATTACCAAATGTAACTGGAAACTCTAATAATCTTAATTAAAAGATTTATTCATTTCAAACGAGGTTTAAGAATAGTGTTAATGAAGACACCACTCACGACAAACCCAAAATCCAATTCTTTTATTCAATTCCAATTAAATATTAATTAATTGAAAAACTTCACTAAATCTTAATTAAAAGATTTATTCTTTTCTCAACTAGGTTTAAGAACAGTGTTACTGAAGACACCATTCACGAAAACCCAAAATCCAATTTAATATTAAATATAAGGCTCTGAATAGAAATTATATCAGCTGATATTCAATATTAAATTCTGAAATCAACAAATGTTGTATTGGGAATAACGATGTATGTATCTTCCAAATTCCTCCACAATATCTGTATAATCACGGAATCCAATATCGAAATATTCTGAAGATAATTCCGCTTCAAATAGATTACAATTCATATATTGGAAATTCTGGTTATTTTTAAACCATTTCAAATCTAATTTATTTATTTAAAAATATTGAACTATAATTCTAGTTCATAACTAGTACATTTTGATAAAAATATATTTTTATCTTTACTCACATGGAATTTTTCATCCAAATTTCTTCCAAATCATTTATTATGATTTTACACAAATTATTAATATTTATAATAATTTTATTAAGTCCTGTACAGTCGATTTCCATAAACGGTCATCGAATTGCACTAATAGCGACCTTTTCCAAATTTGATTTGGACATAATTCCTAATCCAACCGCTAGATTTCAAATTTCTTATACTCGTTGGAAAGCTCTTTTTGATATGAACCCAACGGTTCCAGTTTTAGGAGGATCTGACGGTCCGATCTCCCGTAATGTCAATTCGAAGTCAATGGTCGATATTCACGAACAGTCGCAACGCAGCGCATTCTATTCAAGCCATTTATATGTATAATATAAATATTATATATATTTTGTTCAAAAAATATTTTATAAATTCGTTTTCAAATCGATTCCAACTTCCTTTTCAATTTTAAAGCAAAATTGAATATTCTACGTCATTGAAATATAAATGATGATATTTTCAAAATATCTGATTTTGAAATAATTTCCTTTTAGATATTTATTATAGAAATGAATGAAATCGATATAAATATCGTTCGTATCTAAATAGCACATCACTAATCAACACGGCTTCACACATTTCTATAATTTCGTGCCCATCCAAAATCGGACATCAAATTCACCTTTTAATCCATTACTGAATATAATTTTAAAATATTTATTATTTTAAAATATTCGTTATTTCAAAACATTCTTTATTTCAAAATATTCTATATTTCAAAATACTCTATATTTTCCAAATTGGAATGAAACCCAATCAATTACCATATATTATTATTTATGTGGATTTCATACAGCATAGGTATACAACAACCATAATAAACAATCAATCATCATCCAGAGTGCGTTACACAACTGCATAAGCATTAAATATAAATAATTAACGCTTACAACAGTCTGTCAGCCAATCGATTGGCATACAACTAAACAGTTGGGATTAGTGTACGTCAAGTATCATCCTAATACCCGTGTGGGGTTTCAATCAACAAACACTGATTTTATTTGTGCAGTTGGGCAATGTGTAAAATTTATCGTCCCAATCAGTATCAGATAATTGGGTGTACATAAACAAATCGTTCGATTTGTTTATGAATATTTATTTCAGCACATAACTATTTTATTTAGTTCATATATACGATAAAAATAATATTTTTATTTTTCAAATATTTTATTCAACACATGTATATTTTATACAGTTCATATATACAATAAAAATGATATTTTTATTGTTCAAATATTTTTAATCCCACACAATCAATTTCACAATTAAATCACACAAATCATCCATGGTTTGTACAATAAATAGTGTCAGGTGCTGCTAAGCACCGTCTGCACCCTAGTATATATTTGACTGTAAAGTAATTAGAGAGAGAAGGATTTCTCACCTTTGGTTTCCACTCCTCCATTCTTTATTTTTGAATTGTTTGGATTTGTTTCCAGTCAGTCCCATCGCAATCTGTTTCACACGATTTTTAATATAAAAATCACATTTTTATTTTTACGCTACATAGACAAAAATCGCATCTTTATTGGTATTCTATTTACATAAAAATCACATTTTTATTCTATTCTAATATATATAAAAATTCGATCTTTATACTATGCTATTATATATATATAATTAGATTTTATTCCAATGTTATCTATAATTAAAAATCAAATTTTATAACGTTATCTATATTATAAAAATCATATTTTTATTTAAAGCCATTCTGTGTAATAAAAATCAGATTTTTATTTAAAACCATTTCATAATAAAAATCGCATTTTTATTAAAGCTATTTCGTTTTTAAAAATCTCATTTGATAAACTGTCATATAAAATAAAAATCATATTTTCAATTCACTACCTATATAAAAATCATATTTTTAACGTATATAAAAATCATATTTTGATTTCACTACATATATAAAAATCATATTTTTATTCTAATGTTATTCATACACAAATCACGTTTTTTTAATTACATAAATAAATGGAAATAAAAATAAAAACTAACATTTTTCTTACGAATATTTTTAATCACATTTTTATGACGCTATTTTATTATATATTTTATAAAAACAATGCTATATATTTTATAAAATTAATTTTAAAACAATGTTATTTATTTTATAAAATCAATTTTAAAACAATGTTATTTATTTTATAAAATCAATTGTAAGACAATGTTATATATTTTATAAAATCAATTTTAAATCAATGTTATTTCTTTTGTAAAATCAATTTTGAAACAATGTTATATATATATATATTAAAAGAACCGCTTTATTACATATTTAATTAAACTAATTACCTAAAATAAAATATACTCACGGTTAATCTTCTTCCTATTTGCCTGTAACCGTTCGCGCCATTCACCAACTTCTAGGGATTCAAATTGGCGTTGCTACACTCGACGTGGAGATGATCGGATGTTGTCACGAGACGCGCGCCACTTCCTTATGTCAACGCCTGGACCCTGGTGGAGCTTGCGGCCTGCCTCCCTCAGAAATCGTGCCCAACAGCTGCCCCTTGGAGCTCAAATTTTGAGCTACATACCACATGATACTCGATCCCCTCGGTATTGGATTTGAAGAATGAAAAGAGCACTACGATTTACACTCAATACGTTTTGAATTTAATTGAAGGGACTAAAAGATAAATGGACGCAAAAATATGAGAAATTCTGGCCGTTGAAATGTTTTGGGCGGTAGAAATTTTTGGGTTGACTGCGTAATAAATGAAGGAGAGAGTTTGACTGATTTTCTAGGTTATATATATATATATATATATATTATTTAATTCGCTTTAAAACTCTGAATCATCTCAAACTCCAAATCAGACCCAACGACTATCACCTCTAGCTAATTACCCCCATTCCAGACACAATGGGATATGTTTCGTAACTCAATTCGGCTGTTAAGATTAGTTTTCATCAAAATTAAAATATAAATCAATATATATTTAATATGAATGCACATTTTAATTTATCGGGGCCACATACTGACTTCAAAAATTCCAAAAAATTATATCTAGCTTTATTTAAACGATACGGTCCTAACAAAACTAATTTCACTGAATTTGGAGGCCTTTGAAAAATGGCCATTTTCTGGTCGATCCAATTTGACAGAAATTATCAAAACACGTTTTCTTTTACCACACTCACATATTAATTCCATAAATCATAAATTTTGGAATCTTGCAATAATTTGATATTCTGAATCCAACAAAAATGGTTTTGTCGAAAATGGAGGTCGTTTGCAAAATGGCTATTTTTAAGGGCTTTGTTAATTTAAAATATATATAAATTCCATAGCGGCTATTTTAAATTTTAAATTGGCCATAACTTTTTATTCTCGTTGTGAACTAGATTTTTCGCATTCGTTAGAATGATATAACTAAACAGATTTAAATATTTTTGGTTTTATTGAAATCCGATTTATTTTGAATCCTATACATTCAATTGAAGTTCAAAATCAAATTTTCAATTTGCCTCGCCATTTTAGGCTCTCTTTATAACTAAAATTAATTTATACATTTTAATTTCAATTTAAATAAATTTCTAATCATTATTATTTAAAATAAATCATTTTAAATATTTAAAATATAAAAAAATAGCCAAAATAATTTTTTTTAATTGGTTCTGATTTCCGGGTTGTTACATCTGCTATCCAAATACTTTCTTTTCGCGATTTCTGGCGAAATGGACCAATTTCGGAAGAAAGGCCACTACGCGAAAGTTTTCCAAACGCATTTAAGCTAGAAAAAAGATGACGTGAAGATTGGAGCTCGTTTGCAAATTCTGGAACTAGAACAAAAATTCAGAACATCAAAAAGCAACGACGGAGTCGATCCCAAAGTTAGAACTCCTTCTCACTCTAATTATTTTACAGTTAAATACATACTAGGATGCAGACGGGGCTTAGAAGCCCCCAATGCTATTTATTGTACAAACCATGGTTGTCTATTTGGATTGTACTATGGAAAATTGAGTGTATTGTGATTATTGATTGTATGGTGGTTTGGTTGATTGGATTGAATGTTATGTATGGCGCGAGCCAGTATTAGGAGAGGTGTAATGCTAGACCTTACTCCGGTTTTAATATCGCGCCATTATACTACCGAAATTTTCTGAAATAAATATTTATTCATTAAAAATCTCATTTTTAATGTATGTACTAATTGTTTAAAATATTCAGGTGTCGAATAAAATGTTTGAATAATAAAAATATCATTTTTTGAACGTATGAACTATTAAAAATATTCATGTGTTGAAATAAATATTTTATCATTAAAAATGTAATTTTTAATGTATGTATGAACGACATAAAATTCTCTTGAAAAGAAAATTAATATTCATTTATAAATCAAACGATTTGTTTATGTACCCCCATTTAACTGACATTGATTGGGACGATAAATTTTGCACATCGCTCAACTGCACAAATAATATTCAGTATTTGTTGGTTGAAACCCCACACGAGTATTGAGATGATATTTGATGTACACTAATCCCAATTGTTTAGTTGTATGCCAATCGATTAGTTGACAGACTGTTGTAAGCGTTAATTATTTATATTTAATGCTTATGCAGTTGTGTAATGCACTCTGGATGATGGTTGATTGTTTTACCATTCTTGTTAACATTATATGGTAATTGGTTAGGTCTGATTCCAATTCAGAAAGAATGAATATTTTAGAATAATGAATATTTTAAAATAATATTAAAAAAAGGATTAAAATGTGAGTTTGATTGTCCGATTATGGATGGACACAAAAATATTGAAATATTTGAAGCCGTGTTAATTAGTTATGCGTCATTTTAACGCGAACGATATTTATATTGATTTTATTCATTTTAATAATGAATACTGAAAAGGAAATTATTTCAAAATTGGATATTTTGAAAATATTATCATTTAAATAATATAATGATAAGGAATGTTCAATTTTGATTTAAAATTGAAATGAAAGTGGGAATCGTTTCAAAATCAAATTTATAAACTATTTATAAAATACGTTTTAAATGGAAATCGACGAAATATATGTGTATATATATATATATATATATATATATATATATATATATATATAATGGCCTGAATAGAACGCCCCGCGCCGCGACCGTTCGCAGATTTCGACCATTGATTTTGAATTGATATTACAGAAGATCCGACCGTCGGATTCTCCTAAAACCGGAACTGTTGGGTTCGTATCAAAAAGAGCTTTCAAAGAAATACAAGAGATTTGAAATCTAACAATTGGATTTGGAATTATGTCCAAATCAAATTTGGAAAAGGTTGATGTAAGTGCAGTTTGATGACAATTTATGGAAATCGACTGAAAGGGCCTTAGTAAAATTATAAAAATATTAATAATTTTTTTTTAAAATCATAATAAATGATTTGAAAAGAATTTGGATGGAAAATTGCATGTTTGTAAAGATAAAAATATATTTTTATCAAAATGAACAAGCTATTAACTAGATTTATAAAGGGTTTTAATATCACCTGAAATTTCCAATACATGAATCAGACTAGATTTAAATAGAAATAATCTTCGGAATATTTCGATATTGGATTCCGTGACTATACGGATATTGTGGAGGAATCTGGAAGATAAATATATATATCATTATTCCCCATACGATATGTGTTGGTTTTAGAAATTGATATTAAATGTAAGCCGATATAATTTCTGTTTAGAGCCTTATATTTAATATTAAATTGGATTTTGGGTTTGTCGTGAATGGTGTCTTAAATAACACTGTTCTTAAACCCCATTGTGAAAAGAATAAATCTTTTAATTAAGATTGTTAGAGTTTCCAATTATATTTAGTAATTGGAATAAAATGGAATGTGAATTGGTTTATAGTGAACTGTGTTTTTAACGACATTCATTCTTTAACCCGATTAATAGTGAAATGTGATTTGGAATATATAAATCTTTTAATCAAGATTAATGAAATTTTCCAAAGTAAAGTTTTCCAATTTAATAAAATAAATTGGAATGCAATGGAATTCGATTTGGTAATAATCGAAGTGAGCTTCGGTGGAGGAAGACTGTTAATATATATGGAATTTAGAAGGCTTTGTTGTTATTCCATTTATATTATTAGTCGGATACGGAAATTGATATTGATTATATATTGATCTGTTTTTCCGTGAAGATTCCATAATTAATGGAGTGTGATTTTTGGTTTATCGTGCACTGTGTTTTAAATGACATTGGTTCTTTAACCCAGTTAAAGACCGGATTACATGTCTAACATTGTATTTCGAACTATATTGTTGATCTCTGCTAAATATATATCTGTTTGGTGGTAGAGAATTTATTCTCTTGCTTAACACCCTTCTCTGAGACGTACGAGCTTAGAGGTTATATATTGGCAGAAATCAATGGTACGTGTAGATTGTCGATGCGTCATGTTTTAATTCCCAAAGTTAAACAATCATCAGTAATGATTTTTGGGAAGATTAAAACTAAGAGGAGTTTTAATGAATCTTTAATTAGATTGAAATGTGAATGTGATAATTTAAATTAACAAATTTGGGAAATGATCGAGAATGGAGTACCTCCAGTTTTACTCCAGGCGATAGTTAAATCTTTAATTAGATTTGAACATGAAATGGTAATTAAATTTACTGATAACACCATGGTGTTAGATATGGAGTATTACTAGTTTTCTCCATGGAATGAATAGGTTGGGATTGGGAAATAAAATAAATGATTACTTCGATAAGGTTCGCTAATCTCGACTAGTTGATAAACCTAAATTTGGTTTAGAATTGATATCCAAAGGAAGATTAAAGTATAAATTTAAAAGAATTTATATTTCATAAAATTAATGGGAAACTTTCCCAAAGGATATGAATATTTGAATAAAAAATTATAAGAATTGGAATGAGGCGTATGTTGTGTTTTTATAGCACTTGATTATAAGATACGTGAGTTATTTGGAAAGGCCGAGTTTATACCCATTTCGAATAATTGACTCGACGATAAGTCGAGGATGAAGATGGTGGTTTAAGACCGTAGATCTTCACATCATTTGGATGACTACTGATGTCTTAATTGGGCTGTACACCCAAGATAAGGTAATAAGTGGTGATCGTCCAGACGTACTTGGGGATCAACCGGATATGCGAGGACCTCTTTCCTATATTGGACATATAGGATGAGAAATAAGGTGCCTCCGGTTTCATTCAGACCCAGAACGAACTAGTAAATGGAAGTGTGTCTGAATTGGATTTTATTCTATGTTGATTGATCTCTTTTAAATATATATCTATTTGGTGGTGGAAAATTTATTCCCTTGCTTAACACCCTTCTCTGAGACGTACGATCTTAGAGGTCATATATTAATAGACATCAATTGCATGGCGTGAATTGTCATTGTTGCATGCTGAGATGCAAGTGATCAAGGCTTTTGTTGAAAAGCAAAGTCCTGTGGTTGATGATCAAAGAACGTCTTTAAATAGCATAGCTTTGTATATAACATTAATTCGCAAGCCTCACACCTCGGTATGAGTCAAAAACTGGATAAGGGACCCAAGGAGTGCATGACGTTTCCTTCCAGCTATGGGTGGTGTCATGGTATGGAGCCCAGACATTTATTATATTTTTACCTATGTGGGTGATGGATAGCAAGGTGCCTCGGATATATTGGTTACTACGGAGCCGATGGATAGGTCCTATAGGACCGAGAAGCGTGTGTTCAAGAATAACTAATCCACTAACGTAAGTGTGGACCGGCCTTGGAGGATCCAAGGGTTCACTGCGGGGAACCCTAAGGCATATGCTAGAGTGTCTCGAAGCCGGCGAGGAGTACATCGCTTCCCTAGATTCATGACGGAAATCCAATTTCCAATATGTGACAATTCGGTTTTAGTTGTAAAACCTAGTATGGAGACATAGTAGCATGGGATACTATACCGTCTATGATTGATACATTTATATTTAAAGTGATTTTGACATTATATACTTATAGTAATATCAAAATGATTTGTTTTAAACATACCAAGCATGTTTGGCTATTATATGGTAAAACTCTATCCTTCGGCTTGCATTGCACTGTGTGATGGGACCTGAGTCTTATAATAGCTTCATTTTTCCAAAAAGCATTGCACTGTTTGTTTTATGCACTGGTATTCTTGGGAGAAAACCCGTACCGTATTATACGGCATGGTCCCTTGATTTACTAAATTTTAAAGTGAAGTTTTAAATAACTATTTTAGTTCTCATACCAGTCCCATGACTGACCTGGAGTTTATTGTTTTAACCTAAACTCTGGGTGCCTTTATTTTCCACAGGCAGCTAGTAGTTTTGGTTTTGCAGATACTATTTTTCCAGGATCCTGGATTTATAGCTGGAGCTATATTCGGAAAGCTTTGTATCCGTATATCTCTTTCAGTTGTGTTATGTATTATTTTTCTGCTGCTATGTAATTTTAAATCTCTGATATTTTTCTGATGTATATTATTTATTCATACTCTATTATATTCTTGTACTCTGATGTAAATTGCTGAAATAAGCAATGAAATGTTCTTCTGTTTGTGTTATGATTTGTCGTGTTCTCAACTCAATCCGGGCTTTCCCTTACGGGCGAGTTTAGGTCGTTTCAGACATGGTATCAGAGCTCTAGTTTACAGAGCTAGGGAACAAGACATATTAGAACCAAACGAAAGAATTCTTCACAGATTGGATTAGTAATATCTAATAAGAATGAGTCATAAGATATAGGATCAATACTATCCTAGAATGAGTTAGAAGAGTATTATTTATTAAAAACAAATTTAGTTTTGAAAAATTTATCTTATTATACGTATTTGAGTATTTTATTTTAAATTGATTTCGACTATCGAGTATATGAAGATTTTGCATATACGCCTAGCTAGCATGTGTACGAAGTCTCAAATATACTGGATGGATATGGAATCACACTCTACTTGCCCGGGCATAATTCTGATGATGATGCATCATCATCGGTATCTATGTTCGAGTTTCGATAGTGTGATATCTATATATTTCCAATTGACTTTTGTGAGAACCAAAATTTAGATAGGGTTGTTGTTGTGATTTGGCCTTAAAAATGTGATTTTTTAATATATATTAAAGTTATGCCTTTGAAAATTTAATTAGCTAATTGATTGCCGGTTGTGATGTTTGATTATTTGTTAACTAATAAAACCAACAAGAAAATGAAGGTAAAAATTAGCCATTTTGAATCGAATTATTGAACTGAATTGAAAATTGATTAAAATTGCATACCTGTACATATATATGTGTGAACATGTCATAGCAGGGAAGCTAAGAAGAGGAATAAAATTGTATGCCCGGCAAATAGGTGCATATTTACTGTATTTCTTGGGTTTTGATGATTTTATGAGCCGATTGGCTTTTTCGTTTTCTTTTGGATTGATGAGAGCCCTGTGAGGCTAGTTGCGGTTTTAAATATCAATCCGTACAAAGGAGGTTATGGCGAAATTTTTCAAAAATTTAGGGTGTTAGCCAATTTTTTGAGAAATTAGAAAATTCTTAGAAACTGAAAAGTTGAAGAATGAAAGCCAGAATGAAAGTTGAGTTGGTTGGTTAAACAATTTTCAGCTCCGTTCCTTTTTGAGGACGAAAAGATTTTAAGTAGGGGAGATTGTAACAACCCGGATTTTCAGAACCAAATTAAAATTTTTATTTTAGCTATTTTAATGTATTTTGAATATTAAAAATGATTTATTTTAAATAATAATGACTGAAAATTTATTTAAATCAGAATTAGAATGTATAAATTTATTTTAATTATAAAACGAACTGGAAATGGAGCGGTATTTGAAAATTCGATTTTAAATTTCAAATGAATGTACATGATTCAAAATAAATCGGATTTCAGTAAAACCAAAAATATTAGAATCTGTTTAACTAGATCTTTCTATTGAATGTGAAAAACCGATATTATAGACTGAAAGTTATGTACAGTTTAAAATTTAAAATAGTTGCTATGGAATTTATATATATTTTATATAATATATAACCCTTAAAAATAGTCATTTTGCAAACGACCTCCGTTTTCGACGAATCCACTTTTGTTGGATCTGTAACGTCAAAATAATTTTTTCATAGTTTTTGGAATTGATATGTGAGCGTAGTGAATTTAAACGTGTTTGGCACTACCGGTTTGAATTATATCGAATGGAAAAATGGCCATTTTTCAAACGGCATCCAAATTCGCCGAAATTAGTTTTGTTAGGACCGTATCGTCAAAAGATTGCTAGATTTATTTTTTGGGAATTTTTGGAGTCAGGATGTGGCCCCGGTAAATTAAAATGTACATTCAAATTCAATATGTATTGATTTGTATTTTAATTTAAATGAAAACTGATGGAAACAGTCGAATTGGCTTATAGGACATATCATATTGTGTCCGGAATCAGGGTGATTAGCTAGGGACGATAGTCGGTGGATTCGATTTGAAGTTCGAATGGAAAAGTTATATATATATTTTCTAACCATAGATTTTCATTAAAAAAAACCAAAAACCCCATGCCCCCAACCCGCTTCCCCTTTTACCGAGCCACCACCGCCCCCTTGGCCAGTGCCATACCCCCAGTGACGCCGCGATAGAACTATGGCCCCCTTTCTCCTGCTATGCCTCCTTCCTCTTCTCCTCCTCCCTCACTTCCTTTTTCTTCTCCAAACCCTTCCTCCACCTAAAAACATCCGCCGCCACCACTGTAGGCCCTCCACAGCCCAGTGCCGACACCCCACCACCACCAGCAACCACCTGCACCGCCCCCTGACCACCACCTCTGGCCATGTCCCCGATTCAACCAAAAATCCGATTTTTATAATTTTTCAGTTTTACAAATAACACGCTGACACTCTTCAGCCCATATCTCCCAAACCGAGCACTTCTGGCCAAAACTCCACAATACAAAAATCGAAGAGCACGATTTTCTCTTCGATTTGAGTATATGGAAGTCAGATTTTGGATTGCGGAATTGTTCAGAAAACGCTCCAAAGTCTGCTTTTCAAATACTGTTTTTTCGCAATTTCTGGCGAAATGGACCAATTTCGGAAGAAATGCCACTAGGCAAAAGTTGTCCGAAATGGCGCTTTAAGCTATAAAAAAGGACGACGTGAAGATTGGAGCTCGTTCACAAATTCTGGGACCAGAACAGCAAATCAGAACGTTAGAAAGCAACGGTGGAGTGGATCCCAAAGTGAGAACTCCTTCTCACTCTAATTATTTTACAGTTAAATATATACTAGGATGCACACGGGGCTTAGAAGCCCCCGACACTATTTATTATACAAACCATGGTTGTTTATTTGGATTGTACTATGGAAAATTGACTGTATTGTGATTATTGATTATGGTGGTTTGGTTGATTGGATTGAATGTTGTGTATGGTGCGAGCCAGTATCAGGTTAGGGGTAATGGTAGGCATTACTTCAGTTTTAATATCGCGCTGTTATAATACCGAAATTTTCTGAAATAAATATTTACTCATTAAAAATCTCATTTTTAATGTATATATGAATCGTATAAAATATTCATGTGTTGGATAAAATGTTTGAACAATAAAAATATCATTTTTATTGAAGGTATAAACTACTAAAAATATTCATGTGTTGAAATAAATATTTTATCGTTAAAAGAATCATTCTTAACGTTTATATGAACAACATAAAATTCTGCTAAAATGAAAATAAATATTCTTTTACAAATCAAACGATTTGTTTATGTACACCCATTTAACTAACATTGATTGGGACGGTAAATTTTGCACATCGCTTAACTACACAAATAATATTTAGTATTTGTTGGTTGAAACCCCACACGGGTATTGGGATGATATTTGATGTAGACTAATCCCAATTGTTTAGTTGTATGTCAATCAATTGGTTGACAGACTGTTGTAAGTGTTAATTATTTATATTTAATGCTTATGTAGTTGTGTAATGCACTCTGGATGATGGTTGATTGTTTATCATTGTTGTTGTGTATAGGTGTTGTATGAAATTCATATAAATAACAATATATGGTAATTAGTTGGATCTGATTCCAATTCATAAAAAATGAATATTTTAAAATAACGAATATTTTAGC
This sequence comes from Allium sativum, assembly GCA_030737875.1. NCBI lineage: Eukaryota > Viridiplantae > Streptophyta > Magnoliopsida > Asparagales > Amaryllidaceae > Allium > Allium sativum. The sequence goes on from CM060923.1 coordinate 666,394,035, forward strand.
ATAACGAATATTTTAGAATAATGAATATTTTAAAATAATATTCAGAAAAGGATTAAAATGAGAGTTTGATTGTCCGATTTTGGATGGACACAAAAATATTGAAATGTGTGAAGCCGTGTTGATTAGTTATGCGCCGTTTTAACGTGAACGATATTTATATCTGTAACACCCCGAATTTTTAACGACATTAAAGAGGATAAATTAAAGAATAATTAATTTAATATTCAGAACTAAGTGAAATGGGTTACGCCATTGCGTTCATCTCGGAATTCTGCTTGAGATAGATTCCAAGTTTGCGTAAAATGGATAACGTATGAAGAAGTTATGAACGGTTAAAGTTTTATGATGAAAGCAGAATGCACTGGCGCACTTGACAAGTGTGCCAATGTATTTTTGCACTAGCGCACCTGCCAAGTGCGACCAAAATAGTTTTTGGGTGTTCGGGCCTTTTTCGAGTGAGTGACGACCCGTGACCTGACCCAATTTCATTAGGGCTGAGGTGGCATCCAAATTCTGTAACCCAACAGCTATAAATATATCCCATATCCTTTGTTTTCTTCAAAGAAAAGCAATGGTGGCCGGACTCTGCTAGATTCTGGACTGAATTAGGATCTCTCATCTTCTTCTAAAGCATATCAAATTCTGAGATTCAAACATAGACTCAGCACCATTTCTATCATTTTAGCAATCCAATTATAGTGAGTTCTAGTTGCTTTTAGGTTTAGATAAATAATAGTGAAACTATGAAAGATTGTGATGTGGATAAGATTGTAAACTTTAAACCTATGTTATTGGTAGATCTCATGCAATATTATGATAGATCTAATTTTTGGATCCAATTCAATTGTTCTACTATGTTATCATTTTGGATCTTGGGTTGTAACTTTCATGATATGCTATGATGCGGATGTATGTAGATCTATTCTATGTGATCTAAAATTATTATGTTAGACCTATCCTATGTGATCTAAAATTGTCACCTTATGATTCATGTTAGATCTATCCTATGTGATCTAAAATTATTATGTTAGATTTATCCTATGTGATCTAAAATTGTCACCTTATGATTCATATTAGATCTATCCTATGTGATCTAAAATTATTATGTTAGATCTTTCCTATGTGATCTAAAATTTTCACCTTATGATTCATGTAGATTTATTCTATGTGATCTAAAATTATTACGTTAGATCTATCCTATGTGATCTAAAATTGTCACCTTATGATTCATGTTAGACACCTTATGATTCATATTAGATCTATCCTATGTGATCTAAATTTTTCACTTTATGATTCATATTAGATCTATTTTATGTGATCTTAATTGTCACCTTATGTTATCATGTTAGATTTAAATCGATTGGACATCTAAAATGGATAATTTAGATATTGTGACATCATAGTTCATCAGTATTATGTCCACCTAGTTATGATGAAAATTTCATGTCCATGCTAGTACGTTTGTTCACCTTTTGTCATACAAGTTTATGTTTATGCCAAGATGGTCATTTTAGTATATTTCCGTTATTTTCCCTATTATCGTTTATGACTAGGCTATTGTCTAGCCTAGGCATGTTGCCAATTTTGTGAGGGCGCTAGTTAAACAATGGGGGAAAGGGATAAAAAATGGCATAATTTGTATATGAACATTTATGGACATGTAATTAAATTATTGGGCAAAATAGGTATTGACACCTAAAAAAGGAAAGGATTAATTAGTAAACTAATTAAAAGTGGCATAATTTGAATATGAACATTTATGGACATGTAATTCAAATTATTGGGCAAAATAGGTATTGGAATCTATAAAAGGAAGGGTTAATTAATTGATTAATTAATTAAAAATGGAATGTCTAGTAATTACAATTAGGAATTTAAATTGTACTTATTGACACAAGTTTAGGTTGCATTAGTGGTGGAAGTCTGCCCGGACACGACCGACATATCCAACATCCACTAATGGTAAACCTAATGTGAGAGGTCTAAGTACGTAAATACGAATCGGGCTATGACACGAGGTTAGGCCCAACTGTGGATTAAGTCTGCCCGGACTCGACCGGCATATCCAGCATCCACATGTTGCAGGCCTAATGTGGGAGGTCTGGCCCATTATGAAACCATAAATGGACATGGTAAAGAATTGAACTACTTAACCTAAAGTTAATCCATAGGGATTGTATGAACTTAAATTTAAGTTAGGGGTTAAGTAAACATGGTTGAGGGGTGGGTTAAGTAAATCTGAAGAGGGGATGGGTAATAGGCCCATAAACTTAACTCGTTAAGATTATGTAATTGAAGACACCTATAGGTAAGCATAACCGGTTGGAAGATTAAGGGTTATGTATTAAAGACACCTGTAGGTAAGCATAACCGGTAGAAGTAAATAAGGCTATGTAATTAAAGACACCTAGTGGTATACATAGTCAGTGAAAACCTGGTGGGGGATATAAGATAAAGGGGAGAGCCTGTATCATATTGTGTGGGACCCATTTGTGTCAGTAACCTGGAGTAGGTATCAAACAAAGTATTCCGTACTAGGCGGAGAAGGGGCATGCTTACTGACTGATTGTAAGAGATCCAAACGTGGAGGACGGTGTGGGCGGCGCAAACCGACCAGGCCATGTGCGTGCATAAGCCGGGCAGAGGGGGGTAAGATGGCCGTGACACCTGTAGATATGGTTATGCACATTGTCACGACGACGGGTTGCCACTTTAGGAAGTGATACCTCCTACTATAGGGCCAGCACAAGGTATCTACGAGGGTCAGGGAGCCGATCGATCAGGGTAGTAGTTAAGATACATTTGGACATATACCTAAATCTAACAACTTATAGTTGGAAGGGTCATCTCTTTCTGGATGTACTAGTAAAAGTGCAGAGAAATCATTAGTGAGGCATGTACACTTTATCTTGCTTACCTTGTCACACCTGCCATTTATGTAGTGATCTTCCTTATCCACTTTATATGCCTAACATGTTACTTTTATTTATCTACTGGCTAAAAGTAACTAGACTCTCTAAACTTATTGTCTGACCCTTTTTGTTTCTCCTTCTTTCTTTCGTTTCCCTCCAGGTTCACAAGGAGGAAACACCCAGGCTTAGTCAGGATTCATATATCATCTTCCTAGGAGCTATTGCTGAAGTATGACTCAAGTTCTTCTCTCTACTATGTCTTAACTCTTTCATTTGGGGAATTATTCTTTTTATTTACTTATGTACTCTGATGATGCAAGATAGAAGTTATTTTGTTTTAATGGTTTTTCTGACTTATGAAATTATGGACCACGGTATTTTTATTGAAATAAAAATTTAAATTTCCGCTATTGTCTTTTTTATATCTATTTTGTAATTATTTTGTGTCTGATTACCTATAACGCTTCACGGAACTTAATGCATTCCCTTGGTGAGTGACAATAACGGACGTGGGGTGTCACACTTGGTATCAGAGCTGAAGGTTACCAGATTAGATAAAAGTTTTTGAAAATTATTTTCAAAATGGTTTTAAAAGAAAGCATTTTCAAAATGGAGAGTATGTTTTGAGAAACATTCCCCAAAAAGCCATATGTAGTATCCTTCGGTCCTTTATCTAAAATTCTTCCTTTTCCTTTTTTCAGCATGTCTGGGGAACAAAACATCCCTTATATCGCAGAGGGCGTCACTATGCCCGGATGGTTCCATAGGTATTTGAAGGCCACGGCGCTGGTCGAAGGCCAAAGAGACGTTCCTCCCCTAGCTGCACCTGTCATTCCTCCTCCTCCCCCTCCAAGAGCAGATAACTTCGCCACAATCTGCAAAGACTTCCGTGCTATGGGAGGGAAGCCATTCCATGAGAACAAGACATTCATGGAAGCTCGTAATTGGCTTAAGGATGCTGAGGACTTATTTGTAATCTTTGATGTGGAGGACCGAAGAAAGATTCAGTTAGCTGCTTGGCTATTGAAGGACGAAGCTTCCTTTTGGTGGGATGTCACCCAAGTTGAACGCCTGGTAGAAACTTGGGAATATTTTAGATAGAGGTTCGAAATGAAATTTCTTTCCCAAGCTGGAAGCAGCATGCAGATGGAGAGATTCTTAGCACTCAAACAAGGAAACTTGACGGTGAAAGAATATGTGAAAAAATTCAACCATCTAGTAAGGTTCTTGTAGAGTTGGTGGATACGCCACAAAAAGGCTTTGTGGTTCGCTAAAGGGATGAATGGGCCTCTGCATGGTATATCTATGTTCCATATTCCAATGGGGCCACCTTTGAAAAACTTGTCGATATGGCCCAAATGCATGAGGAGGACAAGGGAGAAAAGAAGGAAACGAAAACTGAGGGGACATCGCAGAATAAGAGGGTGTGGCCCAAGAAGGGGCAGCAACAACAACAGCAACAACAAACAACAACAACAAAAGAAAGGAGGGAAAAATGATAAAGGCAAGGATAAGAGAAAATGTCACCATTGTGGGAAGTAAGGTCATCTGGTTAAAGACTGTAAGCGAAGAAAGAATTCTTGCTTCCACTATGGAGAGGCCGGACACTTTGCTAAAGAGTGCCTGAAGAAACGGGGATCACGGGACAAGGTCAAAGGGCAGGAAATTTTGGAGGGTAGGTGCATGCTCTCGCGACCAGTGCTCCTGATAGAGGTAGAAAAATTTCTGTGGGAGGTTTAGTTTCTCTTTCAAACCATTTTGTTAGAACACTTTTTTATTCTGGTGCCTCACATTCATTTATATCAAGTTATGTAGTTGAATATCTACACTTAATTACTTGTATGGTAGTAGATCCCGTAGTTGTTTCAGACCCCATTGGTGGTTCGTCTCATTTATCGATGATTTGTCGGGTTTTGAAAATATGCATGTTAGGCGTCGAATTTGAATGCGACACGTATGTGCTCGGGTTTATGGGCTATGGGTCGATTCTAGGAATGGATTGGCTTACCACTTATGGTGCTATTCTAGATTGTGAGAAGAGGGTTGTTAGGCTTCTGACTTGTCATGGGATAACCCTCGAGATTTCGTGTGACCCACAAGGGTCGGCTATGCTTAGTTTCCTAGAGTCTCTTGATGCATTTATCAACGATCTACAATCTGTTCCCGTAGTCCAAGATTTTTCCGATGTTTTTGATGAGGTTCGGGGTTTACTTCCAAGGCGTGAGATTGACTTTCGCATATATCTAGGGGACAATGCAAAGCCAGTTGCATTACCAGTGCGCCACATGGCTCCAAAGGAAAGGAGGGAGCTAAGTAAGCAAGTAGGGGAGCTACTGGAGAAAGGGTTTATCAGACGAAGCATATCTGAATGGGGTGCTCCAGTGGTATTCACAACTAAAGCGGATGGTTCGCTTCGTTTGTGTGTTGATTATAGGGAGCTGAATAAGCTCACTAAGAAGAACAGGCACCCGCTTCCGAGGATTGATGATTTATTTGATCAGCTTGTTGGTGCCTCGGTATTTTCCCAATTAGACTTGGCCATCAGTTGAGGGTGGATGAAGACAGCATAGATAAGACTGCATTTAGGGATCCGGACAGTTTCTTTGAATGGCTAGTTATGCCTTTTGGTTTGATGAATCACCCGCCTATTTTGTAGATCTGATTAGTAGGGTGTTTCGGGAGTTCCTAAATAAGTTCATCGTAGTTGTTGATGATATTTTGGTCTTCTCCAAAAGCGAAGAAGAGCATGCCCAACATTTGAGAGAAGTTTTGAAAACTCTCCGTGACCATCAGCTTAAAGCAAAGTTCTCCAAATGCCATTTTTTGAAAAAAGAGGTGAGATTCTTAGGGCATGTGGTCTCCAAAGAAGGGACACCTGTAGATTCCGTGAAGGTTGTTGCAGTGCAAGATTGGTAGGTTCCTAAAAATGCAACCGAGGTGAGAAGCTTTCTTTGGTTGGCAGGTTACTATAGGAAGTTCATTAAGGACTTCGCAAAGATATCATCCCCACTCCCCAGGCTGACCAAGAAGAATTTGGCATTCTCATGGGATATAGACTGTGACATTGCTTTCCAACGACTGAAGAGGTCTCTAACAATAGCCCTAGTCTTGACCTTACCTGACAGAAATAAAATGTTTACCATTTACACTGATGCATGCGGTACAGGGCTTGGTGCGGTCCTAATGCAAGAAGGGAAAGTAGTGTGTTATGGGGGTAGACAGCTGAGAGTTCATGAAAAGAACTACCCCGCCCATGATCTTGAGCTAGCTGCCATAGTGTTTGCATTGAGGACATGGCATCATTATTTACTTGGAGAGAAGTTCGAGTTATACACCGATCATAAATCTCTCAAGTATATGTTCTCGCAAAAGGATCTCAATTTAAGGCAACAACGGTGGAAGGAATTTCTAGCTTCTTATGATTCTGAGATTTCTTATACCCATGGAAAGGGTAATGTGGTGGCAGACGCACTAAGTAGGCAGAGGATGGCCCTGAGTCCTCTGTTCCTGGAAAGAAAGAACTTGGAGTTCATATCAGCTTTCGATTTTTGACCATCCATCAAGATTTTGCCTAATTTGTTTGCATCCTTGGAGGTATGAATGACTCTTAAGGACCAGATAGGAGCTTCACAACAAGGTGACCCATAGATTCTAGACATTATGGATAAGCTCAGAAGAGAGGAGACTTCTAGTCACCTCAGCAGATATGCCATAAATGAAAAGGTGTGGTTGCTACGAGATGGAAGGCTTTGTATTCCTCAAACTGGAAGCTTGATAAAGGCAGTCCTAGAAGAAGCCCACCATTCTAAGTTGACTATTCATTCAGGTGATCATAAGATGTACAAGGACATAAAGAGGGTTTTCTTTTGGGTTGGGATAAAGAAAGATGTGGCCGAATTTGTTTCTCAATGTTTAGTTTGTCAGCAAGTCAAAGCTGAGCAAAAGAAGCCTGGTGGTTTACTTCATCCGTTGGAGGTTCCTCGGTAGAAATGGGAGAGCATCTCTATGGATTTCATAGATGGTTTGCCTAGATCGAAGAAAGGCAACACCAGTATCTGGGTTGTGGTAGATAGACTCACTAAGAGCGCTCACTTTATTCCAGTTAAGAGCAAGAGGACGACATCATGGTTGGCAGCAATTTATGTCCGAGAGATAATTCGTCTTCATGGAGTTCCTTCCAGCATCGTGAGCGATCGTGACCCCATCTTCACCAGCGAATTTTGGAAGAGCTTGCAAGAAGCATTGGGTACATAGTTGCGTTTGAGCACCGCTTATCATCCTCAGACTGACGAGCAAGTGGAGAGGGTGAACAGAATCTTAGAAGATCTTTTAAGGCTATGTATCCTAGATTTCGGAGGGACTTGGGAAGAGCATCTTCCTTTAGTAGAGTTTGCTTATAACAACAGCTATTAGGCCAGCAACGACATGGCACCATTCGAAGCATTGTATGGATGACCCTGTAGATCACCAACTTGTTGGTGGGAATCTACAGAAAGATTATGACTTGGACTAGGTATGGTTAGAGAAACGTCCAAAAAGATTGACCTTATTCGATGGCAGATGAAGACAACTCAAGATAGGAAGAAATCCTATGTAAACAAGAGAAGGACTGACCTCGAATTAGAAATAGGAGACTTGGGTTTTATCAAAGTATCACCTCTGAAAAATGTGGTTCGCTTCGGATCGGTAGGGAAGTTGGCACCTACGTTTGTGGGACCATTTCCCATAACCAAGAGGATTGGCCAAACGTCCTATAGAGTAAAACTTCCTGAAAATCTATCTGGTGTTCATGATGTTTTCCATGTTTCTCATCTGCGGAAGTGCTTGCATGACACCGCGGAAGTTGTCGAGCCAAGTATATTGGAAGAGATAGAAGTAGAACGGGAGGCAACAGTTAGGCAAGTTCCTTCCCGTATTCTGGTATCAGAAGTTAAGAAGCTACACAATAAAGAGATCAAGTTGCTAAAGGTTCAATGGGGAGATAACTCAGAGGATGCGACTTGGGAGACCGAAGACAAGATTCGTGCTTCGTACCCTTTTCTCTTCGAGGGTATGTTCTTAACTCCTTTTTCCAAAAGTTTTATCAGTACTTGTTTCTATCATTTGAGTACATCCTATCCATAGTATTTTTGACCTTTAAATAGGAATCCTATGTATGTAAACATGTGTTTGAGACATGTTATGTTTGATGGATGCAAGTGTTTGCTAGTGGTTGCTCGTGGATGCATATACACACACATTATGCACTAAGATCGGCTCAATCACTCTCATACTGCATATGTATGTGTGTGCATTTTCTTTTCTTTTATGCATGGAAATGGATGAACTAGCATATGGATGTTGCATTTGGACGAACGAGTATGAACACATGTAGAGCTTATATGTTATAATAGGCTTATTTGCATACATATTGGATTCATGGCACTAACATACATTGCATTAAGGAGGTCAACTGAATCAGTAGACCGCCTGATTTTCGCATTAGTGTTGGGACATATACACATACTTTAGCATATTTTCATGAAGGCATTAGAAATCCTTAAGGACAATGAATGCCAGTGATTGATGGTTGAGTAGATAGATGATGGATGGTAGGATATGCATTCTTCTCAACTTAGAGATTTCGGGGACGGAATTCTTTGAGTAGGGGAGAATGTAACACCACGAATTTTTAACAACATTAAAGAGGATAAATTAAAGAATAATTAATTTAATATTCAGAACTAAGTGAAACGGGTTACGCCATTGCATTTGTCTCGGAATTCTGCTTGAGATAGAGTCCGAGTTTGGGTAAAATGGATAACGTATGAAGAAGTTAAGGATGGTTAAAGTTTTACGATGAAAGCAGAATGCACTGGAGCACTTGACAAGTGCGCCAATGTATTTTTGCACTAGCGCACCTGCCAAGTGCGGCCAGAACAGTTTCTGGGTGTTCGGGCCTTTTTCGAGTGAGTGTCGACCCGTGACGTGACCCAATTTCATTAGGGCTGAGGTGGCATCTGAATTCTGTAACCCAGAAGCTATAAATATATCCCATATCCTTTGTTTTCTTCAAAGAAAAGCAATGGTGGCCGGACTCTGCTGGATTCTAGACTGAATTAGGATCTCTCATCTTCTTCTAAAGCATATCAAATTCTGAGATTCAAACATAGACTTGACACCTTTTCTATCATTTTAGCAATCCAATCACAGTGAGCTCTAGTAGCTTTTAGGTTTAGATAAATAATAGTGAAACTATGAAATACTGTGATGTGGATACGAATGTAAACTTTAAACCTATGTTATTGGTAGATCTCATGCTATATTATGATAGATCTATTATTTGGATCCAATTCAATTGTTCTACTATGCTATCATTATGGATCTTGGGTTGTAACTTATTTGATATGCTATGATGCGGATGTATGTAGATCTATTCTATGTGATCTAAAATTATTATGTTAGATCTATCCTATGTGATATAAAATTGTCACCTTATGATTCATGTAGATCTATTCTATGTGATCTAAAATTATTATGTTATATCTATCCTATGTGATCTAAAATTGTCACCTTATGATTCATGTAGATCTATTCTATGTGATCTAGAATTATTATGTTATATCTATCCTATGTGATCTAAAATTGTCACCTTATGATTCATGTTAGATCTATCTTATGTGATCTAAAATTATCACCTTATGATTCATGTTAGGTCTATCCTATGTGATCTAAATTTGTCACTTTACGATTCATGTTAGATCTATTTTATGTGATCTAAATTGTCACCCTATGTTATCATGTTAGATTAAAATCAACTGGACATCTAAACTAGCTAATTTAGATATTGTGACATCATAGTCATCAGTTTAATGTCCACCTTGTTATGATGAAAATTTCATGTCCATGCTAGTATGTATGTTCACCTTTTATCATACAAGTTTATGTTTATGCCAAGATGGTCATTTTAGTATATTCCCGTTATTTTCCCTATTATTGTTTATGGCTAGGCAATTGTCTAGCCTAGGCATGTTGCAAATTTTGTGAGTGCGCTAGTTAAAGAACGAGGGAAAGGGATAAAAATGGCATAATTTGAATATGAACATTTATGGACATGTAATTCAAATTATTGGGCAAAATAGGTATTGACAACTATAAAAGGAAAGGATTAATTAACTAGTAAACTAATTAAAGATAGCATAATTTGAATATGAACATTTATGGACATGTAATTCAAATTATTGGGCAAAATAGGTATTGGCACCTATAAAATGAAGGTTAATTAATTAAAAATGGAATGTCTAGTAATTACAATTAGGAGTTGTAATTGTACTTATGACACGAGGTTAGGTTGCATTAGTGGTGGAAGTCTGCCCGGACCAGACCGGCATATCCAGCTGCCACAATAATGGTAAACCTAATGCGTGAGGTCTAAATACGTAAATACGAATCGGGCTATGACACAAGGTTAGGCCCAACTGTGGAATAAGTTTGCCCGAACCAGACCGGCATATCCAGCATTCACATGTTGTAGGCCTAATTTGGGAGGTCTGGCCCATTATGAAACCATAAATGGACATGGTAAAGAATTGAACTACTTAACCCAAAGTTAATCCATAGGGATTGTATGAACTTAAATTTAAGTTTGGGGTTAAGTAAACATGGTTGAGGGGTGGGTTAAGTAAATCTGAAGAGGGGATGGGTAACAGTCCCATAAACTTAACCCGTTAAGATTATGTAATTAAAGACACCTATAGGTAAGCATAACCGGTTGGAAGATTAGGGGTTATGTATTAAAGACACCTACAGGTGAGCATAACTGGTAGAAGTAAATAAGGCTATGTAATTAAAGACACCTAGTGGTATACATAGTCAGTGAAAACCTAGTGTGGGATAAAAGACAAAGGGGAGACCTTGTATCATATTGTGTAGGAACCATTTCAGTCAGTAACCCGGAGTAGGTATCAAACAAAGTATTCCGTACTAGGCGGAGAAGGGGCACTCTTACTGACTGATTGTAAGAGATCCAATCGTGGAGGACAGTGTGGGCGGCGCAAACCAACCGGGCCATGTGCGTGCATGAGCCGGGTAGAGGAGGATAAGACGACCATGACACCTGTAGATATTGTTGTGCATATTGTTACGATGACGGGTTGCCACTTTAGGAAGTGATACCTCCTACTGTGGGGCCAGCACAAGGTATCTACGAGGGTTAGGGAGCCGATCGATCAGGGTAGTAGTTAGGATACATTTGGACATACACCTAAATCTACCACCTTAAAGTTGGAAGGGTCATCTCTTTCTGGATATACTAGTAACAGTGGAGAGAAATCATTAGTGAACCATGTACACTTTATCCTGCTTACCTTGTCACACCTGCCATTTATGTAGTGATCTCCCTTATCCACTTTATATACCTGTCATGTTACTTTTATTTATCTACTGGCTAAAAGTAACTAGACTCGCCAGACTTATTGTCTGACCCTTTTTGTTTCTCCTTCTTTCTTCCGTTCCCCCCTCCCCTAGGTTCATAGGGAGGAAACACCCAGGCTTAGTCAGGATTCAGATATCATCTTGCTAGGAGTTATTGCTGAAGTATGGCTCAAGTTCTTGTCTCTACTATGGCTTAACTCTTTCATTTGGGGAATTATTCTTTTTGTTTACTTATGTACTCTGATGATGCAAGACAGAAGTTATTTTTTTGTAATGGTTTTTGTGACTTATGAAATTATGGACCGCGGTATTTTTATTGAAATAAAAATTTAAATTTCCGCTGCTATCTTATTTATATCAGTCTTGTAATTATTCTGTGTCTGATTACCTATAACGCTTCATGGAACTTAATGCATTCCCTTAGTGAGTGACATTAACGGACGTAGGGTGTCACAATATCAATTTTATTCATTTTTATAATGAATATTGAAAAGGAAATTATTTCAAAATTGGATATTTTGAAAATATTATCATTTAAATATTATAATGATAAGGAATATTCAATTTTGATTTAAAATTGAAATGAAAGTGGGAATCGTTTTAAAAAGAATTTATAAACTATTTATAAAATATGTTTTAAATGGAAGTTCGATGAAATATATATAATATCTATATTAAATATATCTAATGGCCTGAATAGAACGTGCAGCGCCACGACCGTTTGCGAATTTCGACCATTGACTTCTAATTGATATTACGAGAGATTCGACCGTCGGATTCTCCTAAAACTGGAACCGTTGGGTTCGTATCGAAAAGAGCTTTCAACAAATATAAGCGATTTGAAATCTAACAGTTGGATTTGGAATTATGTCCAAATCAAATTTGGAAAAGGTCGCTATAAGTGCAGTTCGATCACCATTTATGGAAATCGACTGAAGGGCCTTAGCAAAATTATTAAAAATATTAATAATTTGTTTAAAATCATAATAAATGATTTGGAAAGAATTTGGATGAAAAATTCCACGTTTTTAAAGATAAAAATATATTTTTATCAAAATAAACTAGTTATTAACTAGATTTATAAAGGGTTTTAATATCACCAGAAATTTCCAATATATGAATTGGAATGGATTTGAATAGAAATAATCTCCGGAATATTTTGATATTGGATTCCATGACTATACGGGAGGAATTTGGAAGATAGATATATATATCGTTATTCCCTATACGATATGTAATGGTTTCAGAATTTGATATCGAATGTAAGCCGATATAATTTCTGTTTAGAGCCTTATATTTAATATTAAATTGGATTTTGGGTTTGTCGTGATTGGTGTCTTAAATAACACTGTTCTTAAACCTCGTGTGAAAAGAATAAATCTTTTAATTAAGATTATTAGAGTTTCCAATTATATTTAGTAATTGGAATAAAATGTGAATTGGGCTTATTATGAACTGTGTTTTTAACGACATTCATTCTTTAACCCCATTAATAGTGAAATGTGATTTGGAATTTATAAATCTTTTTACTAAGATTTAATGAAAATTTTCCAAAGTAAAGTTTTCCAATTTAATATAATAAATTGGAATTGAATGGAATTCGATTTGTTAATAATCGAAGTGAGCTTCTGTGGAGGAAGACTGTTAATATATATGGAATTTAAAAGGCTTTGTCATTATTCCATTTGTATTATTAGTCGGATACGGAAATTGATATCGATTATATATTGATCTGTTTTTCCGTGAAGATTCCATAATTAATGGATTTTGGTTTTGGGTTTATCGTGAACTGTGTTTTAAATGACATTGGTTCTTTAACCAAGTTAAAGACAAGATTACATGTGTAACGTTGTATTTCAAACCGTATTGTTGATCTCTGCTAAATATATATCTGTTTGGTGGTGGAGAATTTATTCTCTTGCTCAATACCCTTCTCTGAGACATACAAGCTTAGAGGTTATATATTGGCAGAAATCAATGGTAAGTTGTAGATTGTCGATGCAACATGTTTGATTTCCCAAAGTTAAATAATCATTAATAATGATTTTTAGGAAGATTAAAACTAAGAGGAGTTTTAATGAATCTTTAATTAGATTGAAATGTGAATGTGATAATTTAAATTATCAAATTTGGGAAATGATCGAGAATGGAGTACCACCAGTTACTCCAGGCGATAGTTAAATCTTTAATTAGATTTTAATGTGAAATGTTAATTAAATTTACCAATAACACAATGGTGTTAGATATGGTGTATTACCAGTTTTTCTCCATGGAATGAATAGGTTGGGATTGGGAAATAAAACAAATGATTACTTCGATAAGGTTCGCTAATCTCGACTAGTTGATAAACCTTAATTTGGTTTAGAACTGATATCCAAATGAAGATTAAAGTACAAATTCAAAAGAATTTATATTTGATAAAATTAATGGGAACCTTTCCCAAATTATATGAATATTTGAATAAAAGAATATTCAAAATTGGAAAGAGGCATATGTTGTGTTTTTATAGCACTTGATTATAAGGTACGTGAGTTATTCGAAAAGGTCGGGTTTATACCCATTCCGAATATTTGATTCGACGATAAGTCGACGATGAAGATGGTGGTTTAAGATCAGAGATCTTCACATCGTTTGAATGATTACTGATGTCTTGATTGGCCTGTACACCCAAGACAAGATAATAAGTGGTGATTATCCAGACGTACTTGGTGATCGACCGGATATGCGACGACATCTCTCCTATATTGGACATATGGAATGAGGAATAAGGTGCCTCCGGTTTCGGTCAGACACAGAATGAAATGTTAAATGGAAGTGTGTTTGACATTGAATTTTATTCTATATTGATTGATCTCTATTAAATATATATCTGTTTGGTGGCGAAGAATTTATTCTCTTGCTCAACACCCTTCCCTAAGACGTACGAGCTTATAGGTTATATATTGATAGACATCAGTTGCATGGCATGAATTGTCAGTGTGGCATGCTGAGATATAAGAGATCAAGGCTTCTGTTGAAAAGTAGAATCTTGTGGTTGAAGATCAAAGCATGGCTTTAAATAGCATAGCTTTGTATATAGCATTAATTCGTGAGCCTCACACCTCGGTATGAGTCAAAAAGAGGATAAAGGACCCAAGGAGTGCATGACGTTTCCTTCTAGCTATAAGTGGTGTCATGGTATGGAGCCTAGACATTTATTATATTTTTACCTATGTCGATGATGGATAGTGAGGCGCCTCGGATAAATCGGTTACTACGGAGCCAATGGATAGGTCCTATAGGACCGGGAAACGTGTATTTAGAAATAATTAATCCACTAACATAAGTGTGGACCGACCTTGGAGGATCTAAGGGTTCACAGCGTGGAACCTTGAGGCATTTACTAGAGTGTCTCGAAGCCCATGAGGAGTACATCCTTTGCCTTGACTCATGACGGAAATCCAATTTCCAATACGTGACATTTCGGTTTTAGTTGTAAAACCTAGTATGGCGACATAGTAGCATGGGATATTATGTCGTCTATGATTGATACATTTATATTTGAAGTGATTTTGACACTATATGCTTATAGTAATATCAAAATGATTTGTTTTGAATGCACCAAGCATGTTTGACTATTATAAGGTAAAACTCTATCCTCCGGCTTGCGTTGCATTGTGTGATGGGACCTGAGTCTTATAATAGCTTCATTTTTCCAAAAAGCATTGCGCTATTTGTTTTATGCACTAATATTCTTGGGAGAAAACCCGTTTCGTGTTATACGGCGTGGTCCCTTAATTTACGAAAATTTAAAGTAAAGTTTTAATTAACTGTTTTAGTTCTCACATCAGTCCCATGACTGACCTAGATTTTATTATTTTAACCTAAACTCTGGTTGCCAATATTTTCCACGGGCAGCTAGTAGTTTTGGTTTTCCAGATACTATTTTTCCAGGATCCTGGATTTACAGCTGGAGCTATATTCGGAAAGCTTTGTATTCGTATATCTCTTTCAGTTGTGTTATGTATTATTTTTCTGCTGCTTATGTAATTCTAAATCTTTGATATTTTTCTGATGTATATTATTTATTCATACTCTGTTATATTCTTGCACTATGATGTAAATTATTGAAATAAGCAATGAAATGTTCTTCTGTTTGTATTCTGATTTGTCGTGTTCTCAACTCAATCTGGGCTTTCCCTTATGGGGGAGTTTGGATCGTTTCATGATCTCTGCTAAATATATATCTGTTTGGTGGCGAGAATTTATTCTCTTGCTTAACACCCTTCTCTGAGACGTACCAGCTTAGAGGTTATATATTGGTAGAAATCAGTGGTATGGTGTAGATTGTCGATGTGGCATATTTGTGTTTCCAAAGTTATAATCATTAAATAATGATTGTTGGAAAATTTAAACTAAGTGGAGTTTTAATGAATCTTTAATTAGATTGGAATGTGAATATGATAATTTAAATTATCAAATTTGTGAAATGATCGAGAATGGCGTATCACAAGTTTTACTCCAGGCGATGGTTAAATCTTTGATTAGATTTCAATGGGAAATGGTAATTAATTTTACCTGCAACACCATGGTATTAGATATGGAGTGTTACCAGTTTTTCTCCATGGGATGAATAGGTTGGAATTGGGAAATTAAACAAATGATTACTTCGGCAAGGTGCGCTAATCCCGACTAGTTTGGAAAACCTTAATTTGGTTTAAATTGTGAAAAGAATATTTGAATAAAATAATATTCTGGATATGAATGAGGCATATGTTGTGTTTTTATAGCACTTGATTATAAGATACGTGAATTATTCGGAAAGGCCGGGTTTATACCCATTATGAATAATTGATTTGGCAATAAGTCGACGATGAAGACGGTGGTTGAAGATCAGAGTTCTTCACATTGATTGGATGATTACTGATGTCTTGACTGGGCTACACACCCAGGACAAGGTAATAAGTGGTGATCGTCCAAACGTACCTGGAGATCGACGTGATATGCAAGGACCTCTCTCCTGTATTGGACAAAGGGGACGAGCAATATGGTGCCTCCGGTTTTGTTCGGGCCCACAAAGAACTTGTAAATGGAAATGTGTCTGACATTGAATTTCATTCTGTGTGATTGATTTCTGTTAAATATATATCTGTTTGGCGGAGGAGAATTTATTCTCTTGCTTAACGCCTTCTCTGAGACGTATGAGTTTAGAGGTTTTATATTGATGGATACCAGTCGCATGTCATGAATTGTCAGTATGGCATGCAGAGATGCAGTGATCAAGGCTCCTGTTGAAAAGCGGAGTCTTGTGGTTGATGATCAAAGAATGACTTTAAATAGCATAGCTTTGTGCATATCGTTAATTCGCGAGCCTTACACCCGATATGAGTCAAAAATGGGATCGGACTGCAAGGAGTGCACGACGTTTCTTTCTAGCTATGGGTAGTGTCATGGTACGGAGCCCAGACATTTATATTTTTTTACATATGTGGATGATGCATTACGAGGCGCCTCAGATATATCGGTCACTACAGGACTGAAGGATAGGTCCGATAGGACCAGGAAACGTGTGTTTAGGAATAATTAATCCTCAAACGTAAGGGAGGATCGGCCCTGAAGCATCCAAGGGTTCACTACAGGGATCCTGAGGCATTTGCTAGAGTTCTCGAATCGGTGAGGAGCCATCCCTGGCGTCGACTCATAGATGGAATCCAGTTTCCAATACGTGACATTTTGGTTTTAGTGGTAGAACTAGTGTGGTGACATGATATATGGTACCCATTCCATCTATGATTGGTACATTTATATTTGAAGTTGATTTTGACACTATACACTTATAGTAATATCAAAATGATTTATTTTAAAAGTACCAAACATGTTTGACTATTATAAGGGAAAAACTCTATCCTCCGGCTTGCGTTGCATTGCGTGATGGGACCTGAGTCTTATAATGGCTTCATTTTTTCCTAAAACCATTGCGCTGTTTGTTTTATGCACTAGTATTCTTGGGAGAAAACCTGTTTCGTGTTATATGGCGTAGACCCTTGATTTACCAAATTTTAATGTAAAATTTTAAATAATTGTTTTGAGTTCTCACACCAGTCCCATGACTGACCTGGACTTTATTATTTTACCCTAAACTCTAGGTGCCCCTATTTTCCACACAAGCAGCTAGTAGTTTTTGTTTTGCAGATTCCTATTTTATAGGATCCTAGATTTACAGCTGAATCTATATTCAGAAAGCTTTTGTGTCCGTATATTTCTTTCGGCTATGTTATGTGTTATTTTTCCACTACTATGTAATGTAATTTAAATCACTGATATTTTCTGGTGCATATTATTTATTCATACTCTGTTATATTCTTGAACTCTGACATAAATTATTGTAACAACAATGAAGTGTTTTATTGTTTGTGCTCTGATTTGTTGTGTTCTCAACTTAATCCGGGCTTTCCCTTACGACGAGTTTGGGTCGTTTCACATGTATTAAAAAACAAATTAATAAATTAAACAATATAGCAATGATATAGTATTACCCATTACGCTGTTGAGAACATTCTCCAACTGTAAGTACATATGATTTTTTTGTATTCTCCTTAGTTTGTTCCTTTTGAAGTTTATTGTTTATGTCATTGACTAATTTTTACTGTATATAATAATAAGAATATTTATTAATTTATTTAACGTAGAAAAACTAAACATTCAAAATGTCTTACGATTTTTAACGCGCTTTTTTTGTGCCTGCTGGTAAATGTTTCCATTTCTACATTTGTTTGACAAAGAATCATACAGTGTCTGGTCTGAAAATTCTTGTTCAAATGTTAAAAGTACCCAGTGTGACTCTTCATGGACTGGAAATAAGAGTGCATCACATCGTGAATCTTGTAGTGCTACTGTCAAAGCTGGAATAAACAAATGAGTTTTAACATTTTCTATGTCAATTGTTGCATTTTTCTATATAAACAAAGTAATATTTTAACTATAAAAATTAGATTTATTAATGAATCATTACATATATATCTATAATAATGATCTTACTGTCATTGTGGTATTAAAGTAAACTACGTTTGAATTGACATCCCACACTTTTGCTAATTTATACCAGAACCAATAAATTATCTGTACATGCATTATATTAGAGTATTTGCAATAATAAACATATACAATGAAGCAATTTTATATTGTTTTGATTTGCTAGTAATTGGTAATTATATTTGACAGAAATTAAAGTTTATTGACACAAAGATAGTAAAACACTTTGCAATTATCATAATATATATGCAGTTTTTCTTTGTGAGTTTTAGTTTTTAAAATGATAAATATATTTATATTTTTATAATGACAAAAATATTAAAAACATATGATCAATTGAAATTATTTGTTTCACCATATGGTAAATTTTATTACTCAAAATCATATGAAAACATTTCATATGATATAAAATTATTATGTACAATATCTGTATGAAAACATTATGTAAAAGAAAGATATATGTTTTTATCTTTTTATATTGTTAAAAGTATTAGAATTATGTGATTAGCAGATCATCTATGTTTCAGTAATCAGAATAAATATCATATGTGTACAAATCCATTAGTGTCATAAGTCAAATTATATTATATACTTACCTGGCCAAAAACAAATTCATCGAAAATCAGTTCTTCAGTCATGTCCTTATGTATGACAATATTGTTTTCGTCGTTTGAATTGTAAATATCTACACTGTAAAGTAAACAAAGTTGTAATTTAAGTAATTTGTTTTTATTATTTATAAAGTATATAATTTAAACAGTATATAAGCTTACTTAACATCACCAACTTTGTTGAAGTAATCTGCTATGAACTCCTTTTCGTCATCTGGCAATTCCTTAAAAAAATCAGAATTTACTATTTTCCTTTTCTTTTTTCTCATTTTTATACTTTTCGGTGTGTTGAGAGTATCCACATCTATAGTTTCTTGGCTTTCACACTTTCGCTTTTTGTTTTCTTTTTCTTCAAATTCCTCAGGGTCATTATGTTCTACTTCTTCTTCTTCTTCTTCTTTATCTTCCTTTTCTTGACCATCCATATTTTCACATTCTTTTTCTTGAATTTCTTCGTTTCCATTATGTTCTATTTCTTCTTCAATATCTTCCATTTCTTCACCATTTATTTTCTCACATATTTTTTCTTCAATTTTGTCGGTTTCATTATGTTCCAGATCTTTTTTTGTATTTTTGTTTTCTTCATCATTCTTTTTCTCACATTCTTTTCCGGAATTTCAGTTAAATTGTGGTCATTATTTAACAAACTTTCCAATTCCTTTCTCTTCTTTTTTTGGCTCGTAAATGATTTTCTCTGGACTGGAGCTTTTTTTGTAACAGCTCAACTTTTCTTTTTAACTTTGCAATTTCTTTAACTTTGCCTTCAACTTGTGTTAGAAGACAACTTTCTTCGTTATCTTTTCTCCCCTCTTCCAAAGTATTGTTCACTTTCAATAGAAGATTTTTTTCATCTTTCATAATTTTGTTGATTCTCTTTAGGAACTGAAAAAATAAAATTAGGAAAACAATATTGTTACTTTATATTGTTGATAAATTTGTTATGTGCAAATTTATTTGACTTGTAGGTGAAAATACAGAATAATGATTAATATGCATAAGATTAATCAAAGGTATAGATAATAACAACAATATATAATTAAAAAGATAAAAGTTCTTATTTTATACGCATGTGTTAAAAATTAAGTTTTTTAAATTAAAAAAAACAGTAAAATGACATAATCAACAAGGAAGCACACACAAAAAAATTACCGTTTCTGACTTAATGGATTTAATTGATATGTTTTTCGACAATGATAAATCCCATCTTAATATTCTTGGCCTTTCATCTCCACCCCTCTTTAAACTTAATGATTCGTGTCCTTTCACAAAGCCAATACTGTCAAAAAATTAAAAGATGTAAATTTTTGATATTAAATATAAAGTACATACCACAATATCACGGAGCATCCAGGCATATTTCTTAGGTCTTTACCAAACTTTTCAACATTTTGGGACACATGTGTGTGAATAGATTTTGCCCAAGAAATAGAATTTATGTTCTTCAAATTCAACAATTTGGGAATAAATCCCCACTGTAAGTAGAATTCGTTGTTGGGGAAGAAGAATGTTATAATTAGTAACAAAAGAAGCATTTTCACTAAATCTTCACTTCCGTTCCTTTCTTCAATCATTATATTGATTCTCTTACTCAAATATTTCTTGTTTACCCTCTCGTTCCACTCAAAATTTCGATTTAGAAAACTTAAGTACTCCTCATCCATGTTATTCCTACTTGTTAACCGGCCATTTGGTCCGGTTCCCAAAAGTACTCAAAGACATGCTTGACTCAACTCATCGCATGAAGTCAGGGCCAAGGGCGAAACTCGGGGAGCGCAGGAGGAAGGATGAAGAGGGATCACACCAACAAGGACCTCGCCATGTCACCATCATGTCAATGCCCTGGAAGAGCCAACAAGCCTCGACCAATGACCCTCACCAAGCACATCTCGCACCTAGCCGGGAGCGAAATTTCGTACCTGGCAGGTGCGAAATCTTGCACCCTGCAGGTGCGAAAATTCGCACATGACAGCAGGGTGCGAAATTTCATACCTAGCAGGTGCGAAATTTTGGGTACGAAATTTTACACCTTGACCCAGGTGCGAATTTTCCGAGGCCGAAGGCCGGAGGTGCAAATTTTCTGTAGATGGTCCCCATTTCTACCTAACCAATTCCTATAAATACCCCATGGCCACACACTTCAAAAAGGAGAGATTCTGGAGCTTTGAGACCTCTGTAAAGCTTCATAATGGCATCTCCACTTTGAGGAAGAAGAAGGGCAAAATTGCCCATTTGACTATTTCTTGCAAATATGACTATTGTAACTTTAGCCAACAAATGTAATGAGAGGGTCTCAACCTTGTAATCTTTCAAGCGATCAATAAAATTCCAACAACTCTTCAAAGTGGACGTATGCCCTCACTGAGGCCGACCACTATAAATCTCGTGTTATTTACTGCTTATGTTCTATTTTATGTTCTTGTCTATCCGACCATATTTATAATTCCTAGTAATTGGGAATCTTTGGTGTTTACGACATTTTTTGCCGTCAATATTTGGTGCTTTCGATGAGAAAACTCGGATATTGCGTCTTTCTCACACAGTACCATCTCGACTTCACTGAGCTTAATGTACCTTGCTTAACCTGCCATCGATTCCGCTTACGATGGTAAAAACGTCAAATAACGCAATGATCGGTTCTTCAGCCGCAACCAAGGCCGGTACATCTCAGCAACCTCAACCGGCGGACATCCCGGCCACTAATGAAGTGAACCTCCAATTGCGGACCCGAAGCGCCCGCAACCCAAGCGCAAATCCGCACGCTTAATGAAAAATATGAAAACACAGCTGCCGAGCTTAACCAAGCGCTAAGGAATAACATCGAACTTATGCGGCAACTTCAAGAAAATCAGCGTGTCGTCGTTCGACTGCAATTAGCTTGGAACAATACTTGACCCCGACAACCAACATCGGAAAGTTCCTCTTCCGAGTCGAGGGGCACGCACCAAAGAAGGAGGTTTAGTCTCATCAACAACGTCACCGTCCGAACAAACGCCCTTAACAACGACAATGGCAATGGGTATGCCAATAACAATGGCGACCGGACCACGGTTACCTATAGCGAAGGCACCCAATATCGGGACCGTTCTCTCTCAGTCATCAATGAAGGACCTGCTCCTACTAACCAACCTCCTCCTCGACAAGACTCAATGGCAGCTTGTCGAGACAATGAACCTAATTTTTTGGCGGCCCGTGCCTTTCCGGGACCAGATCCGTATGACCCTGCTCCACATCATCACGCACACAAGGATCCCTTTATGGATATCGAGGACATGGAAGAAGACGATCCAGACATCCACCCTAGAAGACGCCCTCGTGCCAGAACTCCGGAACCTCGCCAAAACCCATGGGTCCTGACGACGGACCCCCATCCGACCTACCTTCCCGACATGGTCCGAAGGATCATGACGGAGATGTGAGGGAATGTGCAAGATTCATGGGAAGCGCACATTAGGCGCAACCCTTTCACTTGAAGAGTTAACGAAGTTGAATGGTCGTGACGCATCAGCATGCCGCATATGTCGCTCTACGACAGCACTAGTGACCCTTGTGCTTTCCTAAACTGTTATGAATGGCAAACGGACTCGAGCAGAGGCGACGATCCAGTCAAGTGAAAATGCTTTCCAGTCTTCCTGTCAGGAACCGCTCTATTATGGTTCTCTCGCCTTCCGCTTAATTTCATCAACAACTTCGACAAATTAGCGACACAGTTAGTTAAGCAACTCAGGATGCATATCCCTACTCCAAAGAATGCCTTCACCCTTTCCAACCTATACCAGGGGCCCATAGAGTCGCTCAAAAGCTACCTTTCCAGGTTCAACATCGGCCTCGCCTAGGTCGAGGATCCGGATCCACGCACCATACTCTTTCAACTAGCTGAAGGTGTCCTTTCTACTTCTGAATTTGGGGCTTGGATCGACCGAAAGCAACCAAAGAGCCTCGATTCTTTCTATGAGAAAGCAAGGTGGGTCTTATGCAAAGAAAAAGCAAGACGGAACCGCATCTCCGAGACCAGTCGCCCCAATATCTCTCGAACGAACACCGCTGATAACCGTCCTAGGGGACGAGAAGCGGGATGACCGTCCAATCCAAACATGGTGCAGGACCCCCCAAACAAAGACCAAACACTAGGGGGCAAGGTGGCCAGGGCAACAATCAGGTCCAGACAGACACAGGGGGGCAAACCCTGGCCAGGAAGATACTACAACATGGCTACTACTGGCCCACACTCGACCAGGATGCCACCGATTATGCTCGCAAATGCGACAAGTGCCAACGCTTCTCAAATATCCCGAGATCCCCGCCAATAGAACTGACACAAATGACCAGCCCATGGCCATTCGCCATGTGGGGAATCGACATCATTGGGACTCTTCCCATGGCCAGATGCGGGGCACGATACGCTGTCATCGCTGTCGATTATTTTACCAAATGGGTAGAGGCCGAAGCCCTCGCCACAATCACTACCAAGAAAATGATCAACTTCGTGGTACGTAACACCATCACCCGATACGGGGTCCCCCAAGCCATGATTTCAGAAAATGGCACTCAGTTCGAGAGCGCAGAGTTCAAATCCTTTTTTCAGCAGCCCGAGATTGAAAAAAGGTTCTCGACGGTAGCACACCCCTAGGCTAAAGGACAAGTTGAGGCAGTTAACAAAGTTATCAAGTCCATTATCAAGAAGCTCCTCAAGAAGGCAGAGGGCATGTGGGCAGATGAACTTCCTTTAGCCCTATGGGCCTACCGAACAACCAATAAGACAACGACAGGGCACACTTTCTTCTCCCTCGCCTACGGGTCTGAAGCCGTCAACCCCATCGAGCTCGAGCTTCAATCTCACCGAGTCACCTATTTTGATCCAAAGATGAACCAAGATTTACTTTTGGGATTGCTCGACATGCTCGAAGAAAAAAGCAACGAAGCCGATCTCTGAACCACTGCCTAACGACAACGAGTCGCCTGGTACTTCAACTCTCGAGTCCGTCACAAGGACCTCAACATCGACGACCTTATCCTAAAACGGGTGTTCCCTCCACCAACGGGCCTTGCTCCTCGTTGGGAAGGCCCATACTCTGTAATACGAAGTCTCAGTGATGGAACTTTGAAGCTGATGACCGTGGGCGGAGATGAACTACCAAGGGCTTGGAATAGTGAACATCTCCGCCGCTACTTCACATAACTTAGTACATGGTTGTTTATGCTTTTCAGCAATGTTTTGTAACAATTCAAGGCATTGTAAAGGCTATTCATGCCAAAAGTTACTAGTGGAAATGATGTTCATCTTTCTATCTCTTTATTATGTGTTTACTCCTCGCGTGACATGTTTTATTAATCCTGATGGCTAGCTTTCGTGTAAACTGCTGACCGCTGTGTCGACCTCTAGTATGGGGGCCGACACCACCATCCAGGCTATGAGCCAACCTCACAGTCTAACCTTATTAGCACCGACCGGCACCCCGAGCATGGGAGCCGGCAACGCTACTCGAGTCTCCGACCCGCGGCGCAGTCGAGTATAAGTAACCACTAATCGAACCTAGGCCCAAGGCCAAGGCCGAGGATAAATCGTTCTCCCAAGTCCCATGCGACTTGGGGCCACCCAACAGCCAGACGTGGCGATACAAACTCCCCCTGAACTACGGTGATGGTCGAATCTTGGTGCATCACCAAGACCGACCCTTAAATCGTTACTTCCCCAAAGCTCTCAAGGCTAAGGGGTAGCCCACAACCACGATCAGACCCTACAGGCTGATGATTCGGACTTCTATTCCCAGGCGAACAACGATTCCTATAGGCTCGCCTGAACCTGATGAACGACGAGAGAGCCTACACCGGACGGACTGCTCAAAGCGATGTCAAACGCCTTCGCTACACTTGGGATTAACCCCGCGCAACCCAAATATAGCAGGGCACTTAGCCTAGCTTCATAAACTACGAGTTTCCCGAGCTGAGGGAAACTTACTAGAAGCCTGCGCACTATCACTCCTCCCTGGAATCGTCGATCTAGGGCACAACACTCACAATCGCTTTTTTGTTAAGTGTAACGATAAATAGGCCTATGTAAGTATGGGATGCCCGAAAACATGGGAAGAACATCCGAACATTTAACATAAAATGCGATTTTTACTGATTCATATTTCATTACAACATACACACACATTACAACCAACTACATAGCTAATATCTTTCTTTCTAATGACAGGGTGTACAGGAGAACCACACCATGTCTTGAAAAACTAAAAGCGAGGGCCGAACTCACGTAAACTATCGGCCTACACTACCAAAATGATCGCTAAACTTACACTTAAGCAACTAACGCTAACCATGCTTCTTCCTTTTGTCCTCGTGTTTCCTCTTTGCAAATTCTGCACTTGACGGTTCGTCCTTGGAGCAAGGCCTTTTCTTTTCGGACCCACCTTTTCCACTTTAACTCCTTTGGGAGGTGGTTGACCCATGAGAAGCCGAGAGACGCCTCTTGTCCGCCCAGTCGCCGCTAGAAATCTCAATGACATCGGTAGGGGCGCTAAGCAACAAAGGCCTAGGGGCACCCTCGGCAGCAACAACTATCACTGCGGCACTCGTATCTGGGATAGTTTTCCCTTCCCGTCTAGCTTTCTCCCTGGCTTCCTTAGTAGCTCGTCGCTCAATAAGTTTTTGGGACTTGTACTCTGGATCACCAGCCCTGTTTTTCTTCCGAGTCTCGATGGCCCTCTGTTGAGCCTCCTCATCATCTCGTCTCTTCTGTGCCTCATCAGCTGCCCTCTTCCTCTCTACTTCCTCATCAGTATGTTCCTTGGCAACAGTCACAACAGCCCTCTCCACAGTATCCTACCTGGTCTGTGTTACGACCTCCTGCCTTGTAGCTTCATCCTGCCCCATCTTTTCCTCCACTAGACCTCGGGCAGTCTCACTTTGCCCATCTACCTCCTCTCCTTCGTCAATAAAGCCTTCATAGAGGATGGGAATTATCCTTACCCCGAGAAGGTATCAAGCTGATCTCCGCTCTCTCCGAACTGTATTCGCTCGAGTTCTAGCACAGACTCGATCAATTGGGAAATCGCGGGGGGAGGGTCCAATGCCATAGTTAATCCAGAAGGGACTGCACTATGAAAACACAATCTTTTGGTCCCCAAACTCGGTAATCACGTCATCCTCGGGGATGCATTGTAAAGGGAATTTACCTCCAACCAAGGATGGCGTAGGAAGAGAAGAAAGGGAACCCGACGCTACAGGCAATGTAAATCCAATCTCCCTCGGCTCCAAATTCTCAGGATCATGCTCGGTTGAAACCCGAGTCAGAGCTGTCGGGTCAATCGTTGTGACCGACCCAGGAGCGTATGGCCGATAAGAACTTCCCTCCGCAGGATCCTCCGCTACCAAACACTACCAGACATGAAAGATTTCCCCTTCTTAGCAACAATCCTTTCCAACCTCTCTCTCTACATCCTCGAGCAGCAACTTCCTACCCTCCTCCAACTTCTTGCACTCCTCCTCGGTCAAGAGGTCAATCATAAGTTGTCGCTCGTCCAAGGTCCCAACATCCACTTTGCACAAGAAGGCCTCGTACGTAACCAGCCTATCCCAGGTTCGAGCTAGCTCATGGGATTAGTCATCCATCCAAGAAATCCCACGGAATTTTAGGACCTTAACAAGCATGTCCTTAATATATTACTCCACAGACGACTGCGCTCGGTACTCTGCATCCGCTAGCTCGTCTCTTAATTGCTCCACCTCTCTTAGGAACTCGATTTTCAATCCCTCTACGTTGCCTAACACATCTCGATTGCTGGCTTCTGCGTCCTCCTTCACATTCTCCGCCACCTCAAGCTCCCTCTTTAAGCGGCCGTTCTCCGCTTGTAAAGCTTTATTATCTCCCTAAAGCTGAGAGAATTTGGCATTTTCTCTCTCCAAGTCAATGCAAGCCTGGTCCACCTCAGCCTTTTCCTTCTTCAAAGTCATGCTCTGGGTGGTTAAGTCATCTTTAGTCTCTGTGAACATAGAGCGAGAAACATCGGCCTACTTTTTGAGCGTCTCGTACCCATGTTTCAACTCATCTCAAAGACGACGAGATCCGTAAGTCGGTGTTTAAAGATACAATAGCAAATGACTCCTTATAAACAAGAGGGGGGAGAGAAAGACCTTCCAATTTCTGTGTTCAGGTTAGCAACGGAATTATTCTCAGGATCAATGGTTAGTTGATGGTTCAGGAGGTGCATGTTCTTTTGCCTAATCAGGTCCGATAGGTGGTGAGAGTATTTGGTAAGCTCATTGACCTGGTGATAGGCGGCCTCCACATGCATCCATATCTCTCTAGATGCCCTATTAGGAGCTGGATGAAGATCAGGGAGAGATGGTAGCTCATCAAAGTAAAGTCGAGGGAAATGATGCTTCAAGAATGCTTTCTTCTCCTCTAGGGAAAGCTCTTGAACTTGGGGCTCCATCAAATCTTGCATTTCTATCAAAGTCGTGGCGACCTCGGCTGCGCAAGCGATGGCCCTCTCCCCTTTGAAGTATAAACGGGAGTCTTTGGAGCAGTGATGGGTGGAGTTTTTGATGACGCACGACTCAACCCTCCTAGATTAAGTCGTGAATCTCCTCTAGGCACCCGAATCGAAGGAGGAGGGGGAGGATTCACGAAAGATTGAGGCCTATACGGGTAATGACTACCGCTTCTGCGACCCCGTGGGGGCGGAACATCACCATATAAGCTGGCCCCTCTCCCAAAGGAGCTGATAAAAGCACTCTCGGGGCGATGGCGGTCTCCACGACCTCGTCCTCCACTTCATCTGGCCATGTCACCTGTCAAAGAAACAAAGTGAAATCAGTCAAGCAACACGCACAGGCACTCTTCTATGCGATGTGGTGTGTATAAGTGTATTCTGTAAGTGCTCTCTCAATAGACCAAATTGTTCCCCAATCGAGGGAGTTAGCCCCTCCGTGGTACGAGCTAGATCCTCCATACTAGCTGTGCTCGACCACAGAGACAAGTCCATGGGAACTGTACCTAGACCATCAAACTGATCCACTTTTTCGAGGGAAGTGGTGGCTTCTAGAGAGGTCGTAGGAGAGCGAGGACTAACTAACGCTTCTTCTCCCGTCCCTCCAATCGGGGGTGGGACAGAACCGTCAGAAATCCACTCATCCCGAGCGTTGTCTCCGTGCTGCCAGCTTTGCTACCGTCGACATCTTCTTGGAACTTAAGGGCCTTTTTTGGTCCAAGCCCAGTAGAAGCTATTTTTCTCTTAAAACCAGAAACAGCGGGGCCTTCCGTTGTTTTCCCTTTTAATGCACCACTCGCCACGGCGGGCCTGATTATGGCTCGATCGGCCGGAAGCAACCCAACACACCGAAGGCGGTCCTGGTCTACCACAGTATCCGTCCTTCGAGAGGGTTCAGGACTAGTTCGCAAAGCATCGAGACGTTGCCGTTACTCATCACCAGTGGGAGCCTCGGGATTTCCTGCAACAATCAAGAAACAATGAGACACGGAACCCAACAACATTATAAGAAGAAATAAAGTTTGGAAACACTCACTTCCTTCTATCCACCTCCTTGCAAACCAGGGAGGACAGCGAACGAAGAACCAATCATACTTGATCACAGATGGCTTAGGCCACTTTCAAACAAAGAATCTACTAGCGGGAGATGCTTCCAAGAACCATTGGGAAGACGATCTATCGGCCGATCACCTAAAATGAAAGAGATACCGAATATCCTCTCTGGTAGGCTCCCGATGTAGAAATTCTCGATAAAGAGTGCAAGTACCCAAGAGCAAAGAATAAGCATTCGGGTGCAGCGGTGAAGGTGAGAGGCGGAAGTAGAATAACATTTCCCGAATAAAGTCATTGGCCGGGGGCATGCACCCCGCAAAGCAAGTATGTCGATTCCAAGCCGTGAAACCCTCCGGTGGTGCATGGGCCCTTCCATTCGTTCCAGGGGCATGAGAATCTCCCTCCAGGATGCTAAATCGTAATGCCAACTTTCTAACTGTCGTGGCATCCAAGTGCGACGACACCGAGTCCGTTGGATTGTCTAAAATAACCGCGTCAGGAAACATGTCTAGAGCTACTGGGGTAGGCGGCTCACCACCCCCAATGATGTCCATGTTTTCCATTTTCGCATGTATGGCGGGAGAATGTATTCTCTCAATCTTCTCCCCGTGTTCAGACACTTCAGGCGAGCTACCCGATTGGGAGGGAACCGATTCTTCAGTAGTATCAAGCTCACTGCCGCTTAAGCTATCATTGTCCGTAGAGTCAGATGTGTGAGACGATGGCGGGGAAGCCTCGGGTTCCAGAAGTTTCCCAGTCCTTGATCTTGTTTGCATGGCTCGCTATACTTTAATACACCAGTATTAGTGATCAAAGTGAAATATCCTTTACCCCTCGCGTTGGTGAAAATTAACGAGTGTGTGCGGTGTTATGCAAAAATCAGAATGTACATAGAAACTCTAAAGATCCTAATAGTTTGGTCACAGTCTAGACGTATCCTCTATCCTATGTGAAAGATTCAAGTCCCGATCCGAGCAGTTATCAATATACACCTTGGCAAGTTCATACAATCAAACAGGCAATATATAAGTCCAAGGATAGGCAGTTAGGAAATTGAAGCCCGAAGCGGCAAAAGACTGACACCTAGCCAAGGCAATATAATCAAACCCGTTCCAGGGCTCGAATATTCGAACCACTTAGTTTCAAAAATTCAAACCTAGGTGGCTCGAAAATTCGAACCCCCTAGGGTTGGAAGATGCGAACCACTTAGGTTTGAAAATTCGAGCCTAGGTGGCTCGAAAATTCGAACCCCTTGGGGATCGGAAATCCAAACCATAGTGGCTCGAAAATTCGAACCCCTAAGGTTCGAACTTTCAAGCCCTCATGGTTCAGAATTTCGAAGCCTAGGGTTCGAAATATCGCCCCCAGTGTTCGAGAAATCTTGGGCTTGGGAGATCGAAAATTCGAGCCCAAGGCTCTAAATTTTGAACCCTACAGGGTTCGAAAATTTGAGCCACATCAGGTTCGAATTTTCGAACCTCTCCTGCCGGGCTTGAAGTCTCGAGCCTCCTCTGACCATCGTACTTCGACCCCCATCCTTCCTTCGTGTGACCAAGTACATTACCAAATAATTTGGTTGAAACAAGTCAAGTAATGAAGTCTTCAGAATAGTGGCAGCCAAAGGAGAAAATAGAAGAAGGAAGAAAAATGAGGGGAGAGGGGCCTATTTATAATAAAAAGGAAAAAGTCCCTTCGTATTCCGAACCCAAACTCAAAATTTCGAACCTACGAAGCCGAAATTTTAAACCTCCAGGGTTTGAAATCTTTAACCACCAAGGTTCGAAAATTCGAACCTATACGGTTCAAAATTTCAAACCCCAGTGGTTCGGAATTTCGTGTCTCAAAAAAAAATCCTCTCGACCATCATGCCATGCGCTCGCGCACGCGTATATTCCACAAGTACCAGTCGCCACAAATGCATGACGGTGGCACCATACGAATACTTAGCAATGCAAGCGCGACACCAAACCAACAATGGCTCACTCGTAGTTCCATGGAGAGTGAGTCCGCTAACTAACATGTTTTTTCCTATAACTTGCAGGATAAATCCGCAACCCAACTATCACCTCAAACCAATCCAATGTCAAGACAAGATGTACTTTGGGGGGAAAATATTAACCAGCCTTTTGGTACGGTTTCCAAAAGTACTCAAAGACATGCTCGACTCAACTCATCGCATGAAGTCAAGGCCAAGGGCGAAACTCGGGGAGCGCAGGAGGAAGGCTGAAGAGGGATCACGCCAACGAGGAACTCGCCACGTCACCATCATCTCATCATGTCAACGCCCCAAAAGAGCCAACAAGCCTTGAGCAACGACCCTCACTAAGCACATCTCGCACCTAGCAGTGTGCAAAATTTCGTACCTAGTTGGTGTGAAATTTCGCAACCTGCAGGTGCGAAATCTCGCACCCTGCACATGCGAAATTTCGCACCAGACAGGTGTGAAATTTTGCACCTTGCAGGTGCGAAATTAGGCATCTTGACCCAGTTGCGAATTTTCCAAGGCCGAAGGCTGGAGGCACGAATTTTTTGTAGATGTTCCCCATTTCTACCTACTCCTACCTAACCCCTACCTAACCACTTCCTATAAATACCGCATGGCCTCGCACTTCAAAAAGGAGAGATTCTTGAGCTTTGAGACCTCCATAAAACTTCATTAATGGCATCTCATCTTAAAGGAAGAAGAAGGGGAAAATTGTCCATTTTACTATTTCTTACAAATATGACTATTGTAACTTCATGTATCGTAGTCAACAAATGTAATGAGAGGGTATCAACCTTGTAATCTTTCAAGTGATCAATAAAATTCCAATGACTCTTCAAAGTGGACTGTAACACCCCGTAATTTTAAATATTAAATTAACAAATTTATAAACATTTAATTTTTAGAAGAAGAATTGGGTGATACGGGTTACAACATTGCGTTTGTCTTGGAATTCGGCTTTAGATAGAGTCCGAGTTTGCATAAATCGGGCTCCGTATGAAGAAGTTATGGAGTTCAGAAGATTTCAAGTTTAAACAGAAAATAAATTAAAATAATAATTAAAAGTCAAAACTATTCAAAATTCGAAATTTGGTCTGAGCGGGAAATTTCCCGCTCAGAGGTGTCGCCCCCTCACCCCCTAGGGGGAGTCGACACAGGTGTCGACCCCCCCTGTAAGGAGTTGACCCCTGTTTGATCCAGATCCAGTGACGTATTTTTACAGCCTAGGGCTGATGTTTCATTACCTGATTGGCCTGATGACGAATTTTCTTGGACTGGATGGATCGTAGGTTGATGTAAAGGCTCTTAATAATCCTAGACATCTATATATACATTCATAACCCAACCCTAATTCTATTGCTTCAAAGCTATGACGCTGTTATGCTGTTCATCTTCAATCTAGCCTAGCCACCGCCATCTTCTCCAAACTAGAAATCAAATTAGAGAGCCTCCAATCAACTTTGAAGATTAATCAACATCAAATTAGAGTCTCTGCAACAACAACGATTCAATCATCTTTTCTTAATCCTAGCAATGTAAGTTCATGTTATTTTTAGATTTAAACACCTAATAGTAATCTTGGCATGTAATAAAATGGATCCAAGTCTATGCTTGATGATGAGACAATCTTTTCAAATTTACCCCTATCTTTCTATTGAATCTATGATTTTACATGCCTAAGAAGTTATTATATCGATTCAATCATGCCTATCTTTTTTGAGCATCGAATATATAATCCTTTTTGGTTCATGATGCTATTCTTATGCCTACGATAATGATTGTATCAGCTTATTCAAGAATCTATCTTTATTGGATCTAAATTTCTTGTATTTGGTCTGTTGTTACACGCTTATTTTTAGGCATATCCTTATTTTATGCTCCTTCTCTCTCTTCCCCTATTTCGTTTTTCTTTTATGAACCTGGGTTACCTTCGAACCTAGGCTGAAATCGCGAAATACGAATGATTGGAATACAGGGAATATTTGAGTATAACCTATTTTGGTGAAATTGTTGGGCATAACTTGAAATTGATATTGGGGAATAATCTATTTGGTAATAGTGGAACATAATTTGTAACTTGTGATTTGGGGGCATAATTGTTATTGTTGCGAACTTGGGATAAATTGAAATATCAAATCTAGATTGGACGAAAACTGTAAACTGAAATATTAAATCTAGATTGGGCATAACTATTGGTTGGGACACCAAGCATAATGTATATTGCAATTTTTGGGCATGACTATTATTGCAAATTTGGGAGGATTGGGTGTAAACTATATTTGAGTAATAACTTGTAATTGAAATTGTTGGGCATGACTTGGGAATTGGAACATGACTAGTTTGGTGAATTTGGGATAATTAGCATATAGGATTCTAGACTTGGACATGAATGGTAAATATGTAAATTGGCTAAAGATGAACGTGCCTAACCCGAGGTTAGTTTGAGTTGCGGTGTAAGACTGCCCGGAACTGCCCGACACATCCAGCGACCACAACAATATAGATCTAATGTGAGAGGTTAGCGCATTATGCCCAAAACCTGAGGTTAGAATGAATTTGCGGTAGAAGTCTGCATGGAACCGCCCGGCACATCCAGCAACCGCAAACAACAGTTCTAATGTGAGAGGTTGAGGCATTAATGAATGAATTAATGCTAATGAACGGACATGCCAAGAATGGTAGGGTTATGTTAACACAATAGGGCAACACTTAACCAAAACAACATGATGAATGGGATGGTTAAATTAATGAGAAACACTTAATCTAAATCAACATGTTGAATGAGTAGGGTTAAATTAACCAACATAACATGATGAATGAGTGGGGTTAAGTCAAGGGGAAACACTTAACCAATATAACATGATGAATGAACATGGTTGAGTTAACAGGAAACACTTAACCAATACAAAATAATGAATGGGAAGGGTTAAGTTAATAAGAAACACTTAACCAATATGACATGTTAGGTAGGTGGGTTAAGTTAACATGGACAAGAAAACAACTTAACCAATATTATATGAACAAAGTGTATAGGGTTAACGCAAGCTTAACCAATAATACAGATGGACTTGATAAGGGGAAGGGTTAAGTAAATCCTGGGTAAGTGGTTAACATTAGTATACATAGGCCCACAAACTTAACCGTCAAATAAACATGTGTGAATCAGTGAGAGGGTTAAGTAACATATGAATAGGAAACACTTAACCAGTACAACATGTTAGTTAAGCAAATGGGTGGGGTTAAGTTAAACTGAGAACACTTAACCATTAAAACATGTTGATTAAGAAACCCTAGTAACGGGGATCCATTTAAGCAGTAACCCACATGGATGTATCATGGTACCCTGAGCTAGGCAGGGTAGGGCACGATTACTGGGTTGATTATAAGCGGTCAAAATAGCGGTGGGTGGTGCAGTAGTGTAGTTCCGATGGAGTATGGGCGTGTACGTGCTCTAGAGTGGAAAAGAAGGCACTGGGCATCAGTAGTATACACTGTACATCTTGAATCGTGTCGGGTCGCCATCATGGGAATTGATACACCCTATGATGGGGCCGGCACATGTATCTAAATACAAGCGGGGCCGAATGACACAAGTTATGAATGCATACAAGCGAGGTCAAATGACACAAGTAATACATACATGCGAGTTAGGGAGCCGATCAATAGGGTAGTAAGGATACATTTAACATATCCATGGAAATTAGGCAGATCCTCATAATAGATGTACACCTGAAGGCTACCACAATTGCGGGGATTGGGATCACATTATCATTTTATATAGATTTCTAGTTTGGACACTAGTTAGATGGTGTAGAGATATAAAAACCAGAATAACAGGGTTGTAGCGAAGTAGAGAAAAAGTACAAGCGCATTCAGTTTATCTTGCCTTATCATATCTTATGCTAATCTTATCTTGTTATACCTCTTATCACGGTATTGTCTTGTATTCAGTTCATTCATGTCATGTTGCCTTTACCTGTTTACATACTGAAAGTCACTGGACTTACCAAGCTTTATGTCTGACCCATTTTCTTTCGTCTTCTTTTCTTCCGTTTCTCCCCCAGGTAGTCACGGAAGGAATAACTCAGCTCAATTTGGACCGTTTCTCTTTCCAAGCTTTAAGATTTTTTGATGTATTGCTTGGATCCTCTTATCTTTGGCTATGGTTGTGTTTGCACTCTAATTTCGGGACTTATGCTACTTTGCTATGTTTTATGCTTCTTATATACTTGGAAGTTTTTGAATCAAGATAGAAGTTTTATGTAGTACTTTTAAGTTTGATTGAGTCAATTGTTGTAAAAGCTTGACTGAACTACGTTGCTTATAAAACGACTTTGTTTTCCACTGCTTTATTTGTCTATCTTGTAATTTATCTGCATCTTTTACCTATAACGCTTCACTGAAGTTAATGCATTCCCTTTGTGAGTGACATTAATGGAGGTGCGGTGTTACACTTGGTATCAAAGCTGAAGGTTACCGGATCAGATAAAAGATTTGAAAAATTATTTTCAAAACTGTTTTAAAAGAAGCATTTCCAAAAGAAAAGTTTTGTTTTAAGGGTATATTCCCCAAAGCCATATGCACTAACTTTTGATCCTCTATTTGAATTCTTGTTTCCTTCTTTTCTGAGTCTCCGGGGGTCCTGGCTTTGTGGGAGGTAACCTCATCGCGGCATGGTTCCGTAGGCTTGATGAGACACCGACACCTGTCAAAGGGCGAAGAAGTGCCCAAGTTCCATATATAGCCGCAGTAGTTTCACCTACGGCCAATTTTCTTTCAAGCTTTGTAGGGTTTTCCGTGCGATGGAGGCAGCTTTCGAGAGACTTGTCAACATGTTACACAAGGATGGTAAAGATGAGAATGAGGGAGTTTCGCTAAGGAGCACAACCCAAGGATGAGAAACTCATGAATTTGGACTTGGTTCACAAAGGAGGTAAAAGAAAGAGGTGTAAATGGAAGAATCATAGGACAAGAAGGGAGGAAAGAACAGTAAAACCTAAGACAAGGAAAAGTGTCTTTATTATGGTATAACGGGTCATATAATTAAGGACAAGGGCAAGAATAAAGGACATGATTTTCCAGAGAGCAAGTGCATGATCTCACCGCCAGCATACTGGAGAGAGAGGTAATAAAGTTTGTGTTGAGAAAGTTTAGTTTTTCTTTTTGGTCATCCTGTTAGTGCTCTTTTTGATTTTAGCGCTTCACATTCGGTTATATCTGCTTCCATAGTAGAGTCTCTACACCTTAGTACTTGTACAGTAGAAGATCCCATGATTGTCTCAAATCCAATTGGTGGTTCGACTCATTTATCTTTGGTTTGTAAAGATTTGAGAATAGCTTATTAAGTATTGAGTTTAAGTGTAATGCTTCTGTTTTGGGTTTCATGGGCTATGTTGATACTAGGCATGGATTGGTTAGCTAGTAATTGGGAAAGGAGGGTAGTTAGGCTTTTGACTTACCTCGGGAACACCCTCGAGATTTCGTGCGATCCTAAGGGATCAGTTTGGCTTAGCTACCTAGAATCACTTGATGCATCTATCGACGATTTGCGATCCGTTAAGATTATGCAGATGTTTAGGGGTTTGTCCCCTAAAACACGAGATAGACTTCCGCATATATCTAGTTGACAATGCAAAGCCAGTTGCATTACATGTATGACACATGACTCCATGGGAAAGGAAGGGCTTAGTAAACAAGTAAAAGAGTTACCTGAGAAAGGGTTCATAAGGCGAAGTATTTCTGAATGGGGTGCTCCAGTTGTTTTCGCTACAAAGGCGAATGGTTCACTTTGCTTGTGTATAGATGATATTTTAGTTTTCCTAACAGTGGGGAAGAACATGCTTTGTATCTAAAGGAAATCTCGGATACCCTCCAAGCGCATCTTCTTAAGGGTAGATTCTCCAAATATCATTTTTGGAGAGAAGAAGTAAGGTATCTAAGACATGTGATATCCAAGGAAGGGATAACAATAGATCCCGTAAAAGTAGTTGCGGTGCTAGATTAGAAGGTCCCAAGAAATGCAATGGAAGTAAGAAGTTTTCTTGGATTAGCGGGCGGGTATAGGAAGTTAATTAATGACTTTGTGAAGGTATCAGTCCCACTTACTAGATTGACGAAGAAGAATCTAAATTTTTCTTGGGATTTGATTCGTGATGTTGCTTTCCAACGGTTGAAGAGAACACAGACAACAACCCCAGTCTTGACATTGCCCGAAGGGTACAAGACATTTACAGTTTATACGGATGCAAGCGCGATAGGGCTAGGCGCTGTTTTAATGCTAGAAGAGAGGGTAGTTAGTTATGGAAGAAGACAGCTGAAAGTGCATGAGAAAGACTATCCTACCCATGACTTGGAGTTAGATGTTATAGTGTTTGGTCTTAAGTCATGGCATCATTATCTTTTAAGAAAGAAAGTTTGAACTATATACGGATCCTAAATCCTTAAAATATTTGTTCTCGCTAAAAGATCTGATATTTGAGGCAACAACGATATATGAAATTTCTTGCCTCATACAACCTTAAGATTGCTTATACCCCTAGCAAGGGTAATGTTATGGCAGGCGCCCTAAGTAGAAAGAGACTAACCTTAAAAGGGGTAAAGTTTGAAGTACATAGCAACCTTTAGCTTTAGACCCCCATTCAAGTTTGTACCTGGTTTGTTAGCATCGCTAGATGAGCGGCCTATGCTTTTGGATCGGATTGAAGCGGCGTAACATGAAGACCCTCCGATTTGTGACATGATGGATAAGCTAAGTAGAGGAGAGACCTCTAATCATCTTAGTATATACACTTGGTATCATGGTTAACATCTATTTATCTTGGAAAAATAGTCCGACTACATGGGATACCATCTAGCATAGTAAGTGATCGAGATCCTATCTTTACTAGTGAGTTTTGGAAATGGAGGTCAAGAAGCTTTGAAATCGTGAAGTCAAGCTAGTTAAAATACAATGGAGTGACGCTGAAGAAGGCGCAACTTGGGAGACTGAAGACAAGATACGCACATCCTACCCTTTTCTTTTTGAGGGTACATCCTTGATCTCTTTTTCCATAAATTTATGCATGCTTGTATCTATCTCTTAAGTATATCTCCTCGATCCTATTCTTAATCCTTAGGTAGAAACCAATGAATGTAAACATGTATTTGAAACATGTTATGATTGATGGGTGCAAGTAGTTTCTAGTGGTTGCTCGTGTATGCATATACACACAAATTAGGTACTAGATCGGCTCAGTCACTTTCATATTGCATATGCATATATGTATTTAGATATGGATTGAAACTTGATGTGTTATCATATGGATGTTGCATTTGTATGGATGATTGTGCACTCATGTAGAGGTTATAAGGTACAAATAGGAACAATTGCATACATAGTGGACTCAAGGCACTGACATAATTCGCATTAATTAGGTCAACTAAATTAGTAGACCACTTGATTTTGCATTAGATAAGGACATATACACACACTATGCATATGATCATGAAAGCATTAGAAATCTTTTTAAGGACAATGGATGCCTATGATTGAATGGTTGAATAGATGGATGTTAGACAGTAGGATATACATTCTTCTTGACTTGGAGATTTCGGGGACGAAATCCTTTAAGGAGGGGAGAATGTAACACCCCGTAATTTTAAATATTGAATTAACAAATTTAAGAACATTTAATTTTTAGAAGAAGAATTGGGTGAAACGGATTAAACCATTGCGTTCCTCTCGGAATTTTGCTTGAGATAGAGTCTGAGTTTGCGTAAATCGGGCTCCGTATGAAGAAGTTATGGAGTTTAGAAGATTTCAAGTTTAAATAGAAAAAAAATTATAATAATTAAAGATCAAAACTATTCAAAATTCGAAATTCGGTCAGAGTGGGCTGAGCGGGAAATTTCCCACTCAGAGGTGTTGACCCCTCCAAGGGGAGTCGACATAGGTGTCGACCCCCCTGTAGGGAGTCTACCCCTGTTTGATCCAGATCCAGTGACGTATTTTTATAGCATAGGGCTGATATGTTGTTACCTGATGACGAATTTTCTAGGACTGGATGGCTTGGATGGGTCTTAGGTTGATCTAAAGGCTCTTAATAATCCTAGACACAAATATATACACTCATAACCCAACCCTAATTCTATTGCTCCAAAGCTGTGACGCCGTCATGCTGTTAATCTTCAGTCTAGCCTAGCCACCGCCATCTTCTCCAAACTAGAAATAAAATTAGAGAGCCTCAAATCAACTTTGAAGATTAATCAACATCAAATTAGAGTCTTTGCAACAACAATGATTCAATTATCTTTTCTTAATCCTAGCAATGTGAGTTCATGTTATTTTCAGATTGAAACACCTAATAGTAATCTTGGCATGTAATAAAATGGATCCAAGTCTATGCTTGATGATGAGACAATCTTTTCAGATTTACCCCTATCTTTCTATTGAATCTATGATTTTACATGCCTAAGAAGTTAACGAGTGGGGTTAAGTCAAGTGGAAACACTTAACCAATATAACATGATGAATGAACACGGTTGAGTTAATAGGAAACACTTAACCAATGCAACATAATGAATGGGAAGGGTTAAGTTAATAAGAAACACTTAACCAATATGACATGTTAGGTGGGTGGGTTAAGTTAACATGGACAAGAAGACAACTTAACCAATATTATATGAAAAAAGTGGATAGGGTTAACACAAACTTAACCAATAATAAATATGGACTTGATAAGGGGAAGGGTTAAGTAAATCTTGGGTAAGTGGGTAATATTAGTATATATAGGCCCACAAACATAACCGTCAAATAAACATGTGTGAATCAGTGAGAGGGTTAAGTAACATATGAATAGGCAACACATAGCCAGTACAACATGTTAGTTGAGCAAATGGGTGGGGTTAAGTTAAATTGAGAACACTTAACCATTAAAACATGTTGATTAAGAAACCCTAGTAACGGGGCCCATTTCAGCAGTAACCCACATAGATGTATTATGGTACCCTGAGCTAGGCAGGGTAGGGCACGATTGCTGGACTGATTATAAGCGATCAAAATAGCGGCGGGTGGTGCAGCAGTGTAGTTCCGACGGATATGGGCATGCACGTGCTACGGATTGGAAAAGCAGGCACGGGGCATCAGTAGTATACACTGTGCATCTTGAATCGTGTCGGGTATCCATCATGGGAACTGATACCCCCCATGATGGGGCCAACACAGGTATCTACATATAAGCGGGGCCGAATGACACAAGTAATTAATGCATACAAGCGAGGTCAAATGACACAAGTAATACATACAAGCGAGTTTGGGTGCCGATCAATAGGGTAGTAAGGATACATCTAACATATCCATGGAAATTAGGCAGATCCTCATAATAGATGTACACCTGAAGGCTACCACAATTGCGGGGATTAGGATCACGTTATCATTTTATACAGATTTCTAGTTGGGACACTAGTTAGGTAGTGCAGAGATATAGAAACCAGAATAATAGGGTAGTAGCGAAGCAGAGAGAAAGTAGAAGCGCATTCAGTTTATCTTGCCTTATCATATCTTATGCTAATCTTATCTCGTTATCCCTCTTATCACGGTATTGTCTTATATTCAGTTTATTCATGTCATATTGCCTTTACCTGTTTACATACTGAAAGTCACTAGGCTTTATGTCTGACCCATGTCTGACCCGTTTTCTTTCGTCTTCTTTTCTTTCGTTTCTACCCCCAGGTAGTCAGGGAGGGAATGGCTCAGCTCAGTTTGGACCATTTCTTTTTCCAAGCTTGAAGATTCTTCGATGTATTGCTTGGATCCTCTTATCTTTGGCTATGGTTGTGTTTGCACTCTAATTTGGGGACTTATGCTACTTTGCTATGATTTATGCTTCTTATATACTTGGAAGTTTTTGAATCAAGACAGAAGTTTTATGTAGTACTTTTAAGTATGATTGAGTCAATTATTGTAAAAGCTTGACTGAACTACGTTGCTTATAAAAATACTTTGTTTTCCGCTGCTTTATTTGTCTGTCTTGTAATTTATCTGCATCTTTTACCTATAATGCTTCACTGAAGTTAATGCATTCCCTTTGTGAGTGACATTAATGGAGGTGCGGTGTTACATGGACGTAGGCCCTCACTTAGGCCGAACCACTATAAATCTCTTGTGTTATTTTCTGGTTATGTTCTATTTTATGATCTTGTCTATGCGACCATATTTATAATTCCTAGCAATTGGGAATCTTTGGTGTTTACGTCATTTTTTGTCGTTAACACTACTAATAATTCCAATTGGGAATATATTCTTTTCGGGCAATGGAATTCCAAGTATTAAACTTATATCCTCTTCAGTCAACTTAAGAATAGCATCTCCTATTTTAAATGCTTTCTCTTCCCTATCATATGATGTAATGACTTCATCTGAACTTTTTGCACTTTTTCTAATATCCTTTCTTTTGATTTTACCTTCCAAAAATATATGAAATAATTTCTTGAAAGGTGTTCTATATATATATATATAACATTGCAGTAGAAGAGAATATGTTTTTTCCCTTTATTTTAGTCATCACCTTGAAGAATGCATCTAAATTACACCTATATGTTCCCTTATTTTTTTCCTTACCCCTTTTTTCCACTTCATATTGTTCAGCATCATGTTCAGTCTCGGGGTCAGAGTTGTTGTCTAAATTTTCATACAAGCATCCTTTTGGAGGAGAGTAGACATATTTGTGAAGTAGTGGCTCTGACTGCAGTATTCTTTTCTCTGCTTCAGTGAAGTTGATTATATGAACCTGTTATATCAAATTATTAAATGGAAATAATGTAAATTTAAATACAGAAGAATATTTCTATTTAGCTTTTTGTTAAGCATAAAAGAAAACAATTAAACTAAATTTAGATGACCACATGAATAATATATCTTTTCTAAAAAAAGATAAACAAATTTATCTTTTTACACAATTTATATGTTTATTCACAATATGATATACATATTTTTATCTTTAACATTTATTACACAATCATCTGTTGTCTGTTAATCAAATTATTATACAGGAATATAATGATAATATAGTCTAACTATTGCACTTAATAGTATAAAGTTTTGTTTACTTACAATAGGAGTACGTGGAGGATCGGTGTGTTTATCACAAAATGAATGTGGCTGATTCCTTACATTTGAACATCGATGTCCATTAATGTGAATAAAGATACATCGCTGCGTATCTTTAATTGCTTTGTTTTCATTAGCATTCGTTGATCTTCCTCTATACATATTTCCTGTATTGAAATATCAATTTTATTATTAGACAATTTTTTTAATATAAATATATATATATGCATACTAAAATTAATGATCAACCATAGATAATTAGGTTGACAATACTTGTTATTAGCAATAAAAGTATTCAAAATCACTTTTTGTTTAAGAAGATAAATACAATAATCATTTAAAATTCAATATTTGTATAGAAAGATAAACTTGTTTATCTTTTTAAAACAAATACATTTATAGCTTCAGAAATATTCATAAAGATAGTTTTTATTAAATATATTTTTCCTTAGTAATTTAACAAAACTTTTTTCATAAATTTTATATCTGATTGTATAAAGACAATGATAATTAAAAATACAATATCTGTATAGAAAGATAATCTTGTACATCTTTTTTAAACAAATACATTTATAGCTTCAAAAAATTTCATAAAGATAGTTCTTAGTAATTATTTTTTCCTTGGTAATTTAACAGAACTTCTTTAATAACTTGTATATTTTATTGTTTAAAGTCAATAATAATTTAAATTGTAATATCAAAAAATCAAAAAGAAAATAATTATTTAAAATATAATATTTGAATAGAAACATAAACTTGTTTATCTTTTTAAACCAAATACATGTATAGCTTCAAAAATGTAACAACCCGGAAAATCAGAACCAATTTAAAATTTTTATTTTGGCAATTTTAATGGATTTTGAATATTTAAAATGATTTATTTTAATAATTACAACTAGAAATTTATTTTGAATAGAATTAGAACGTATAAATTTATTTAAATCGAAAATAGAATAAAAATATTTATTTTAATTATATAAGGAGCCTGAAATGACGCGGTAGTTTGGAAATTCGATTTCAAATTTCAAACGAATGTATAGGATTCATAATAAACCGGATTTTAGTAATACCAAAAATACTTGAATCTGTTTGAAAATATCTTTCCAATGAATGTGAAAAATCCAGATTTCATAACGAGAATAAAAAGTTATGTCCAGTTGAAAATTCAGAATAGTCGCTATGGAATTTATATAATATATAGCCCTTAAAAATAGCGATTTTGCAAACGACCTCCATTTTCGACGACATCACTTTTGTTCAATCTAGAATGTCTAATTATTGCTTGATTCAAATTTTCATAATTTTTGGAATCAATATATGAGCGTGGTGAATTTAAACGTGTTTGGTCAATTCAGTTTGAATTTAATCGATTAGAAAAAGACCGTTTTTTAAACGGTCTCCAAATTCGACGAAATTAGTTCTGTTAGGATCGCATCGTCAAAAAATAGCTAGATTTATTTTTCTGGAATTTTTGGAGTCAGTATGTGGCCCCGGTAAATTAAAATGTACATTGAAATCAATATTGAATGTTATATTAATTTATATTTTAATTTTAACGAAAACTGATCGAAATTGTGGAATTGGCTTACGGGACGTGTCCCATTGTGTTCGGAATGGGGGTGATTAGCTAGAGGCGACAGTCGTTGGGTCCAATTCAGAGTTCGAACTAAAAATTAACTTTTTGGAAAATAATGTAATTAAATAATTAATTATATAAAGGGTCAAACCCCCCCTTTCTTCTCCTTCCACGGTCAAAATTAGAAGCGTGAAAAAAAAGAGAACCCAGTCCCATCGTTTTTCGTCGCGTCCCTCCCCATGCGCCATCGGTTGCGCGCCGACCCTCCTCCTCCTCCCCTCCTCCTCTTCCTCTTCTTCTTCCTCCTCTTTCCCTCTTTCAATTAGTAAATCCCTAAGCCTTAAATCACCCAATCCCGCCACCACCAGCACAACCCCTAGCCTACGTCAGGCCCCTGCAGCCGCCTTCAGGCCACCAACTCCGACCATGGGCCCCACACGGCAAAAAAACTCTCTTTCTCTAAAAATCCGAAATTGCAAATAACACCCTGTCACTATTTCGCCAATAACTCCCAAACCGTGCATTTCTAGCCAAAATTCCACCGTGCCAAAATCGAAGAGCACGATTTTTTCTTCGATTTGATGTATGAAAGTCCTATTTTGGATTGCAGAGCTGTCCGGAAATCGCGTCCGAAGTCAACGGATCTGCTGCTGTTTTTCTCGATTTCCGGCGAATTGGTGCAGTTTTGGAAGAAAGTCCACTCGGCAAAAGTTGTCTGAAATGGCGTGTTTAGGCTAGTGACAAGGTTTAGTGAAGATTGGAGGCCGTATGCAAATTCTACAACCAAAGAGACGAATTCAAGTGCGAGAAAGCGACAAAACGGAGCACGACGACAAAATCCTCCAATTAAAGAATGACGGAGTGGATCCCAAATGTGAGAACTTCTCACTCTAATTCATTTTATAGTTAAATATATATATTAGGATGCAAACGGTGCTTAGTAGCACCCGACACCTTTGTTGGAAACCTTGTTTGTTTGGCTGTTTGG
This sequence comes from Allium sativum, assembly GCA_030737875.1. Taxonomy (NCBI): domain Eukaryota; kingdom Viridiplantae; phylum Streptophyta; class Magnoliopsida; order Asparagales; family Amaryllidaceae; genus Allium; species Allium sativum. The sequence continues at coordinate 666,438,160 of CM060923.1, forward strand.
TTGATTGGATTATTTGGTTGAATTTGGTTTGGGAAATGAAATGAATTGATTAGAATTTGGTTTGTATATGGCGCGAGCCATTATTAGGCGAGGGATAAGGCTAGACCTTATTCCAGTTCTAGTATCGCGCCGTTATGGTGCTGAAATTTTCTAAAAATGTTAGAACAGTAAAAATATCATTTTATTGTATAAATGAACTGTATAAAATATTCATGTGTTGAATTAAATATTTTATAGTTAAAAATTTAATTTTTAATGTTTATATGAATAAAATAAATATTCATTTACGTATCGGACGATTTGATTATGTACACACATTTAACTGATACGGATTGGGATGTTATATTTTACACATTGCCCAAATGCACAAATAATAATCAGTGTTTGTTGTTTGAAAACCCCACACGGGTATTGGGATGATATTGGACATACACTAATCCCAATATTTAGTTGTATGTCAGTCGATGGGTTGACAGACTATTGTAAGCGTTAATTATTTATATTTAACGCCTATGTAGTTGTAACACCCCACGTCCATTATTGTCACTCACAAAGGGAATGCATTAACTTTCATGGAGCATTATGAGTGTATAGAACATAACATCACAAGACAGATATATAAAATGGTACTTCAAAATTTAAAATAACTTCATTGCAGCGAAAATTGAACATAGTTTGGTTACAACATCAAAACCCAATACTAAATTCAAGTACACAAATATCCATCTTGAACAAATTTTTATCAGGGTATATAAAAACAAAAGCATAATCCCCCTCCAAATAGCCATATGAAAAAGGGATAAAGCTGAGCATTACTTTCAGCACTTCCAAGCACTTCCAGCAGAAAGAAAGAAATCTGAGTCAAGCTCCACTAATCCCACCCTAAGTACCTTGGGGGAGGGGAAGGGGAGAAAAGAGGCAAAACAAAACGAGGTCAGAAATAAAGTCTGGCGAGTCCAGTGACTTTAACTATATAATTAGTAAAGTAAGTGGATAAGACATAAACTGGATATAAGAAATGACTATAACATAATCAGATATGACATGGTGAACAAAGTAAGCAAGATATAACGTTGATTGAGCTTCTAATCGCTATAAGATAATTCCTACACCGCACCAATGCTAATTACACCGCACCATTACTAGTTCCACAATGAAAGGTGATCCCTCTTACTAATCATAATAATAATGATTATAATAATGGTAGTTTCGTGTACTCCTAAATGCTATCGTAGGTGCTGCCTGCTCCTACCTCCACTATTGTACCCATTACCCTCCGCTTTCTAATTACAACATTTATTCATAATATGGTAGTTTCTTGTACCCCTAGCATAGGTGTCGCCTGCTCCTATCTCCACTAGTTGTACCCACTATCCTCCCATTCGATCGGCTCCCTAACTCGTAGATACCCGTGCTGGTCCCACAGTAGGGTGTATCACTCCCTAAAGTGGCAACTCGATACTACTAAAAATGCACGGCTTATATCTACATGATGCAACAGCGTCTTACCTACCAGCTCGGACCCACGCATGCACATGACTCCATTGGACTTGCATTGCCACCGCTAACTCTTTATTGACCTCTTACAATCAAACTCAGTAAGCGTGTCCCATCCTCGACCTAGTTCGAGCTCACATAGATACAGAATGGGTTACTGGTTGAAAACGGTCCACACACTTGACATAAGCTTCCCTCCTAAGCTTGGTCCCACTAGGAATTCCCACTTAACCCCTTCTTATTCCCATGTCTTCTTACATGTTTCACCTTGGTTAAGTGGTTCAAATTATATTTCACATGTCATCCATGTAACCCATGTCTTACCATATGTCTTATCTTGGTTAAGCGTTCATTATTTATGTTATACATGCTACCCATGCAATACATGCTACACATGTCACCCACTTAACACTTTTACTGTTCTCATGTCTTACTACATGTCTTATCTTGGTTAAGCATTGTCTATCCGCCCAGTTGACTTAACCCCATCCACTTATATAATCAATATGTATTATTAGTTAAGCTTGCCTTAACCCTATCCACTTTGTTCATGTAATATTGGTTAAGTTGTCATCTTACACGGGTTAAATTAACCCCAACCACCTAACATGTTTTAGATATCATATTCATCTTTGATCAGCATTAATTAGTTATTAATGCACAGACCTCTCACATTAAATCGATTGGTTGTGGCCGCTGGATATGCTGGGAAGTTCCAAGCAAACTTCGGCTACAAGCCAGACTTAACCTCGTGTCTAAGCATCTTTTAGTTATGCCTACGACCTCTCACATTAGACTGACAGTTAGCGATTGCTGGATAGGCCGATTGGTTCCGGGCAGGCTTCTACCGCAAACAGAGTCTAACCTCGTGTCTCAGCATGCATATCTTAGCCACTTTATTCATTTGCAATTTATGTCAATTTCAGGTTAATTATGTCAATTACCAAAATTCCTAATTTCAAATCTTGGATTAAAATATAATCCAATTACCCATAATATCTTATCTAAATTATGTCCATAATTTTAATCCAAATTAGGCCTATAATCTTATGTGTACTAGTTATGCCAAATTAGGCCCAAACCAATTTATGCCAAATTCATGTATACAAGTTATACATAATTATGCCCCAAATCAATTACATGATTACAAACCAATTTATGCCAATTACACATTATTCAATATTTTCCCAAACTTTCCCCTCAACGTTCACACGTCATTCGTACGTATAATAAAATGTTAGGCTTGCAATTAGCCTAATCTCATAAAAAGGAAAAGAAGAGAAGAAGGGAAAAGAATTAAAGCACCAAAACTGGAATAACACATAAAATAGATCCAATAACATATGGAATGTAAACTTTGGGTATGCATAATAACATAGATCTAATAAGCATATGGATCATGAACTGACATAGCATAATAACATAGATCTAATAAGAATATGGATGATAAACCGGCATCATCACAAAAAATAGATCTAATTAGGCATATGAACATAAAATAGATCTAATTAGGCATATGAACATAAACTGACATCATCACATAAAATAGATCTAATTAGGCATATGAACATAAAATAGATCTAATTAGGCATCATCACATAAAATAGATCTAATTAGGCATATGAATATAAACTGACATCTTCACATAAAATAGATCTAAATAGGCATATGAACATAAACTGGCGTCATCACATAAAATAAATCAAATTAGGCATATGGACATAAAATAGATCTAATTAGGCATATTCATATAATCCAATTCACAACTTACCACAATTAATTTTAATTAATTACATGTGAATATAACGTGGACTCACAGTGGAAGAAGAGAAAGTTGATCTGAATTCTGTATTCTGAATTTGATTAGCTAAACCGTTGTTGTAGAATTTTATTCTTATCTTCCAATTTGAATTACTCCTATTTAGATTTGCTTTAGTGTAGAAGAAAGACTAGCTTAGGTTGCAGCAACATGGAGGCGTATGAATTAGTGTATTGTGAATTAGGTTTAGATCTAGGTATGTTTATATAGTTGTAGTGAGTGAATTAGGACCTTTAGATCTGACTAGGATTCATCTAAACCATTCAGATTAAAAACACACATCCTTCAGCCAACCAAAAGAGGCCACGTCAGCCCTAAAACTAAAAAATCGTCATTAACCAATAAAACTGCGCCATGTGTGCAACATGATGCTCATCACCAGCGGTGTTGACACCCGCATGTCATATATATGTATATATATATATATATATATTTATTTTTATATATTTATTTTTCTTTTTAACTATCTTTCCAATTAACCCTTTTCACACTAAACCGCTTTTTTTAATTGAACTGCGTTCACACTAAGCCACTTTTTAGCCATTCCCCTGAAACAAAAATATGGCGCTGGCGGGGATTGAACTCAGAACCTTTTGTATACAAGTCACATATGTGTACTAACCAAATGAGCTACTAAGTATTTTGCTAACAAGACTTAGGACAAAGCTACACATTATTCTCTCATTCCTCTTTTTCATTTTTTGCTGCAATATTTAATTTAAAGATATCTTCTTCATTTTAAATCAGTTTTCTACAAACTATCGGTCTAAATTGACTAGAAAATGGCCACGAATGCAATGATGCTAATTTCGTGACCAAATTCCTGAAGCTTCTCAAATTTTCCTTTTTATTTTTATTTAATTGTTCGCATGCATTTCTTTGCATTTCATGTATTGCATTTAATTTCTTTTATTAATCTTTTTCCTTCATTTCACTGCATGAACTTATTACATGCAATTTTATTGTCATTATTTATTTTTTCTCTTAAATATATCTATGTATATAATATATATACATATTTCCACATTTTTAATTTCATTAAAAATGCTGGGTGTTACGTTCTCCCCTACTCAAAGGATTTCGTCCTCGAAATCTTCAAGTTAAGAAAAATATATCCTACCATCCATCATCCATCTACTCATCCATCATCCACAAGCATCCATTATCCTTAAAAGATTTCTAATGCTATATGAACATATGCAAAGGTGTGTGTGTATATGTTCCTTATCTAATGCAAAGATCGGGCGGTCTACTAATTCAGTTGACCACCTCAATGCAAATTATGTCAGTGCCATGAGTCCAACATGTATGCAAAGGAATCGTAATGATACATATCATTTCTATATCAGTGCACAACCATTCATTCAAATGCAACATCCATATGATAACACATTCAATATACATCCATTAATTTAAATATGCCCACTTATTCATATGCAATATGAAAGTGATTGAGCCGATCTAGTGCCTAATTTGTGTGTAAATGCATCCACGAGCAACCACTAGCAAGTATTGCATCCACCAAACATAACATGTATCAAACACATGTTTACAACCATAGGATTTTCCTAACTAAAGATCGAAGATGTAATCGAGAGGACATACTAAAAAATAGAACAAGTTGAAACAAAGCGGTAGAAAAAGGAGAGGTTAAGATCATACCCTTAAAAAGGAAAGGGTACAACGCACGTATCTTGTCTTCCGTTTCCCAAGTCGTGTCCCCTTGATCATCTCCCCATTGGACTTTAACCAACTTGACCTGTCGGTTGCGTTTCTTCTTGAACTCCGATCCAAGGATGCATGTAGGAGCTTGTCTAATCGTGGCATCTCGCTCCACTTCCACTTCCCTAAGTATGCTCGGCTTCACTACTTCCACGGTATCATGTAAACACTCCCGCAAATGCGACACGTGAAATACGTCATGAACACCACTAAGCTTCTTTGGCAACTTCACTCTGTATGCCCTCTGTCCAATCCTCTCTGTAATGGGGAATGGACCTACGAACCTCGGTGCCAACTTCCCTACAGATCCAAAATGAATAAAAAGCATGTCCCCAACACCGAACTCAAGATCGATCCTGCTCATATCAGCATATGACTTTTGTCGGTCCTATGCCGTCTTCCAGAATTATCTTTCTCAATCTCTCGCCTCGTGAAACGCAAAGTCTGTAATGAACTTCCTATAATAGCCACCAACCTTAGAAAACTTCTTACTTTCGTTGTGTTTCTAGGAACCTTCCAATCTTGGATTTCCACCACCTTCGCGGGATCCACTGCTATCCCCTCCTTAGAGACCGCGTATCCTAAGAACCTCACTTCCTTCCTCCAAAAATGTCATTTGGACAACTTAGCCTTTAGTTGATGTGCTCGAAGGGCCTCTAAGACTTCCCTAAGAAGTAGGGCATTTTCTTCCTCGCTTCTAGAGAATATCAAAATGTCATCCACAAAGACTACTACGAACTTGTTTAGAAACTCCCTAAACACCCTACTCATCAAGTCTACGAAATATGCGGGTGCATTCATCAAACAAAAAGGCATGACGACCCATTCGAAGAAACTGTCGGGAGTCCTAAAAGTAGTCTTATCTATACTCTTCTCAGCTACCCTCAACTGATGAAATCCTGTAGCTACGTCCAACTGCAAGAAAACCGAAGCGCCAACCAACTGATCTAACAAATCATCTATCCTCGGTAATGGTTGTCTATTATTCTTTGTGAGTTTATTTAGCTCCCTATAGTCCACACACAATCTTGAACCGTCCGCCTTTTTAGCAAAAACAACTTGAGCACCCCATTCTGAAATACCTCTTTTTATGAACCCTTTCTCAAGTAGCTCCCTACTTGCTTACTGAGTTCCCTCCTCTCTCCCTCGAAGCCATGTGGCGCACTAGCAATGCAACTGGCTTTGCATTATCTACTAGGTATATACGGAAGTCTATCTCGCGTCTTAGGGGTAAACCCCGAATGTTAGACCAAAATCTGGGCCTAACACCCAATTGTAGATCACAGATCACAGAATGCAGAAAACAGTAAATAAAGAGGAGACACACGAAGTTTTTATAGTGGTTCAGCTCGAACCAAGCCTACGTCCACTTTATCCCTTCTTAAATCCTAAGAAGTTACAAGTAAAATTCTCTCGGTTTATACACGAAATCCTCATGTTTACAATGAAAAAGGGTAAGAAATCATAAGATTATACATGAAATCCTCGTGTTTGGAATTTGGCTCCTTTTCTGCTAAAATTTCTTTGTAGAGAGCAATGGTGGAAGTTGTGAGGAGTTAGAGCCAAAAGATTTTTGAAAATGCCTTCAAATGGTGTATTTATAGCTGTAGGAGAGCTTCTGGGAAGACCGGTTCGTGATGGGGTATGTGGCATCCGATCCAGGGAAATAGGAGTGTGAATAGCCTTGAGAATAGGTCAAGATCTACGTGTGTATTAGTAGATTCGGTGGTCGGTTCGTAGTCATAGAGTCGGGTCGTGATGAGGTCTCCACGAACCTAAGTCTAGTCGTGAGCTCGTGTCCACGGTCGGGTCGTGATCAGGAGGTGTACCACAAGCCGAGGTGGGCGATCCGAGGGTGCATGAGCCATACTCTGATCGTGTGATGCTTCGTTGCTTTATCCAGGAAATTGCCAGATTACACTAGTTTACGGAAACAGGCATAACTTTCAAACCGTAAGTACGATTGAGCCAAACCAAAGCTCAAACTGAAGATAATTCGGAGGTCTACAAGAGTTACAGAGCTCAGCACCATAATTGTTGTTTTTGGGCCCAAAAGAGGTCATCTGATAGGAGTTTCGGGCCCTTCTTTGTTCGTGATGCAACTTTGACCAAATCGCTGCCTGTCTTCTAACGATGTTCTCCATATCCGAGCGCGATGCTATCCAGATATTCAGTGTGACAACTTTTACCAAAAAGTGTGTCAATAAGTTTCCCCCCCAAAACATATCTTGCTGGTTGAAGGAAGATGTGTTCTGGATAGTCCAGGAAATCTATAAGCCATAGAAATTTGATAATGCCATGACCTTGCCAGGTCTGCCAGCTACAGATATAATCCATACCTGTAAAGAGATAAAGGAAAAACAAACATGCCAAATCCTGGCGATAGTGTTCAAATTTTCTGAGCATAAACCATGCCTCGGCGTCTAATGAGCATAAACCATACTCAAGGGACGTTTGAGTCATCCTACCAAATCCTGGCAAGGGCCAACATTTCCAGGCATAATCCATACCCAGAAGTCCAAATCGAGTATAATCCATACCCGATTTCTTTTGTCACATCCTGACAAGACCGTTTGCAGGGCATAATCCATACCCTGGAGTTCAAACCAAGTATAATCCATACCCGATTTCTTTTGTCACATCCTGACAAGACCATGTGTCGTTCCTAAGTATAATCCATACTTAAGATTCCAAAGTGAGTATAAACCATACTCAGACCTGAAGTAGAGCTAAGCTTGCCACAGCTTGATAAGATAGTCCGTCCCTAGGCATAATCCATACCTAGAGTTCCATAATAAGTATAAGCTATACTTTAATCGAAGTTGAGGATCCTGCCACATCCTGACAATATACTTAAATTCTCCAAACATAATCCATGCTTGGAAAGTCCTTATTCAATTGAAAATGCAAAACCAAAGCAAATCCTGATTGGTTTGACACCGGGTCCAGAGCACGCTCTGGGGATACATCCTAACCCCGTATGTGTGTACTCCGATTCAACCAATCGGAAAATCTAATGAAAGAAAAAACAAATCTTAAAGCCTAAGAAATGCATGCAGAAAATGAAAGCTGATCTCATCTAGATCAGTTAATGATGAGCCCACGAGAGCTCGATCCAGGGTCATTCCCTCTCCGGGGAGCAGGAGGTGGAAGCGCAGGTGATGTTGATGGTTTCACATACTCGGGCAGCTCTCCACGTTTAACCCGTTCCTCAATCAAATCACGAAGATGTCTGCACTCATTCGTGTCATGTCCATCCATATCGTGGAATATGCAGTGCTTTCCAGAATCGCGTTCTCTTTGCGATGGCTCCCTCCTGGGAGGCTTTGGGCAGGATACAACACCGTTTGTATCCATGTAGATGTCAGAAAGTGAAGCAATGAGCTCAGTATACTTTTCATATCTAGGCCCTCTCCGGGGCTGAGTGTTGCGATCATTCTTGACGACGACTTTTCCTTTGCCATTTCCAGAATCAGACCGTTCTCCATCTTTGAGCAATTTCTTCTCGGAAGTTGCGTCTTCCTCACGCAGAAATATATCCGATTCAAGATAGAACTCACTGATATTCCGTCGTGGGTCTCGGTACAAAGATTTCTTGAATTCCGTGTTATCCAGAACGCCGGATACCGCTGCCATCAGTACCATCGATTGTTCAGGGCGATCAACTGATATTACTGCAACATTGAATCTTTCCAGAAAGGAACACAGAGTTTCTCTAGGCCTCTGTTTGATTGTGGTGAGTGACATGACGTTCTTGGGTCTTACGATGTGGACCCGAAACTGTTCAAGGAAGCGAGCGACAAACATATTCCAGCTGTTGATCGATTCCGTTTCTAGTTTCCAAATCCACAAGGATGCTATATCAGTCAGAAAGAGGGGAAAACACTTAACCATGACGTTTTCCGATGCCGATGGAACTTCCATATGTCGTTTGTAGCGCATCAGGTGCATGGTAGGATCCGTTCTGCCGTTGTATGGCTCCAGTTGTGGGAGTTTGAAATCCGGGGGATTGCGGGAATTCTTGATATCCTGAGTGAATGGGTTGTGATTGACGTCATCCACGTCACTCTAATAGGTGCGGTCTCTCGAGAGGCGTTGAATCAGATCAGCGAGTCGATTGCCTTCAAAAAGCTATTGCAAACTACCAAAATCAGAGCTGGTGCCCCTAGCGTTGAATGCAGGAGAGGATGAAAGCTGTTGGTGAGCTGTTGCCCAGGGATCGCATCTCGTGGATCGCAGATCGAGGGTGGCCACCCGACCCGGTTCGAGGGGGTCGGTTCGTGAGGCAGGTTTGTGAAGGCCGGATCGTGGTTCGTGGGGAGCGAACTGAGGAGGGGTGATCCGACCCGGTGCTGGTGGTCTGTCACGAGCCGATCCATGCTGCAGTTTAGTGAGAGTTTGCGCTCCGGTATCCATCCGATCTGGAGCTGAAGTTGGTCGCTGTGCATTTCCAATAACGAGGGGGTTGTCCCCGAGTCCATGTGATGTCCGAGCCGCTTCTGTGGCTTCATTTCCAATGACTTGAGCGTTGCTAGACCTTCCATCCATCCGAGTGAAGAATTGGTTGATCATTTCCTATTGTTTCTGGAGGAGATCATCTTGCCGTGCCATCTGATCTCTCAGTTCAATGAGAACTCCGTCCATCTCGTCTTTGGTCAAGTATGCAGAAGGATCTCCATAAGAGAAAACTTCCTGGCTTGCCTCTTTCCTTGTGTCTTCAGCGTCAGCATCATTAGCATGAGCTGAAGTTCCAGTCTTCTTCCTTTTGATTGCCATTTATCCAATAGCCAAAAAATCCAAGCAGAAGTTGAAGTTGTCGTGTGCCCCCCTTCCTGGCGCGCCAAAATGTTAGACCAAAATCTGGGCCTGACACCCAATTGCAGATCACAGATCACAGAATGCGGAAAACAGTAAATAAAAAGGAGACACACGAAGTTTTTATAGTGGTTCGGCTTGAACCAAGCCTATGTCCACTTTATCCCTTCTTAAAACCTAAGAAGTTACAAGTACAATTTTCTCGATTTATACACGAAATCCTCATGTTTACAATGAAAAGGGGTAAGAAATCATAAGATTATACATGAAATCCTCATGTTATAATGTGGAATTTGGCTCCTTTGCTGCTGAAATTGCTTTGTTGAGAGCAATGGTGGAAGTTGTGAGGAGTTCGAGCCGAAAGATCTTTGAAAATGCCTTCAAATGGTGTATTTATAGTTGTAGGAGAGCTTCCGGGAAGACCGGTTCTTGATGGGGTACGTGGCATCCGATCCGAGAAAATAGGAGTGTGAATAGCCTTGAGAATAGGTCAAGATCTATGCATGTATTAGCAGATTCGGTGGTTGGTTCATGGTCATGGAGTCGGGTCGTGATGAGGTCTCCACTAACCGAAGTCTGGTCGTGAGCTGGAGTGGGAAGCTGGTGTCCACGGTCGGGTTATGATCAGGAGGTGTACCACGAGCCGAGGGGGCGATCCGATGAGGGGGAATCCGAGGGTGCATGAGCCATACTCAGATCGTGTGACGCTTCGTTGCTTTATTCAGGAAATTGCCAGATTACACCAGTTTACGGAAACGTGCATAACTTTCAAACCGTAAGTCCGATTGAGCCAAACAAAAGCTCAAACTGAAGCTAATTCAGAGATCTACAAGAATTATGGAGCCTAGCTCTATAATTGCTGTTTTCGGGCCCAAAAGAAGTCGTCTGATAGGAGTTTCAGGCCTTTCTTTGTTCGTGATGCGACTTTGACCAAATCACTGCCTGTCTTCTAACGATGTTCTCCATATCCGAGCGCGATGTTATCCAGATATTCAGTGTGACAGCTTTTACCAAAAAGTGTGTCAACACCGAACCTCGTCAAAGACGTCATCATACTCACGGACTACACGAAAAAATTTCAAATCATCGATGGTTGCGTCAAGTGATTCTAGGTAGCTAAACATCACCGAATCTCTAGGTTCACAAGAAATATCAAGGGTCTTTCCACAACGAGTCAACAGTCTAACTGCCCTCCTTTCATAGTCTAGGATGGCACCATATATGGCTAGCCAATCCATTCCTAGAATCAACCCATAGCCCGTGAAACCAAGAATGTAGGCGTTGCATTCAAACCCAATGCCCAAGATAGATACTCTCAAATCCCGACAAACCATAGATAAATGACCCGAACCACCAATAGGATTTAAGACTATAATGGGATCCATAAATAAACTAGTATTTAGTTACAGTGTTTCAACTAACGAAGAAGATATAAACGAATGTGAAGCACAAGAGTCGAAAAGAGTTCTAGGAAAAAGAAATCAAATCTTCAACAGAAACTTCCCATCTCTTTCAGGTATACTGACCACGAGAACACAACCTACCCTCCAGAAGATCCTGCCCTCAATCCTTGTCCTTGCTTCACCATACTGGAAACAACCACCTGTCTTCCTCTTGTCACGGAGTTTATTATTCTTTCCACCCTTCTTAGGTTCTACTTTCTTATCCTATGTCATATCCATGCCTCCACTGCATGTTCTCCATTCGTGACCTCCCACCAAGATGGAGTTTCATCCTTCGTTAACCAAGCAGCTAGTTGAACCTTCCTTCCATCGTCTATATCAAAGATACCAAACAAGTCCTCCACTTCCTTGAGCCAATTTCTAGGTTCGACAAAAGTCTTAGTCCCATGAAGCGGTTTTCCGCCCATCGCACGGAAGTCCTTACATATCTTCGGAAAAGCATCTAAACGCGGAGGAGGAGATTCAGAAAGGAAAAAGGAAGTGATTCCAAATGGAGAATCGGAAGAAAGATATATGGCTCTTGGGGATTATGTTTTTCATAATAAACTTTTCTATTGAAAAAACCTTCTTTAAAACATGTTTTTGAAAATACTTCTAAAAAAATGCTTTTGAAAATGGTTTTTCAAAATCTTTTATCTGTTCTGGTAACCTTTAGCTCTGATACCACGTGTAACACCCCACATCCATTAATGTCACTCACAATGGGAATGCATTAACTTTCATGGAGCATTATAAGTGTATAGAACAGAACATCACAAGACAGATATATAAAATGGTACTTCCAAATTTAAAATAACTTCATTGCAGCGAAAAATGAACATAGTTTGGTTACAACATCAAAACCCAATATTAAAGTCAAGTACACAAATATCCATCATGGACAAATTATTATCAGAGTACATAAAAACAAAAAGCATAATCCCACTCCAAGTAGCCATATGAAAAAGGGATAAAGCTGAGCATTACTTTCAGCAGAAAGAAAGAAATCCGAGTCAAGCTCCACTAATCCCGCCCTGAGTACCTTACGGGGGGGGGGGGGGGGGGAGAAGCAAAACAAAATGAGGTCAGACATAAAGTCTGGCGAGTCCAGTGACTTTAAATATATAATTAGTAAAGTAACAGGATAAGACATAAACATGATAAAAGAAATGACTGCAACATAATCAGATATGACAAGGTGAACACGGTAAGCAAGACATAACCTTGATTGCGCTTCTAATCGCTGTAAGATAATTCCTACATCGCACCAATGCTAGTTACACCGCACCATTACTAGTTCCACAACGAAAGTTGATCCCTCTTACTAATCATAATAATAATGATTATAATAATGGTAGTTTCGTGTACTCCTAGCTGCTATCGTAGGTGCCGCCTGCTCTACCTCCACTATTTGTACCCACTACCCTCCTTATTCTAATTACAACATTTATTCATAATATGGTAGTTTCTTGTACTCCTAGCTGCTGTTATAGGTGTCGGCTGCTCCTATCTCCACTAGTTGTACCCACTACCCTCCCCATTCAATTGGCTCCCAAACTCGTAGATACCCGTGTTGGTCCCATAGTAGGGTGTATCACTCCCTAAAGTGGCAAGTCAATACTACTAAAAATGTACGGCTTATACCTACACAATGCAATAGCGTCTTACCTACCAGCCCGGATCCACGCACGCACATGACTCCGTTGGACTTGCCCCGCCACCGCTAACTCTTTGTTGAATCATACAATCAAACCCACTAAGCATGTCCCGTTGTTGACCTAGTTCGAGCTTACATAGATACAGAAAGAGTTACTAGTTGAAAAGGGTCCACACACTTGACACAAGCTTCCCTCCTAAGCTTGGTCCCCACTAGGAATTCCCACTTAAGCCCTTCTTATTCCCATGTCTTCTTACATGTTTCACCTTGGTTAAGTGCTTCTAATTATATTTCACATGTCATCCATGTAACCCATGTGTTACCACATGCCTTATCTTGGTTAAGTGCTCATTATTTATGTTATACATGCTACCCATGTAAGACATGCTACACATGTCACCCACTTAACCCTTTTACTGTTATGTCTTATCTTGGTTAAGTATTGTCTATCCGCCAAGTTGACTTAACCCCATCCACTTATCAAATCAATATGTATTATTGGTTAAGCTTGCCTTAACCCTATCCACTTTGTTCATGTAATATTGGTTAAGCTGTCATCTGACACGGGTTAACTTAACCCCACCCACCTAACATGTTTTAGATATCATATTCATCTTTGATCATCATTAATTAGTTATTAATGCACAGACCTCTCACATTAAATCGATTACTTGTGGCCATTGGATATGGCCGGAGGTTCTGGGCAGACTTCTACCACAAGCCAGACTTAACCTCGTGTCTAAGCATCTCTTAGTTATGCCTATGACCTCTCACATTAGACTGACCGTTTGCGGTTGCTGGTTAGGCCGGTTGGTTCAGGACAGGCTTCTACCGCAAACGGAGTCAAACCTCGTGTCTCAGCATGCATATCTTAGACACTTTATTCATTTGCAATTTATGCCAATTTCAGGATAATTATGTCAATTATAAAAGTTCCTAATTTTAAATCTTGGATTAAAATATACTCCAATTACCAATAATTTCTTATCTACATTATGTCCATAATTTGAATCCAAATTAGGCCTATAATCTTATGTGTACTAGTTATGCCAAATTAGGCCCAAACCAATTTATGCCAAATTCATGTATACAAGTTATACATAATTATGCCCCAAATCAATTACATGATTACAAACCAATTTATGCCAATTACACATTATTCAATATTTTCCCAAACTTTTCCCACAATGTTCCCGCGTTATTCATACGTATAATAAAATGTTAATCTCGCAGTTAGCGTAATCTCATAAAAAGGAAAAGAAGAGAAGAAGGGAAAAGAATTAAAGCACCAAAACTGGCATAACACATAAAATAGATCCAATAACATATGGAATATAAACTTTGGGTATGCATAATAACATAGATCTAATAAGCATATGGATCATGAACTAGCATAGCATAATAACATAGATCTAATAAGCATATGGATCATAAATTAGCATAGCATAATAACATAGATCTAATAAGAATATGGATCATGAACTGGCATTGCATAATAACATAGATCTAATAATCATATGGATCATAAACTGACATCATCACATAAAATAGATCTAATAAGACATATGAACATAAAATAGATCTAATTAGGCATATGAACATAAACTGGCATCATCACATAAAATAGATCTAATTAGGCATATGAACATAAAATAGATCTAATTAAGCATATGGACATGAACTGGCATCATCACATAAAATAGATCTAATTAGGCATATGAACATAAACTGGCATCATCACATAAAATAGATCTATTTAGGAATATGAACATAAACTGGCATCATCACATAAAATAGATCTAGTTAGGTATATGAACATAAACTGGAATCAACACATACAATAGATCTAATTAGGCATATGAACATAAAATAAATCTAATTAGGCAAATGGACATAAACTGGCATCATCACATAAAATAGATCTAATTAGGCATATGAACATAAACTGACATCATCACATAAAATAGATCTATTTAGGAATATGAACATAAATTGGCATCATCACATAAAATAGATCTAATTAGGCATATGAACATAAACAGGCATCATCACATAAAATAGATCTAATTAGGCATATGAACATAAACTGGCATCATCACATAAAATAGATCTAATTAGGCATATGAACATAAAATAGATCTAATTAGGCATATGAACATAAACTGACATCATCACATGAAATAGATCTAATTAGGCATATGAACATAAAATAGATCTAATTAGCATATTCATATAGTCCAATTCACAACTTATCACGATTACTTTTAATTAATTACATGTGAAAGTAACGTGGACTCACAGTGGCAGAAGAGAAATTAGATCTGAGTTCTGTATTCTGAATTTGATTAGCTAAACTGTTTTTGTAGAATTCTATTCTTATCTTCCAATATGAATCACTCCTATTTAGTTTTGCTTTAGTGTAGAAGAAAGACTAGCTTAGGTTGCGGCAGCATAGAGGCATATGAATTAGTGTATTGTGAATTAGGTCTAGGTCTAGGTATGTTTATATAGTTTTAGTGAGTGAATTAGGGCCTTTAGATCTGACTAGGATTCATCTAAACCATTCAGATTAAAAAGACACATTCTTCAGCCAACCAAAAGAGGCCACGTCAGCCCTAAAATAAAAAATCGTCACTAACCAATAAAAATGCGCCATGTTTGCAACATGATGCGCAGCACCAGGGGTGTTGACACCCACATGTCATATATATGTATATATATATTTATATATTTATTTTTCTTTTTAACTATCTTTCCAATTAACCCTTTTCACACTAAACCGCTTTTTTTAATTGAACTGCGTTCACACTAAGCCACTTTTTAGCCATTCCCCTAAAACAAAAATATGGTGCTGGCGGGGATTGAATTCAGAACCTCTTATATACAAGTCACGTGTACTAACTAAATGAGCTACTAAGTCTTTTGCTAACAAGACTTAGGACAAAGCTACACATTATTCTCTCATTCCTCTTTTTCATGTTTTGCTGCAATATTTAATTTAAAGATATCTTCTTCATTTAAAATCACTTTTCTACAAACTATCGGTCTAAATTGACTAGAAAATCGCCACGAACGCAATGACTCTAATTTCGTGACCAAATTCCTGAAGCTTCTCAAATTTTCCTTTTTATTTCTATTTAATTGTTCACATGCATTTCTTCGCATTTCATGTATTGCATTTAATTTCTTTTATTAATCTTTTTCCTTCATTTCACTGCATGAACTTATTACATGCGATTTTATTGTCATTATTTAATTTTTCTCTTAAATATATCTATGTATATAATATATATACATACTTCCACATTTTTTATTTCATTAAAAATGCGGGTGTTGCAGCAATTGTGTAATGCACTATGGATGATGGTTGATTATATTTGATTATTGTTGTGTACATGTGTGTATGAAATCCATACAAATAAAATTATATGGTAATTGGCTGTGTCTGATTCCTATTCGGAAATAACGAATATTTTAAAATGACGAATAATGAATATTTTAAAATAACTAATATTTTAAAATAATATTCAGTAATGGATCAAAATATTATTTTGATGTCCGATTTGGGATGAACACGAAAATATTGAAATATATGAAGCCGTGTTGATTAGATTAACGTCATTTTGACGTGAACGATATTTTTATCCATTTTATTCATTTTAATAATTGTAACACCCCATAATTCTGTGACATTAAGATTCTCAAATTAAAGTATAATTAATTTTTTAAAGAAAAATTAGAAGAAAAAGATCCATGCAGTTGTTTAATTTAAGTATTGTAACTAACATGAAAAAGAGAAGTAAGGAAAGAACAATAATTATTATTGTTCTAAGACTTATTAACAAAAGCCTCTGTAGCTCAGTTGGTTAAGGCATTGGATTTGTAGCATGGAGGTCGGGGGTTCGTACCCCGGCGGCGGCATAAATTTTTATCTTTGTTTTAGAGAGGGCCAACTGAACATGCAAATATATGTACGTATACAAATTCAAAATTTGAAAGGATAAGAAAGTACATATAAGGAAATAAAGAAAATATATATATACATATGAGAATATAAATATATATATATATATGCAAAAATATATGTATACGAAAGATAAAATTCAAGATAAGGCTACAGTCAATGAAATATGGCAACATCATTTGAATTTTGAAAATAAAATGAAAGTTGTGCGTATATATATACGCGTAAAATGGTCGTTAGAGGAATTGTATACATATAAGAATATTTCATGTGAATAAAACAGTTAAATAAATTCCAGAAATTCAAAAGTTCGAAATTCAAATTTCTACGCCAAAATAGCTTGTGGGGCCCAATGCTGACTCAGCACTGCGTGTATGATAAGGTTTGGCTAGATTCATCTACGTACCTAGACTATTTTCTTAACTGGGTTCAATGCTGACTCAGCGCTGCGTATACGATAAGGTCTTGAGCAGCTATATAAACAGCCCTAGTCTTCATTCTCTTTGCACCAATTCTCTTCTGTCCTTATGCTGCTAAGATTCATGGCTTCTTCCCCTCCTCTAAATTTTCTTAAATAATTAAAATAAAATATAAATTCAAGACATGGAGATGCTGCTTAAATCGGTTCAAGAGAAGATTCAAATCAAAGTGAAGAATTCAAAGGCTAAATCAACAAACCTCGAGCAACGACATACGAATCTTAGCATCGTCGTTCTTCTATTCTAGATCTAATTTCTGTAAGTTGGTTATTTCTAGACTTGAACGTTTTATTTTTATTTGTGACATGAAATTAAAAGGATATAAGAAAAATGCCTAATCTCTTCACTTGGATCTGTGTTTATTTAAGTTTTTGGATCTAATTCTTGACTATGGCCCAGAACATACTATGACTTTGATTGACGGCCTATGACTATTGAACAAAGAGGATATGCCTATGATCATGATTATGAGAACTATGACCATGAACCTATTGCCTTTGAATTACGAACATGAACCTTGATTTGGGACATACAACATATGACTATGACATTGCCTATGACAATGACTTATGACTATGGGAATTATTTTCCCTTTTGGACTATGAACATTGCCTATAACTATGAACTTTGCCTATGATTCATAATTAGGAAAATTGTTGCTTAAGTTTTGTGGCTATGAAATTGGGTATAAACCCGATTATCTATTTTATCTGTTCCTTGTTTTTCTTTGGTTTTAGACTGTGGGAATTAACCTATTCAGTTAGGTCTACCCATGTTCTTGAACCTATTCTATCTATTGGTTTTAGACCGTGGGAATTTACCTATTAAGTTAGGTCTACCCATATTCTTGAACCTACGTCGTTATCCAAACCTTTTATGCCAGTTATTATCCCTTTTCATAGCATCTTTGGTTCATTCCCTATTTTCTACGAATCTAGATTTATTTACAATCTAGGTTAAATCACGATTATATGAACGGTGGGAATGCAATTTGGTGAAAATATGAAAATGAACATAAATGTAGTTATAAGCTTGGAAATTGGCATAAATTGGGAATATGTATTATGGCCTGTTCATAGGAATGCAAATTGGATAAGTTTGATTTTAGGCATGAAATGTAAACTAGAATAATAATTCTAGTCTTACCATAAACAATGAATTAGGAATGTTAAATCAAAATTGTGTTAATTAAAGATTTGGAATAAGTATATTAGCACAATTTTGAATTTAGCCATAATTGTGAGAAATTGTCATGTTTAGAATAAATTATGGTTAGTGACACTTAATTTGGTATAATTTACATACCAAAAAGTATAAATATGATAAATAAGAGGGAACGGGCCATAATAATAAATGTGACAATGTACATTTAAAAGTGTAAAAATGAAATAAGTAAATTAATAGTAAATTTACTTATAGAATTTGTCATAAATGATAAATTGTTCATTTACCACAAAATATGTAACTTGCATGTAGGTAAAAGTTTTGGCCATAAATTATAAACTAGGATATTTAATCTAGTTTTGGCAATGAAATAGGAAATGGCCTGAACTGCAAGTTGGGTTAGGACTTGGGCCTAGAATATAAGTATACTAGTGGGCAGAACAAAATGAAAATGGTATAGGCCAAGTTTATTTAAAAAGGGAAAATGGACTTTGAAGATAAATTGTTGACAATTTATATATGGACAAAAGAAAGGTTTTCTCTTTGAATAACACATACACCTGAAAGTTCTAGGGTGACAGAGAGGATAGTGTCTAGGCTTGGGTTTGGAAAATACAAGTTTCCTGCCCTCCCTGGCTATCCCTAACTGATCCGAAGGACGGGATGGTTGTTTTCAAAACCAGATTTGGAAATTAATCGAAAACCCTTTGAACTTAGAAAACATTAATATGCCTAACCCGAGGTTAGACTGAGTTGCGGTGTAAACCTGCCCGGAACCGACCGGCACATCCAGTAACCACAGCAATATCTGTCTAATGTGAGAGGTTGCGGCTTTAGTTTATTAATTAAAGCTAGAACAAGAATGGGAGAGTTAATTCCATAGAAACACTTAATCAATTTAACACAGTTAAGCAAGAATGGGTGGGTTAAGTCCATAGAAACACTTAACCAACTTAGCACAGTTAAAGCTAGAATGGGAGGGTTAAGTCCATGGGAATACTTAGCCAAATTAACATGTTGACTAGACTAGAAGGTGGGGTTAAGTAAAGTTAATACACTTAGCCAATTTAACATGTTAATTAGACTAGAGGTTGGGGTTAAGTAATACACTTAGCCAATTGAATATGTTAGCTGGACTAGACCATAAGGTTAAGTAAACTTGAACGCTTAACCATCAGAATATGATAAATGAATAGGGTTAAGTAAAAAGCATAAAGGGATAACACTTAACCAGTTTAACAGGATAAGGGAAGAGGGTTAAGATAGCTTGAATCGACTAAAGACACTTAACCAATCCAACCTGGCGAGAAAGAAAACTAAGTAGTAAACCTTAGTTGAAAAGGGGACTAAGTATTAAAACTTAGTTAAGAAAACAAGGAATTTGGAAACTTAGTGGTAAACCTTAGTTAGTAGAACTAAGTAGTAATTCTTAGTATAACACGAAGGAGCGGACATCCATCCGGTTTTAAGAAGGCTCCAACGAATTGGGTTACGAAGCCCGAGGCTTCGAGGGGACGTGAGGGTACTCTTGGTATCCCTCTGTGAGGCTGCAGATGATCCGCCTGGGCGCACAGAGGTTAAGGTCTGCGGTAGAAGA
The DNA here is from genome assembly GCA_030737875.1 of Allium sativum. Taxonomy (NCBI): domain Eukaryota; kingdom Viridiplantae; phylum Streptophyta; class Magnoliopsida; order Asparagales; family Amaryllidaceae; genus Allium; species Allium sativum. The sequence goes on from CM060923.1 coordinate 666,458,316, forward strand.
GCCAAGGGTATGCCTTGGTTGCAATATATATATATATATATGGCAACCTAAAGACTCGGATGGACCAGCGTGATTCGGTGAGAAATTGGAAGCCCTGTGATAGCAACTCGTCGTCTACCATCCATCTTCAGTCAATCGAGATACGTAAAGCAGAAAGGCGGAGAACTCCAAAAGACCATATACTTTCTATCTAGTTATGGGTGAGGATGGCCATAGGTTTGTGGGGCATAGGGGGCCTGCGTATAGTTCTCATTTTTCAAGGTGTGCCTTTCGTTAGTTGAGGGAGGGGTCGAGTGGGACCATAGCCACCGGAAAAACAGACCTTAGCATCTGCATCGGCAGATATTGAAAGCTCCCGACCGAGTTCCGTATTTCTAGAGTAGCCCTGACAACGGAACTCAGACCGCACATTACTGGACATGTGCATCTAGACAAGCGATAACGATTCGCGATACATGCGTAGGGAAAGTCTAGGAACTTGTACCACACTAGGTGGTGTGTCCTAGACTAAAGGGCATCATTCGACAGGTAGCATAATCCCTGGTTTGGAACTAGGTGGCATAAAACCCTGAATCCAAAAAGCGTTCAGAAAGATAGCGTAAGTTCTAGTTGAATCTGGAAGGCACTTGATAGAAAACCCTAGATCAGGTCTAGGTAATAACTAATAAATGGATGCCTGAAGGCGATGGAAAATACAGGGATTGGGATCACGTTATCGTTACTAGTAGGGACACTAGTTAGGCTGTGCAGAGATATAGAAACCAGTATAACAAGGAAATAGCGAAGCGGCGAAAGTATTAAAGCGTATCCAGTTTATCTTATCTTAGCATATCTTGTGATTACCTTGTCTAATCTTGTTGACCATATCGCCATGGTGTAATCTTGTATTCAGTTAATTCATGTCGTTTTGTTTTCCATGTTCACATGCTAAAAGTTACTGAACTTACTCAGGCTTTATGTCTGACTCTATTTTTCTTTCGTCTTCTTTTCTTCCGTCCCCCCCCCCCCCCCACCCAGGTAGTAAAGGAGGGAATAGTTTAGCTCAGGTTAAGTTGGACTGCCACTCTTTCCCAGCTTGAAGATTTGTCAAAGTTTGCTTGGATTCTCTTTTCAGATGCTATGGCTGGCTCTTGCTAAAATCGGGGAATATAAATGTTGTTTTTATGCTTCTTTATTTTATAAAGACAGATGATACTCTGATATTGTAAAAGAATCTTGTACAGACTATTTTATCAGTAAAGCAAAGTTCTATTTTCCGCTGTTCAATATTTGTCTGTCTTGTAATTTATCTGCATCTTTTACCCAAAATTCTCCACGGAACTTAGTGCATTCCCTTTGTGAGTGACACTAACGGACGTGGGGTGTTACACGTGGTATCAGAGCTGAAGGTTACCGGATCAGATAAAAGATTTGAAAAATTATTTTCAAACGGTTTTTAAAGAAGCATTTTTAAAAGAAATGATTTGTTTTAAAGGCATTTTCCCAAAGCCAGACGCATTGTCTCCTCTTCCTCTGTTTGAATTCTTGTCTCCTTCTTTCTTGAGTCTCAGGGGCTCCTGGCTTTCTGGGAGGTAACCTCATCGAAAGGCAAAGTAGTACCCGTCTTCCATCTATAGCCGTAGTTGTTTCACTTACGGCCAGTCTTCTTTCAAGGTTATAGGGTTTTCCGTACGATGGAAGCATCTTTCGAGAGATTTTCCAATATAGTTATACATGGAAAGGGACGAGGAGTTTGGCAAAGGAGCACAACCCTAGGATGAGGAATTCATGGAGATAGGTTTAGCTCACGAAGGAGGAAGAAATTATAAAAGAGGAAGTATCTTTACTCGGGTATGATAGGGCATATAATTAAGGACGAGGGTAAGAACAAAGGACAAGATTTTCAGAAGGGTACCTAGGAGATAGGTGGTAAAAGTTTCTGTTGGAAGAATCTAGTTTTTCTGTTCGGATTTAGCGCTTTGCATTTGTTCATATTTGCTTCCATAGTTGAGTCTCTGCACCTTAGTACTTGTATAGTAAGAAGATCCCAATCAGTCTCAAACCCAGTGGGTGGTTCGACCCGTTTATTTTTGGTTAGTAGGGGTTTGAATAGCTATCGAGTTTGCTTATATCATATCACGTAGATTGTCTAAAGGAGATATTCCTTGGGTGCTTGTCTGATATTGGTTTAGGCCTTTGGGGCTTGTACTTGAGGAATATCGAGTTCGACTAGGATGGTTTGCGTGAGAGATGGATAGTTGTGGCAGGTGCTTAAAAAGCGCATAGTGACCTTTTGACCCTTATAATTATGGCATGATGGATAAGATAGGAGGAGAGACCTCTGATCATCCTAGTATATACACTTGGTTGACATCTGTTCATTTTGGAGATGGAGCTTAGAAACTTCACAATCGTGGAGTAAAAATTGGTTAAGATACAGTGGAGTAAAGCTCAAGAAGGCTAGATACTAGCAACATACCCTTTTTCTTAAGGGTGCATCCTTGATTTCTTTGTTTAGGAGCTTTACGCATAGTTGTTTCTCTCTTTCCAAAGTATATCCTCTAGATCGAATCTGCGATCTTTAGGTAGAAGCCAATGGATGTAAACATGTATTTGAAACATGTTATGGTTGAATGGTTGCAAGTGGTTACAAATTGTCGCTCGTGGATGCATATGCATACGTATTAGACACTAGATCAAGTTCGAACGCTTTCATATAGCATTTACATATATGCATTTGTTTGTAAGTTGAACTTGATATGATATCATATGGACGTTGCATATGGATGAATGGTTGTGCACGCATGTAGTATTTACATGACCAGGGATGCTTGCATACATGATTGGACGCATGGTACTAACATGATTTGCATTAAGGAGGTCAACTGAATCAGTAGACCGCCTGATTTTGCATTAGATAGAGACATATACACACACTATGCATATGAACATGAAAGCATTAGAAATCTTTTAAGGACAATGAATGCCTGTGATTGAATGGTTGAGTAGATGGGTGATTGGATGGTAGAACACATTCTTCCTAACTTGAAGATTTCGGGGACGAAATCCTTTTAAGTGGGGGAGAATGTAACACCCCGTAATTCTGTGACATTAAGATTCTCAAATTAAAGTATAATTAATTTTTTAAAGAAAACTTAGAAGAAAAAGATCCATGCAGTTGTTTAATTTAAGTATTGTAACTAACATGAAAAAAGAAGTAAGGAGAGAACAATAATTATTATTGTTCTAAGACTTATTAACAAAAGCCTCTGTAGCTCAGTTGGTTAAGGCATTGGATTTGTAGCATGGAGGTCGGGGGTTCGAACCCCGGCGGCGGCATAAATTTTTATCTTTGTTTTAGAGAGGGCCAACTGAACATGCAAATATATGTACGTATACAAATTCAAAATTTGAAAGGATAAGAAAGTACATATAAGGAAATAAAGAAAATATATATATATACATATGAGAATATAAATATAAATATATATATATATATGCAAAAATATATGTATACGAAAGATAAAATTCAAGATAAGGCTACAGTCAATGAAATATGGCAACATCATTTGAATTTTGAAAATAAAATGAAAGTTGTGCGTATATATATACGCGTAAAATGGTCGTTAGAGGAATTGTATACATATAAGAATATTTCATGTGAATAAAACAGTTAAATAAATTCCAGAAATTCAAAAGTTCGAAATTCAAATTTCTACGCCAAAATAGCTTGTGGGGGCCAATGCTGACTCAGCACTGCGTGTATGATAAGGTTTGGCTAGATTCATCTACGTACCTAGACTATTTTCTTAACTAGGTTCAATGCTGACTCAGCGCTGCGTATACGATAAGGTCTTGAGCAGCTATATAAACAGCCCTAGTCTTCATTCTCTTTGCACCAATTCTCTTCTGTCCTTATGCTGCTAAGATTCATGGCTTCTTCCCCTCCTCTAAATTTTCTTAAATAATTAAAATAAAATAAAAATTCAAGACATGGAGATGCTGCTCAAATCTGTTCAAGAGAAGATTCAAATCAAAGTGAAGAATTCAAAGGCTAAATCAACAAACCTCGAGCAACGACATACGAATCTTAGCATCGCCGTTCTTCTATTCTAGATCGAATTTCTGTAAGTTGGTTATTTTTAGACTTGAACGTTTTATTTTTATTTGTGACATGAAATTAAAAGGATATAAGAAAAATGCCTAATCTCTTCACTTGGATCTGTGTTTATTTAAGTTTTTGGATCTAATTCTTGACTATGGCCCAGAACATACTATGACTTTGATTGACGGCCTATGACTATTGAACACAGAGGATATGCCTATGCCTATGATCATGATTATGAGAACTATGACCATGAACCTATTGCCTTTGAATTACGAACATGAACCTTGATTTGGGACATACAACATATGACTATGACATTGCCTATGACAATGACTTATGACTATGGGAATTATTTTCCCTTTTGGACTATGAACATTGCCTATAACTATGAACTTTGCCTATGATTCATAATTAGGAAAATTGTTGCTTAAGTTTTGTGGCTATGAAATTGGGTATAAACCCGATTATCTATTTTATCTGTTCCTTGTTTTTCTTTGGTTTTAGACTGTGGGAATTTACCTATTCAGTTAGGTCTACCCATGTTCTTGAACCTATTCTATCTATTGGTTTTAGACCGTGGGAATTTACCTATTAAGTTAGGTCTACCCATATTCTTGAACCTACGTCGTTATCCAAACCTTTTATGCCAGTTATTATCCCTTTTCATAGCATCTTTGGTTCATTCCCTATTTTCTACGAACCTAGATTTATTTACAATCTAGGTTAAATCACGATTATATGAACGGTGGGAATGCAATTTGGTGAAAATATGAAAATGAACATAAATGTCGTTATAAGCTTGGAAATCGGCATAAATTGGGAATATGTATTATGGCCTGTTCATAGGAATGCAAATTGGATAAGTTTGATTTTAGGCATGAAATGTAAACTAGAATAATAATTCTAGTCTTACCATAAACAATGAATTAGGAATGTTAAATCAAAATTGTGTTAATTAAAGATTTGGAATAAGTATATTAGCACAATTTTGAATTTAGCCATAATTGTGAGAAATTGTCATGTTTAGAATAAATTATGGTTAGTGACACTTAATTTGGTATAATTTACATACCAAAAAGTATAAATATGATAAATAAGAGGGAACGGGCCATAATAATAAATGTGACAATGTACATTTAAAAGTGTAAAAATGAAATAAGTAAATTAAGAGTAAATTTACTTATCGAATTTGTCATAAATGATAAATTGTTCATTTACCACAAAATATGTAACTTGCATGTAGGTAAAGTTTTGGCCATAAATTATAAACTAGGATATTTAATCTAGTTTTGGCAATGAAATAGGAAATGGCCTGAACTGCAAGTTGGGTTAGGACTTGGGCCTAGAATATAAGTATACTAGTGGGCAGGACAAAATGAAAATGGTATAGGCCAAGTTTATTTAAAAAGGGAAAATGGACTTTGAAGATAAATTGTTGACAATTTATATATGGACAAAAGAAAGGTTTTCTCTTTGAATAACACATACACCTGAAAGTTCTAGGGTGACAGAGAGGATAGTGTCTAGGCTTGGGTTTGGAAAATACAAGTTTCCTGCCCTCCCTGGCTATCCCTAACTGATCCGAAGGACGGGATGGTTGTTTTCAAAACCAGATTTGGAAATTAATCAAAAACCCTTTGAACTTAGAAAACATGAATATGCCTAACCCGAGGTTAGACTGAGTTGCGGTGTAAACCTGCCGGGAACCGACCGGCACATCCAGTAACCACAGCAATATCTGTCTAATGTGAGAGGTTGCGGCTTTAGTTTATTAATTAAAGCTAGAACAAGAATGGGAGAGTTAATTCCATAGAAACACTTAATCAATTTAACACAGTTAAGCAAGAATGGGTGGGTTAAGTCCATAGAAACACTTAACCAACTTAGCACAGTTAAAGCTAGAATGGGAGGGTTAAGTCCATGGGAATACTTAGCCAAATTAACATGTTGACTAGACTAGAAGGTGGGGTTAAGTAAAGTTAATACACTTAGCCAATTTAACATGTTAATTAGACTAGAGGTTGGGGTTAAGTAATACACTTAGCCAATTGAATATGTTAGCTGGACTAGACCATAGGGTTAAGTAAATTTGAACGCTTAACCATCAGAATATGATAAATGAATAGGGTTAAGTAAAAAGCATAAAGGGATAACACTTAACCAGTTTAACAGGATAAGGGAAGAGGGTTAAGATAGCTTGAATCGACTAAAGACACTTAACCAATCCAACCTGGCGAGAAAGAAAACTAAGTAGTAAACCTCAGTTGAAAAGGGGACTAAGTAGTAAAACTTAGTTAAGAAAACAAGGAATTTGGAAACTAAGTGGTAAACCTTAGTTAGTAGAACTAAGTAGTAATTCTTAGTATATCACGAAGGAGCGGACATCCATCCGGTTTTAAGAAGGCTCCAACGAATTGGGTTACGAAGCCCGAGGCTTCGAGGGGACGTGAGGGTACTCTTGGTATCCCTCTGTGAGGCTGCAGATGATCCGCCTGGGCGCACAGAGGTTAAGGTCTGCGGTAAAAGAGCCAAGGGTATGCCTTGGTTGCAATATATATATATATATGGCAACCTAAAGACTCGGATGGACCAGCGTGATTCGGCGAGAAATTGGAAGCCCTGTGATAGCAACTCGTCGTCTACCATCCATCTTCAGTCAATCGAGATACGTAAAGCAGAAAGGCGGAGAACTCCAAAAGACCATATACTTGCTATCTAGTTATGGGTGAGGATGGCCATAGGTTTGTGGGGGCATAGGGGGCCTGCGTATAGTTCTCATTTTTCAAGGTGTGCCTTTCATTAGTTGAGGGAGGGGTCGAGTGGGACCATAGCCACCGGAAAAACAGACCTTAGCATCTGCATCGGCAGATATTGAAAGCTCCCGACCGAGTTCCGTATTTCTAGAGTAGCCCTGACAACGGAACTCGGACCGCACATTACTGGACATGTGCATCTAGACAAGCGATAACGATTCGCGATACATGCGTGGGGAAAGTCTATGAACTTGTACCACTCTAGGTGGTGTGTCCTAGACTAAAGGGCATCATTCGACAGGTAGCATAATCCCTGGTTTGGAACTAGGTGGCATAAAACCCTGAATCCAAAAAGCGTTCAGAAAGATAGCGTAAGTTCTAGTTGAATCTAGAAGGCACTTGATAGAAAACCCTAGATCAGGTCTAGGTAATAACTAATAAATGGATGCCTGAAGGCGATGGAAAATACAGTGATTGGGATCACGTTATCGTTACTAGTAGGGACACTAGTTAGGCGGTGCAGAGATATAGAAACCAGTATAACAAGGAAATAGCGAAGCGGCGAAAGTATTAAAGTGTATCCAGTTTATCTTATCTTAGCATATCTTGTGATTACCTTGTCTAATCTTGTTGACCATATCGTCATGGTGTAATCTTGTATTCAGTTAATTCATGTCGTTTTGTTTTCCATGTTCACATGCTAGAAGTTACTGAACTTACTCAGGCTTTATGTCTGACTCTATTTTTCTTTCGTCTTCTTTTCTTCCGTCCCCCCCACCCCAGGTAGTAAAGGAGGGAATAGTTTAGCTCAGGTTAAGTTGGACTGCCACTCTTTCCCAGCTTGAAGATTTGTCGAAGTTTGCTTGGATTCTCTTTTCAGATGCTATGGCTGGCTCTTGCTAAAATCGGGGAATATAAATGTTGTTTTTATGCTTCTTTATTTTATAAAGATAGATGATACTCTGATATTGTAAAAGAATCTTGTACAGACTATTTTATCAATAAAGCAAAGTTCTATTTTCCGCTGTTTAATATTTGTCTGTCTTGTAATTTATCTGCATCTTTTACCCAAAATGCTCCACAGAACTTAGTGCATTCCCTTTGTGAGTGACACTAACGGACGTGGGGTGTTACAATAATGAATATCGTAAAGGAAATGATTCCAAAATCTGATATTTCGAAAATATTATCATTTATATATTATAATGAGAAGGAAAATCAATTTTGTTTTGAAATTGAAAATGAAGTTAGAATCGTTTTAAAACGAAATTAGAAAATACGTTTTAAATGAGAATCGACGAAATGTATATAATATATATACATTACATATATTTAATGGCCTGAATAGAACGCGCTGCACCACGACCGTTCGCGAATTTCGACCATGTAATAACCCGGAAAATCTGGGCCAGTTTAAAATTTTTATTTTGGCAATATCAGCGAATTTTGAATATTTAAAATAGATGATTTTAAATAAAATAGACGGAAATTTATTTTGAATATAATTCGAACGTATATATTATACGCGTCGTCGTTAGAATATAAATATTTATATATAATTATAAATAGAATTGAAAATGGCGCGGTAGTTCAATAATTCGATTTCAAACTTCAATTGAATGTACCGGGTGCAAAACAATCCGGATTTTAGTGAAACCAAAAACATTAGGATCTAATTGATAATATCTTTCCAACGAATCCGAAAAATCAAATTTTCATAGCGGGGATCAAAAGATATGTCCTGTTGAAAATTCTGAATAGTCGCTATGGAATTCAGGCCCTTAAAAAATGGACATTTTGCAAATGACCTCGGATTTCGACGAAACCAGTTTTGTTGGGTCCGTGATGTCAAGTTATTTCTAGATTCCAAATTTCATAATTTTTCGAATCAATATGTGAGCGTGGCGAAGGAAAACGCGTTTGACCAGTTTTAGTTGATTTTAATCGACTGGAAATTGGCCATTTTTCAAACGGTCTCAGAATTCGACGAAACTAGTTTTGTTAGGATTGTATCGTCAGTACGAAGCTAGAAAATATTTTTTTGGAATTTTTAGAGACGGTATGTGACCCGGTAATTTGAAATCTACGTTTAAAATTCAATATAGTGATTTAAATGTAAATTCAACGGAAACTGATTCAAACGATCGAATCAACCTACGAAACATATCCCATTGTGTTCGGAATGGGGGTAAAACGCTATGGACGACAGGCGGTGGACCTCGTTTAGAGGTCGTATGTAAAAGTCAACTTTATGCAATTAAAATAATTAATTAAATAATAATAATAAAAAAAATATCTTCTCCTCCCCCTTTAACCCGTTCTGCCCCCCCCCCCCCCCTCTATTTCTTCAATCAGCAGAAAACAAGAAGAAAAAAAAAATGTCCATCGCACCACCGAAGATCGACGCCACGCCGCCGTCCCCCTCTTCCTCCTCCCCCTCTCCGATCTCGCCTAACCTCCCTCCTCCTCTTCTCCGAACCCCTCTACCTCGCGCTCACCCTCCAGTCACGAGACCCCCACCTCTTCTCCGACCACCTCCACCGCTCGCGCCCCATCCACCGCTCGCGCCCCATCCACCGCGAAGCCCCCTTTGCCCTCCTATTGCCGATCGACGAAGACCCTTCCCCCCTAGTCCCAAACTCGCGACAGCAAACCCCGAGACCCTCCCCATCCCCAACGAACCACTGTAAGTTTTTAGATCTCAGATTTTTATTATTCATGTAAAAGAACGAATTTTAATTCATGTAAAATAAATGGGTTTTGTTATTATTATCAGTTTTAATTATTTAATGTATTAGGATCGAATGGAAAACAAAAAAAAGGGAATTTGCTTTTGAAAACAAAGTTTGCATCCTACTTCGAAAGAAAAATATGATTTTTATATATTGAACTTCGAAAGAAAAATGTGATTTTTATATATTGAACATCTAAGTAAAAATATGATTTTTATATATTGAACATCGAAGTAAAAATATGATTTTTATATATTGAACATCGAAGTAAAAATATGATTTTTATATATTGAACATCGAAGTAAAAATATGATTTTTATATATTGAACATCGAAGTAAAAATATGATTTTTATATATTGAACATCGAAGTAAAAATTCGATTTTTATATATTGAATAGCAAAGTAAAAATTCGATTTTTACATAGGTAGTGGATACGGGCAACGAAGATGTCAAAAAGGCGATAACGATGAAGATTTTTATCAAAGAAGAGTCAAGATGATTGGATAGCTATAAGTGAGAATTTCTCACCTTTCATTTTATTTTCTAGTTATATATATATACTAGGATGCAGACGGTGTTTAGTAGCACCCGACACAATCGTCCACAGACCATGGACTTGTTTGTTTGGTTGCATAGATTAGTTATATGATGTGATTTGAATTTGGTTGTTTGGTGATTTTGATTGATGTGTGAATGGCGTGGGCCTTCACTTGACCGGGGATAAGGCTAGGCCTCGTCCCGTTTCTAGTATCGTGCCGTTATGCCGCCGAAATTTTCTAAAAGAAGTTAGTAAAATAAAAATATCATTTTATTTAAAGAATGAACTGAATAGAAATTCATATGTTGGAATAAAATGTTTTGTCGTTAAAAATATAATTTTTAACGTGAATTTGAATAAATAAATATTCATTTACAAACCAGACGGTTTGTTTATGTACACCTATTTGAAGGACATTGATTGGGTCGATAAATTTTACACATCGCCCAACTGCACAAATAAAATATGCGTTTGATTGTTTGAAACCCCACACGGGTGTTGGGATGAAATTTGAAGTTCACTCATCCTGATTGATTAAATATGTCCATCGATTGATTGACAGGCTGTTATAAGCGTTAGATATCTATATTTGATGCTTATACAGTGTAGTGCACTTTGGTTGATGGTTGATTATTTTTCAATGCTATTATATGTGTGTAATGCATGAGAATCCATATAATTAACTTTATATGGTAATTGATTGGGCCTCATTCCAATTTGAAAAATAAAGAATATTATAAAATAAAAGTTCATGTGTTGACAGTACTCATCCATTGAGATTGGTCATGTGTTGAACGAAATATTTTAGTAATAAAATTTACATCTTTATCAATATAAAATAAAGGTTCATGTGTTGACAGTACTCATCCATTGAGATTGGTCATGTGTTGAACGAAATATTTTGATAATAACAACTATTTGAAAAAGAAATATTTGAAATAGAATATTTGAAAATAGAAATTTATGAAGCCGTGTTGATTAGATTGACGCCATTTTGACGTAAACGATATTTATATCGATTTTATTCATTTTGAAATGAATTGAATATAAAACGATTTCGAAATGAATTGAATTGAAAACGAATTCAAATTGAATATAAAACGATTTCGAAATGAATTGAATTGAAAACGATTTCGAAATGAATTGAATTGAAAACGATTTCGAAATGAATTGAATTGAAAACGAATTCAAATTGAATTGAAAACGATTTCGAAATGAATTGAATTGAAAACGAATTCAAATTGAATTGAAAACGATTTCGAAATGAATTGAATTGAAAACGATTTCGAAATGAACTGAATTGAAAACGATTTCGAAATGAATTGAATTGAAAACGAATTCAAATTGAATTGAAAACGATTTTGAAATGAATTGAATTGAAAACGATTTCGAAATGAATTGAATTGAAAATGAATTCAAATTGAATTGAAAACGATTTCGAAATGAATTGAATTGAAAACGATTTCGAAATGAATTGAATTGAAAACGATTTCGAAATGAATTGAATTGAAAACGAATTCAAATTGAATTGAAAACGATTTTGAAATGAATTGAATTGAAAACGATTTCGAAATGAATTGAATTGAAAACGATTTCGAAATGAATTGAAAACGATTTCGAAATGAATTGAATTGAAAACGAATTCAAATTGAATTGAAAGCGAATTGAAACGAATTCAAATTAAATTAAAATTTGAATTGAATAGAAATGAATTTTAAAACGAATTTATAAAGAAGAATTCAATTTTGATTTGAATTGAAAAGAAAGTTGGAATTGCTTTTGAAACGATTTTAAAACTATTTATATAATTCGTTTTAAATAGAAATCGATGAAGTATATATTATATATATTATATATATAATATAATGGCCTGAATAGAACACGCCGCGCCGCGGCAGTTCGTGAATTTCGACCATTTATTTCAAACGGACATTACGGGAGATCCGACCGTCGGATTCCCCTAAAACCGGAACCGTTGGGTTCGTATCGAAAAGAGCTTTCTAACGAATATTAGAAATTTGAAATCTAACGGTTGGATTTGGAGTTACGTCTAAATCAAATTTGAAAAAGGTCGCTGTAAGTGCAGTTCGATGGCCGTTGATGGAAATCGACTGTACGGGCCTTGATAAAATTATTAAAAATATTAATAATTTATGTAAAATCATAAGAAATGATTTGTGGAAATTTGGGATGAAAAACTCCATATTTGAAAAGATAAAAATAGATTTTTATCGAAATGAACTAGTTTTGAACTAGAAATATAATTCTATTTATTTTTAAATAAATAAATTGAATTTAAAAAGGGTTTTAAAAATAACCAAAATTTCCAATGATTGCATTGGAATCGATTTGAATCGAAATTGTCTTCGGAATATTTCGATGTTGGAATTCGTGATTATACAGATGTTGTTATGGAAATTTGAAAGATATATATTTATATCGTTATTTCCAATACGACATTTGTTAATCGTAGAATTTGATATTGAATATAAGCCGATATATTTTCTATTCAGAGCCTTATATTGAATATCAAATGTGATTTGGGTTTGTCGTGAATGGTGTCTTCACTAACACTGTTCTTGAACCCAGTTGAGAAAAGATTAAATCTTTTTATTTAGATTTAATGAAGTGTACCAATTAAATGATATTTAATTGGAATTGAATTGGTATTGATTTTTGGGTTTATCGTGAACCGTGTTTTAAATGACACTGATTCTTTAACTCAGTTAACGATTAAAACTAAGTGGAGTTTTAATGAATCTTTAATTAGATTAAAATGATCGAGAATGGAGTATTACCAGTTTTGCTTCAGGCGATAGTTAAATCTTTAATTAGATTTGAACGTGAAATGGTAATTGAATTACCGATAACACTGTGGTGTTAGATATGAAGTATTACCAGTTTTACTTCATGGGATTAATAGGTTGGGATTGGGAAAATTAAAACAAATGATTACTTCGGTAAGTTTCGTTAATCCCGACTAGTTGAATCGAAATTCAAAAGTAGATTAAAGAATAAATTCAAGGAATTTATCTTTGATAAAATTAATGGGAACCTTTCCCTATGAACGTGAAATTTAGAAACTAACTGTCGGTTAGCCAAGCAGAATGGTTTTCTGGATATTGATCTGATGTTGGTTTCGGCCTTCGGGGTTAATATTTGGGGAATTATTCTCTTGATTAATTTACGGTTAGTGACTGATGAATTGGAATGAGGCGTATGTTGTGTTTGTGTAACACTTATTTAAAATATACGCGAGTTATTCGGAAAGACCGGGTTTATCCCATTATGAATAACTGATACGACGATGAGTCGAAGATGAAGACGATGGTCGAAGACCAGAAGTCTTCACGTCGTTTGGGTGATTACTGATGATCTTGATTGGGCTGTACACCCAAGAAGATGGAAACAGTTGGTGATCGTCCAGACGTACTTGGAGATCGATGGATATGCGGGGTACTAGGTGCCTTCGGTTTCGTTCAGACCCAGAACGGACTTGTAAATGGACTGTGTGTCTGACATTGGATTTTAGTCCATGTGATTGATCTCTATTAAATATATATCTGTTTGGCGGCGGAGAATTTATTCTCTTGCTTAACGCCTTTCTCTGAGACGTACAAGATCAGGGGTTATATATTGATGGATATCAAACGCATGGAGTGAATTGCCTGTGTGGCATGCCTAAGTGGCAATCGATCGAGGCTTCTGTTGAAAAGCAAAGTCTTGTGGTGATGATCAAAGCACGGCCTTTGTGGCGTAGCTTTGTGTAACGTTTACTTCACGAGTATCACACCCGGTATGAACCAAAAACGGGAGACGGACCTCAGGGAGGGCATGCGTTTCCTTCTAGCTAAAAAGTGGCGTCAGTGGTTTTACACGCCCTGACGAGTTTGACTTATGTGGTTGTTGCTGTTGCGAGGCGCCTCGGATTGATCGGTCGTTCTCGAACCGATGGAGTCATTTAGTTGGCTCACTTACGCCCCAAAGGGCGGCGAAACGCATGTTCAGGGTTTAAGTTTAATCCACATCGGTGGACCGGCCCTGTCGCTCCAAGGGTCGATGCGTTCTGATCCTGAGACTCGGGCTAGACAGTCTCGAATCGGTTGTGGACTATCTTTTGCCTCGGTTCATAGATGGAAACCCAATTTCCAAATACGCGACTTTGCGATTTTGATTGTATAACCTATATATGGCGACATAGTGGTATGGGGCATTCATGCCGCCTATGATTGATACTTATGATTTGAAGTTGTTTTTATACACTATGCACTTATTATAGTATCAAATGATTTGTTTTAACCGTATCAAGCATTCTTTGACTGTTATAAGGGAAAACCCTATCCTCGGCTGCGTTGCATTGTGTGATGGGACCTGGGTCTTATAACAGCTTCATTTTTCTTTATTTAGCATTGCGCTGTTTGTTTTATGCACTGGTATTCTTGGGAGGAAACCCGTTCCGTGTTATACGGCGTGGTCCCTTGATTTACCTAACTTTAAAAATAAAGATTAATAACTGTTTTAGTTCTCACACCAGTCACATGACTGACCTGGAGTTTATTGTTTTAACCTAAACTCTGGGTGCCCCTATTTTTGACACGGGCAGCTAGTAGTTTTGGTTTTGCAGATTTATATTCACAGGATCCTGGTTTACAGCTGGAACGATATCCGGAAAGCTTTGTATCCGTATATCTCTTCTAGTTGTGTATTGTATTATTTTCCACGGCTATGTATTTAAATGTAATTTAAATCTCTGATATTCCTGTGTAATATTCATTTATACTGTATATTCTTGTAATCTGATGCATTGTTGTAATAAGCAATGAAATGTTCTTTTATATGTGTTCTGTTGTGGCTTGTTCTCGAACTATCCGCCACTTTCCTTTACGGGGAAGTTACGGGTTTTCACAGTTGGTATCAGAGCTTTGGTTTACAAAGCTCAGAGAACAAGACACATTAGAACTGTACGAAAGAATTCATCAGATATTGGGTTAGTAATATCCAATGGGAATGACTCGTTAGAGATAGGATCAGTAGTTTCCTAGAACGAGTGTGAAGAGTATATTTGTAAAATGAAAACAATTTTGTTTTGAAAATGTAAAATCAATTATTCGTATTTGATTATCTATTTATATTGATGTGGACAATCCAGTATATACAGATTTTGCGTATACGTCTGATCCGCGTGTATTTGAATTTTTAATATACTGGATAGATATAGAATTACACTCTAATCGCCCGGGGATGATTTTGATGATGGAGCTCCATCACTAGAATTTATGTTCGAGTGACGAAGGTGTGATTTTCTATATATTTCCATTAGACTGGTGTGAGAACCAAAATTAGATAGGGCTTATTGTTGTGATTTGGCATCAAAAATCCGATTTTTGTATATGTATCAAAATTATGAATTTGAGACTCTAATTCACTAATTGATTGATGTTTTTGTTGTTTGTTTAATTGTTTGATAATTTTGAACCTTTATGCCTAACTGAATCAAATATTGAATTGTATTGAAAATTGGTCGCATTTGCATGCATATACATATACTTATATTGAACAGGTCATAGCAAGGAGGCTAGAGCCAGAGAATAAAATTTGTTTGCCCGACAAATAGGTACATGTTTACTACATAATTTACTGTTTTGTTTGGGTGATGATGATTTTATGAGCCTATTGGCTAGCCGCTTGGCTTTTTCTTTTTCTTTTTGAGATCTGAAGGACCGGGGAAGCTATTTGAAATTCCCCGATGCTCCCGGTGCAGGGGAGGTTATGGCGAAGTTTTTCGAAAATTTAGGGTGTTAGCCAAATTTTTGAAATTTTTGAAAATTCTCAGAAACTAAAAAGTTGGAGAATGCAAGCCAGATCGAACGTAGAGTTGGATAATCAAACCACTTTCGACTTTGTTCCTTTTCGGGGACGAAAAGTTTTAAGTGGGGGAGATTGTAATAACCCGGAAAATCTGGGCCAGTTTAAAATTTTTATTTTGGCAATATCAGCGAATTTTGAATATTTAAAATAGATGATTTTAAATAAAATAGACGGAAATTTATTTTGAATATAATTCGAACGTATATATTATACGCGCGTCGTTAGAATATAAATATTTATATATAATTATAAATAGAATTGAAAATGGCGCGGTAGTTCAATAATTCGATTTCAAACTTCAATTGAATGTACCGGGTGCAAAACAATCCGGATTTTAGTGAAACCAAAAACATTAGGATCTAATTGATAATATCTTTCCAACGAATCCGAAAAATCAAATTTTCATAGCGGGGATCAAAAGATATGTCCTGTTGAAAATTCTGAATAGTCGCTATGGAATTCAGGCCCTTAAAAAATGGACATTTTGCAAATGACCTCGGATTTCGACGAAACCAGTTTTGTTGGGTCCGTGATGTCAAGTTATTGCTAGATTCCAAATTTCATAATTTTTTGAATCAATATGTGAGCGTGGCGAAGGAAAACGCGTTTGACCAGTTTTAGTTGATTTTAATCGACTGGAAATTGGCCATTTTTCAAACGGTCTCAGAATTCGACGAAACTAGTTTTGTTAGGATTGTATCGTCAGTACGAAGCTAGAAAATATTTTTCTGGAATTTTTAGAGACGGTATGTGACCCCGGTTATTTGAAATCTACGTTTAAAATTCAATATAGTGATTTAAATGTAAATTCAACGGAAACTGATTCAAACGATCGAATCAACCTACGAAACATATCCCATTGTGTTCGGAATGGGGGTAAAACGCTATGGACGACAGGCGGTGGACCTCGTTTAGAGGTCGTATGTAAAAGTCAACTTTATGCAATTAAAATAATTAATTAAATAATAATAAAAAAAATATCTTCTCCTCCCCCTTTAACCCGTTCTGCCCCCCCCCCCCCCTATTTCTTCAATCAGCAGAAAACAAGAAAAAAAAATGTCCATCGCACCACCGAAGATCGACGCCACGCCGTCGTCCCCCTCTTCCTCCTCCCCCTCTCCGATCTCGCCTAACCTCCCTCCTCCTCTTCTCCGAACCCCTCTACCTCGCGCTCACCCTCCAGTCACGAGACCCCCACCTCTTCTCCGACCACCTCCACCGCTCGCGCCCCATCCACCGCTCGCGCCCCATCCACCGCGAAGCCCCCTTTACCCTCCTACTGCCGATCGACGAAGACCCTTCCCCCCTAGTCCCAAACCCGCGACAGCAAACCCCGAGACCCTCCCCATCCCCAACGAACCACTGTAAGTTTTTAGATCTCAGATTTTTATTATTCATGTAAAAGAACGAATTTTAATTCATGTAAAATAAATGGGTTTTGTCATTATTATCAGTTTTAATTATTTAATGTATTAGGATCGAATGGAAAACAAAAAAAAAGGGAATTTGCTTTTGAAAACAAAGTTTGCATCCTACTTCGAAAGAAAAATATGATTTTTATATATTGAACTTCGAAAGAAAAATGTGATTTTTATATATTGAACATCGAAGTAAAAATATGATTTTTATATATTGAACATCGAAGTAAAAATATGATTTTTATATATTGAACATCGAAGTAAAAATATGATTTTTATATATTGAACATCGAAGTACAAATATGATTTTTATATATTGAACATCGAAGTAAAAATATGATTTTTATATATTGAACATCGAAGTAAAAATATGATTTTTATATATTGAACATCGAAGTAAAAATTCGATTTTTATATATTGAATAGCGAAGTAAAAATTCGATTTTTACATAGGTAGTGGATACGGGCAACGAAGATGTCAAAAAGGCGATAACGATGAAGATTTTTATCAAAGAAGAGTCAAGATGATTGGATAGCTATAAGTGAGAATTTCTCACCTTTCCCTTTATTTTCTAGTTATATATACATACTAGGATGCAGACGGTGTTTAGTAGCACCCGACACAATCGTCCACAGACCATGGACTTGTTTGTTTGGTTGCATAGATTAGTTATATGATGTGATTTGAATTTGGTTGTTTGGTGATTTTGATTGATGTATGAATGGCGTGGGCCTTCACTAGACCGGGGATAAGGCTAGGCCTCGTCCCGTCGTGCCGTTATGCCGCCGAAATTTTCTAAAAGAAGTTAGTAAAATAAAAATATCATTTTATTTAAAGAATGAACTGAATAGAAATTCATATGTTGGAATAAAATGTTATGTCGTTAAAAATATAATTTTTAACGTGAATGTGAATAAATAAATATTCATTTACAAACCAGACGGTTTGTTTATGTACACCTATTTGAAGGACATTGATTGGGTCGATAAATTTTACACATCGCCCAACTGCACAAATAAAATATGCGTTTGATTGTTTGAAACCCCACACGGGTGTTGGGATGAAATTTGAAGTTCACTCATCCTGATTGATTAAATATGTCGATCGATTGATTGACAGGCTGTTATAAGCGTTAGATATCTATATTTGATGCTTATACAGTGTAGTGCACTTTGGTTGATGGTTGATTATTTTTCAATGCTATTATATGTGTGTAATGCATGAAAATCCATATAATTAACTTTATATGGTAATTGATTGGGCCTCATTCCAATTTGAAAAATAAAGAATATTATAAAATAAAAGTTCATGTGTTGACAGTACTCATCCATTGAGATTGGTCATGTGTTGAACGAAATATTTTAGTAATAAAATTTACATCTTTATCAATATAAAATAAAGGTTCATGTGTTGACAGTACTCATCCATTGAGATTGGTCATGTGTTGAACGAAATATTTTGATAATAACAACTATTTGAAAAAGAAATATTTGAAATAGAATATTTGAAAATAGAAATTTATGAAGCCGTGTTGATTAGATTGACGCCATTTTGACGTAAACGATATTTATATCGATTTTATTCATTTTGAAATGAATTGAATATAAAAAGATTTCGAAATGAATTGAATTGAAAACGAATTCAAATTGAATGTAAAACGATTTCGAAATGAATTGAATTGAAAAGGATTTCGAAATGAATTGAATTGAAAATGATTTCGAAATGAATTGAATTGAAAACGAATTCAAATTGAATTGAAAACGATTTCGAAATGAATTGAATTGAAAACGAATTCAAATTGAATTGAAAACGATTTCGAAATGAATTGAATTGAAAACGAATTCAAATTGAATTGAAAACAATTTCGAAATGAATTGAATTGAAAACGATTTCGAAATGAACTGAATTGAAAACGATTTCGAAATGAATTGAATTGAAAACGAATTCAAATTGAATTGAAAACGATTTTGAAATGAATTAAATTGAAAACGATTTCGAAATGAATTGAATTGAAAACAAATTCAAATTGAATTGAAAACGATTTCGAAATGAATTGAATTGAAAACGATTTCGAAATGAATTGAATTGAAAAGGAATTCAAATTGAATTGAAAACGATTTTGAAATGAATTGAATTGAAAACGATTTCCAAATGAATTGAATTGAAAACGATTTCGAAATGAATTGAATTGAAAACGATTTCGAAATGAATTGAATTGAAAACGAATTCAAATTGAATTGAAAGCGAATTGAAACGAATTCAAATTAAATTAAAATTTGAATTGAATAGAAATGAATTTTAAAACGAATTTATAAAGAAGAATTCAATTTTGATTTGAATTGAAAAGAAAGTTGAAATTGCTTTTGAAACGATTTTAAAACTATTTATATAATTCGTTTTAAATAGAAATCGACGAAGTATATATTATATATATTATATAATGGCCTGAATAGAACGCGCCGCGCCGCGGTAGTTCGTGAATTTCGACCATTTATTTCAAACGGACATTACGGGAGATCCGACCGTCGGATTCTCCTAAAACCGGAACCGTTGGGTTCTTATCGAAAAGAGCTTTCTAACGAATATTAGAAATTTGAAATCTAACGGTTGGATTTGGAGTTATGTCTAAATAAAATTTGAAAAAGGTCGATGTAAGTGCAGTTCGATGGCCGTTGATGGAAATCGACTGTACGGGCCTTGATAAAATTATTAAAAATATTAATAATTTATGTAAAATCATAAGAAATGATTTGTGGAAATTTGGGATGAAAAACTCCACATTCGAAAAGATAAAAATAGATTTTTATCGAAATGAACTAGTTTTGAACTAGAAATATAATTCTATTTATTTTTAAATAAATAAATTGAATTTAAAAAGGGTTTTAAAAATAACCAAAATTTCCAATGATTGCATTGGAATCGATTTGAATCGAAATTGTCTTCGGAATATTTCGATGTTGGAATTCGTGATTATACAGATGTTGTTATGGAAATTTGAAAGATATATATTTATATCGTTATTTCCAATACGACATTTGTTAATCGTAGAATTTGATATTGAATATAAGCCGATATATTTTCTATTCAGAGCCTTATATTGAATATCAAATGTGATTTGGGTTTGTCGTGAATGGTGTCTTCACTAACACTGTTCTTGAACCCAGTTGAGAAAAGATTAAATCTTTTTATTTAGATTTAATGAAGTGTACCAATTAAATGATATTTAATTGGAATTGAATTGGTATTGATTTTTGGGTTTATCGTGAACCGTGTTTTAAATGACACTGATTCTTTAACTCAGTTAACGATTAAAACTAAGTGGAGTTTTAATGAATCTTTAATTAGATTAAAATGATTGAGAATGGAGTATTACCAGTTTTGCTTTAGGCGATAGTTAAATCTTTAATTAGATTTGAACGTGAAATGGTAATTGAATTACCGATAACACTGTGGTGTTAGATATGAAGTATTACCAGTTTTACTTCATGGGATTAATAGGTTGGGATTGGGAAAATTAAAACAAATGATTACTTCGGAAAGTTTCGTTAATCCCGACTAGTTGAATCGAAATTCAAAAGTAGATTAAAGAATAAATTCAAGGAATTTATCTTTGATAAAATTAATGGGAACCTTTCCCTATGAACGTGAAATTTAGAAACTAACTGTCGGTTAGCCAAGCAGAATGGTTTTCTGGATATTGATCTGATGTTGGTTTCGGCCTTCGGGGTTAATATTTGGGGAATTATTCTCTTGATTAATTTACGGTTAGTGACTGATGAATTGGAATGAGGCGTATGTTGTGTTTGTGTAACACTTATTTAAAATATACGCGAGTTATTCGGAAAGACCGGGTTTATCCCATTCTGAATAACTGATACGACGATGAGTCGAAGATGAAGACGATGGTCGAAGACCAGAAGTCTTCACGTCGTTTGGGTGATTACTGATGATCTTGATTGGGCTATACACCCAAGAAGATGGAAATAGTTGGTGATCGTCCAGACGTACTTGGAGATCGATGGATATGCGGGGTACTAGGTGCCTCCGGTTTCGTTCAGACCCAGAACGGACTTGTAAATGGACTGTGTGTTTGACATTGGATTTTAGTCCGTGTGATTGATCTCTATTAAATATATATCTGTTTGGCGGCGGAGAATTTATTCTCTTGCTTAACGCCCTTCTCTGAGACGTACAAGCTCAGGGGTTATATATTGATGGATATCAAACGCATGGAGTGAATTGCCTGTGTGGCATGCCTAAGTGGCAATCGATCGAGGCTTCTGTTGAAAAGCAAAGTCTTGTGGTGATGATCAAAGCACAGCCTTTGTGGCGTAGCTTTGTGTAACGTTTACTTCGCGAGTATCACACCCGGTATGAACCAAAAACGGGAGACGGACCTCAGGGAGGGCATGCGTTTCCTTCTAGCTAAAAAGTGGCGTCAGTGGTTTTACACGCCCTGACGAGTTTGACTTATGTGGTTGTTGCTGTTGCGAGGCGCCTCGGATTGATCGGTCGTTCTCGAACCGATTGAGTCATTTAGTTGGCTCACTTACGCCCCAAAGGGCGGCGAAACGCATGTTCAGGGTTTAAGTTTAATCCACATCGGTGGACCGGCCCTGTCGCTCCAAGGGTCGATGCGTTCTGATCCTGAGACTCGGGCTAGACAGTCTCGAATCGGTTGTGGACTATCTTTTGCCTCGGTTCATAGATGGAAACCCAATTTCCAAATACGCGACTTTGCGATTTTGATTGTATAACCTATATATGGCGACATAGTGGTATGGGGCATTCATGCCGCCTATGATTGATACTTATGATTTGAAGTTGTTTTTATACACTATGCACTTATTATAGTATCAAACGATTTGTTTTAACCGTATCAAGCATTCTTTGACTGTTATAAGGGAAAACCCTATCCTCGGCTGCGTTGCATTGTGTGATGGGACCTGGGTCTTATAACAGCTTCATTTTTCTTTATTTAGCATTGCGCTGTTTGTTTTATGCACTGGTATTCTTGGGAGGAAACCCATTCCGTGTTATACGGCGTGGTCCCTTGATTTACCTAACTTTAAAAATAAAGATTAATAACTGTTTTAGTTCTCACACCAGTCACATGACTGACCTGGAGTTTATTGTTTTAACCTAAACTCTGGGTGCCCCTATTTTTGACACGGGCAGCTAGTAGTTTTGGTTTTGCAGATTTATATTCACAGGATCCTGGTTTACAGCTGGAACGATATCCGGAAAGCTTTGTATCCGTATATCTCTTCTAGTTGTGTATTGTATTATTTTCCGCTGCTATGTATTTAAATGTAATTTAAATCTCTGATATTCCTGTGTAATATTCATTTATACTGTATATTCTTGTAATCTGATGCATTGTTGTAATAAGCAATGAAATGTTCTTTTATATGTGTTCTGTTGTGGCTTGTTCTCGAACTATCCGCCACTTTCCTTTACGGGGAAGTTACGGGTTTTCACAGACCATTGACTTCAAATTGATATTATAGGAGATTCGACTATCGAATTCTCCTAGAATAAGAACCGTTGGGTACATATCAAAAAGAGCTTTCCAACAAATATAAGAGATTTGAAATCTAATGGTTGGATTTCGAATTATGTCCAAATCAAATTTGGAAATGGTCGCTGTAAGTGTAGTTCAATGGCCGTTTATGGAAATCGACTGTACGGGCCTTGATAAATTTATTATATATTAATAATTTGTGTAAAATCATAATAAATGGTTTGGAAAAAATTTAGGTGAAAAATTCCACGTTTGTAAAGATAAAAATATATTTTTATCAAAATGAACTAGTTATCAACTAGAATTATAATCCAATATTTTTAAATAAATAAATTGGATTTGAAATGGTTTTAAAAATAACAAGAATTTCCAACATGTGAATTGGAATGGATTTGAATCAAAATTATCTTTGGAATATTTCGATGTTGGATTCCGTGATTATACGGATATTGTGGAGGAATTTGGAAGATATATATATCGTTACTCCCAATACGATATTTGTTGATTTCAGAATTTGATACTGAATATAAGACGATATAATTTCTATTCAGAGTCTTGTATTTAATATTGAATTGGATTTTAGGCTTGTCGTGAATGGTGTCTTCATTAACACTGTTCTTAAACCCATTTGAGAAAAGCATAAATCTTTTAATTAAGATTTAGTGAATAATTTCCAATTAATTAATATTTAATTGGAATTAAATAAAAGAATTGGATTTTGGGTTTTTCGTGAATGGTGTCCTAAATAATAATGTTCTTAAACCCCGTGTGAAAAGAGTAAATCTTTATTTAAGATTATTAGTGTTTCCAATTAATTAACATTTAATTGGAATAAAATGGAATGTGAATTGGGTTTTATCGTGAACTGTGTTTTAACGACATTCTTTCTTTAACCCAATTTACAGTGAAATGTGATTTGGAATTTATAAATCTTTTTATTAAGATTTAATGGAAATTTTCCAAAGTAATGTTTCCTAATTTAATACAATAAATTAGAATTGAATGGAATTCGATTTGATATTAATCGAAATGAGCTTCTGTGGAGGAAGACTGTTAATATGTGGAATTTAAAAGGCTTTGTGGTTATTCAATTTATATTATTAGTCGGATACGAAAATTGATATCGATTATATAGTAAACTGTTTTTCGTAAAGATTCCATTATTAATGGAATGTGATTTGGGTTTATCTTGAACTGTGTTTTAAATGACATTAGTTCTTTAACCCAGTTAAAGACAGAATTACATGTCAAACATTGTATTTCGAACTGTATGGTTGATCTCTACTAAATATATATCTTTTTGGTGGCGGAGAATTTATTCTCTTTCTTAACACCCTTCTCTAAGACATACGAGCTTAGTGGTTATATATCGGCAGAAATCAATAGTACGGTGTAGATTGTCGATGTGACATGTTTGTGTTTCAAAAGTTAAATAATCATTAATATTGATTTTTGGGAAGATTAAAAATAAGTGGAGTCTAGTGAATCTATAATTAGATTGAAATGGGAATTGATAATTTAAATTATCAAATTTGGGGAAATGATTGAGAATGGAGTATCACCAGTTTTGCTCCTAGCAATAGTTAAATCTTTAATTAGATTTGAACGTGAAATGGTAATTAAATTTACCGATTACACAGTGGTGTTAGGTATGGAGTATGACCAGTTTTGCTCCGTGTGATGAATAGGCTGGGATTGGGAAATTAAACAAATGATTACTTCGGTAAGGATCGCTAATCCCGAATAGTTTGGATAAACCTTAATTTGGTTTGAATTAATATCCAAAGGAAGATTAAAGAATAAATTTAAAGAATTTATCTTTGATAAAATTAATGGGAACCTTTCCCAAAGGATATGAATATTTAAATAAAAGAATATTCAGAATTGGAATGAGGCGTATATTGTGTTTTATAGCACTTGTTTATAATATACGCGAGTTATTCGAAAAGGCAGGGTTTATACCCATTTTGAATAATTGATTGGACGATAAGTCGACGATGAAGACGGTGGTTGAAGACTAGAGGCCTTCACATCGTTTGGATGATTACTAATGTCTTGATTGGGCTGTACACCCAAGACAAGGTAATAAGTGGTGATCGTCCAGACGTACTTGAAGATCGACCGGATATGCGAGGACCTCTCTCCTGTGTTGGACATATGTGACGAGGAATAAGGTGCCTTCGGTTTCCTTTAGACCTAGAACGAACTAGTAAATGGATGTGTGTCTGACATTAGATTTTATTCTATGTTGATTGATCTCTATTAAATATATATCTGTTTGGCGGTAGATAATTTATTCTCTTACTTAACGACCTTCTCTGACACATACGAGCTCAAAGGTTATATATCGATAGACATCAGTGCATGGCGTGAATTGCTTGTGTGGCATGATGAGATGCAAATGATCAAGCCTTCAGTTGAAAAGCAGAGTCTTGTGGTTGATGATCAAAGCACGACTTTAATATAGCATAGCTTTGTGTATAGCATTGATTCACGAGCCTCACACCTCGGTATGAGTCAAAAACGGGGTAAGGGACCTAAGGAGGACATGGCGTTTCTTTCTAGCTATGGATGGTGTCATGGTATGGAGCCCAGACATTTATTATTTTACCTATGTGGTTGTTGGGTTGTGAGGCGCCTCAGATATATTGGTTACTACGGAGCCGATGGATAGGTCCTATAGGACCGGGAAACGTGTGTTCAGGAATTTCCAATCCTCAAACGTAAGGGAGGACCGACTTTGGAGGATCCAGGGGTTTCCCAGAGTGTGTAGTCATGAGGCATTTGCTAGACTGTCTCGAAGAGGATAGGAGTACATCCCTTGCCTAGACTCATGACGAAAATCCAATTTCCAATACGTGATATTCGGTTTTATTTGTAGAGCCTAGTATGTCGACATAGTGGGATGGGGCATTATGCCATCTATGATTGATACATTTATATTTGAAGTTATTTTCATACACTTTGCACTATAATAGTATCAAAATGTTTTGTTTTAAATGTACCAAGCATGTTTGGCTATTATAAGGGAAAAATCTATCCTCCGACTTGCGTTGCATTGTGTGATGGGACCTGAGTCTTATAATAGCTTCATTTTTCAAAAAGCACCGCTGTTTATAACTATTTATGCACTGGTATTCTTGGGAGGAAATCCGTTCCGTGTTATACGGAGTGGTTCCTTGATTTATCAAATTTTAAAGTAAAGTTTTAAATAACTGTTTTAGTTCTCACACCAGTCACATGACTGACCTGGAGTTGGTTGTTTTAACCTAAACTCTGGGTGCCCCTATTTTCCACACGGGCAGCTAGTAGTTTTGGTATTGCAGATATTATATTCTCAGGATCCTGGTTTACAGCTGGAGCTATATTCGGAACGCTCTTTATCTGTGTATTTCTTTCAGTTGTGTTTTGTATAATTTTTTGCTGCATAATAATTTGTAAATGTCTGACATTTATCAAATGTATATTATTTGTTCATATTTTGTATATTCTTGTACTCTGATGTAAATTGTTATAATAAGCAATGAAATGTTCTTCTGTTGGTGTTTTGATTTGTCGTGTTCTCAGACAATCCATTCTTTCTCTTCTCTTCGGGGACCGGGGAAGTTTGGGTCGCTTCAAAAAATATTCATAAAGATAGTTTTTATTAAATATTTTTTCCTTAGTAATTTAGCAATACTTCTTTTATAACTTGTATATCATATTGTTTAAAGTCAATAATAATTTAAATAATAATATCTGTACAGAAAGATAAACAAGTATATCTTTTTAAGCCAAACATATTTCCAGGTACAAATTGTTTTAAAAAATAGTTTAAATTATATTTTACTTCCATAGTAATTTAACAAAACTTAATTAATACTTGTATATCTGATTGTGTAAAGACAATAATAATTTAAAATACAGTATCTATATAAAAAGACAAACTTGTTTAATTACACTATATAGGAATATAAACTTCTTTTATCCAAACAGCAGAATAAAAGATAATAACGATTATATAACATCAACTGTCCTTATAGCCAGAAATGACACATAATTACAATTTTGGTATAAAGTAATTATAATTATTGTATCAGTTGTAAAAACTTAAAGATAAATTCTTTTATATTTTTAACAGTAAAAGATAAATGATATCTCTGTCAGTTATTTAGTTAAATATATTTGTGCACTTTGTATATACTGAAGCAGAGATGTAACAATGTAGTTTGAACAAACTGAAGCAGTGTTGTTAAAATGGCAGTTTTACGATAATTTTCATAATCTAAGTTTTCTAAACTGAAGCAGAGATGTAACAATGTAGTAAGACAAGCATACACTAAACGCTTTGTTCTAGTTTAATTAAACTGAAAAGTTACTCATAATCACTTAAAAGATATTTTTATTTATCTTTTGAGTAATCAAAGAGGTAAAAACCATTAGTAATAATTAAACAACCAAAAAAAGGAGTTATAAGCACACAAGAAAAAAGAATAATAGTTGAAAAGTAGTGATTTATAATGCTTAGATGCTTCGGTTAATGTTGAATGCTAAAAGATGAAAAACTAGTTTCTAACCTATAAGGTATTAGTGATTTTACGATTTTACCTCGTTTTAGAATGTCGACTTGTATGAGAAGATCAAATTGTTTGAGAAGATCGAATTTGAGATCCAGGGTTTTATGAAATCTCCTGTTTTGAGAAGAATGAGATGCAGATGGGCAAGTGTTTTTAAATTTGTCCTGGAAACTAATTATTCACGGCCTATGTCCTAGAAATAAATTTTAAACATTAAGGAGGCCCTTTAAGCGAAAATCGCCATTTATTATTATATAATTTATTTATTTTCCATCTGTTTCTATACTTCATCCGTAACTTTTTCATAGAGACTCTGTTCGCGAAGTTCCAAACTTGAAAGTTGACCAGAATTCCATCACTTATGTAACGGTATAGGATTCGTGGTCAAATTTCATTCTTTGCAAAAATTCAATTTCTGAATATCTAATTAAATAACTAAATTAATTATCACCAAAATTCCGGGTTACATAAATTCAGACCCAGAAAAGGTTCATTTGAACTTAAAGTCGTTCTAAATGGATCGTTTGTTCCTTTAAGGTTTACATAAAGAGAGCCAACTAAAAATGACATCAGATTCTCATAGTGAATGCGATAAAATATAACAACAGAAAATAAATGTATCATTAATAAAACCACAATAATGTTGTTTACATCAAGTCTAAACTTTCATAAAGGTACATCAATAATTATAATAATATACTATGGGTACAATAATATTTCCAAATATGATAATGATAATAATTACTATAGATTCTCCTTCGTTGGGCTCTAATCTCCACGTCTGTATCAGTCAAGCATTTCCCACCTACTAACCTGTTTATATGTTAAGAGGAGGGAGGATAGAACAACATAAGTTCAAGTGAATTATAATCACATAAGTTTAAGGAATATCTATTTCTATATTTGGTAGTATAATTCACCAAATTAATCTATGCAAATTCGACACTTAATCAGTATGTATCAATTAGGCGGACTACTCTTAAGTCACTTAAGGCCATGTCTTATAATTGTAAATCGAGAGATAGTAATCTACCCCTTAATACCTGGTTTAGGTAGATATTCATCTCCATTTATGACCCTCTCGGAGGACACATGTGTTACTGTCTAACTATCATTACAGGTGAACTCCTAGCCATTTAATACTTCCCTTAGACAGCAAGTTCCTTAGAAACTTTAGTATTGCCCATCCCTAGGTATGCCCTCATATTGCATCTAGATAAGAAGCGTAAACTCCCAGAGAACTACCTTACTCATATGTATATCATTTTACTAAGGACTATTTAATACATCATAAGTTATAAGAGAAAGGCGGACCCAACCACTTAAGACCTAAGTAGAGTGGGTCCCATGACTTTGGCCCAGTACGAAGGAGTGAACCTTAGTAACAGACCTAGTCCTAACCACTTAATACCCAAACAAGGATGGTTAGCCACTTAATACCTTCTCGAGGCAGGCCTATTTTGCACACACACACACACACACACAAACATATATATATACACACACACACACATACAAACGCTAGACATCTCACATTAAACCGACCACTTATATATGCTAGATTCGCCGGGCGGTTTCGGGCAACTTCTACTACAAGTTGGGCTTAACCTTGTATCCTTGTGTAATAATTACAAGCCTTGGCACTTAGACCTCTCATATTAATCTAACTAACTTATAGATGTTGGATATATCGGTCAATTTTGGGCAGGCTTCTATTATAAGTTGGGATTAACCTCGTGTAATTAATACTAATAAAAGCCATTAATACTCACACACATACCAATTTCCTATGGAGACATTTATAATTGTAATTTCCAACTTTAACATATTTAATATGCTCTTAATATGAATTTAATATGCATTTATAAGACATTAATCACATTATAAAAAATAATAAATAAAACTTAAATCAACCGCACATAAAGAAACTTTCTATCCGTTGAAATGTCAATCCTAACATCAAAAATATGGTTTACAAGTTTATTTCCCTAACTTCATCAATATGACATAAACATGTATATTCACATTCAATCAATAACATGGAAATAACAATATATACATAAAAAATTGTAACCAAGGTTTGAAAGATTAGTTCAATTATAAAAGAAAGACAAGGTGCAATATGTGAAATCTCCTTTTTGGTGCCGCTTCGCTTTTTATATGATTTATATATATACACAAACTTAAAATTTTAGTGATTTGTATATAATACGTTTAGAATATGCATTTTAAAAGTAGAATCTCAAACCTTTTAAATCTAAAATACTCAGGTCTTATGCCTTTGCACACACACATATATAATTTTTATAATTTTACAAGAAGTGAATCAAACCACTATCAGAAATTGCACAACACCACCAAAACCCAATTTACACTAATTGATTGACCATTTCTGCAAATTATAAGCGATTTGGAGGATTTGTTTATATTTTTTCGTCCAAATTCCTTTAGGCATAAAAATCAAAATCTACACTGCAGAATATAGATAATAGAAAACTGGTGTAATTTCCACTCATACAGATAAGAAGAGAAGAATAGTGAATTTAGTATAAAATCAAAAAAATCTGGATTGAGCCTTTCGAATCAGCGTATTTCATATATATATTTGTGTGTGTGTGTGCAAGAATCAGATTTAGAATCTTATATATCTTGACAAGAATTTTGATTTAGAAAAGATAAAATATAGGTTAGAAGAAAGAAGAAACCTAACCTTCTTAAGAAATTAAGAAAAATGGAGGAGTGACAAAGTGAAGGCGTAGACGATGGTGAAATGTAGTAT
This sequence comes from Allium sativum, assembly GCA_030737875.1. Lineage (NCBI taxonomy): Eukaryota > Viridiplantae > Streptophyta > Magnoliopsida > Asparagales > Amaryllidaceae > Allium > Allium sativum. The sequence continues at coordinate 666,488,574 of CM060923.1, forward strand.
CTAAGGGAGAGGCTGGGTGTCTATTTATAGTTTCTAATGTGTACATGGACCGTATTATTAGTTATATAAAAATCTCGATGGCCAATTTAAGCAATACTATATAAAGTCCCAAAATAAAATAAAACCTAGCCCACCCATCATCCTCAAGGGCGGTTGACATCCCCGGGTGGTCATCCCCTAGGTCGACCCCACTTAGTGTCAAATTCCAGGAGATTAATTATCCTAGTTGTTTACCTTATTTATTTAATAGTGATTAATGTGATTGATTATATTCCATTTCTTTTGATTCTTGTCCCCTATTTATACATATATTTACACACATATTCAAATCTTCACGAAATATTCAATTATACCAATCAATATGTAATTTTATTCCTGAATTATATTCGTTTAGTCTGAATTTCAAATCTTGTCTATAAAATTTATGTATAATGGTTTTTATTAAAAAGTTCTTCATACAGACTAGTTTTCAGCAAATAAAATATGAAAATAGACTAGAATCTCACTACAAATACAATGGTAATACTTTAGTGGCCCAATTTCTAGTTATCCAAAATTCTTTTTTTCAATCTAGTAATATTTTATAAATTTGTTATTGTTTATTATTATTTATATTTAATTTAATTGCCTATTTCTATTTAGGGTATATTTTATGGAGTGTAACATTCTCTCCCTTAAAAGATATTTCGTCCTAAAATCTTTTCAGAGGGGGGAAAACATAACTTGCTCTAACAAACATGTTGTACACTTAAGTTATTTATAAAATAACCATTACTTCATGTGATTATGCACTGGAGACTTGCTAAAGTGAGCTTAGTTCCAGCATGAAAGTGTAACAGTAATGCTGTATGTATGCAAAACATGCTAACGTGCATATAGTTCCTACATGAGTAATCGGTATTTGTGTTGCAGACAATTCCTACCATCCATTCTAATAACCACAATGCAATCATAGATCCTAAAATTTCCGCGAAAGGCAACTAAATTTAAATTTTTGGTGCTTTCCATCAATTTTTCTCCCTTATGCACTAGAACCAATCAATCCAAATGTTGCGGAGCTTTATAATTCCCTGCTCCACAATATCTGTAATGGCACAAAACACTAAGGGTTCCGTCTTTGTCCCCATTTCTTGATTAATCTCTACTAAAATTTGCCATAGTGTGAGGTTATCTTATAAAGTATAAAAATGCCATGGGATCTTATCATCTACAATATCGTTCATTTTCCAAATATGGAAAAGCCCAAAATACAATGCTAACTTCTAACCTCCATACGCTATCTAACCAAATTAGACTTTTTCCAATGTCTAATCACAAATTTGGCTCAAGTAAAATTTATTGATAATTTTTCACCAACACTTGGTGATTCATGTAGCCTCTTTGAAATACTTCAAGAGTGTTATCTCGACCATCAAAAGTATTGTACTAATCCTAAAGATAAATATTGTTCCTATTGTCTAAGAATTCAAGATGCAAACTTTTCCTTTTATACTCAAAGCTCTAAGGCATGACCCAAAAATTCAATAGTTTCCTAAACCAAAATTCCTAAATCTAACTTCTAAGTCTATACTAAAAATTACAATATTTTCTATGCTCCAGTTTGATGAAATTTAAATTATAATAAGGTCATTTCTATAATTTCCATAAATTTGCCCAAACAATGATATTGACGTATTTGAAATTACAAGTAATGATGTTGTTTTTACTTTGAATGGATAGTGTAATCTACATGCAAACACGTAAAATTACACATTATACCCTTTAATTTAATGTATATTCCTTATAATTTCAAATATAATCTTTATGTGAAAAGTGATAAGAAAGCTAATTTATTTATAAAAAAATATCCTTAAGCAAACTAAAACACGATCATATTAAAACTAAAAAGGCTAAGTTAGGTAAATCCGATATTTTAGCCTATTCCTAAATCTAATGCTTTAAATTCTTATCCTTGAGAATGACATTCTTTAAAGTTAAATTTCTTCACTCTATATTCCAAACCCTAAGTTCAAGATATTTCCTCATCATGGACTGCAAATTTGATTCCCTTATCATCTTCCAAATTCCAAATGTAATTAACCGCTAGTCAGGTGTTCTCATAGAATTCTCTTACAATAAATTTACTAAGTGGTTTTTAATCCGAAATCACATAAGCACAAATAGGGATACATTACTTTCACCACTTTATATCATCTTCCAATCATCACGGGAGATAACTAGCTATTAAAACCTCAAAGCCTAATAAAAGAGAATAATTTTTTTGAAAGTCATTACTTACAATCAGTGTTATAAATAGTATTGATGTCTTAGTCCCTTATTCTAAACTTAACATACCATTCCGATAATTTTTATTCTCCTCAATTTTCCATTTCTTTTCTATCAAGGATGTGGTCGATCCATAATCTTATTTAATATCCATTATAGTCAAATTTTGGACCATTTAACCAATCCTCACTCAATTTCTTTAACCTCCTTTAGAATATATTAGTTTCTCCAAATTAAATTATTTCTCAAGTTCTTTAAAGTTTGGATATACATATATCCTTTTCTTCAAATTAAACTCTCTCCAAATTAGTCCCTATAAGTTCTCTTATTAATAACAAATTTATTCCCCATTAAATTTGTAATTAATATAAATAAATCCTAAACTAAAAAATCATAAATTACGTTACTTGCAATATACATATAATTATATATATTGCTTATCGCTAGATACATCCATACAATCCTTTGAGACGTACACTAAAATTTCCTGATTAGGTTGTACAACTTATTCTTACTTAGTCCTAGAACCGTACTTTAGCTAACCTAATTTGCTACCCTTATTAACACCAGGCTTATTTCTTTTTATAAAATGTAGTTTTTGTAGTTAAACAAAATAAATATATTTTTCAGACCATATATTATGTCATTATCATTATTCAAACTTGCACAAACTCAAAAACAGGTGTTTAATGTTTCGTTAAAACCTAAAAGGTCAAATTTTGCATTTTTGTCCAAAATATAATACTTTGTGAAGAGTTTAATGCTTACTGAACTAAATATCAGTACATTTTTTGCATTAAGAAAGCATTCTTTATTAAGAGCCCCATTTATTTTGAAATTTTAATTAGATGTCGCTTTTCAAACATTAAGTTTTGAAAGCATTTACTAAGTGTTTTAAAATTAAAGCAATTTTTTTTGGCAAAGCCGACCAGGTTTTATAGTGCTCCTAATGCTCTTTTATTCATAAGAAATTTAAGATACAGGTTGTGACGACCCCAAACCCCGTACTGACGGTGTTAAGGGTAATCTTTGGAATATAACACATAAACAGATAATAATAGAACAAAATTAAATAAATACACCAGATAATGTACAAATAATACACTGGATAAACATAATCATCAAAGTTACACGGTATACAGGATCATACTTAGTAAAAATATAGTTCAGCTATACATAAATGTCTACAGCGGAAAACAAACATAATATGTATAATAGGAGCTGAACAACATAAAAAGAGATAAATGATAGAATCCATCTTCAGCTCCAGCTATCGAGAAAGAGCCTGCTAATACCTGAATACAAGGCTGCCCGTGTAGAAAAAGGGGCACCCGAGTTTGCAAGTGAAACAAACTATGAGTCAGTCATGGGACTGGTATGAGAAATCTACTTAACACATTTATAATATGACCAATCACAGGACCATGCCACTTTCGCGGAACGAGTTCACTCCATTGGATTGCCCGTTCTTTAAAACAAGTAATTCTTTTAAACATCGCAATGCTTTTTATAAAAATGAAGCCATTATAAGACTCAGTTCCCATCACACAATGCAACGCAAACCGGAGGATAGAGTTTTTACCTTATAATGGCCAAAATATGCATGATACGAATAAAACAAAAGAATTTGATATTATTACTAGTGTTTATATGTTTCAAAAACAACTTCGAATCATAAGTATCAATCATAGATAGCATTAATGCCCCATACCACTATGTCGCCATAAAATGGTATACAATCAAAATCGCACGATGTCGTATTTGGAAATTGGATTTCCGTCATGAACCAAGGCAAAAGATAGTCCTTACCGAATTCGAGATTGTCTAGCCCGAGCCTCAGGCAAGTACTCAGTCAAGCCTTTGGATCGTCAGGGCCAGTCCACCGATGTGGATTAAAATTTCTGAACACTGCGTTTCCCCGCCCTTTGGGGCGTAAGTGAGCCAACGAATGACTCCGTCGGTCCCGGATCGGTCGATATAACCGAGGCGCCTCGCAACCGCAACAACCACATATGTGAAAAATAGTATAAATGTCAGCCAGTTTAAGCACTGACACCACCTCTAGTTAGAAAGATATGCATGTCCTCCCTGAGGTCCTCTCCCGTATCTGGTTCGTACCGGGGTGTGAGGCTCGCGAATTTACGTTATACACAAAGCTACGCCACACAGGCGGTGCTTTGATCATCAACCACAAGACTTTGCTTTTCAAAAGAAGCCTTGATCACTGCATCTTAGCATGCCACACAGGCAATTCACACCATGCAACTGATGGCTATTAATCACACAGAATGAATTCCAATGTCAGACACACAGTCCCTTTGCAAGTTCGTTCCAGGTCGGAACGAAACCGGAGGCACTATATACCTCGCATACCCATCGATCTCCACTTACGTCTGGACGATCACCACTCATTATCCATATTTCGGGATGTCTCCCAATCAGGACATCAGTTATCATCCAACCGAGGTGAAGATCTCCGGTCTTTAATCACTGTCTTCATCATCGATTTCTTATCGTCGATTCAGTTATTCAGAATGGGATAGACCCGGTCTTTTTGAGCAACTCGCATATATAATAAACAGTGCTACACAAACACAACATACGCCTCATTCCAATTCATCAGTCACTTACCGTAAATTAGTAAGAGAACGATTTCCTAAGTGTTAACCCCGAAGGCCGAAACCAACATTAGATCAAAACCCAGGAAACCATTCGACTTAGCCAATCTTCAGTAAGTTTCTAAATTTCACATTCCATATCATTTATAATATTTTATAACGATTTATCGCTATTTTTATTTATTTAAAAATTACCAATTTATTCGAACGACGCTTCAGACCATAACGCGGCCGTGGCGCTGTTTTTCTTCAGATTTGATTTACACATATCTGAAAATCGAACCGTTGGATCTTCATAAAATTTATATCATTAGAAAGATCTCTTCAAAATGAATCCAACGGTTCCAGTTTTGGGAAAATCCGACAGTCGGATCTCCCGGTACACTCGTTTGAAGTTTCGATTTCAAAATACGAACTGCATCGTCGTTATTCGATTTAATTAATTTATATATATATATATATATATATATATATATATATATATATATAATCGATTCTTGCGCTATTTTTCTTCAGATTTGATTTAAACATTCCAGACAATCCATCTGTTGGATCTTTACAAAGTTGGTGTCATTGGAAAGATATTTCCAAAGCGAACCCACAGTTTCGGTTTCGGGAAAATCCGATGGTCGGATCTCCCGCACTAATCGTTTGAAATCACGGTTTCAAAACACGAACTGCAGCTTCGTTATTCGATTTAATTAAATTATATATATATATATATGTATATGTATATATATAATCTATTCTTCGATTTCAAAACCATTTTCTTTTCATACATTGGATAAAATTGATATTTTTATCCAATAGACATTTATTTCAACACTTCACTATTTTAACAATTCATGTATATAATAAAAATGTGATTTTTAATGTAAAACAATTTATTTCAAAACACGACTATTTTATATAGTTCATATAGATGATAAAAATATGATTTTTATTATAAAACAATTTATTTCAAAACACGACTATTTTATATAGTTCATATAGATGATAAAAATACGATTTTTATTATAAAACAATTTATTTCAAAACACGACTATTTTATATAGTTCATATAGATGATAAAAATATGATTTTTATTAAAAAAACAATTTATTTCAAAACACGAATACCATTCAACACATGAATTTCTATTCAACGAATGAATTTCTATTCAACACATGAATGTTTTCTATTGTTCATATATATAAAATAGAAATGTGATTTTTATTGTTAAAACAATTTATTTAACACACGAATACCATTCAACACATGAATTTCTATTCAACGAATGAATTTCTATTCAACACATGAACAAAGTTTCAACACATGAAAATAATTCTAACACATGAATATTATTCAAAATTTCGGCAGCATAACGGCAGGGTAGTTAAAACTGCGGCCGTCCCTAGTACGGCTCCTCGCTCTACCTTAAAGCCTCGTAGCTTTTGACAATGGGGATTTCATGCCTCTAGTTCGCACGCAGGTGGCATGTATATTTTTTTCTTTCTTTTTCCATAAACTAATCCTATGTGGTTTCAACCAAATAATTCTCAACCACAAACGGGTATTTTTCAACCACAATCAACCAATTTCAACCACAAACAATTCAAATCAACCATTCGCTATCAACCAATTTTCACACCAATCACAACCAATAAATATCGTCCATGGTTTGTGGACGAGGGCCGTATATATATATATATATATATATATATATATATATATATATATATATATAAGTATATTTCACTTCTATTCAACACATATTTTTTTTTACAATGCATATATAACTTATACATCGAACGTACAACTTATACAACGCTTATACATGAGGTGTACAACGCTTATATAACTCATACATCAACTATATAGTTTATACATCGTCGTTTTCCATATCGTTTATAATTTAGAAATCTCACATTGGGTTCCACTCCACCAAAAATAGCAGATGGCTCAGAAAAATGTGCGGTCTCTTCTAGAAGGTAGAAGACGTCCACACGAGTCCATGTCTCTTGTTTCACTGAATTTCGTCAAAGAACGAAAAAGATATGATTTTTACAGTGAAATCAAAAACCGTAGCGCTTTAAAGTGCTATAATATAGTTTATTTTAAAATCAGCCGTACCTCAGCTGAAAGGTTCGAAACTAGGTTTCGATTTTTCTTTGAATCCGTGTAGCTATTCGTCGACCGGCCTTTGCAATGTCGGAGGGGGAGGAGCGGCGCACCTGCGCTTGGGGGAGTTGGTCAGTTCGACGGCCGGAGGAGGGTGCGGCGGCGGGTTGAACGCCCAAACTTCCCGAGCTCGATTCTCCTTGAATGCTGAACGAAAAAATACAAACTATATATAAATTTGAAGCTCGTCTCGAGCTCTTCAAAATATTCAACTGGAGGAGGGGCTGATTTTGCTTGTAGGAGGCGCAATCGAGGAAGGAAGGAAAGAGGGTGTTTCCGCCGTGCGTCGATGGTATATCGGGGAGAGAGAAAATGTATGAGCCAATAGATATTTTTTATATTTATATATTTTAAAAATCCGAAAATACCCCTTGTCACACACGAACACCAATCCAAACCCAACGACTGTCGTCCCTAGCTAAATACCCCCATCCCGAACACAATGGGATATGTTTCGCAGGCCCATTCGACTGTTTTAGTCAGTTTTCCTTCAAATTAAAATATAAAACATTCAATATTTAATTTGAACGTACATTTAATTTTCCGGGGCCACATACTGATTCTAAAAATTCCCGAAAAATAAATCCAGCTATGTTTTGACGATACGGTCCCAACAAAACTTATTTCGTCGAATTCTGAGACCGTTTGAAAAATGGCCCTTTTCTGGTAGATCCAATTTAATGGAAATCGACCAAACACATTTTCCTTTGCCACGCTCACATACTAGCTTCAAAAATAATGAAAATTGAAACCTAGCAATAATTTAACATCCTGGATCCAACAAAATTGGTTTCGTCGAATTCGGAGGTCGTTTGCAAAATGGCCATTTTCACGGGCTATATAAATTCTATAGCGACCTTTCTGAAAATTCATTTGGCCATAACTTTTGCTTCCCGCTACGAAACTTCAATTTTTCAGATTCGTTAGAAAGATATTCACTAACAGATTTAAATATTTTTGGTTTCACTAATATCCGTTTTGTTTTGCGCCTGGTACAGTCAGTCAAAATTTGAATTCAAATTTTGAAACAACCTCGCCATTTCATGCCTTGTTTATAATTAGAATTAATTATATTCATTTTCAAACGTCGATTCAAACTTACTTTTCGTCGTTATTATTAAAATATTTATTTTAAATATTTAAAATCCACTAAAATAGCCAAATTACAATTATCAAACTGGTTTAGATTTTCCGGGTTGTTACAATCTCCCCCACTTAAAACTTTTCGTCCCCGAAAAGGAACAAAGTCGAAAGTGGTTTGATTCATCAACTCTACTTTCAATCTGGCTTCCATTCTCCAACTTTTCAGTTTCTGAGAATTTTCTATTTCTTCAAAAATTTGGCTAACACCCTAATTTTTCGAAAAATTTCGCCATAACCTCCTTTGTACGGGGACGGGTTTCGAAATTTATTGGGCCGTATTAGGTACCCAATAAGTCCTAATAAGCATGCACATATTTATAGTGATATATTCCGGTGTCCACAGGGGAAAGTGTATAGATCATAACTCCAGAGAATAAATTCTCGTCACCCTATAAATGGTTTTTTGTGCCTTAATGACCAGAGAGACGTGTTTATTGTCATCTCCAGACCCGTGTGGTTTTTTTTATTAATTTGGCAATTTACCGTTACATTTTATATGGTCCATATCAGTCATCAGTTCAACCTGTAATACATAGTCATCGCCATACAAGCCTCTCGCTCGTATGGTAAATCTTCAACCTCGTCACACAAGCTCCAAATGCTTATGTGGTATATGATGAAGTATGCCTATCTTCAAGAAGTATGCCATGTAGCGTAGTTCAAAATTAATTGTTACTATCCTATGGCGACGTTTATTATTACACATAGAACAACCAGCACTCCGCATCCAATGACATTCACAGGAGTTGATATAATAATAAAATTGCGCATCCAACTCATTAAGATTTACCTAACTGTCGGGCACGCAAATAAATTCTTTTCTCATCAACCAATCCATTTACCTGTTCAAATATATATAATGCACACGTATATATTTCTATCTATTTTTTACTCAGTTCAATGTGTGATTTAATCGAATAAATTCTACTCTTCATTCTCTTATTGATTAAATTAACTATCATTCTAATAATTTAATTAATAAAATCCACTATCACACAACACAAACAACTATCAATTTGTTTTTAACTTTTCAAAAATTTACTAATCGATTCATATACTCTTTCAAAATCATCAGACTATAGAATTAAAAGTTTACATCCATGAAAAGAAAATAACAACAAAGTAGAGAACAAAATGGTAATGCAAAGTATGGTAAATGTACCTTGCACTGGAGTCAATCAGAGATATCCACCCTGCACTTGGGATAGGCTTTCTTAATGCTTTCCTCTGTTTCCCAAGTACAATCTCGCGGATCTCCACTCCATTGCACTTTGACTAAGTGAACCTTCTTGTTTCTCAGCTCTTTGGTTTCTTTGCCAATGATCTTTAGCGGCTCTCTTCTCCCAGCCAACTTTGGAGTAATTTCAATATCCTGCTATGCGGCCTCTTCCACAACTAAGTCTGGGTCATGTACATGCTTTCGAAGTTGAGAAAGGTGAAATACATCATGCACTCCAGGCAACCAATCAGGCAATTGAATTCTATAAGCGAGGGTTCCAATCCGTTCAAGGATAGGAAACGGACCAATGAATTTGGGCGCCAATTTCCCTATTTTACCGAACCGGATAACTCCTCTCATCGGCGATACTTTCAAATATACATAGTCGCCAACAGCAAATGATATATCTCTTCATCTCTTATCGGCATAGCTCTTCTGTCGGCTTTGAGCGACGAGTAATCGTTTCTTAACGAAAATCGACTTTGTCTGCAGCCTCGCGGATCATATCAGGTCCCAATAAAAGTCTATTACTGGGTTCGACCCAACAAGCAGGAGATCGGCACGGTCTACCATACAATGCTTCGAACGGTGACATTGTCAGGCTCGCTTGGTAGCTGTTGTTGTATGAGAACTCAGCCAAAGGTAAATGGTCTTCCCATGATCCACCAAAATCTAGAACACAAGCCCGCAATAAATCTTCTAGTATACGATTCACCCTCTCAGTCTGACCATCTGTTCGAGGATGATAAGCGGTGCTTAGATTCAACTTCGTTCCCAGTTCTACTTGAAATGCCTCCCAGAATTTGCTAGTAAATATTGGATCTCTATCACTAACTATACTGATCGGCACTCCATGTAGCCTAACAATTTCCTTGAAATATATCTACGCCAGACTCTGAGCAGTTCGGTTCGATCTTACAGGTATGAAATGGGCGGTCTTCGTGAAGAGATCTAAGATCACCCAAATACTATCATTTCCTTTTCTGGTTCTGGGCAAACCATCTATGAAGTCCATGGAAATATGTTCGCACTTCCAACTTGGAACGTCCAGCGGTTGCAACAATCTAGCAAGTTTCTGTTGGTCGCTTTTGACTAGTTGGCAAGTAAAGCACCTGCTAACATATATTGAAACGTCCCTTTTCATAGCCTTCCACTAGAATGTTTGCTTAAGATCGTTATACATTTTGGTCACACCTGGATGGATACCCAGCTTGGACTTGTGACACTCGTCTAACACTTCACTTTTGAGCTCGGGGATGTCGGGAACACAAATCCTTCCTCTCAATCTCAGGGTCCCATCGTTATCTATTTGAAAACACGAGGGTTTGCCTTTTTGAATTGTTTTGAACATATCCTTAATAAAATTATCATCCTTTTGAAGAATAGATATTTTGTCAATCAAGGAAGTTGTAATAATAAAACTGGCGATCATTACATTCTTTCTACTTAGCGCATCGGCCACGACATTGGTTTCCTTGGAGTGTATAAAATCTCAAAATCGTACGCTGCCAGAAATTCTAGCCAACGTTGCTGCCTCAGATTCAAGTCTTTCTAGGTGAACAGATAATTTAGCGACTGATGATCTGTAAACAGTTCGAATTTCTCACCCAAAAGATAATGTCTCCAGATTTTCAAAGCGAATACGATAGCCAACAACTCAAGATCATGAGTAACGTAGTTCTTTTCATGTGGCTTCAGCTGACGACTAGCATAAGCTACCACTTGACCTCTTTGCATTAATACTGCACCAAAGCCTTCTCTAGAGGCATCTGTCCAGACTTTTAGGTCCTGATTGCCATCGATTATCGTTAACACTGGAGTCGTTGTTAATCTTAACTTTAGCTCCTCAAAAGCCTCCTCACATTCTGGAGTCCACTTGAATTTTGAGTGCTTCTTTGTAAGCTTCGTTAAGTGATTAGATATCTTCGAAAAATCTTTAACGAACTTCCGGTAATAACTAGCCAATCCAAGAAAACTTCGGACTTCTGTGGGAGTACTAGGCTGTTTCCAATTTTGAATAGCTGTGATTTTACTTGGATCCACAGCAATTCCCTCTTTTGATACGACATGGCCAAGAAACATTACTTCATCTTGCCAGAATATACATTTGGAAAGTTTAGCTTTCAATACATTCCTTCTCAGAATTTCTAGAACTTGCTCCAAATGTTTTTCATGTTCGGCCCTTGACTTAGAGTAGATTAGAATATCATCAATAAAGACCAGAACAAACTTATTCAAGACTCCTCTTAACACTCGATTCATTAAATCGACAAAGTAAGCTGAAGCGTTACACAAGCCGAACGACATTACTAACCACTCATAGAATAAGTCGGGGCCTCTGAATGCTGTCATAGGAACACACTCTTCGGCAATACAAAGCTGATGGAAGCCTGTAGCTAGGTCCATCCTTGAAAATACTTGTGCTCCATTCAGACGATCCAATAAATCATCGATTCGCGGCAACGGCTATTTATTCTTTATTGTCTGTTTATTCAAGTCACGATAATCCACACATAGTCACAGAGTACCGTCAGACTTTGAGACAAATACCACTGCTGCTCCACAATCAGAGAAACTAGGCCTGATCAGACCCTTCCATACAAGCTGTCGAGTTTGATTGTCTAGTTCTTCTTTCTCCTTTAGAGTCATTCTCCGATTAGCATGCACTACTGGCCTTGCGTTCGGAATTAAGGCGATCTTGAAATCGATTTCTCTCTGCGGAGGTAAGCAAACAACTTCTTTGAACACATCCGCATAATTTTTTACGACAGGAATATCTTTGATGAGGTCTGGAATATTCTCTGTGACTACAGGGATATTTTCTATTTGAGCAGGAGAAACATCCAAAGCTGCCCAGAAGTCTTTTCTATTAGAATTCTGACCTTCACAGGGAATGGTTATATAATCACCTGATTTAATCTTCGCCTTAACGACTCTGTCGGCGCATTTAACCTCAGCTTCATATTTGGTCAACCAGTCTAACCCCAAGATAAGATCAAACTTTGTAAAATTCATGACGACCGCGAAGGTAGGGAACCGATAACGAGAAAAAGAAACCGGCACCCCACAAACCCAACTGAGATCGAGGGAACCACCAACTGGATTATGGACAGTCATTGGTTCTTTGAGATTCTTCAAATTCAAATTCAGTTTCTTAACCGCATTCTTTGCAACAAAGCTTCGCGACGCACTGGTGTCAAACAACACTTCAACTGGAATATCTTCGACAGTAAGCGTGCCTTCTAAACATCTGGCCTTTCCTGAGCAGACGAAGATGCAGACACTTCTGCCACTTCATTTACATGTACTGCTTCAGATTTCTGAGATAGCTGGCACTCCCTTGCAACATGACCTACTTGATGACACTTATGGAATGTCCTTTCACCATGTGGGTTCTTTTGCTTCTTAATAGGTTTGGATCCATTCTTTCTTTGTTTCTTTAAAGATTTACATTTTCTGGACAAATGGCCCTTCTGATTGCAGTTAAGGCATATGGCAGCCGTTGCTGGTTCTTTCTCAGATCTGGCCCTTTTCGGATTGACTTTGGGCTTCTTACTCACCTCAGACATCTTACTGGCCTTAGGACGATCAGTTTTAGACTCAACTTTATTACTAGAACTGACTTCCTCTTCGTAACGCAACATACCTTTCTTGTCGAGATCCTCATACTGGTAAGCCATGTATATCATTTCAGAAAAAGGAAGCTTCACATTCCTCATTACACTATTCTGGTATTTTCTTTGCAGGCCATGAATAAACCTCAGATTCTTCCTCTTCGGATTTTGAATTAGATGCGAGGCAAAGTGAGAAAGCTCATTGAATTTCTTATGATATTCTGGAATGGTCATATCTCCTTGTATCAGATAAGAGAATTCATCACATAACCGCTCAATTGCTTCCGGAGGAGTAAATCTTTCTAGGAAAATCTCCTTGAATCTATCCCAGGTGATATCACCTTCTGGATTATCTTTGATGATTATTTCCCACCAGATTAAAGCTTCTTCTTTGAGTGCCCAAGATGCCACTAATCTTTTCTGATCATCCCTCAACTGGATACGTTAAAAAATTCTTTTAACAAAACTCGTCCAAGCTTGAGTTTGAATTATAGATTCCTTGCCCTAGAATTGTGCTCCGTCCAGATTTCGATATCTCTTTAATAGAGCCTCTAGATCTGGTTCTGCATTTCTTCTGTTTTCGACACTCATTTTCTAGTACTTCTGCAAATAGGAGATCAAGTGTCAGGTCAACAGAAAAGGTATTTTAAAACATAGAAACATATACTTTAAATGTAAATGTGTCTATTGGGTTGTATTTCAATCTGCTTTACTCATACTAGGATATTACTGATCCTATCTATAATGAGTTATTCATCCTAGAACACTACTGGTTCTACTTTTGACGAGTTCGTTAATATGTTATATTCCAGCACTAAGCTTAACTAAAGCTCTGATACCACGCTGTGACGACCCCAAACCCCGTACTGATGGTGTTAAGGGTAATCTTTGGAATATAACACGTAAACAGATAATAGAAGAACATAATTAAATAAATACACCAGATAACGTACAAATAATACACTGGATAAACATAATCATCAAAGTTACACAGTATACAGGATCATACTTAGTACAAATACAGTTCAGCTATACATAAATGTCTACAACGGAAAACAAACATAATATGTACAATAGGAGCTGAACAGCATAAAAAGAGATAAATGATAGAATCCATCTTCAGCTCCAGCTATCCAGAAAGAGCCTGCTAATACCTGAATACAAGGCCGCCCATGTAGAAAAAGGGGCACCCGAGTTTGCAAGTGAAACAAACTACGAGTCAGTCATGGGACTGGTATGAGAAATCTACTTAACACGTTTATAATATGGCTAATCACAGGACCACGCCACTTTCGCGGAACGGGTTTACTCCATTGGATTGGCCTTGCTTTAAATCAAGTAATTCTTTTAAGCATCGCAATGCTTTTTATAAAAATGAAGCCATTATAAGACTCAGTTCCCATCACACAATGCAACGCAAACAGGAGGATAGAGTTTTTACCTTATAATGACCAAAATATGCTTGATACGAATAAAACAAAAGAAATTGATATAATTACTAGTGTTTATATGTTTCAAAAACAACTTCGAATCACCAGTATCAATCATAGATGGCATTAATGCCCCATACCACTTTGTCGCCAGATATAGGTATACAATCAAAACCGCACGATGTCATATTTGGAAATTGGATTTCCGTCATGAACCAAGGCAAAAGATAGTCCTTACAGAATTCGAGACTGTCGAGCCCGAGCCTTAGGCAAGTACTCAGTCAAGCCTTTGGATCGTCAGGGCCGGTCCACCGATGTGGATTAAAATTCTTGAAAAATGCATTTCCCCGCCCTTTGGGGCGTAAGTGAGCCAACGAATGACTCCATCGGTCCCAGATCGACCGATATAACCGAGGCGCCTCGCAACAGCAACAACCACATAGGTGAAAAATAGTATAAATGTCAGCCAGTTTAAGCACTGACACCACTTCTAGCTAGAAAGAAACGCATGTCCTCCCTGAGGTCCTCTCCCGTTTCTGGTTCATACTAGGATGTGAGGCTCGCGAATTTACATTATATACAAAGCTACGCCACACAAGCGGTGCTTTGATCATCAACCACAAGACTTTGCTTTTCAACAGAAGCCTTGATCACGGCATCTTAGCATGCCGCACAGGCAATTCACACCATGCAACTGATGGCTATCAATCACACAATGAATTCCAATGTCAGACACACAGTCCCTTTGCAAGTTCGTTCTGGGTCCGAATGAAATCGGAGGAACTATATACCTCGCATACCCATCGATCTCCACGTACGTCTGGACGATCACCACTCATTATCCATTTTTCGGGATGCCTCCCAATCAGGACATCAGTTATCATCCAACCAAGGTGAAGATCTCCAGTTTTCAATCACCGTCTTCATCATCGATTTCTTATCGTCGATTCAGCTATTTAGAATGGGGCAAACCCGGTCTTTCTGAGAAACTCGCGTATATAATAAACAAGTGCTACACAAACACAACACATGCCTCATTCCAATTCATCAGTCACTAACCGTAAATCAGTAAGAGAACGATTTCCTAAGTGTTAACCCCGAAGGCCGAAACCAACATCAGATCAAAACCCAGGAAACCATTCGACTTAGCCAACCTTCAGTTAGTTTCTAAATTTCACATTCCATATCGTTTATAATATTTTAAAACAATTTATCGCTATTTTTATTCATTTAAAAATAGCCAATTTATTCGAACGACGCTTTAGGCCATAACGCGGCCGTGGCGCTGTTTTTCTTCAGATTTGATTTACACATATCTGAAAATCTAACCGTTGGATCTTCACAAAATTTATATCATTAGAAAGATCTTTTCAAAATGAATCCAACGGATCCAGTTTTGGGAAAGTCCGACGGTCAGATCTCCCAGTACACTCATTTGAAGTTTTGATTTCAAAATACGAACTGCAGCATCGTTATTCGATTTAATCTAACTATATATATATATATATAATCGATTCTAGCACTGTTTTTCTTCAGGTTTGATTTAAACATTCCAGACAATCCATCCGTTGGCTCTTTACAAAGTTGGTGTCTTTGGAAAGATATTTCCAAAGCGAACCCAATGGTTTCGGTTTCGGGAAAATCCGATGGTCGAATCTTCCGCACAAATCGTTTGAAATCACGGTTTCAAAACACGAACTACAGCTTCATTATTCGATTTAATTTAATTATATTTATATATACATATATATATAAATATAATCTATTCTTCGACTTCAAAACCATTTTCTTTTCATACATTTGATAAAAATGATATTTTTATCCAACAGACATTTATTTACACACTTCACTATTTTAACAATTCATGTATATAATAAAAATGTGATTTTTAATGTAAAACAATTTATTTCAAAACACGACTATTTTATATAGTTCATATAGATGATAAAAATATGATTTTTATTATAAAACAATTTATTTCAAAACACGACTATTTTATATAGTTCATATAGATGAAAAAATTATGATTTTAATTATAAAACAATTTATTTCAAAACACGACTATTTTATATAGTTCATATAGATGATAAAAATATGATTTTTATTATAAAACAATTTATTTCAAAACACGAATACCATTCAACACATGAATTTCTATTCAATGAATGAATTTCTATTCAACACATGAATGTTTTCTATTGTTCATATATATAAAATAGAAATGTGATTTTTATTGTTAAAACAATTTATTTAACACACGTATACCATTCAACACATGAATTTCTATTCAACGAATGAATTTCTATTCAACACATGAATATAGTTTCAACACATGAAAATAATTCTAACACATGAATATTATTCAAAATTTCGGCAGCATAACGGTAGGGTAGTTAAAACTGGGGCCGTCCCTGGTACGGCTCCTCGCTCTACCTTAAAGCCTCGCAGCTTTTGACAATGGGGATTTCATGCATCTAGTTCGCATGCAGGCGGCATGTATATTTTTTTCTTTCTTTTTCCACAAACTAATCCTATGTGGTTTAAACCAAACAATTCTCAACCAAAAACGGGTATTTTTCAACCACAATCAACCAATTTCAACCACAAACAATTCAAATCAACCATTCGCTATCAACCAATTTTCACACCAATCACAACCAATAAATATCGTCCATGGTTTGTGGACGAGGGGCGTATATATATATAAGTATATTTCACTTCTATTCAACACATATATAATTTTTACAACGCATATATAACTTATACATCGAACATACAACTTATACAACGCTTATACATGAGGTGTACAACACTTATACATGAGGTGTACAACGCTTATATAACTCATACATCGACTATATAGTTTATACATCGCCGTTTTCCATATCGTTTATAATTTGGAAATCTCACATTGGGTTCCACTCCACCAAAAATACCAGAAGGCTCAGAAAAATATGCGGTCTCTTCTAGAAGGTAGAAGACGTCCACACGAGTCCACTGTCTCTTGTTTCACTGAATTTCGTCAACAAACGAAAAAGATATGATTTTTACAGTGAAATCAAAAACCGTAGCGCTTTAAAGTGCAATAATATAGTTTATTTTAAAATTAGCCGTACCTCAGCTGAAAGGTTCGAAACTAGGTTTCGATTTTTCTTCGAATCCGTGTAGCTATTCGTCGATCGGTTTTTGCAATGTCGGAAGGGGAGGAGCGGCGCACCTGCGCCTGGGCGAGTTGGTCAGTTCGACGGCCGGAGGAGGGTGCGGCGGCGGGTTGAACGCTCGAATTTCCCGAGCTCGATTCTCCTTGAACGCTGAACGAAAAAATACAAACTATATATGGATTTGAAGCTCGTCTCGAGCTCTTCAAAATCTTCAACTGGAGGAGGGGCTGATTTTGCTTGTAGGAGGCGCAATCGAGGGAGGAAGGAAAGAGGGTGTTTCCGCCGTGTGTCGATGGTATATCGGGGAGAGAGAAAACGTATGAGCCAATAGATTTTTTTATATTTATATATTTTAAAAATCCGAAAATACCCCTTGTCACACACGAACACCAATCTAAACCCAACGACTGTCGTCCCTAGCTAAATACCCCCATATCGAACACAATGGAATATGTTTCGTAGGCCCATTCGACTGTTTCAGTCAGTTTTCCTTCAAATTAAAATATTAAACATTCAATATTTAATTTGAACATACATTTCAATTTGCCGGGGCCACATACTGATTCTAAAAATTCCAGAAAAATAAATCCAGCTATGTTTTGACGATACGGTCCCAACAAAACTTGTTTCGTCGAATTCTGAGACCGTTTGAAAAATGGCCCTTTTCTGGTCGATCCAATTTAATAGAAATCGACCAAACACATTTTCCTTTTCCACGCTCACATACTAGCTTCAAAAATTATGAAATTTGAAAACTAGCAATAATTTAACATCCCGGATCCAACAAAATTGGTTTCGTCGAATTCTGAGGTCGTTTGCAAACTGGCCATTTTCACGGGCTATATAAATTCTATAGCGACCTCTCTAAAAATTCATTTGGCCATAAATTTTGCTTCCCGCTACGAAACTTCGATTTTTCAGATTCGTTAGAAAGATATTCACTAACGGATTTAAATATTTTTGGTTTCACTAAAATCTGTTTTGTTTTGCGCCCGGTACAGTCAGTCATAGTTTGAATTCAAATTTTGAAACTACCGCGACATTTCAGGCCTTGTTTATAATTAGAATTAATTATATTCATTTTCAAACGTCGATTCAAACTTACTTTTCATCGTTATTATTTAAAATATTTATTTTAAATATTTAAAATCCATTAAAATAGCCAAATTAAAATTTTCAAACTGGTTCAGATTTTCCGGGTCGTCACAATCTCCCTCACTTAAAACTTTTCGTCCCTGAAAAGGAACAAAGTCGAAAGTGGTTTGATTCATCAACTCTACTTTCAATCTGGCTTCCATTCTCCAACTTTTCAGTTTCTGAGAATTTTCTATTTCTTCAAAAATTTGGCTAACACCCTAAATTTTCGAAAAATTTCGCCATAACCTTCTTTGTACGGGGAGGGGTTTGGAAATTTATTGGGTCGTATTAGGTACCCAATAAATCCTAATAAACATGCACATATTTATAGTGATATACTCCGGTGTCCACAGGGGAGTGTGTATAGATCATAACTCCAGAAAATAAATTCTCACCACCCTATAAATGGTTTTTTGTGCCTTAATGACCAGAGAGATGTGTTTATTGTCATCTCCAGACCCGTGTGGTTTTTTTTATTAATTTGGCAATTTACCATTACATTTTATATGGTCCATATCAGTCATCAGTTCAACCTGTAATACATAGTCATCGCCATACAAGCCTCTCGCTCGTATGGTAAATCTTCAACCTCGTCACACAAGCTCCAAATGATTATGTGGTATATGATGAAGTATGCCTATCTTCAAGAAGTATGCCATGTAGCATAGTTCAAAATTAAGTGTTACTATCCTATGGCGACGTTTATTATTACACATAGAATAACCAGCAATCCGCATCCAATGACATTCACAGGAGTTGATATAATAATAAAATTGTGCATCCAACTCAATAAGGTTTACCTATTTGTCGGGCACGCAAATAAATTCTTTTCTCATCAGCTAATCCATTTACCTGTTCAAATATATATAATGAACATGTATATATTTCTATCTATTTTTAACTCAGTTCAATGTGTGATTTAATCGAATAAATTCTACTCTTCATTCTTTTATTAATTAAATTAACTATCATTCTAATAATTTAATTAATCAAATCCACTATCACACAACCCAAACAACTATCAATTTGTTTTTAACTTTTCAAAAATTTACTAATCGATTCATATACTCTTTTAAAATCATCAGACAAAAGAATTAAAAGTTTACATCCATGAAAAGAAAATAACAACAAAGTAGAGAACAAAATGGTAATGCAAAGTATGGTAAATGTACCTTGCACCGGAGTCAATCAGAGATATTCACCCTGCACTTAGGATAGGCTTTCTTAACGCTTTCCTCTGTTTCCCAAGTACAATCTCGCGGATCTCCACTCCATTGCACTTTGACTAAGTGAACCTTCTTGTTCCTCATCTCTTTGGTTTCTTTGCCAGTGATCTTTAGCGGCTCTCTTCTCACAGCCAACTCTGGAGTAATTTCAATATCCTGCTATGCGGCCTCTTCCACAACCAAGTCTGGGTCATATACATGCTGTAACACCCCACCTCCGCTAGGGTCACTCACAAAGGGAATGCACTAGTTTTGGAGGAGCGTTATCGAAGTAAACAAACACAGAAATATTACAAGACAGAACATTGATAAAATAGCGGAAGAATCAAAAGGTAAATTTCATTACTTTCAAAAAGAGTCAAAACCTTTTATATCAAATAGCCAAGGTTATTATTTTCCATCACAACAAATTCTGTCTTGCAAAATAAAGAAGCATAAACCTAAAACATCAAAAGTAGCTTAATTCCCCAAAGGTAGTAGAAAATGCAGCCATAGCATAGCTCAAGATCAAACCGTACATGAGCTGAACCGAAAACAAGCGAAATACAAGCTAAGTGCTAGAGTTTCTTCCCTGAGAACCTAGGGGGGGACGAAAGAAAAAGAGGGGAAAGAAAATGGGTCAGTCATAAAGACTGGTAAGTCCAAGTGACTTTCAACATAAAAACAGATAAAGGTAACATGACATGTATAAACTGAAAGTAAACATACAGATGATGACAAGATGGGCAAGATAGACTAAGATAACATGATAAGTCAAGTATAAATCAAGTATAGCATCACGTATTCAAGGTTCGCTGCATCAACTGTACTAGAATCCCAAACCCATGTCTTATATTAATCATAAAATGATCTCTTGGCACAATATCACGAATGACCCATTATTGGGTCCAACGGAACGGTCCACTACTCGATCGACTCCCTATAATTTCTAGCTCGTCATGTGTCTCTGTGTCATACAGCCCTATCACGAATGTAGTCACCTGTGCTAGGCCCACCATAGGGTGTATCAAGCCTTAGGGTGCCAACCCCGACACGAATCAAGAATGCACAGATAAACCTACTGATGCCCAATGCCTGCTTTTTCAACTCCGGACCAAGTGCACGACCATAGCCCGCTTGAACCTACACTGGCGCACCAACACAGCCGTCGTTCTGGTCGCTTACAATCAGCCCAGTAATCATGCCCCACCCTGCCTAGTCCCAGGGTACCATGATACATCTAGTGGGTTACTACTGAAATGGACCGCGTAACTAGGGTTTCCGTCCAATAGGTTAAGTGTTGTCATTTAAATTCGTGACTTAACCCCTATCAGTCTAGCATGTCAAGTTGGTTAAGTGTTGTCATTCAAGTTCGTGACTTAACCCGCGTACGTGTCATGTCAAATTTGACTAAGTGTCACCGTTCAAGTTCATGTATCAAGTTGGTTAAGTATTGTCTTTCATGTTCATGACTTAACCCTATCATGTGGAATTAATTCATTAATGCACCCCAACGTCTCACATCAGACCTGTTGTTGTGGTCACTGGATATGCCGGGCGGTTCCGGGCATAATTACACCACAACTCAGTCTGACCTCGGGTTTTCAAGTGCGATATGACCAACTACCGACATTGGATTCTATTGTTTGCAGTAACTGGATTTGCTGGGCGGTTCCGGGTAGAATTACACTGTAAACTCAACCCAACCTCGAGTTGGCCATTTTCAAGTTCATTCTAGTGTCATGTCCATGTTCAAGATTCATGTCAAGTTCGTGTCAAGTTTTCAAGGCAAGTTTCATGTCAAGTTCTCGTCAAGTTTCAAGGCAAGTTTCATGCCAAGCTTCCTATGATTACCAATTTTTCCCAACGTTACCCCGTCTAAATATTAGGCTAACAACCTTAGCCTAATTTCTCGTCCGCATGATTTTTGACGTATAATATTAGGCTAAAAACTTAGCCTAATTCAACGTACACAAAATTGGCGTAAAGCAATTCATTAACATAAACATGACATAGGTGTAAACTTGGCATTTTCGGCATAGTCAATATAAACACCATAGGTGTGAACTTGCAAAATAGTCAACATGAATATCATAGGTGTGAATCTTGCAATGTAGACTAAATCTATATACATATATAGACTAAATCAACTTACATATATGTGAACTTGCAAATCAATCACGAGCATATGAATAAGTGTGAACTTGAAATATGACATAGGTTTAACATATACACATAAACATGTAGATCTAACATTTAGTCACATATGTGATATGATTTTACAACCAAAAACTTGCATAACATGATAAACTACACAACTTGTCATAACGGGTTATACTTCAAGTTCCTATATATGTGAATAGACTTATTCATTAATTCCCAATTCAACATGATAATAAAATAGAACCACAGGCATAGATCACTATCATTCAATAACATAATCAATCTATTTTCAAGGTATGACATAACTGAATAAATTGATTAAAACATCACAGGAACATAAATCTGATAACATTACGAACATAAAAAGGTTTGAATACTAATCTAGATTCAAGAACATGGATAGATCTAACTTAAATAGAAAAATCCCCAAAATCAAGATCCAAGGACAAATAAAGAAAATAGTTCTGAATAGAAAGTCAAGCTTAGATCCAATTTCATAGTTATAATCCTAGGCAACGAATCATATGTGATTAAACACAATTGTCCTTGTCATAGTCATAGGCTATAGTCTTATTGTTCATAGTCATAGGCAGTCTTATGTTCACCGTCATAGTCATAGGCATAGTCTTATTAGTCATAGTCAGTCTTATGTTCACCGTCATAGTCATAGGCATAGTCTTATGTTCACCGTCATAGTCATAGGCATAGGCAAAATCTTATGTCCCCAGTCATAGGCATAGTCATAGTCTTATGTTATTAACAATAGTTTCAACGTCGTAGGCAATATTCCCAATAGTCAAGATCCAAGAAGAAACCAAGAATAGATATGAATCATACATAAATCACTTCCAAATTATACCATGCACATATTAGATTTATAGTTTTTATCTAAAAGTAACTGGAACTTACAGATCGTGGTCTAAGAAAGATGTAGAAGTCGAATCTACAAACTAGTCGTCGAATTGTTGAATCGTTGAATCTTGCTTTGATTGTAGAAGCAAATCCCAAATTCCTAGCCGTAGTCTTCAAGAAATAATCTTCGCGTTTTATTTTTAATTTAATTTAATTAAGGTGGAGGCAGCATAACATTGCAATGGTTTGGTGTGGAGAGAAAGCTAGGTTTAGGGGTGTTTAAATAGGAGAATAGGGTAATTTAGAGCCTTCAGATCAGTCCAGAAGTCATCAGAACCACCCAGCTCGAAGACAGGCCATCCAGCCACTCAGAAGAAGACACGTCATCATAGAACACTCCAGAATTCTGTGATGGATCTGTATGGGCGCACTTGGCAGGTGCGCCAGTGTATATTTGTACTGGCGCACTTCACAAGTGCGCCAGTGTATTCTGGCCTGTTTCCGGTTTTTCTGCCTAACCTCGTTCGTCCATATCTTCTTCATACAATATCCGTTTTACGCAAACTCGGACTCTATCTCAAGCAGAATTTCGAGACGAACGCAATGGCGCAACCCGTTTCCCTTGATTCTTATTTTAAAAATTGATTCTGCCTTGATTTATGGTTTTAACACGTTGTTAAAACTCGGGTTGTTACATTCTTCCCTCAAAGGATTTCGTCCCCGAAATCTTCAATTAAGAAGAATGCATCCTATCATCCAATCATCCATCTACTCAAAACATCATCCACAAGCAACCATTGTCCTTAAACGATTTCTAATGCTATATGAACATATGCAGAAAGTGTGTGTATATGTTCTAATGTAAATGATCAGACCTGATTGATCTTCTTAATGCAAAATATGTTTAGTGTCATGTGTCCAACATGTATGCAAACAGTCATAGTCATATAAACACTATATGTGTGCACAAACAATTATCCATATGCAATATCCACATGATAACACATTCAATTTCATCCATAAACAAGTATAAACATTCATGCATATGCAATATGAAAATGTGTTTGAGTCGATCTAGTGCCTAATGTGTGTTATGCAACCACGAGCAACAACTTGCGACCACTTGCAACCATTTGCAAACATCAATCATAACATGTTTCAATCACATGTTTACATCCAAAAGGGTTCTACCTAAGGTTCTCAAGATAGGATTGAGAAGATAAACAAGATAAAACAAAGCATCAAGGAAAAGAAGTTAAAGATGTACCCCTAGAGGGTCCTGCTTGTGGGGCTTGCCCTTGCTTCTTAGGGCATTTCTTGCTGATATGTCCAAGCTCACCACATTGAAAGCACGCACCTATCTTCTTTTCCCTTCTTTTACAATCCTTGATAACATGCCCAACTATGCCACAGAAGTTGCACTTCCTCTTATCATGTGACTTGTTACTATTGTTGTCGTTGTTCTCGCCTCCCTTCTAGAAGTCTTTCTTCTTGTTCTGAGACTCATCCTCCTTATCACTCATACCTTTCCTTTGTAACATGTTAACAAGCCTCACGGAAACTATCTCCATCATACAGAAAACCCTCTACGAAGCTAGAAAGAAGATTAGCCGCAGGTAAAACCACTACGACTACAGATGGAGAAAAGAAAGGAAAAGAGATTCAAACAAGGAAACAAAGGATAGTGCTAATGGCTTTTGGGGAATAGCCTTTAAATAAAACAAGACTTTTCTTGAAAAATGCTTCTTTGTAAATGGTTTTGAAAATAATTTCAGAAGGTCTTTTTAAACAATTTTGCCCAGTCTGGTAACCTTCTGCTCTGATACCAAATGTAACACCCCACCTCCGCTAGGGTCACTCACAAAGGGAATGCACTAGTTTTGGAGGAGCGTTATCGAGGTAAACAAACACAAAAATATTACAAGACATAACATAGATAAAACAGCGGAAGAATCAAAAGGTAAATTTCATTACTTTCAAAAAGAGTCAAAACCTTTTACATCAAATAGCCAAGGTTATTATTTTCCATCACAACAAATTCTGTCTTGCATAAATAAAGAAGCATAAACTTAAAACATCAAAAGTAGCTTAATTCCCCAAAGGTAGTAGAAAATGCAGCCATAGCATAGCTCAAGATCAAACCGTACATGAGCTGAAACGAAAACAAGCGAAATCCAAGCTAAGTGCTAGAGTTTCCTCCCTGAGAACCTAGGGGAGGGGGGAAACGAAAGAAAAAGAGGTGAAAGAAAACGGGTCAGTCATAAAGACTGGTAAGTCCAAGTGACTTTCAGCATAAAAACAGATAAAGGTAACATGACATGTATAAACTGAAAGTAAACATACAGATGATGACAAGATGGGCAAGATAGACTAAGATAACATGATAAGTCAAGTATAAATCAAGTATAGCATCACGTATTCAAGGTTCGCTGCATCAACTGTACTAGAATCCCAAACCCATGTCTTATATTAATCATGAAATTATCTCTTGGCCCAATATCACGAATGACCCATTACTGGGTCCAACGGAACGATCAGGTACTCGATCGGCTCCCTACAAGTTCTAGCTCGTCATGTGTCTCTGTGTCATACAGCCCTATCACGAATGTAGTCACCTGTGCTAGGTCCACCATAGGGTGTATCAAGCCCTAGGGTGCCAACCCCGACACGAATCAAGAATGCACAGATAAACCTACTGATGCCCAATGCCTGCTTTTTCAACTCCGGACCACGTGCACGACCATAGCCCTCCTGAACCTACACTGGCGCACCAACACAGCCGTCGTTCTGGTCGCTTACAATCAGCCCAGTAATCGTGCCCCACCCTGCCTAGTCCCAGGTACCATGATACATCTAGTGGGTTACTGCTGAAACGGACCGCGTAACTAGGGTTTCCGTCCAATAGGTTAAGTGTTGTCATTTAAATTCGTGACTTAACCCCTATCAGTCTAGCATGTCAAGTTGGTTAAGTGTTTTCATTCAAGTTTGTGACTTAACCCGCGTACGTGTCATCTCAAATTTGACTAAGTGTCACTGTTCAAGTTCATGTATCAAGTTGGTTAAGTATTGTCTTTCATGTTCATGACTTAACCCTATCATGTGGCATTAATTCATTAATGCACCCCAACCTCTCACATCAGACCTGTTGCTGTGGTCACTGGATATGTCGGGCGGTTCCGGGCAGAATTACACCACAACTCAGTCTGACCTCGGGTTTTCAAGTGCGATATGACCAACTACCCACATTGGATCCTATTGTTTGCAGTAACTGGATTTGTCGGGCGGTTCCGGGTAGAATTACACTGCAAACTCAACCCAACCTCGAGTTGGCCATTTTCAAGTTCATTCTAGTGTCATGTCCATGTTCAAGATTCATGTCAAGTTCGTGTCAAGTTTTCAAGGCAAGTTTCATGTCAAGTTCTCGTCATGTTTCAAGGCAAGTTTCATGCCAAGCTTCCTATGATTACCAATTTTTCCCAACGTTACCCCGTCTAAATATTAGGCTAACAACCTTAGCCTAATTTCTCGTCCGCATGATTTTTGACATATAATATTAGGCTAAAACCTTAGCCTAATTCAACGTACACAAAATTGGCGTAAAGCAATTCATTAACATAAACATGATATAGGTGTAAACTTGGCATTTTCGGCATAGTCAATATAAACAACATAGGTGTGAACTTGCAAAATAGTCAACATGAATATCATAGTGTGAATCTTGCAACGTAGACTAAATCAACATACATATATAGACTAAATCAACTTACATATATGTGACCTTGCAAATCAATCACGAGCATATGAATAAGTGTAAACTTGAAATATGACATAGGTTTAACATATACACATAAACATGTAGATCTAACATTTAGTCACATATGTGATATGATTTTACAACCTAAAACTTGCATAACATGATAAACTACACAACTTGTCATAACGGGTTATACTTCAAGTTCCTATACATATGTATAGACTTATTCATTAATTCCCAATTCAACATGATAATAAAATAGAACCACAGGCATAGATCACTATCATTCAATAACATAATCAATCTATTTTCAGGGTATGACATAACTGAATAAATTGATTAAAACATCACAGGCATATAAATCTGATAACATTACGAACATAAAAAGGTTTGAACACTAATCTAGATTCAAGAACATGGATAGATCTAACTTAAATAGAAAAATCCCCAAAATCAAGATCCAAGGACAAATAAAGAAAATAGGCCTGAATAGAAAGTCAAGCTTAGATCCAATTTCATAGTTATAATCCTAGGCAATGAATCGTAGGTGATTAACCTCAATTGTCCTTGTCATAGTCATAGGCACTAGTCTTCTTGTTCATAGTCATAGACAGTCTTATGTTCACCGTCATAGTCATAGGCATAGTCTTACTAGTCATAGTCAGTCTTATGTTCACCTTCATAGTCATAGGCATAGTCTTATTAGTCATAGTCAGTCTTATGTTCACCGTCATAGTCATAGGCATAGTCTTATGTTCACCGTCATAGGAATAGGCAAAATCTTATGTCCCCAGTCATAGGCATAGTCATAGTCTTATGTCATTAACAATAGTTTCAACGTCGTAGGCAATATTCCCAATATTGAAGATCCAAGAAGAAACCAAGAATAGATATGAATCGTACATAAATCACTTCCAAATTATACCATGCACATATTAGATTTATAGTTTTTATCTAAAAGTAACTGGAACTTACAGATCGTGGTCTAAGAAAGATGTAGAAGTCGAATCTATAAACTAGTCGTCGAATTGTTGAATCGTTGAATCTTGCTTTGATTGTAGAAGCAAATCCCCAATTCCTAGTTGTAGTCTTCAAGAAATAATCTTCGCGTTTTATTTTTAATTTAATTTATTTAAGGTGGAGGCAGCATAACATTGCAATGGTTTTGTGTGGAGAGAAATCTAGGTTTAGGGGTGTTTAAATAGGAGAATAGGGTAATTTAGAGCCTTCAGATCAGTCCAGAAGTCATCAGAACCACCCAGCTCAAAGACAGGTCATCCAACCACTCAGAAGAAGACACGTCATCGCAGAAAACTCCAGAATTCTATGCTGGATCTGTATGGGCACACTTGGCAGGTGCGCCAGTGTATTTTTGTACTGGCGCACTTCACAAGTGCGCCAGTGTATTCTGGCATGTTTCCGGTTTTTCTGCCTAACTTCGTTCGTCCATATCTTCTTCATACAGTATCCGTTTTACGCAAACTCAGACTCTATCTCAAGCAGAATTTTGAGAGGAACGCAATGGCGCAACCCGTTACCCTTGATTCTTATATTAAAAATTAATTCTGCCTTGATTTATGGTTTCAACATGTTGTTAAAATTCGTGTTGTTACACATGCTTTCGAAGTTGAGAAACGTGAAACACATCATGCACTCCAGGCAACCAATCAGGCAATTGAATTCTATAAGCGAGGAATCCAATCCGTTTAAGGATAGGAAACGGACCAATGAATTTAGGCGCCAATTTCCCTGTTTTATCGAACCAGATAACTCCTCTCATCGGCGATACTTTCAAATATACATAGTCGCCAACAACACATGATATGTATCTTCTTCTCTTATCGGCATAGCTCTTCTGTTGGATTTGAGCGGCGAGTAATTGTTTCTTAATGAAATCGACTTTGTCTGCAGCCTTGCGGATCATATCAGGTCCCAGTACAAGTCTATTACCGAGTTCGACCCAACAAGAAGGAGATCAGCACGGTCTACCATACAATGCTTCGAATGGTGACATTGTCAGGCTCGCTTGGTAGCTGTTGTTGTATGAGAACTCATCCAAATGTAAATGGTCTTCCCATGATCCACCAAAATCTAGAACACAAGCCCGCAATAAATCTTCTAGTATACGATTCACCCTCTCAGTCTGACCATCTGTTCGAGGATGATAAGCGGTGCTTAGATTCAACTTCATTCCCAGTTCTACTTGAAATGCCTCCCAGAATTTGCTAGTAAATATTGGATCTCTATCACTAACTATACTGATCGGCACTCCGTGTAGCCTAACAATTTCCATGAAATATATCTGCGCCAGACTCTGAGCAGTTCGGTTCGATCTGATAGGTATGAAATGGGCGGTCTTCGTGAAGCGATCTACGATCTCCCAAATACTGTCATTTCCTTTTCTGGTTCTAGGCAAACCATCTATGAAGTCCTTGGAAATATGTTCCCACTTCCAACCTGGAACGTCCAGCGGTTGCAACAATCCAGCAAGTTTCTGTTGGTCGCTTTTGACTAGTTGGCAAGTAGAGCACCTGCTAACATATATTGAAACGTCCCTTTTCATAGCCTTCCACCAGAATGTTTGCTTAAGATCGTTATACGTTTTGGTCACACCTGGATGGATACTCAGCTTGGACTTGTGACACTCGTCTAACACTTCCCTTTGAGCTTGGGGATGTCGGGAACACAAATCCTTCCTCTCAATCTCAGGGTCCCATCGTTATCTATTTGAAAACACGAGGCTTCACCTTTTTGAATCCTTTCGATCACTTCCTTAATAAAATTATCATCCTTCTGAAGAATAGATATTTTGTCAATCAAGGAAGTTGTAATAATAAAACTGGAGATCATTACATTCTTTCTACTTAGCGCATCGGCCACGACATTGGCTTTCCCTGGAGTGTATAAAATCTCAAAATCGTATGCTGCCAGAAATTCTAGGCAACGTTGCTGCCTCAGATTCAAGTCTTTCTAGGTGAACAGACACTTTAGCGACTGATGATCTGTAAACAGTTCGAATTTCTCACCCAAAAGATAATGTCTCCAGATTTTCAAAGCGAATACGATAGCCAACAACTCAAGATCATGAGTAACGTAGTTCTTTTCATGTGGCTTCAGCTGACGACTAGCATAAGCTACCACTTGACCTCTTTGCATTAATACTGCACCAAGGCCTTCTCTAGAGGCATCTGTCTAGACTTTCAGGTTCTGATTGCCATTGATTATCATTAACACTGGAGCCATTGTTAATCTTAACTTTAGCTCCTCAAAAGCCTCCTCACATTCTGGAGTCCACTTGAATTTTGGGTGCTTCTTCGTAAGCTTCGTTAAGTGATTAGATATCTTCGAAAAATCTTTAAAGAACTTCCGGTAATAACTAGCCAATCTATGAAAACTTTGGACTTCTGTGGGAGTACTAGGCTGTTTCCAATTTTGAATAGCTGTGATTTTACTTGGATCCACAACAATTCCCTCTTTTGATACGACATGGCCAAGAAACTTTACTTCATCTTGCCAGAATATACATTTGGAAAGTTTAACTTTCAATACATTCCTTCTCAGAATTTCTAGAACTTGCTCCAAATGTTTTTCATGTTCGGCCCTTGACTTAGAGAAGATTAGAATATCATCAATAAAAATCAGAACAAACTTATTCAAGACTCCTCTCAACACTCGATTCATTAAATCGACAAAGTAAGATGGAGCGTTACACAAGCCGAACGACATTACTAACCACTCATAGAATAAGTCGGGGCCTCTGAATGCTGTCATAGGAACACACTCTTCGGCAATACAAAGTTGATGGAAGCCTGTAGCTAGGTCCATCCTTGAAAATACTTGTGCTCCATTCAGACGATCTAATAAATCATCGATTCGTGGCAATGGATATTTATTCTTTATTGTCTGCTTATTCAAGTCACGATAATCCACACATAGTCGAAGAGTACCGTCAGACTTTGGGACATATCACTGCTACTCCCCAATCAGAGAAACTAGGCCTGATCAGACCCTTCCATACAAGTTGTCGAGTTTGATTGTCTAGTTCTTCTTTCTCCTTTAGAGTCATTCTCCAATTAGCGTGCACTACTGGCCTTGCGTTCGGAATTAAGGGGATCTTGAAATCGATTTCTCTCTGCGGAGGTAAGCTAACAACTTCTTCGAACACATCCACATAATTCTTTACGACAGGAATATCTTTGATGAGGTCCGGAATATTCTCTGTGACTACAGGGATATTTTCTATTTGAGCAGGAGAAACATCCAAAGCTGCCCAGAAGTCTTTTCTATTAGAATTCTGACCTTCACAGGGAATGGTTATATAATCACCTGATTTAATCTTCGCCTTAACGACTCTGTCGGCGCATTTAACCTCAGCTTCATATTTGGTCAACCAGTCTAACCCCAAGACAAGATCAAACTCTGTAAAATTCATGACGACCGCGATGGTAGAGAACCGATAACGAGAAAAAGAAACCGGCACCCCACAAACCCAACTGAGATCGAGGGAACCCCCAACCAGATTATGGACAGTCATTGGTTCTTTGAGCTTCTTCAAATTCAAATCCAGTTTCTTAACCGCATTCTTTGCAACCAAGCTTCGCGACACGCCGGTGTCAAACAGCACTTTAACTGGAATATCTTTGACAGTAAGCGTGCCTTCTAAAACATCTGGCCTTTCCTGAGCAGACGAAGATGCAGGCACTTCTGCCACTTCATTTACATGTACTGCTTCAGATTTCTGAGATAGCTGGCACTCCCTTGTAACATGACCTGCTTGATGACACTTATGGCATGTCCTTTCACCATGTGGGTTCTTTTGCTTCTTAGTAGGTTTGGATCCATTCTTTCTTTGTTTCTTTAAAGATTTACATTTTCTGGACAAATGACCCTTCTGATTGCAGTTAAGGCATATGGCAGCCATTGTTGGTTCTTTCTCAGATCTGGCCCTTTTTCGATTGACTTTGGGCTTCTTACTCACCTCAGACATCGTACCGGCCTCAGAACGATCAGTTTCAGACTCAACTTTATTACTAGAACTGACTTCCTCTTCGTAACGCAACATACCTTTCTTGTCGAGATCCTCATACTAGTAAGCGATGTATATCATTTCAGAAAAAGGAAGCTTCACATTCCTCATTACACTATTCTGGTATTTTCTTTGCAGGCCATGAATAAACCTCAGATTCTTCCTCTTCGGATCTTGAATTAGATGCGGGGCAAAGTGAGAAAGCTCATTGGATTTCTTATGATATTCTAAATGGTCATATCTCCTTGTATCAGATAAGAGAATTCATCACATAACCGCTCAGTTGCTTCCGGAGGAGTACATCTTTCTAGGAAAATCTCTTTGAATCTATCCCAGGTGATATCACCTTCTGGATTATCTTTGATGATTATTTCCCACTAGATTAAAGCTTCTTCTTTGAGTGCCCAAGATGCCACTAATCTTTTCTGATCATCCCTCAACTGGATACGTTCAAAAATTCTTTCAACAGAACTCATCCAAGCTTGAGTTTGAATTATAGATTCATTGGTCGAGAATTGTGCTCCGTCCAGATTTCGATATCTCTTTAATAGAGCCTCTAGATCTGGTTCTGCATTTCTTCTGTTTCTGACACCCATTTTCTAGTACTTCTGCCAATAGAAGATCAAGTATCAGGTCAACAGAAAAGGTATTTTAAAACATAGAAACATATACTTCAAATGTAAATGTGTCTATTGGGGTGTATTTCATTCTGCTTTACTCATACTAGGATATTACTGATCCTATCTGTAATGAGTTATTCGTCCTAGAACACTACTGGCTCTACTTTTGACGAGTTCGTTAATATGTTATATTCCAGCACTAAGCTTAACCAAAGCTCTGATACCACGCTGTGATGACCCCAAACCCCATACTGACGGTGTTAAGGGTAATCTTTGGAATATAACACATAAACAGATAATAGCAAAACAGAATTAAATAATTACACCAGATAATGTACAAATAATACACTGGATAAACATAATCATCAAAGTTACACAGTATACAGGATCATACTTAGTACAAATACAGTTCAGCTATACATAAATGTCTACAGCGGAAAACAAACATAATATGTACAATAGGAGATGAACATCATAAAAAGAGATAAATGATAGAATCCATCTTCAGCTCCAGCTTTCCAGAAAGAGCCTGCTAATACCTGAATACAAGGTTGCCCATGTAGAATAAGGGGCACCCGAGTTTGCAACTGAAACAAACTACGAGTCAGTCATGGGACTGGTATGAGAAATCTACTTAACACATTTATAATATGGCTAATCACAGGACCACGCCACTTTCGCGGAATGGGTTCACTCCATTGGATTGCCCGTGCTTTAAAACAAGTAATTCTCTTTAACATCGTAATGCTTTTTATAAAAATGAAGCCATTATAAGACTCAGTTCCCATCACACAATGCAACGCAAACCGGAGGATAGAGTTTTTACCTTATAATGGCCAAAATATGCTTGATACAAATAAAACAAAAGAATTTGATATTATTACTAGTGTTTATATGTTTTAAAAACAACTTCGAATCATAAGTATCAATCATAGACGGCATTAATGCCCCATACCACTATGTCGCCATATATAGGTATACAATCAAAACCACACGATGTCGTATTTGGAAATTGGATTTCCGTCATGAACCAAGGCAAAAGATAGTCCTTACCGAATTCAAGATTGTCTAGCCCGAGCCTCAGGCAAGTACTCAGTCAAGCCTTTGGATCGTCAGGGATGGTCCACCGATGTGGATTAAAATTCTTGAACATTGCGTTTCCCCGCCCTTTGGGGCGTAAGTGAGCCAACGAATGACTCCATCGGTCCCGGGTCGACCGATATAACCGAGGCGCCTCGCAATAGCAATAACCACATAGGTGAAAAATAGTATAAATGTCAGCCAGTTTAAGCACTGACACCACCTCTAGCTAGAAAGAAACGCATGTCCTCCCTGAGGTCCTCTCCCGTTTCTGGTTCATACCGGGGTGTGAGGCTCGCGAATTTACGTTATACACAAAGCTACGCCACACAGGCGGTGCTTTGATCATCAACCACAAGACTTTTCTTTTAAACAGAAGCCTTGATAACTGCATCTTAGCATGCCACACAGGCAATTCACACCATGCAACTGATGGCTATCAATCACACAGAATGAATTCCAATGTCAGACACACAGTCACTTTGCAAGTTCGTTCTGGGTCTGAACGAAACTGGAGGCACTATATACCTCGCATACCCATCGATCTCCACGTACGTCTGGACGATCACCACTCATTATCCATATTTCAGGATGCCTCCCAATCAGGACATCAGTTATCATCCAACCGAGGTGAAAATCTCCGGTCTTCAGTCACCGTCTTCATCATCGATTTCTTATCATCGATTCAGTTATTCAGAATGGGATAAACCCGGTCTTTCTGAGCAACTCGCGTATATAATAAACAAGTGCTACACAAACACAACATACGCCTCATTCCAATTCATCAGTCACTAACCGTAAATCAGTAAGAGAACGATTTCCTAAGTGTTAACCCCGAAGGCCAAAACCAACATCAGATCAAAACCCAGGAAACCATTCGACTTAGCCAACCTTCAGTTAGTTTCTAAATTTCACACTTCATGCCGTTTATAATATTTTATAATGATTTATCGCTATTTTTATTTATTTAAAAATAGCCAATTTATTCGAACGACGCTTCAGGACATAACGCGGCCGTGGCGCTGTTTTTTCTTCAGATTTGATTTACACATATCTGAAAATCTAACCATTGGATCTTCAAAAAATTTGTATCATTAAAAAGATCTTTTCAAAATGAATCCAACGGTTCCAGTTTTGGGAAAATCCGACAGTCGGATCTCCCGGTACACTCGTTTGAAGTTTAGATTTCAAAATACGAACTGCAGCGTCGTTATTCGATTTAATTAAATTATATATATATATATATATATATATATATATATATAATCAATTCTGGCGCTGTTTTTCTTTAGATTTGATTTAAACATTCCAGAAAATCCAACCGTTGGATCTTTACAAAGTTGGTGTCGTTGGAAAGATATTTCCAAAACAAACCCAATGGTTTCGGTTTCGGGAAAATCCGATGTTCAGATCTCCCGCACTTATCGTTTGAAATCACGGTTTCAAAACACGAACTGCAGCTTCGTTATTCGATTTAATTTAATTATATTTATATATATATATATATAATCTATTCTTCGATTTCAAAACCATTTTCTTTTCATACATTTGATAAAAATGATATTTTTATCCAACAGACATTTATTTCAACACTTCACTATTTTAGCAATTCATGTATATAATAAAATTTTGATTTTTAATGTAAAACAATTTATTTCAAAACACGACTATTTTATATAGTTCATATGGATGATAAAAATATGATTTTTATTATAAAACAATTTATTTCAAAACACGACTATTTTATATAGTTCATGTAGATGATAAAAATATGATTTTTATTATAAAACAATTTATTTCAAAACACGACTATTTTATATAATTCATATATATGATAAAAATATGATTTTTATTATAAAACAATTTATTTCAAAACACGAATACCATTCAACACATGAATTTCAATTCAATGAATGAATTTCTATTCAACACATGAATGTTTTCTATTGTTCGTATATATAAAATAGAAATGTGATTTTTATTGTTAAAACAATTTATTTAAAACACGAATACCATTCAACACATGAATTTCTATTCAATGAATGAATTTCTATTCAACACATGAATATAGTTTCAACACATGAATATAGTTTCAACACATGAAAATAATTCTAACACATGAATATTATTCAAAATTTCGGCAGCATAATGGCAGGGTAGTTAAAACCAGGGACGTCCCTAGTACGGCTCATCGCTCTACCTTAAAGCCTCGTAGCTTTTGACAATGGGGATTTCATGCATCTAGTTCGCACGCATGCGGCATGTATATTTTTTCTTTCTTTTTCCACAAACTAATCCTATGTGGTTTCAACCAAATAATTCTCAACCACAAATGGGTATTTTTCAACCACAATCAACCAATTTCAACCACAAACAATTCAAACCAACCATTCGCTATCAACCAATTTTCACACCAATCACAACCAATAAATATCGTCTATGGTTTGTAGACGAGGGGCATATATATATAAGTATATTTCACTTCTATTCAACACATATATAATTTTTACAACGCATATATAATTTATACATCAAACGTACAACTTATACAACGCTTATACATGAGGTGTACAACGCTTATATAACTCATACATCGACTATATAATTTATACATCGTCGTTTTCCATATCGTTTATAATTTAGAAATCTCACATTGGGTTCCACTCCACCAAAAATAGCAGAAGGCTCAGAAAAATATGCGGTCTCTTCTAGAAGGTAGAAGACGTCCACAAGAGTCCACTGTCTCTTGTTTCACTGAATTTCGTCAACAAACGAAAAAGATATGATTTTTACAGTGAAATCAAAAACGGTAGCGCTTTAAAGTGCTATAATATAGTTTATTTTAAAATTAGCCGTACCTCAGCTGAAAAGTTCAAAACTAGGTTTCGATTTTTCTTCGAATCCGTGTAGCTATTCGTCGATCGGCCTTTGTAGTGTCGGAGGGGGAGGAGCGGCGCAACTGTGCCTGGGGGAGTTGGTCAGTTCGACGGCCGGAGGAGGGTGTGGCGGCGGGTTGAACGCCCGAACTTCCCGAGATCGATTCTCCTTGAATGCTGAACGAAAAAATACAAACTATATATGGATTTGAAGCTCGTCTCGAGCTCTTCAAAATCTTCAACTGGAGGAGGGGCTGATTTTGCTTGTAGGAGGCGCAATCGAGGGAGGAAGGAAAGAGGGTGTTTCCGCTGTGCGTCGATGGTATATCGGGGAAAGAGAAAACAAATGAGCCAATAGATTTTTCTTTTATATTTATATATTTTAAAAATCCGAAAATACCCCTTGTCACACACGAACACCAATCCAAACCCAACGACTGTTGTCCCTAGCTAAATACCCCCATCCCGAACACAATGGGATATGTTTCGTAGACCCATTCGACGATTTCAGTCAGTTTTCCTTCAAATTAAAATATAAAAATTCAATATTTAATTTGAACGTACATTTCAATTTGCCGGGGCCACATACTGATTCTAATAATCCCCGAAAAGTAAATCCAGCTATGTTTTGACGATACGGTCCCAACAAAACTAGTTTCATCGAATTTTGAGACCGTTTGAAAAATGGCCCTTTTCTGGTCGATCCAATTTAATAAAAATCGACCAAACACATTTTCCTTTGCCACGCTCACATACTAGCTTCAAAAATTATGAAATTTGAAACCTAGCAATAATTTAACATCCCGGATCCAACAAAAGTGGTTTCGTCGAATTCTGAGGTCATTTGCAAAATGGTCATTTTCACGGGCTATATAAATTCTATAGCGACCTTTCTGAAAATTCATTTGGCCATAACTTTTGCTTCCCGCTACGAAACTTCGATTTTTCAGATTCGTTAGAAAGATATTCACTAACGGATTTAAATATTTTTGGTTTCACTAAAATCCGTTTTGTTTTGCGCTCGGTATAGTCAGTCAAAGTTTGAATTCAAAATTTGAAACTACCGCGCCATTTCAAGCCTTGTTTATAATTAGAATTAATTATATTCATTTTCAAACGTCGATTCAAACTTACTTTTCGTCGTTATTATTTAAAATATTTTTTTTAAATATTTAAAATCTACTAAAATAGACAAATTAAAATTTTCAAACTGGTTCAGATTTTCCGGGTCGTTACACAGGTATTAAGCCACATACTTAGCAACTAATGCCATCTCCTTCCACACAGGGACAAGAGACCAAGCAAGTAGAATACATGATGAGATACATACTGCAACTGACATACAAACTACATGGTATTAAACATTACATGCTCCATGCTGCAAATTACAAAGAGACTACAGCTGCTACATATTTAAATCTCTCATTATCAAATATTCTTTCAACCCCCATTACACTTTGCATACTCCAGGTGATGTAACCATGTTTGGAAGCAGAGATTGGGGAGTTGATTGATGTTTCTTTGTTCTCCGGTCTGGGAGGTGGTTCCTTATGACGAGGCAGCGCAGCGATATGAGCGTAAGGGTTCACACTGGTCGTTTTCTTTAGAGTATCGTGAATTTTCATTGATGCCACACTAGCACCAACTTCATTCTCTTTATTCGTGGAGATCTTGTTTGGATTTGTAGGGGATCTATTGAGAAATCCAGGTTTAAATGATGGTGATTTTTCATTTCAACTTGATTCCCATCAGCTTTGCTCTTTGAAACTTGTTGTGCTTCTTGTTGAGGTTCTTTTTCTTTACGTCAAATGTTTTTTTAGCATTTACATTATCAAGCATCTTGTCTTCATTCTCCTCATTGGCATTATCATTTTCGTCTAACTCCTCTAGAAATGAGTTTACAGTTGAAAAGGCAATGAACACATTAGAAAGTAGTTCACCAATTCTTCAGATTTCTTCTTCTTCGTTAACCCTATCATTGTCTATATATTCACCCTCCTTCACACTTTGAGATAGAACATCAAAGTTATTTCCATTGGTCTGTCCAACATCGTTTCTCTTTACTGAACTAGTCACTATATTGACTTTATTTGCAAGCATATCGTTATTGATGGTAGTCGCATATTTCACAATATTACTTTTCTTTCCCACAACCTTTGTCCACACTAGTTTATTGAGTGGTTGAGTAGTGTTCTTACTAGTTTGTTGTGTGTTCTTCCCTCCACCAAGACTACTTCCATCACTGTTACATGTATTGGTCCTTATATGCACATTACTTTTTCCAGTATCAACCAACGTGCAATTTTCAGATTTATGGCCAAAAGACTTACAAGCTTCGCAAATGTGCAGCTTCCAGATAATAGACATGTTCGACGTAATCTATTTGTTCAGTTCCATCTAGTAATATAATAGGCAACTCCTCAGGAAATCGGCAAGACATTTCGCAAACATTAGTCGGTCCAAAGTTTCAGTAGCGACATTCATACAAACAAATCTACCAATATTAGTGGAAAGCCAACTAGTCCTAGTTTTCGACCAATCATATAAAGGGATGTTAGTGATTTTGATCCGAACTGACATGTTTCTTACACTCTTGCTGCCGACATTACAATCCCATTGCTTAATTATAAAATTATTGTTACGAATTATAATTGTGTCAGCACATAAAATTCTCCTCCTATCTTCTGTGTTGGAAAGTAGAAATAAGAAGGTATTACCAGTTGACTTGATCTTGATACCTCCCACTGGTTTTCACAGTCGCATTAGATGTTTTGTTACAGCAGTGAAGGAAAGCAAGGCATCCAAGAAGAATCCTATGAGATAATTTTGCCAAACTTCCTTGCCTACTTCATAGATTTCGTCAGTAGGAAGAAGTGCTTTACCCTTAAACTGAAGAGTGAATGGTGGTGGAGAGAAGACTCCAGCATTTCTGGGTTTATTTTCAAAAAGAGTAGTCCATTTGCGTGTGTTCATCGACGGTGGAAGAGAGGTAGGGTTAGCAGTTCTAGTAGGAGGCAGAAGCTCAAGCGAGGGCGGGGTTAGTGGGTGAGGAAGATCAGAAAGAGGAAGTGTGGTTGGGGTTAAAGGGAGAGGATGCGTTGGGCTCGAGGTAGCCTGTTGAGAAGACAAGGCAGGAAGAACGGTCACCATTTTTGGTGAGCTCGAGGCATCTTGCATTAGAGCAAAATAGTTTTTATTTTCAACATTTATATTTTTTTAACGTTTTGAATGCCAGCTAATTAATATTTTTCAAGAACGACAAACATTTTAATCTTTCACATAAAAACATTTTAATAGCTAGTAAAATAATTGCTTACTCTATTTTTTAAAATAGAATCTTAATAAAATATCCATAAAGGAATTAATAGAAAATTAAGTCTTCTAAAATATCTATTGACATTTGTTGCTTCATTTTCAAAATATAGTATTACTTTTCAATAATGTTTTTAGAAACATTTTTCAAAATCTATATATCTTTTAGCAATAAAGCTTGAAACTTCTTTATATATTAGAACTTTTATTGCCATGTTTATTTTAAATCTCATACTAATCTATGTTTTGAATGTTGAAAGACATTTATTATCCATGAATGTAAAAAACATAACCATTCATACTAATTTGTTTGCACTTCCAAAGATGCTTTTCAAAATTCATTTAATAGACATAAATTACAGAATTTATTTATTTGGAGTAATTAATGGTAACCACTATCCTTTTCCTATCATCCCTCTAATAATGCTCACTATTACAAGGAAAATATTATATAATCCATTATTTCCCTTATTTTAGTAATTCCTTCCAATATTTTCAAATGAGCATACCTTGCCTATTAATTCTATACTTCCGCTTTTACCCAATTAATTCTTAAATAAGTTTCACACACATAATTACAATTACCACCAAGTCTTGCTGGAAAGAACTTTATGTACTTATTTATTTTATGTGAAACTTAAAATATGGCAAAATAAGAAACAGAAAATTCTTGTAAATATTTAAATTGTAGAAGCTGTTACATGAAAAATGTAACAAATACTAAATTTGCATTAATATTTTCATTGTTTGTAAATTTTTTAAATAACTTACATTTCTTTCTATTAAATCTCATATATGTAAACTTTTACATTTATTGGTTTTCTGTTAACCTTCTATTTGTTATAGGATTCGTCTTTTGTTTACTCAGAAATTTATATTTATAGTTTATCTAACAGTAGATATAGTAAACTTTTCAAAATTTCTTCCAAACATTTACGTTTTACTAAAAATCATATTTTCCATTTCTTTTTGAATGGAACTATTACATAATTTGAGCGTAATAATGAAATATTCCATGGTTAATTCAAAATTTCAGTTTACAAAATAATTTAGTGGTATGTTAAAAATCAATTTTGTAGGTTTTCTAGCAAAGCTTTTTGTTAATTTGAAAAATCTTATTTATTCTTTTACCTATTCTCTTTTCACCAAAGATTGATGTCTATTTTTCACAGAAGTCTATTTCTTATCTTACCTATTTTCTTCTGTGTTCCAATTATTCTGTCTCCTAACATTCCAAATAGATGCCTTAGAAATGTCCTTTATGTCCATTTTAATCTTTTTTCAGTCATGCTCGTTCTTATAGATATTTATTATCTAATTCAAAGTCAAACATTTATATCTTTGCATAAATGGTCTTAATTACTTCATTAGACTTTTCCGTTTCCAATATTCTTTCATGTGTTGACTGGTAATATCCGGCTTTTTCTTACTATTAAATCGGAAATAATACCAACTCAAATCGTTCGAAATAGCCAGTTGTTGTAACTATGAGGTTTAAAAAAATCAAATCACATAATATAGACATATCACATATACAAATAGTAAAATAGATCGCAGCGGAATAGATAACTTAGTAGTTCATGAGGCTACTAACTTCAAAATCTCAAAATAAATTGCATAATATCGGAGTCATAAATCAATACATGAGAAAATATGAGATACATAAATGCCTAGTATGTGAATAAATGATGGAAACTGAATAACTGAGATCACTAAGATAGCAATAGTAAATAGATACTAAACTGAATCTCCAATAGTTCTTCAGCTCTCATATGATGAGTCACCAAGCTGAACTCCTCAGTCTGACTAACAAGTCAAAAACAAGGCACTCAGATTATGAGTAACAATCTTAACAATGAATCAACTCAAGCAAACCGTTCAAATGAAATGTATTAGTAACTTAAGGAATGTTTAGGATTCCATTCTTTAAGGATCCATTAAAGTAGATATCATATAATACAATACGATATTATAATAGTGTCTACGGTTAAATATACTAATGAAAATAGCGTAAGCAAGATTACCATTATTAACCTTACACCGTTTATACATTATCGTAAACCATGCATATAAAACACCAGTAAGTCGTCAGTGGATTGGGATGTGCCGCTATTTGACAATGTTAAATCAAAATCGTAGGTGGCTCGATCAAGATAAATATGACAAGGCATCAAGGCAATACCCATTAGTAGCATTCTACCAGATTGAGGACCCAGGTTGGTGGTAACACATAGCCACAACTACTGCCCACCTCAGATTATACTCCCAAAATAAAAGGGGCCCTAATCAAATC
This sequence comes from Allium sativum, assembly GCA_030737875.1. NCBI lineage: Eukaryota > Viridiplantae > Streptophyta > Magnoliopsida > Asparagales > Amaryllidaceae > Allium > Allium sativum. The sequence continues at coordinate 666,530,502 of CM060923.1, forward strand.
ACAAGGTAATAGATATGGTATTGAAGAAGCATGTCCGCTAAGATAAGTTAATTCCATTGGCCTAGTTTTGGCTTCTGTTTTAGTCATTTTAATTATGACCTGAAGGTCAAGGTTATTCAGCGTCATTCTTTTTCTTTAAATTCAATTACCGCCTCCAAATCCATCTTACTTCATTTTGGATTCTCCACCACGTGCGCTATAGTTAAAGTGGTTCCTGGTATTGGCAGAGAGTATGACAATATCCGGCCCCGGTCTCTTTAACAACCAAACGCTTATTTCACACCATGGTCAATTTTATTTAAAATCATTTCAAATATCATAAATCAGTATAATAATAACATTGGTTTATATTAAAATAATTACATTCGAATAGTTAAAGGTTGGAAGTTAGATTTTAAACATCATAAAATCAAATAATAACATTTATATCAAATCACTGATTTCAGATATTACAACGTCATAACTCGTATCTCAAAACAATTCATTATTCGATTACGTTCATAAAGCATAATTCAAAATTTCTCATTATTTGATTAAGTTCAAGATTCAGAGTTCATATTTTTAAAACAGTTTATAAACAAAATTACATTTGAATTCACATTTCTATATCTCCAATTTTACAATTTCAAAAATCTTTATATTAACATTCTAAATTCAATAGTTCGGACTAGAACAACACCTTATTTAAAATATAATATAATAAATATAGTTCATTTAAAATAATAATTAAATTTATATAGAATAATTTGATTTAAAATACTGAAAAAATAAATAGTAGTTAAAAAATAAAATAATATAATTGATATAGTTATAGAAAGTAAATTAATTTAGTTAAATTAATGAAAAATACTTATAAATTATTAAAAAAATCAAATTTAAATAATATAATATAAAATAGTTTAATATAAAATAATACAAATTCCAAATACTTTAAAGCAGCCTAATCTAAACCACTCATATGTATTTTCAAAGTTTAGTTTCATTAATTCGGGTTCATAAATTTACTTCAAATAAATTGCAACTTTTGAACAACCCATTCTTAAGCTCAGTTCATTTCAAAATAGTACTCAACTTAGGTTGTTCGATTTTATACTTTAAGAATTCAAATTATATTAAAATCACCTTTTGTATAGTTCATATCAATTGGATCTAAATTTCAATTTAATAGATTTTGAAATTTTAATATCTAATATATTTTGATTCAAAACACTTAATTAATAATTATTTCAGATTAATTTATTAAGTTTTATAATCATGATAAATTCATACAACCTGTTTCAATAAGTTATATTCATGTCTTAAAATTTAGTTTATCTTACACTGTAAACTGCATTTCAAATTTTTTCTCATTTAACCAATCAAGATATCATTAAATTTCTAACTTCTGTTTAAACCTTTTATATACTTATATTTTATAAAATCTATTTTATATAAAGTTTTAAAATTTAAATAGTACTAATACAATATCAAAAGATATATTAATTTACTTATAAAATAATTTGTATTATTTAAATTTTAAAACTAAATTATAATATAACTTAAAATCTTAAATTTAAATCTTTAAAATACTTTATCAAATCGGAACATTTTATAAATTCAAAAAATACTTTCAAAATAGACCAACGGTGTCTGTATGTAGCTTTCTACCTAGGCTAAGTGACACAAATATATATATCATTTCAATCCGTTAATATTCAATTTATGGGTACTTATCATTTTAAACTGCATCCCAATTAATTCAGTTTTCATTTCTAAATCTATATAGTAATTCGAGTATCTATCATTTCAACCCACAATGGTTTCACACATATAGAGAGAGCTTTTTAAGATGTGGACAAAATAAATGTAATATTTCAATTAACACACATAAATCGACACACATCATAACAATCAATTTCGTGTCCTATATGTCAACAGTGTGTGTCAGATGTGCACAAAGAAATAATCGGGTTTTCTATTAAAATCCTAATATTTCATTTGTCATTTCAAATGATCTCAATTCACATATTTAAATTATTACTCAGTGAGGATTCCCACCTTATGTGGCAAATGACCGAAAAAATTTAGGACCACCAAGGAAATGGGTAAGAGCACGATACAAGCACGACAACGAACCAGAATCAATTCAGATGAAGCAGAAATGAAGTTGTAAGTGGTACTACAATGGCACTTGAGCATGACATGAAGTAGAATGATCTGGATAGTCACAACTCAATTAAATCGTCATGGATAAAGCCAGGCCATAACACATAAATCAAGACCGGCCACTCTCCTTACTTCAAACAGCAAAGCCAACACAAATGCAAACTTCTAGAGGAAATAGAAACACATAAGCCATGCTTTAGAAAAAACAAGACCACACTTCCATATTTATAAATATATGTATATTTTATAAAAGGGAAAGTCCAAAAACGGCACAACACAAAGAAGGGATTAAAAAATAAGGAATTCTTTGATTTTTTTAATAACAAGGGAGGAGTAAATGAGGCAAAGACTTAGCCCAAAATATATCAACATAGGTCAGGACCATGCACAAACAACACAATGTATTAGATGGGCTTTATATATATGTATATATATATATATATATATATATATACATACATACATTGTAGCACCCCAAAAGCTCCCTGATTTCCACCAACATTTCATCTTCTCTTTCCTTGCACTCATCCTCTCGCCGTTCATTAACTTCTTATAATATAAATACTTGGTTTTTGTTTGGAGGCTTTTGGGGTGCTCATTATTTGAGGTGCCATTGAACGACCCTCATATATATATATATATGTATATATGTATATGTATATATATATTTGTGTATATGTATATATATTTGTGTGTGTATATATATGATCATAAGAAAAATGGAAGCACAAAAATGGGTTATGTAGGGAGTTTGAGTAAGGTAGAGGCATGATGTCAAAGATGGGCGGAGGAGGTGGCTACGGCCATAGGGATGGGCGTAGCAAATGTCAGGTTCGGAATAGGTTCGGGTTTAAGTAGTTTAGTGATTGGAGAAAGAAAAGGTCGCTGGTTTCTATATATTTTTTGGTCGAGATGACTAGGGTGGCTAAGAATATGCACGACAACGACAGCCTGATGGGGCGGCATAGAAAAGCTTCTGGTGGTGGCGAGTGCGCGGGTGGTACGTGTGGAGAGGTTGGAGGTAGAGCAACAATGGTGGTGGTGGGGATTTACGAAGATGGAGTATGCATGGCTAAATGGATTTTATTCCAGGTTTTCTGGAAAAGGAGGCCGAAGGGAAAACTGGGTGGTCAGAGGCCGGTGTTTCTACCTCGCATTGGAAGAGTTGGGGCATGCTAGACAATGGTCAGAGGAGGTGGCGTTTTCAGATGGAGAGGAGAACACAAATTTTTTGTTTTGGGTTCGGTTGCTTTGAACAAAAAAATTATAGGAACATATGAATTACATGCTTCTAAAAAAAATAAAAAAATGGATGTCTTTCTTTTTGGGATTAAACAGTGCGTGGGTTTTCTCTTAGAAGAGAGAAAGGTTTGAGGGAAAAGTATATAGGAATGGTAGAAGGAGAAGCATTGTTAGGGAAAAGGAAAGGCCTTTTTCATGTGAACTAGATTGAGACTCGTGTTTCGCACGCGTAAGATTGGTGGTATAAATTGTTCTGAAATTATATAGAAATTTTCAAAACAAGTGATGTATTTTGTGCAAGGGAAAATAATTTTAGAGTAAGCGATATAGTTTACTTAATCTTTATTAGAACAGTCTTTAGTGCTATGAGTGATTGTTAGAATAATTAATATATGGTATTTATGTTAATAATATATTTCATAAATAAAATATATTAATGGTAGAAGATTTGTGTTAGAATAAATAATATATGGTATTTATGTTAATAATATATTACATAAATAACATATATTAATGGTAGAAGATTTTTCATTGGTTATATATGTTATTACATATATTACACATGGTAATATATATTAATGACAGAAGTTTAAATGTGTGTTATTTATGTAATATATTTATTTAAACATTGGCAGCCCTAAATGTCTACAAAAAGGGGCTAAAAAGAATGAAATGCAAGGAAGAAAATTGAAATCTTACATGGTATCAGAGCAGGTTTCGAATATCTAAACCCGTGCTTTCCCATCCTCCTCAATTTCTACTTCTTCAACCATTTTTTTTAAATTACCACCAATGGCTGAATCCTCCAAATACCACTCTGCTCTAACCATTACTAATGTCAAATCCCTCATGCCGATTACATTAGACAATGAACATGGCATGTATCATTCTTGGGCAGCACCACCACTACTGGTGGTACCACCATTCTATTTTGCCATTCGATTTTTAACTGTTCGTTCAGCCAGCTTGAGGCGGGTTCGGCAGCTCTCAAAGGGGGGGGGGGTAAGTGATTAACATAGAAATGTGTTTATTTTATGATCTTATATCTTATCTTTTGTTTATAAATAAATATTACTTGGGTATTATTTGTCACTTTTACAGATATGCCGACTTAACCGTATGTAGTCAGAAAATATAAAAAAAGAGATCAAATTGCTGTATATTTACATATGTAGACTTGCTGACGAAGGCCTCACATTCAGCTGCTTTTTGGACAAGAAAATAATTGGCAGAAAGGTTATGCATATCACAAATCAATGAAGAATTGTCAAGGAAGCAAGAGGAAAAGAAGAAAGGCCCAAATTTACTAGATTTCACTAAAGCTCATTTGTAATTCTCATTGTAAACTCTTTTGTGATTTACCTAAGGCCCATTTGTCATTGTATTAGGGTTAGGGTTAGGGTTGGCTATCTATCCTATAAAAACCCTTGTATTCTCATTGTAAACATCATCCTAGAATTAATAAAATTTTCTTTTTTTCCTCTTTTCTGCATTTTTTTATTTTCTTAGCAATTAGTGTTGTCTACATAATTAGATTTGGTAGAACACTATTTATGTTTTGCAATTATTTTTATTAGTGGTAGACCATCTGATTAGATTCAACGGCAATCCTACTTTTAATTTTCTGTTATTTTTCTAGTTGTTATTTTCTTTTTTTAGTAATTGGTTCCTTTCTTTCAGTTGTTGAATTTGATATTGATCTGATTAGATTCAGATCCATAGCAAATTCAATATCATTAATTCAAAAACATCTCCATATTTTTGTCTAACTCACCTAAGAATAGCTTAATAATAGGATTTAAAACACCTCCCTATAATTCGACCTGCATATTACGCGACCTGTGCGTTTGTAGTATTTATTTCAAAATTCGCGTTTTTCTATTTACTTAGAAAGTAGCGATCAAGTTTTTGGCGTCGTTGCCGGGGAGGCAATAATTAATTTTTTTTATTTATTTAATTTCTGATTCGTGTTAGTTTTTATTTTATTTTATTTTGTTGTTTTTGTTTTTGTGTATATATATATATATATAAAATCTCATAATTGGTTGATTTGGTATTATAGATTGATGCTATAATCTTCCAGATTAGAGGGAAAAAAAAGTTGTCAATTTTTTTCTTGACTTTCCTTTTCTTTGTTTCCTTCCTTCCCTTTTATCAATTTCCTTCTAATTCTTACATTACTTTTACTACAAGTCTGAAAAAAAGGGAAAGTCATAAAAGGATTCTTCTTTTGCAATTTTTTTTCTCTTTTTAATTTCTTCCCACTTTTGCTATTTTCTTATTTCTTCCCATTTTTTCCTTTTTGCAATAACAACAGCGATCTCTTACCATCTTCTTGCCATCCCGTACATCTTCTTCTCTTCCACCAAGACCAAACCACCTTCACACACTTAAATTCAGTTTTTGTCCATCAACGTCCCTCCATCACAACCATACCATGTAACACCCCGTATGTTAAATAACTTGTTATAACATAAATCAGAGCAGAATTAAATTTAATATTCTGAATCAGGGGAAACGGGCTGTGCCATTGCGTTCGTCTCGGAAAAATACGCGAAATAGAGTCCGAGTTTTCGTAAATCGGAGTCCGTATGACCAAGTTATGGCCCGTCAAAGTTTCACGAAAAATCAAAAACGAAAACTGCTCATGTTTTGAGGCCCGGGATGAGTTTTGGGCTGTTTTTTTTGGGCCCTAAATGGTTCCTACACTTGACTTCTTCCCCAAGACATGCTTTAAAGGCTAGGATTGGTTCTAGGGTATATCCTATGGTCCTAAAACATCTAACTAATCTATATATACACCCTAATACCCCCCCTTATCCTTACCAAAAATAGATCTAAGGCCATTATGCCACCACTTAGAAAATTGGAGAGCCTCCACTAAAAATCCTAAGAGGGTTTGCAAGCTAATCTACATCTTCTTCTACTTAATCATTGGGATTTGCTTCATTTAACTTGCTAATCTTGTTTGGTGAGCTTCTATCCCCTTAATAATCAATTATTGAATTGATTATGATAAGATGTGATAAAGTATGGCTATGTTTGTGGATCCATATATTTATGCAAGCTTGATGTAGTGAATATTATGTGTTTTGCAAGTTATATGCCTTATGTCATGCAAGTTTCATAATATGTAATCATGATATTTTTATGCAAGTTGTTTCATGATGTTTATGATGCAAAACACTAAGTGAATATGGATCCATTATGCAAACATGTTATGCAAGTATGTGAGTACTTATGCAAGTCATGTATATGCTTATATGCATATTTAACATCTTATGCAAGTATATGAATGTTTATACAAGTTATGTATATGTTGAAATGCAAGTTTAACATAATATGCAAGCTATGCAAGTATATGAATGTTTATGCAAGTTATGTATATGTTGAAATGCAAGTTTAACATAATATGCAAGCTATGCAAGTATATGAATGTTTATGCAAGTTATGTATATGTTGAAATGCAAGTTTAACATAATATGCAAGCTATGCAAGTATATGAATGTTTATGCAAGTTATGTATATGTTGAAATGCAAGTTTAACATAATATGCAAGCCTATGCAAGTATGTAAATGTTTATGCAAGTTATGTATATGTTGAAATGCAAGTTTAACATAATATGCAAGCCTATGCAAGTATGTGAATGTTTATGCAAGTTATGTATATGTTGAAATGCAAGTTTAACATAATATGCAAGCCTATGCAAGTATGTGAATGTTTATGCAAGTTATGTATATGTTGAAATGCAAGTTTAACATGATATGCAAGCTTATGCAAGTATATGAATGCTTATGCAAGTATGTGAGTGCTTATGCAAGTTAAGTATATGCTAAAATGCAAGTTCTACATGTTATGCAAATTACATGTATGATGATATGTAAGTTCATATGCAACATGTTATGCAAATCACATGTTTGATGATATGTAAGTTCATATGCAACATGTTATGTAAGACACATGTTTGATAATATGCAAGTTTGGGTTGAATATAGTTGGGTTAATACATGCTCATATATGCAAGTTGACATCCTCTTAACCCATGATAAAGTTATATGCTAAACCCATGTTATGTGTGGTAAATCTTCCCTTTATTATGTTATGTCATAATGACGATTTACGTGGGGAACGATGGGGTTAATTAATATGTTAATTAAAAGTATGTTGAAATGGGTATGATTAAGCATACCATAAAAAATTAATTAACATAAGTGGGAATTTACCTATTGAGTTAGGTCTACCCCATGGGAATTTACCTATTGAGTTAGGTCTACCCATGTTATGAATAAATTGATATTAATTAGGGATAATTAATATGGGGGTGATTAATTAGGTGTAATTAATCGACTAAGACACGAGGTTAGGCTCTGTTATGACGTAAGACTGCCCGGACCCTACCGGCTTAACCAGGCGGTCATAACAGCCAGTCTAATGTGAGAGGTCTTAGGCACAAATTAAATACGTGATTAAAGTAAAGACACGAGGTTAGACTCTGTTATGACGTAAGACTGCCCGGACCCTACCGGCTTAACCAGGCGGTCATAACAGCCAGTCTAATGTGGGAGGTCTTTATGGGAGATCACGGTCTTAATTAATTAAGAAACACTTAACCATATTAGCATGTAGTGGGACATGAGGGGTTAAGTGGGTGCCTTGGGTGGCATGTAGTAACTAGTGGGGGTGCCTTGGGTGGCATGAGAAAACTAGTGGGTTGCCTTGGGTGGCAATAGAAAATACGATTAGAATACTTAACCAGAGTGGAACATGTAACTAAACATGATTAAAGGGTTAAGTAAGTGCCTTGGGTGGCATGGGGGAATCAAGTAAGTGCCTTGGGTGGCATGCGGAAATCTAGTGGGTGCCTTAAGTGGCAATTGTAATATAATTGGATGACTTAACCAAACCTTAACATGTAAGGGGGCATGATTATAAAAAGGGGTTAAGTGGAATGCACTAGATAAAATGACAAGCTTAAGTAGTAGCTTGTGGGGGCCCGTTTCAACCAATATCCCAAACGTATCTTTGTGGGCTCGACCCATGTCGAGTGACGGGACACGCATATTGGGCTTGATTATAAGAGGCCAAAACGGGGTAGCGGTGGCAACGCAAGTCCAACGGGTTTCATATGCGTGTGTGGGCCCGGGCTGGTAGATAAGCCGTTGTTGCATCGTGTAGATATAAAGCCGTGCACCGTTGATAGTATTGGGTAGCCACTTTAGGGGAGTGATACACCCCACTGTGGGACCAGCACGAGTATCTACCTTAGGGAGCCGATCGCTTGGGGTAGTGGGGTACACCTAGTAGAGATAGGGGCAGACGGCACCTATGTAGTCAACTAGGGTACAGGAAACTACTGGTTATATCTATCTTTGATATCCTTGGGTGGGATCAACCTTTGAGCAGGAGTGACTGGTGTGGTGCAGTTAGTAATTATCCTTGGGTGGGTAGATGCGTCTTTACGGTTATCTTAGTTCGTCCTGTGTTCGTGGGCAACTTAGTGTAGTCATTATCCCCAAAGATACCATACCGAGTTCATATCATACCCTAATTACTTTAATAATTGTATTATTAAGGAGATAGGGTTCACTCAGGCTTATGTCTGACCCCCGTTGTTTTTATCTTTTTCCTTCAGGTCCTCAGGTTGGGCCTAGTGCTAGTGGGCTTTGATCAGTTTGCTTTATCTATCTCTTGGAGCTTGGACCGTAGATGTAGAGCTCAGCTTATCTTATCTTTTCTGTTATGGCTATTTGTTATGAGTAGTGGGATTATGTACTTATTTTATTCAGGATGGATATTTTGTACTTGACTCTTGTTATGGTTTTATGATGTAACCAAACATGTTTTACTTTCCGCTGCTATGAGATGATGTTTTTAAATTTTCAAGTATTACATTATATCTGTCTTGTTGTAATTTTACTGTTCTATACTCACTAAAAATACTCCACCGATGCTATGGCATTCCCTTAGTGAGTGACTATAGCGGGTGTGGGGTGTTACACGTGGTATCAGAGCTTAAGGTTACCGGAACAAATAAAATTTTTAGAAAAACTATTTTCTAAGAATACTTTTGGAAAGGAGTATTTTCAAAAACATGTCTTTTAAGAGAAAAGTTTTTGAAAGGAAAGCATAATCCTCAATAGCCATATCTATATCTTTCGAATTCTCCATTTTGAATCTCTTCCTTTCTCTCGTTTTGAGTTTCCCCTCCGCGTATAGATGATCTTTCTAAGATAGATAAGGATGGAAAACCACTTCAAGGGACTTAGACGTTAGTCGGATTAGAAGTTGGTTCAAGAAGGAGGAGGACTGGTAGGTATCTATTGGATAAACGATGGGAGGAAGGCTCAAATAGTTGTTTGGTTAATGAAAGATGAAACCTCATTGGTGGGAGGTTACGAGTGGAGAATAGGGAAGAAGAAGGCAAGTGGTTATCCTTTTAAGAGGAATAGGACACCTTATTAGGATTGTTCAAAGAAGCAAGGGCAAGGTATGGAATCTTCTGGAGGGTAGTTGTATTCCCTCACGACTAGGGTACCAGATGGGGATATGACCGTCTAGGTTGGAATTTGGATTTCTTTATCATCTGATTCAAGCTTTATTTGATGCTGATATATTGAGTTCGTTTATCCCACCATTGTTAGTTGAGTCACTGCACTTAGACACCAGTTTGGTAGATGATCCCTTAGTTGTTTCAAACCCAGTTGGGGCTCCATGATATGTTTGGGTTTGAAAGTTTCTATACTTAGCGTTGAGTTTAGATGTGATGCTTGTTGGGCTTCGCGGGCTATGGGTTAATTTTGGGCATGGACTGGTTATCCAGTAGGAGTGCTGTTCTTCATTTTGAAGGGAGAGTTGTTAGGCTTATGGGCCGCCTAAGTAACACTCTCGAGATCTCTTGTAATCCCATAGAATCTGTTATGCTAAGGTATCTAGAATCGCCTGACACGTTGGTCTAGAGTCTGCGATCTGTTAGAGCAGTCCGGGAATACCAGGATGTGTTTGAGGAGGTGAAGGGCTTACCTCCGAAGCGGGAGATTGACTTCCGAATATATCTGGTGGATAATGCCAAACCAGTATCTTGGCCAGTGTGCCACATGGCTCCTAGTGAGAGGAGGGAACTCCATAAGTAAGTAGGCGATTTGCTTGAGAAGGGGTTCATAAGACGAAGTATATCGGAGTGGGGCGCTCCAGTAGTTTTTGTTATGAAGGCGGATGGGTCCCTCAGACTTTGTGTAGGCTAAAGGGAACTAAAGAAACTCACAAAGAAGAATAGATACCCTTTGCCGAGGATTAATGATCTCCTTGATCAGTTGGCTGGCGCCTCAGTATTTTTGTAGTAGGACTTAGCCACGGGATTTCATCAGTTGAGAGTGGCTGAGAATAGTATAGAGGAGACTGCCTTTGGGACTCCGGATGATTTCTTTTATGAGTGGCTGGTGATGCCATTGGGTTTGACGAACGCCCCCGCATACTTTGTTGAGAAGGGTGTTCAGGGAGTACCTAAATAAGTTCGTGATGGTCTTTGTAGATGACATCTGGGTCTTTTCTAGGAGCGAAATAAGTTTTCGTATGTGCTCAATAGGCTGAGCAGGGCCAGTATAGGATAAACGACGGTTTTGGAGCGAGACTGGCGAGAACATCCAGAATTGGTCAAGGGCTTAATTATTTAGCCATTTTTACTAGTATCGTCTCACGTAGGTCGTCTGAATTCGAAGGAGGTATCCCTTGGGTGTTTGTCTGATATTGGTTTAGGCCTTTGGGGCTTGCATTTGGGGGATGCCGAATTCGACTAGGGTGGTCTGCGTGGGAGACAGTTGTGATGATTTTGGATGATATTCTGGTGGAGAAGAGCATGCCCTACATCTTAGGGAAGTGTTGGAGACTCTTCGAGCGCATAGTCTTAGGACAGCAAAAGTGGATGGGATCCTTAGCATCCTATGAGTAAGGGTAACATGGTAACGGACACCTTAAGTAGAAAAAGGTTGTCCTTGAGTTCATTGTTCGTTGAACGACGGAGCTTAGAGTTTATTTCTAAGTTTGACTTTAGACCTTCCGTTGACTTTGTACCCGGTTTGCTAGCTTCTTTGGAAGTTAGACCTACTCTTTTGGGGCGGATTGGAGAAGCACAGAGGGGCGACCCACAGTTGGTTGAGTTAGTAGAGAAGCTCATAAGGGGGGAGTCGTCCAGCCATTTGAGTAGGTACACCCTAGATGATAGAGGGTGCTTGCGTAGAGACAGTAGACTTTGTGTACCGCAGGACGAGGGTTTGAGGAAGGCTATTCTTGATGACGCACACCGTTTTAGGATGACCATTCATCCCGGTGGGGGTAAGATGTACCAAGACATGAAGAGGGCTTTCTTCTGGGCCGGTATGAAGAAAGATGTGGCCGAGCATGTCGCTCGATGCTTGGTGTGCCAACGAGTGAAGACGGAGCGAAAGAAACCAGGTGGGTTGCTTCACCCATTGGAGGTTCCGCAATGAAAGTGGGACAGCGTCTCGTTGGATTTTATTGACAGGTTACCCAGATCGAGAAAGAGTAATACAGGAATTTGGGTGGTGGTAGACAGACTTACTAAGAACACCCATTTCATACCTGTGAAGAGTAAGTGGACTGCTCCATGGCTAGCTTTTGTATATCTTCGAGAGATAGTTCGATTGCATCGGGTACCCTCCAGTATAGTGAGTGATCGAGATCCTATCTTCACTAGAGAGTTTTGGAAGAGTTTGCAAAAGGCGGTAGGGACTCAGTTGCGTTTGAGTACCGCATATCATCCTCAGACGGACGGCCAGACCGAGAGGGTGAATCATATTTTAGAAGACCTTTTGAGGCTATGTATCTTGGATTTTGGAGGTACATGGGAGGAGCATCTTCCATTGGTGGAGTTGCCCGACAGACTTAGTGGTGTACATGATGTATTCCATGGGAGGAAGTGCCTACATAAGACCGCAGAGCTGGTAGAGCCAAGTTTGCTTAGAGAAGTGGAAGCAGAGCGTGATGCGACTATTCGACGAGCTCCTACTCGCATCCTTGGGTCAGAGACTAGGAAATTGAGGAATCGAGAGGTTCAGCTAGTCAAAGTGCAATGGGGAGAAGAGGAGAGCAACGCAACTTGGGAGACGGAAGCGAAGATGCGTTCTTTGTATCCATTTCTTTTTGAGAGTATGTCTTTTAACTTCTCCTTTATCGTTTGACTGGTACTTATCTTATCCTTAGTATGTCCTCTCGTTAGTACCTTTGACCTTCAGATAGGATAGTCCTATGGTTGAAACATGTGTTTGAGACATGTTATGTATGATGGATGCAAGTGGATGCAAGTGTTTGCTAGTGGTTGCTCGTGGATGCATATACACACACTCTAGGCACTAGATCGGCTCAATCACTTCATATTGCATATTGCATAAAATTGTGTGTAGGAAGCTATATTTATGGATGTATAATGATTGTGTTATCATATGGATGATGCATTTTGGTGAATGATTGTGCACTCATGTAGATATTGTATGTGTCGATAGGGTTCCCTCGCATACATAATGGATGCATGGCACTATCATGGTTTGCATATGTTCATACATTAGATAGGGAACATATACACACACTTTTTGCATATGCTCATACATCATTAGAAATTGTTTTAAGGACAATGGATGCCAGTGTTTGATGGTTGAGTAGATGGTTGTTTGGTTGGTAGGATACGTTCTTCTTGACTTAGAGATTTCGGGGACGAAATCTTTTAAGTAGGGGAGAATGTAACACCCCGTATGTTAAATAACTTGTTATAACATAAATCAGAGCAGAATTAAATTTAATATTCTGAATCAGGGGAAACGGGCTGTGCCATTGCGTTCGTCTCGGAAAAATACGCGAAATAGAGTCCGAGTTTTCGTAAATCGGAGTCCGTATGACCAAGTTATGGCCCGTCAAAGTTTCACGAAAAATCAAAAACGAAAACTGCTCATGTTTTGAGGCCCGGGATGAGTTTTGGGCTGTTTTTTTTGGGCCCTAAATGGTTCCTACACTTGACTTCTTCCCCAAGACATGCTTTAAAGGCTAGGATTGGTTCTAGGGTATATCCTATGGTCCTAAAACATCTAACTAATCTATATATACACCCTAATACCCCCCCTTATCCTTACCAAAAATAGATCTAAGGCCATTATGCCACCACTTAGAAAATTGGAGAGCCTCCACTAAAAATCCTAAGAGGGTTTGCAAGCTAATCTACATCTTCTTCTACTTAATCATTGGGATTTGCTTCATTTAACTTGCTAATCTTGTTTTGGTGAGCTTCTATCCCCTTAATAATCAATTATTGAATTGATTATGATAAGATGTGATAAAGTATGGCTATGTTTGTGGATCCATATATTTATGCAAGCTTGATGTAGTGAATATTATGTGTTTTGCAAGTTATATGCCTTATGTCATGCAAGTTTCATAATATGTAATCATGATATTTTTATGCAAGTTGCTTCATGATGTTTATGATGCAAAACACTAAGTGAATATGGATCCATTATGCAAACATGTTATGCAAGTATGTGAGTACTTATGCAAGTCATGTTTATGCTTATATGCATGTTTAACATCTTATGCAAGTATATGAATGTTTATACAAGTTATGTATATGTTGAAATGCAAGTTTAACATAATATGCAAGCTATGCAAGTATATGAATGTTTATGCAAGTTATGTATATGTTGAAATGCAAGTTTAACATAATATGCAAGCTATGCAAGTATATGAATGTTTATGCAAGTTATGTATATGTTGAAATGCAAGTTTAACATAATATGCAAGCCTATGCAAGTATGTAAATGTTTATGCAAGTTATGTATATGTTGAAATGCAAGTTTAACATAATATGCAAGCCTATGCAAGTATGTAAATGTTTATGCAAGTTATGTATATGTTGAAATGCAAGTTTAACATAATATGCAAGCCTATGCAAGTATGTGAATGTTTATGCAAGTTATGTATATGTTGAAATGCAAGTTTAACATGATATGCAAGCCTATGCAAGTATGTGAATGTTTATGCAAGTTATGTATATGTTGAAATGCAAGTTTAACATGATATGCAAGCTTATGCAAGTATATGAATGCTTATGCAAGTATGTGAGTGCTTATGCAAGTTAAGTATATGCTAAAATGCAAGTTCTACATGTTATGCAAATCACATGTATGATGATATGTAAGTTCATATGCAACATGTTATGCAAATCACATGTTTGATGATATGTAAGTTCATATGCAACATGTTATGTAAGACACATGTTTGATAATATGCAAGTTTGGGTTGAATATAGTTGGGTTAATACATGCTCATATATGCAAGTTGACATCCTCTTAACCCATGATAAAGTTATATGCTAAACCCATGTTATGTGTGGTAAATCTTCCCTTTATTATGTTATGTCATAATGACGATTTACGTGGGGAACGATGGGGTTAATTAATATGTTAATTAAAAGTATGTTGAAATGGGTATGATTAAGCATACCATAAAAAATTAATTAACATAAGTGGGAATTTACCTATTGAGTTAGGTCTACCCCATGGGAATTTACCTATTGAGTTAGGTCTACCCATGTTATGAATAAATTGATATTAATTAGGGATAATTAATATGGGGGTGATTAATTAGGTGTAATTAATCGACTAAGACACGAGGTTAGGCTCTGTTATGACGTAAGACTGCCCAGACCCTACCGGCTTAACCAGGCGGTCATAACAGCCAGTCTAATGTGAGAGGTCTTAGGCACAAATTAAATACGTGATTAAAGTAAAGACACGAGGTTAGACTCTGTTATGACGTAAGACTGCCCGGACCCTACCGGCTTAACCAGGCGGTCATAACAGCCAGTCTAATGTGGGAGGTCTTTATGGGAGATCACGGTCTTAATTAATTAAGAAACACTTAACCATATTAGCATGTAGTGGGACATGAGGGGTTAAGTGGGTGCCTTGGGTGGCATGTAGTAACTAGTGGGGGTGCCTTGGGTGGCATGAGAAAACTAGTGGGTTGCCTTGGGTGGCAATAGAAAATACGATTAGAATACTTAACCAGAGTGGAACATGTAACTAAACATGATTAAAGGGTTAAGTAAGTGCCTTGGGTGGCATGGGGGAATCAAGTAAGTGCCTTGGGTGGCATGCGGAAATCTAGTGGGTGCCTTAAGTGGCAATTGTAATATAATTGGATGACTTAACCAAACCTTAACATGTAAGGGGGCATGATTATAAAAAGGGGTTAAGTGGAATGCACTAGATAAAATGACAAGCTTAAGTAGTAGCTTGTGGGGGCCCGTTTCAACCAATATCCCAAACGTATCTTTGTGGGCTCGACCCATGTCGAGTGACGGGACACGCATATTGGGCTTGATTATAAGAGGCCAAAACGGGGTAGCGGTGGCAACGCAAGTCCAACGGGTTTCATATGCGTGTGTGGGCCCGGGCTGGTAGATAAGCCGTTGTTGCATCGTGTAGATATAAAGCCGTGCACCGTTGATAGTATTGGGTAGCCACTTTAGGGGAGTGATACACCCCACTGTGGGACCAGCACGGGTATCTACGTTAGGGAGCCGATCGCTTGGGGTAGTGGGGTACACCTAGTAGAGATAGGGGCAGACGGCACCTATGTAGTCAACTAGGGTACAGGAAACTACTGGTTATATCTATCTTTGATATCCTTGGGTGGGATCAACCTTTGAGCAGGAGTGACTGGTGTGGTGCAGTTAGTAATTATCCTTGGGTGGGTAGATGCGTCTTTACGGTTATCTTAGTTCGTCCTGTGTTCGTGGGCAACTTAGTGTAGTCATTATCCCCAAAGATACCATACCGAGTTCATATCATACCCTAATTACTTTAATAATTGTATTATTAAGGAGATAGGGTTCACTCAGGCTTATGTCTGACCCCCGTTGTTTTTATCTTTTTCCTTCAGGTCCTCAGGTTGGGCCTAGTGCTAGTGGGCTTTGATCAGTTTGCTTTATCTATCTCTTGGAGCTTGGACCGTAGATGTAGAGCTCAGCTTATCTTATCTTTTCTGTTATGGCTATTTGTTATGAGTAGTGGGATTATGTACTTATTTTATTCAGGATGGATATTTTGTACTTGACTCTTGTTATGGTTTTATGATGTAACCAAACATGTTTTACTTTCCGCTGCTATGAGATGATGTTTTTAAATTTTCAAGTATTACATTATATCTGTCTTGTTGTAATTTTACTGTTCTATACTCACTAAAAATACTCCACCGATGCTATGGCATTCCCTTAGTGAGTGACTATAGCGGGTGTGGGGTGTTACATACCATATCGCAAAACTCCAACCCCGCATCCACCTTTCTCCACTTAACTACTCGTCCATACGAATTTCTACTATGACCATAACATCACAAGCAAAAAACACCAGCTTCACCATCAAAACAGCGCCCACACAAACCAACATCCGACCACCCTCTTCATTACAAACCCTTGCAAATATCACCATTACGCTACTCCCCGACTTCAACATCCTCTCACACCTTTACCACATCCTCAATTCCCATACAAAAACCATTGTCGATCTACAAACACCACATCAAAACAACTCCTGTATTTTCAATTCACCCTCACCATAGCCCTCATCGCGTTTTTATCGATCACCACATCCACAAAACCACATCCCCTCCACCATAGTACATTTTCTACTCCAATTCACAACGAACTACATCATCTTCCAATCCCCTTCTTCGCACAAAACCACCCTCCACAAACCAACTTTTCAACCATCATGAACAACCACCTTAGTTTCATTCAGACCAGTTCATTCAACCCTCTTAACCAAACTGCTACAAACACCCCTGCCTATTCACCAATCAGCGCAAGCTCCTCAACCCTCAAAAATCCAATTCGAAAATCCAATAACAACCAATCTTCCATACCACGCAACCATAAACAGCAACCTTTCACCCTATTCGCATATCTGAACCATCCTCCACCAAGACGAATACCCAATACCATCTTATCCTCCACGAACATCATCCTTCACAGATCGGTTATCCCCAAATCAAAGTCAAACTCCGACTCCAAAATGCTTGAACCCCATCACAATACCAAAAGACATCAATTCGAACACTTTGAACCAAAATTGAACCACTAGAATACCGATTTGAAAACCCATACCGTCACTTCAAAGCAACAGTTCGCAAATCGCCGAGTGAATTATTTCAGTGTTTTTGAGTTTCTTATAGAGGTTGTGTGATTTTGCTTTCAAAAAATAAAAAAATAAAAGGGCGATTTGTTTCATGAAATAGTAGAGGAATGATAGTTTTATTTATTTATTTGGGGACTTGATTTTGACGATTTATTGCTTAGTGAAACTTGGTATGTTTATATACACAAGTGCAAGAAGAATTATGGTATTGAGGGCGTGGTTTGAATTGGTCCTTTTGTTAGCTTGCCTGTGTGGTTTTAGTTGAGTCAAATATTATTTGTTAATTTTATTAGTGCTTTGAGTTTAATTAGTTTTTGTTAAGCCCAGTTTGTTTTTATCTTTTTAGATTTTTTTTAGTTTAGTTGTTTTGATTCTTTTTTTTGAAAAAAAGCTAGTCTAGTCTTTTGTTTTAGATTGAGTGTAGTTTAGTTTTTTTATAGTTAATATAGTTAGTTTTTTTTCTTTTTCTAGTCAGATTTAGTTTTCATTTCATTTGTTTGTTTGGTGAAAAAAAAATAGCCAAGCAACAAACCAAAGATTCAAGGGTTCAGGCTACTCAATCTACTCTGGACGGACAACCATACACCACTGTAAAACAATTTCTAAACTCTACAGGTGCTGCAGTTGCTTAAAAAAATAGAAATTGTTTGTAAAAATCTTCTGCAAGGGCAGCGGCTTGCTTGTACAATTTTTCAAATTTCTGCAGTTATTATTATCTGACTGTTGTGGTTGATTGAAATTTCCATTACTACTATCATCAATCTCATCGTTTTTCAACAATTGAATTTAGCTAGATATTTAAAAATAGTATAATTGAAAAGTGGTGTTTCGTGAAGTTGATTGTCTCGTATAATTGAATTGCGGATATATAGTTGTTCAATTTATTGAACTATTAGCAAAAGAGGTTGCATACTACTCGTAAAACATTGGTCGTATCCCTTAATATTCATACTATACGTGAATGGCCATAAGACCCCCTTCTAATTGAGTTAGTTAATTAATAGAGCACAACTTAGTATTTATACTATTTTGAACTGAGAATAATTTCTGCCTTGCCTTGATTTCCTTTAAATGTCTGATTTAAAATACTCTTTAAGAGAATTATGGGATAATAACCTGAGAAGACGTTCCCTTGAAGAGTATAAGCATGAATTACAACTCGTGAGACGAGATTTTCCAATATTTCGTGAGCCCAATTTCGACAATTTTCAAAATTTTCAAAATGACCAACATTTTCAAAACCATGGATATGATCAAAATTGCGATTTCAACTCAAATTTCAATAATTTCGATTATGGGCCACATCCACATGAAAATAGCTTTGAATCTCAATATGGCTTTGATCCACACCATTATGGGATTGAAAACCAAAATTTTCAAAATTACAACCTATATCCACATCTTGAAATAACCAAAATTGCAATTTTCCCTCGACTTCCAATAGTTTTGGTTACGAACATAATTTTTATAATCAAAATGATTTCCAATATCATTGTTATTTTTCTGAAAATTCGAACAACCATTTCATTGGAAATAATATTGATCAGGAAATTGATGTGGACTATAATTTTGAGAATCAAGAAATCCAAAACGAGAGCTCTCAAATCAACGATTCTGAAGATTATCATCTTAACATTCTTAGAGAGAGGGTAGAAAGGCAAGATAGACAGCTTGATGAAAAAGATAGATAGCTTGATGAACTTCTTTGTTTAATGACGTCTTTTAAAGAACAACTCGAGCAACAAAATCAAACTCAAACATGTGATGAATCAGGAAATAATCCATTCTTTACTGATAGTGAAAATTTTCAAATAACAGCTTTGGAAATTGAGAATAATCATTTAAATGAAGTTGTTCACGATTTAGTAAATGATTTGGACTTCGATTCTATTCGGGAAAAAAATTTAAACTCAGACTTTGATCTTCCTCTTTCAGGCTGCGAGAAACTTGAAATTCTAGAAATTGAAGAGAATAAAAATGTTGAATTTTTCAATTCAAATTTAGCGAAGAATTTTAATGAACATGAATTTTTTGGATTGTATGAGGATGAGTTGCCAAATGAGGATGAAATAGAATCAAGCCACCAATCCAAGTTCAAAAATTTTGATTTTGAGGTTTCAAACGAAGTAGAATTTGTCAGTGTCGAAAATACGTTGTCAATTAATAAAATTGAGAAATGTGATCACATAGTCTTGAACAACACTCATAATTTAAATTTCATGATTGCAATTGAGTTTATATACGATCACAAATTTTTGAACAATTACATTGATAAATTTGTTGAACACATGAATTATTTTTGGAATGCTGGCTTGGTTGAAAAACTTCATGTTAGGATGACCTTGGACATTTATCTACTAGACTATAAATCTAGTATACAGATGATATGGTTTTCAAAACCCTTTTCTTATTAGAAAACATGCCTAGACATAGTGGGAATGCGATTCATCGGGCTAGAACCAAGTGCGCGGGAAATAGTTGGTGGCATTCTTTGCATCGCAAACACATATATCATTGTACATATAATCCATTTTTACATATAGTTAGACTGCATTTCATTCTACAAATAATTTTGCATCTCATCCATCATTGGGTGCTATCTTTCAAATTTAGGAAACATTCACATTGTGGACACTGTTTAGTTCTGGTGTGGGGGGAGTCTGCATTACATCCTTTTATTTTTCTTTAATTTTTTTCCTTCTTTCTTTTCATATATGACCGTCATGCATTTTAGATTGTAGTAACATGCCATTTTTTTGAAACATGACTCGTTTTAGATTGATACAATAAAATAAGTCAACAATTATTAGTCAGTTGATAGTATTTTTTTTCTCCTAACTAAGATCTAATAAGAAATATAATGAAAAGTTGAATTTTGAGGGATAATAGTGTAACTGGTACATAAGGAGATTCATAGGTGATGGCCATGAAGTTTATTCTAAATTGTAGTCTTTGTTTAAATAATTGGAGGGCTTAAAATACTTATATTGGCTTTTCGAATCTTTAAAACTAAGTTATGTTAAGTTGAATTCGCGTAACTCTCTTTTGTGCTTATATTTTCAATAATAATAATAGTAATCCAAGGGTATCCAACATTGCTTGTATATCTAGCGTTGGTGTGTAAACCCAACAAGCTCTATCCTAATGTTGTTGACAAAGTCAGCGTTCGAATATCTTGGTCTCATTTTATGAGATTGGACACCTAAGGATTACTAACATGTTGTTGACAAAGTCAACATCGGTCTGCCCAATCCGCCAAGCTCTGACCCAACTCTCCATCAGTCCGCAAGGCAGTGTATGGGTGGTATACCTTAGTCTTTTAAGTTAGGTGTATATAATTAATCGTAAATTTCAATTTCTATAGAGATGGAGAATAAGCGATGATGCCCAAACACTTCTTGACCTTATTGATTTGACTAGCCATACACGAGAAAATAATAATACCACTTTACAAACTATGCAAAGCAAACTAAGAATCTATTTCATGGCTACACCATGTTATCGACTGAACCAACTGGCCAAACTAGAGTTTAACATTGAAAACTTGAATTATATTGAAAATTTGTGACAAGTTGAGGTATTTAAAATAAAATCAACTGATTAAAATTTGTTAACTTAATTTGTTGTATCACTTTCCAGAAACAAGTCATGTTTTCATTTTTTTTTCAATTGCATAAGTCCTCTGCATTAATGTAGTTACATTAGAGCCATAGCATACTACTGCATTTGGATTTTGTGGGTGGTATCCGCTGAAAATCCTCACGAGGCACCACTCGTCCTACTAGGGACACCTAGAGGTTTAACGGCTTGTTGCATACGCTCCATGCAATCGTGTTTCCTACGAAAGTGTGACCTATCTAATTAGTTTTTGATTTTTGTTTTACTCTAGGACAAGTAAAAGATAAGTGTGGGGGTATTTGATTAACACAGAAATGTTTTTATTTTATGCTCTTATATCATATCTTTTGTATATAAATAAATATTACTTGGGTATTATTTGTCACTTTTACAGATATGCCGACTTAACCGCATGTAGTCAGAAAATATAAAAAAAGAGATCAAATTGTTGTATACTTACATATGTAGATTTTCCGATGAAGACCACTCATTCAGTTGCTTTTTGGATAAGAAAATAATTGGCAGAAGGTCTATGCATATCCCAAATCAATGAAGAATTATCAAGAAAGCAAGAGGAAAAGAAGAAAGGCCCAAATTTACTAGATTTCACTAAGGCCCATTTGTAATTCTCATTGTAAATTCTTTTGTGATTTACCTAAGGCCCATTTGTCATTGTATTCGGGTTAGGGTTGGCTATCTATCCTATAAATACCCTTGTATTCTCATTGTAAACATCATCCTAAAATTAATAAAGTTTTCTTTTTTTTTCTCTTTTCTGCATTTTTTCATTTTCTTAGCAATTAGTGTTGTCTACACAATTAGATTTGGTAGAACACTATTTGTATTTTGCAATTATTTTTATTAGTGATTGACCGTCTGATTAGATTCAGCGGTAATCCAAATTTTATTTCTTGTTTGCTATCTTAAATTTTTGTAATTTTAATTTCTGTTCATTTTATTGCTTTCCTAGGTCATATTGGATTGAATATAGATTTCATTAAATTCAGATCTGTAGTCATTTCGATAATAGTTTTATTGTTTTTCAATCCACCCTCCAAATTTTGTCTAGCTTGCCCAAGACATTATATAAATAATTTAATTTAATTTACCTCCCTGTGATTCGACCTGCATACTACACGATCTGTGCGCTTGCAGTATTTTATTTCAAAATTCGCTCTTTTCTAATTCATAGGAAAGCGACGATCAGTAAGGGATCTTGGTTATGAATGTAATCTACCATGTCGGCATATGCTTCTGGCAAGGCTCCTATGAGATGCAATACAAGCCTGCTATTAGTCACCGGGGCACCAACATCCGCCAATCTATCAACCAATGATTTAAGGTGGGTGCAAAATTTGTTAATTAAATTATTCAAAATCAATTGTTGCAAGTTCTTCTTCAAGATGAGTTTCCCTTGAAGCTTTGTTTTCTTGGGACATGGCTTCAAGTCATTTCCATGCACCCTCAACTGTATCATCGCGGAGAAGAATGGCATGAAGGAGGTCGGAGGATATTGTACTATATATCCATTGAAGCACAACAGCATCAAGTCGTTTCCACAGGGCTAGGTCTGCGGATTTGACAGCCTCGTAGGCATCCTGGGCGTCTTTTTGGTTGGTGGTACGATGTGATGGTAAAACTCAGCAACAAGGTAGTGATTGTGAAGAAACGTTTAGCCTAGTAGTTAAACCAGCAATCATACGAGTAGTTCTCAGTATCGCACTTTCAAAATCTTGGCACATTCATCAATTGAATGTCAAGAATGCCTTCTTACATGGTCATCTTAATAAGACTGTCTATATGCATCAGCCTATGGGGTTTCGAGACAAGAGACATCCAGATCATGTGTGTTTGTTAAAAAAATCTCTATATGGTTTAAAACAAGCTCCTCGGGCTTGGTATCAGTGATTTGCAGATTTGTTGCATCCATTGGATTTACTCATAGTAAATCTGATCGCTCTTTGTTCATTTATAGACAAGGTTCAGATATGGCACATATACTGTTGTATGTTGATGACATAATTCTTACTGTTTCTTCAAATCATTTGCGCAATTCTTTCATTACTCTCTTGAGTTCAGAATTTGCTATGAAGGATCTTGGTCAGTTAAGTTTTTTTTAGGTATTGTTGTTACTCCTCTTACAAATGGCTTATTTCTATCTCAGAAAAAGTATGCCGTAGATATCATTGACAGAGATGGAATGTCTAGCTGCAGTCCTTGCGCTACTCCTGTTGACACTAAAGCTAAACTTAGTGCTACTAAGGATTCCCCTTATGAGGATCCTACTAAGTATCGTCGTCTTGCGGGTGCTTTTCAGTATCTTACCTTCACAAGGCCTGATATTTAGTATGCAGTACAATAGGTGTGCCTTCATATACATGATCCGAAAGTTGAGCACATGACTTGTAACAACCCAGAAAATCAAAACCAATTTAAAAAATTTATTTTGGCAATTTTAACGGATTTTGAATATTTAAAATGATTTATTTTGAAAAATAATGACGAGAAATTTATTTTTAATAGAATTAGAATGTATAAATTTATTTAAATCGAAGTTATAATATAAATATTTATTTTAAATATAAAAGGAATTGAAATGTCGCGGTAGTTTGAAAATTCGATTTCAAATTTCAAATGAATGTACAGAATTCAAAAAACCGGATTTTAGTGAAACCAGAAATATTTGAATCTGTTTGAAAATATTTTTCCAACGAATCTGAAAAATCCAGATTTCATAGCGGGAATAAAAAGTTATGCCCCGTTGAAAATTCAGAATAGCCGCTATGGAATTTAGCCCTTAAAAATAGCGATTTTGCAAACGACCTCCATTTTCAACGAGACCACTTTTGTTGGATCTAGAATGTCAAATATTGCTAGATTCCAATTTTCATAATTTTTGGAATCAATATGTGAGCGTGTCGGATTTAAACGCGTTTGGTTAATTCAGTTTGAATTTAATCGACTGGAAAATGACCGTTTTTCAAACGGTCTCTAAATTCGATGAAATTAGTTTTGTTAGGATCATATCGTCAAAACATAGCCAGATTTATTTTTCTGAAATTTTTGGAGTCAGTATGTGGCCCCAGTAAATTAAAATGTGTGTTTGAATTCAAAATATAATGATTTATATTTTAAATTTAGCGGAAACTGATTGTAACAGCCAAATTGTGTTACGAAACATATCCCATTTTGTTCGGAATGGGGGTAATACACTAGTGGCGATAGTCGTTGTGTCTCGTTCGGAGTTCTAATAAAAGCCAACCTTTTTGGAAATTATTAAATATAATATATATTTTTATAAAAGGCCCTCACCCCTCTTTCTTCCACTCAGATCGAACAAGAAAAAAAATAAAAATCGAAATAACCCCCGTTGTTCGTTTTCGTCGCGCTCCCCCTCCACCACCGCAGCAGCGCCGCCGCCGCCATGCCCCAACTCGTCGCCCCTCCTCTTCTCACTCTCCTCTATCTCTTCCCCCCCACCCGCTTCTCCAGTTAACAGACGCGGCCCCCCACCAAATCGAGAAAAACCCTAACTCGCGATGAAACCCCACCGCCGCCACCTCATTGGCCTACCGCCGGTCCGAGCCCCCCACAGACCCGGCGCTGCCCCTCTGAACCCCCGCCTCCAATCAAAATCTCGGCCAATAGTAAGTTTTTTTTATTTCTATTTTAAAAACCAGTTTTTTTTAATGAAAAGCAATATAGAAAAAAATTTTTTTTTTATGAAAAGCAATATAGAAAAAATCAGTTTTTTTAGGCATAGCAATATAAATATATTAATTTTACATATATAGAAGCATAATAAAAATTTGATTTTTATTTATATGGTAGTATATTAAAGTTATGATTTTTATTCATAGGAAAAATATGATTTTTATTTATATGAAAGTTTTGATTTTTATATATATGAAGTAGTGATAAAAATTCGATTTTTATGTATATGAGGTAGTGATAAAAATTCGATATATATATATATATATATATATATATATATGAAGTAGCGATAAAAATTCGATATATATATATATATATATATATATATATGAAGTAGCAATAAAAATTCGATTTTTATATATATGAAGTAGCGATAAAAATTCGATTTTTATATATATGAAGTAGCATAAAAATATGATTTTTATTATATATATAGCGAAGTAAAAATATGATTTTTAATATATAAACATCATATTAGAAATGTGATTTTTATTATGAACAGCGTGGAAAAGACTGCGTTGGAATTTCGGACAAATCCAAACGATTCAGAAATTCAGAAATAAAACTGGCGGAGTGGATCCCAAAGGTGAGAACTTCTCACTTTTATTTTATTTTCCAGTTAAAATATATACTAGGATGCAGATGGAGCTTAGCAGCATCCGACATCATCGTCCACAGACCATTGACGACTTGTTTGATTGTATGTTGTTATGAAAACTGATTGTGATTGTGATGTGGGATGGAAAACAAATATTCATGGGTTGAAATAAAATAATTTATCATTAAAATATAATTTTTAACGTGTATATGAATAAAGTAAATATTCATTTACAAATCGTATGATTTGTTTATGTATACACATTTAACTGATATTGGTTGAGACGATATATTTTACACATCGCCCAACTGCACAAATAAAAAATCAGTGTTAGTTGTTTGAAAACCCCACACGGGTATTGGGATGAAATTGGACAAACACTAATCCTAATATTTAGTTGTATGTCAATCGAATGGTTGGCAGGCTGTTGTAAGCGTTAATTATTCATATTTAACGCTTATGCAGTTGTGTAATGCACTCTGGATGATGGTTGACTGTGTTTGATTACTATTGTGTACATGTGTGTATGAAATCCATATAAATAAAATTATATGGTAATTGGCTGTGTCTGATTCCAATTCGGAAAGAACAAATATTTTAAATTAAAGAATATTTTAAAGTGACGAGTAATGAATATTTTAAAATAGCTAATATTTTAAAATAATATTCAAATAAATCAAAATATGATTTTGATGTCCGATTTTGGATGGATACTAAAATATTTAAATATATAAAGGCGTGTTGATTGGATTAACGTCATTTTGACATGAACGATATTTATATCGATTTTATTCATTTTAATAATGAATATCGAAAAGAAAGTGATTTCAAAATCTAATGTTTTGAAAATATTATCATTTATATATCGATGATATAGAATATTCAATTTTGATTTGAAATTGAATATGAAGTTGAAATCGTTTTGAAAACAAATTTAAAACGATTTATAAAATATGTTTTAAAAGGAAATAGATGATATATATATATAATATATATTATGTATATATTTAATGTCCTGAATAGAAAGCGCCGCGCCACGGCAGTTCGCGAATTTCGACCATTGACTTCGAATTGACATTACGGGAGATCTGGCCACCGGATTCTCCTAAAACTAGAAGCGTTGGGTTCGTATCGAAAATAGCTTTCCAACGAATATAAGAGATTTGAAATCTAACGGCTGGATTCGGAATTATGTCCAAATCAAATTTGGAAAAGGTCGTTGTAAGTGCAGTTCGATGACCGATTATGGAAATCGACTGTACGGGCCTTGATAAAATTGTTAAAAATATCAGTAATTTGTGTAAAATCATAATAAATGATTTGGAAAGAATTGGGATGAAAAATTCCATATTTGAAAAGATAAAAATATATTTTTATCAAAATGAACTAGTTATGAACTAGAATTATAATCCAATATTTTTAAATAAATAAATTGGATTTGAAATGGTTTTAAAAATAACCAGAATTTCCAATATACGAATTGGAATGGATACAAATGGAAATCATCTTCGGAATATTTTGAAATTGGATTTCGCGATTATACGGATATGGTTATGGAAATTTGGAAGATATATTTTATATCGTTATTTTTAATACGATATTTGTTGGTTTCAGAATTTGATATTGAATATAAGCCAATATAATTTCCATTCAGAGCCTTGTATTTGATATCAAATTGGATTTTGGGTTTGTCGTAAATGGTGTCTTTATTAACATCGTTCTTAAACCCAGTGTGAAAAGAATAAATCTTTTAATTAAGATTTAAAGAAGAATTACCAATTAATTGGCATTTAATTGGAATTCAAAACGGAATGTGAATTGGGTTTATTGTGAACTGTGTTTTTAATGACATTCGTTCTTTAACCGATTTACAGTGAAATGGGATTTGGAAATTATAAATCTTTTTATTAAGATTTAATGGGAATTTCCCAAAGTAAAGTTTTCCAATTTAATATATTAAATTGGAATTGAATGGAATTCGATTTGATAGCAATCGAAATGAGCTTCTATGGAGGAAAACTGTTAAATACATATGGAATTTAAAAGGCTTTGCCGTTATTCCATTTATATTGTTAGTCAGATACGGAAATTGATATTGTTTATATTTTGATTTTTTCCGTGAATATTCCATAATTAATTGAATGTGATTTGGGTTTATCGATAACTGTGTTTTAAATGACATTAGTCCTTTAACCCAGTTAAAGGCGGGATTACATGTCTGTCATTGTATTTCAAACTGTATGGTTGATCTCTACTAAATATATATTTGTTTGGTGGCGGAGAATTTGTTCTCTTGCTTAACACCCTTCTCTGAGACGTACAAGCTCACAGGTTATATATCGGTAGAAATCAATAGTACAGTGTAGATTGTCGATGCGACATGTTGGTGTTTCCAAAGTTAAATAATCATTAATATTGATTTTTGGGAAGATTAAAATTAAGTGGAGTTTTAACGAATCTTTAATTAGATTGAAATGGGAATTGATAATTTAAATTATCAAATTTTGGAAATGATCTAGAATGGAGTATCACCAGTTTTGCTCCTAGCAATAGTTAAATCATTAATTAGATTTGAACAGGAAATGGTAATTAAATTTACCAATAACACCGTGGTGTTAGATATGGAGTATGACCACTTTTTCTCCATGGCATGAATAGGTTGGGATTGTGAAATTAAACAAATGTTTACTTCAGCAAGGTGCGTTAATCCCGATGAGTTTGGAAAACCTTAATATGGTTCGAATGGATATCCAAAGGAAGATTAAAGAATAAATTTAAAGAATTTATCTTTGATAAAATTAATGGGAACCTTTCCCAAAGGATATGAATATTTAAATAAAAGA
Source organism: Allium sativum (assembly GCA_030737875.1). Classification (NCBI taxonomy): domain Eukaryota; kingdom Viridiplantae; phylum Streptophyta; class Magnoliopsida; order Asparagales; family Amaryllidaceae; genus Allium; species Allium sativum. The sequence goes on from CM060923.1 coordinate 666,558,861, forward strand.
ATATTCAGAATTAAAATGAAGCGTATGTTATGTTTTTATAACACTTTTTATTATATGCGCGAGTTATTCGAAAAGGTCGGGTTTATACCCATTCTGAATATCTGATTCGACAATGAAGATGGTGGTTGAAGGTCGGAGGTCTTCACATCGTTTGGATGATTACTGATATCTTGATTGGGTTGTACACACAAGAGAAGGTAATAAGTGGTGATCGTCCAGACGTACTTGGAGATCAACTGGATATGCGAGGACCTCTCTCCTGTATTGGACATATGAGATCAGGAATAAGGTGCCTCCGGTTTCGTTCAGACCCAGAACGACCTTGTAAATGAACTGTGTGTCTGACATTGGATTTTACTCTATGTTGATTGATCTCTATTAAATATATATCTGTTTGGAGGCAGAGAATTTATTCTCTTGCTTAACGCTCTTCTCTGAGACGTACGAGCTTAGAGGTTATATATCGATAGACATCAGTCGCATGACGTGAATTGCCTTTGTGGCATGCCTGAGTGGCAAATGATCAAGGCTTCTGATGAAAAGCAGAGTCTTGTGGTTGATAATCAAAGCACGGACTTAAATTTCATAGCTTTGTGTATAGCGTTAATTCGCGAGCCTCACACCTCTATATGAGTTAAAAACGGGATAGGGGACCCAAGGAGGACATGGCGTTTCTTTCTAGCTATGGGTGGTGCCGAGGTTTTGCAAGCCCAGACATTTATATATTATTTACCTTTGTGGTTGTTGGAATGCGAGGCACCTCGGATATATCGTCTCTATGGAACCGATGGATATTGGTCCTATAGGACCGGAAAACGTGTGTTCAGGAATTGCCAATCCTCAAACGTAAGGGAGGACCTGCCTTGGAGGATCCAAGGGTCTTCTGCGGGGGATCCTGAGGCATTTGCTAGAGTGTCTCGAAGCCGGCGAGGAGTACGTCCCTTGCCTCAACTGATGACGGAAATCCAATTTCCAATACGTGACATTGCGGTTTTGACCGTAGAGCCTAGTATTGGCGACATGATATATGGTACCCATGCCGTCTATGATTGATACATTTATATTTGAAGTTGTTTTCATACACTTTACACTATAATAGTATCAAAATGATTTGTTTTAAACGTACCAAGCATGTTTGGCTATTATAAGGTAAAACCTTATCCTCCGACTTGCGTTGCATTATGTGATGGGACCTAGGTCTTATAATAGCTTCATTTTTCCCAAAAGAATTGCACTGTTTATTCTATGCACTGGTATTCTTGGGAGGAAACCCGTTCTGTGTTATACGGCATGGTCCCTTGATATACTATATTTTAAAGTAAAGTTTTGAATAATTGTTTTAGTTCTCACACCAGTCACATGAGTGACCTGGAGTTTATTATTTTAACCTAAACTCTGGGTGCCCCTATTTTCCATACGAGCAACTAGTAGTTTTGGTTTTGCAGATTTATATTCACAGGATCCTGCTTTACAACTGGAACTATATTCAGAAAGCTCTATATTCGTTTATCTCTTTCAGTTGTGTTTTTGTATTTTTTTTCGCTGCATTGTAATTTGTAAATCTCTGTTATTTATCAAATGTATATTATTTGTTCGTACTCTGTATATTCTTGTACTCTGAGTAAATTGTTGTAATAAGCAATGAAATGTTCTTCTGTTTGTGTTCTAATTTGTCGTGTTCTCAGACAATCCATTCTTTATCTTCTCTTCAGAGATCGGGGAAGTTCGGGTCGTTACATGACTTCTCTCAAGCGCATCTTGCGCTATATTCATGGTACACTATCTTATGGTTTGCATCTGCACAAGTCTTCTACTGACAATCTTATCGCATATACAAATGCTGATTATGGTGGATGCCCGAATACTAGACGCTCCACCTCTGGTTATTGTGTATTTCTTGGAGATAATATTATTTCTTGGTCCTCTAAACGTCATCCTACATTGTCTCATTCTAGTGCAGAAGCTGGGTATAGAGGAGTTGCTAATGTTGTCTCTGACACATGTTGTATCAGAAATTTGTTATTAGAGTTGCATGTTCCCATTCAGAAAGCCACCTTGGTTTATTATGACAATGTATGTGCGATCTACTTATCTGGTAATCAAGTTCAGCATCAACGCACAAAACACATTGAAATGGATATTCACTTTGTCCGTGAAAAAGTAGCTAAAGGCGAAGTTCGAGTCCTCCATGTCCCATCGCGTTATCAAATTGCTCGTATTTTTACAAAAGTTCTTCTACGTATGCTATTTGACGAATTTCGAGGCAGCCTCAACATCTGACAATGGCCTGTTTCGACTACGAGGGAGTATTAAAATAATCAATATATAGTATTTATGTTAGTAATATATTACATAAATAACATATATTAATGGTAGAAGATTCGTGTTAGAATAATTAATATATGGGATTTATGTTAATAATATATTACATAAATAACATATATTAATGGTAAAAGATTCGTCATTGGCTATATATGTTATTATATTTATTACACATGGTTATATATATATATATATATATATATGATAGAAGATTAAATGCGTTTTATTTACGTAGTATATTTATGTAAACATTGGCTGCCCTAAATGCCTACAGAAAGGGGCAGAGAAGAATGAAATGCAAGGAAGAAAATTGAAATTTTGCAGTGATGATGTAGTTAATCGTGTACAGTGGTACAAAATATTTTCATGGAGTCCAAACCTAAAATGTGCTAACGTAATATTAGTTTTAACACGAGATTAAGCAAAAGCGTATAAACGTAGAACTCTTCCCATGTTGACCAATCTACGAAAAGCCACAGTTTCTAGATAATAGTCTTTGTATACATTGTGGCCATAGACAAACACACATAAAATTAGAGCAATCCATCTACTATAGTAAGCACTTATTGTGATATTTACCAATGTTCCCATTATACAATCATAAAGCTTGTAGGCGAAGTTTGTGGTCGAGACCACTAGCAAATGGGGTAGGCATGTTCCAAACCCAACATTTGAAAAGTAAAATAAATGCATAACTCTTGTTGTCGAAGTCTTGTCCCTTTTTATTTTCCAGTCTTCTAAAGCGTTCAAGTTAAATTGGTTTTTCATCATATAATTCAGTTCATTACGCTTGTCCTTTCAAATGTTATTTGAGATATGTTTGTGGAATTCAGAACCATAGATCAAAATGTTTTGCGGCCAGTAGATTTTGTTTCTTCTTTTATTTTCATGATGCGTATATTTTTGGGAGTAAGCCAGATAGTTTGAATTCAACTAATATCTCATTTCTAACAATTTTTCAAACTAGTATTTTCAAACAAACAAATTATAAGCCAGTATTCTAAATATAATTAATTGAGCTTTTTCACACATTTTTTAATAAATTTTGCCTATATTCAGGTCATTGAATGTGGACAACCGCTTTCACACATCCTACACCGATCATGTTTTTTTACTTGTTCTATTCGAAGGTAAAGTTCGCGTTTAAATCATGCATGTTTCAAGTCTACAAAGAAACATTAATTACCGCCTTAAGATTGAAAGTTATCTAATTGACAATAACTTATTTTACAAAATATAAATAGATATCACAACAAATATTTAATATTTGAAGAGGTAAAGTTCAGAACAATGCAAAAATTTATTGCATGCAAAAAACTAGCATGTTCTCTTCAACATTTCAGTGTAATGCACTATTTTTCAGTTTGAATGCACATAATATCTTAAAATAATTAGAAACCTAATTTTTGTTTACGTACCAACTGTGCATTCAATAACAGTTTGTGAGATATCGACACTGTAAGGATTTGATATAGAGAGGAGGAGAGAGATTAAATGTAGAATAATTGAATGACTACATTGTTATTGCTTCAAACTGAAATATGAGACATACAAAGCTTTAAATAGAAGAGATAAAAAATATCAAACTAACTCCTGAACTTAAGCTAAGAACAAGACCACTTCTAACACACAATTAGGATACATGTGCTGACTTCTTAAAATAACCTTATTACACTTCTAATTATTCATGAACTAATTACTTTGAAGCACCAATATGACTTTAACACACCCGCTTGCTTCAAAGTTTTTGAAATAATAAACGAAGCACTTCTCTTCAATTTGTGATGCACTTCTCATCACCTTCAATTGTTGAAGCACGTCACGTCAACTCAACACTTTAAATATTGGAGCACTTCTCTCCATGGTGCACTTTTCACCCACAACTCTAAAATAAATTCTCTTCCACAGCCACTTGTGCCATGTTCTCTTGCTCTTCATATTTGAACCTACAACTCCTTGCCACATGGCCAAATTTTTTGATACTTGAAACTCTTAGATTTTCCCTTATGCCAACAATCATTTTCTTCATGACCAGATCTGCTTGCTTTTGTTGCGCTTCAACTGGTCCGTCTTTGAATTGTTTAAAAAACTGATTTTTTTTCTTGCTCTCTAGAGATCTCTATATCCCCTCTTATCAACCTAGCTCTGATACCATGTTAGAATTTGATATGGAGAGGAGGAGAGGTATTAAACGTAGAATAATTGAATGACTACATTGTAATTGATTCACACTGAAATATGATAAATACAAAGCTTTAAATAGAAAAGATAAAAATATCAAACTACCTCCTAAAATTAAGCTAAGAACAAGACCACTTCTACCACACATTTAGGATACATGTGCTGACTTCTTTAAACAACCTATTACACTTCTAATTATTTATGAACTAATTACTTTAAATCACCAATATAACTTTAACAGACACAGCTATAACTAAAAAATAGTATATGTAAGTCAGTACAACGAACGTTGAAATAATTAAGTTGACGGTACCAATAGAAGTATTCCAAACCTAAATTTTCAAACAATTATTCAGATAGTTTATTTCAAGGCACATTAACTAGAAGCAGGCTTCTCAGGAAAGATAAAATAGGTATTGAAGGTACTAGTATTAATTTATGAAAAATTCTTGTAGCATAGTTAAAAAATTCATTCATCCCCTTTCTTGACATTCGCGCATATGTGAAGAACACTTCATACAATTAAGCGTCGCTAACACTAGTCTTACGTATTATTTACTATTTTATGTATAGTGTTGTTTATTGCGGCCCAATTCTTCGTATTAATCTATGTATTGCAAGTTTATGTTGTTTGTATCAAAATGGAATTATGTGCATACATATGTTGAATTAATATATATCAAATTATAGGCTTGTTAAGGGATATTTAGTGGGAATGGAAATAATTAAGTTTATGTTTTATAAAAATTTATCGAAAACAATATTTAGTTTTATAACGTACGGTTAGCTCGATTGAATATTGAGAATATATGTACATGTGATGAACTCTATATACATACAATTAGAGATTGAAATTAAGTCATTCAAGGCTTATTTGGTTTAAAATTTGCTCTTTACATAGACGATTGATAATAAGAGCACCAATCGTAATATATTATATTCAAAAACCCATAGAGTGTTTTTCAGCCCTGAGACGACCCGAACTTCCCCGGTCCCCGAAGAGAAGGGAAAGCACGAATTGTTTTGAGAACACGACAAAACAGAACGCAGACGAAAAACATTTCATTGTATATTACAACAATTCATCAGATTACAAGAATATACAGAGTATAAATGAATAAATATTACACAGAAATATTAGAGATTTAAATTACATTTAAATATACCGCAGCGGAAAATAATACAATACATAACTAGAAGAGATATACGGATACAAAGCTTTCCGGATATCGTTCCAGCTGTAAACCAGGATCCTGTGAATATAAATCTGCAAAACCAAAACTACTAGCTGCCCATGTCAAAATAGGGCACCCAGAGTTTAGGTTAAAACAATAAACTCCAGGTCAGTCATGTGACTGGTGTGAGAACTAAAACAGTTATTAATCTTTATTTTAAAGTTCGGTAAATCAAGGGACCACGCCGTATAACACGGAACAGGTTTCCTCCCAAGAATACCAGTGCATAAAATAACAGCGCAATGCTAAATAAAGAAAAATGAAGCTATTATAAGACCCAAGTCCTATCACACAATGCAACGCAAGCCGGTGGATAGGGTTTTTACCTTATAATAGCCAAGAATGCTTGATACGTTTAAAAGAAATCATTTTGATACTATTATAAGTGTATAGTGTATAAAACAACTTTAAATCATAGGTATCAATCATAGGCGACATGAATGCCCCATAACACTATGTCGCCGTATATAGGTTACACAATCAAAATCGCAATGTCGCGTATTTGGAAATTGGATTTCCGTCTGTGAACCGAGGCAAAAGATAGTCCTCAACCGATTCGAGACTCTCTAGCCTGAGCCTCAGGCAAGTACTCAGTCAAGCCTTGGAGCGACAGGGCCGGTCCACTGATGTGGATTAAAATGCCTGAACACTACGTTTCCCCGCCCTTTGGGGCGTAAATGAGCCAACGAATGGCTCCATCGGACCCGGATCGTCCGATCTAACCGAGGCGCTTCACAACAGCAACAACCACACAGGTGAAAAGTATATAAATGTCAGGGCTGGAAGGTCACTGACACCACCCTAGCTAGAAAGAAACGCATGCCCTCCCTGAGGTCCTCTCCCGTTTTTGGTTCACAACCGGGGTGCGAAACTCGCGAAGTAAACGTTACACAAAGCTACGCCACAAAGGCCGTGCTTTGATCATCACCACAAGACTTTGCTTTTCAACAGAAGCCTCGATCAATTGCCACTTAGGCATGCCACACAGGCAATTCACTCCATGCGTTTGATATCCATCAATATATAACCCCTGAGCTCGTACGTCTCAGAGAAGGGCGTTAAGCAAGAGAATAAATTCTCCGCCGCCAAACAGATATATATTTAATAGAGATCAATCGCACGGGCTAAAATCCAATGTCAGACACACAGTCCATTTACAAGTCCGTTCTAGGTCTGAAAGAAACCGGAGGCACCTAGTACCCCGCATATCCATCGATCTCCAAGCACGTCTGGACAATCACCAACTGTTTCCATCTTCTTGGGTGTACAGCCCAATCAAGATCATTAGTAATCACCCAAACGACGTGAAGACCTCCGGTCCTCGACCACCGTCTTCATCTTCGACTTATCGTCGTATCAGTTATTCAGAATGGGATAAACCCGGTCTTTCCGAATAACTCGCGTATTATTTAAAAAAAAATGTTACACAAACACAACATACGCCTCATTCCAATTCATCAGTCACTAGCCGTAAATTAACAAGAGAACAATTCCCCAAATATTAACCCCGAAGGCCGAAACCAACATCAGATCAATATCCAGAAAACCATTCTGCTTGGCTAACCGACAGTTAGTTTCTATATTTCACATTCATAGGGGAAAGGTTCCCATTAATTTTATCCAAGATAAATTCCTTGAATTTATTCTTCAATCTTCTTTTGAATTTTGATTCAACTAGTCGGGATTAACGAACCTTACCGAAGTAATCATTTGTTTTAATTTCCCAATCCCAACCTATTCATCCCATGAAGTAAAACTGGTTATACTTCATATCTAACACCTCGGTGTTATCGGTAAATTCAATTACCATTTCACGTTCAATTCTAATTAAAGATTTAACTATCGCCTGGAGCAAAACTAGTGATACTCCATTCTCGATCATTTCAATCTAATTAAAGATTCATTAAAACTACACTTAGTTTTAATCGTTAACTGGGTTAAAGAATCAGTGTCATTTAAAACACGGTTCACGATAAACCCCAGATCACATTCCATTAATTATCGGGTTAAAGAACGAGTGTTATTTAAAACACTGTCCACAACCCAAAAATCAATATCAATTCAATTCCAATTAAATGTTATTTAATTGGTACACTTCATTAAATCTAAATAAAAAGATTTAATCTTTTCTCAACTGGGTTCAAGAACAGTGTTAGTCAAGACACCATTCACGACAAACCCAAATCACATTTGATATTCAATATAAGGCTCTGAATAGAAAATATATCGGCTTATATTCAATATCAAATTCTACGATTAACAAATGTCGTATTGAAAATAACGATATAAATATATCTCTCAAATTTCCGTAACAACATCTGTATAATCACGAATTCCAACATCGGAATATTTCGAAGACAATTTCGATTCAAATCCATTTCAATGCAATCATTGGAAATTCTGGTTATTTTCAAAACCATTTCAAATTCAATTTATTTATTTAAAAATAAATAGAATTATAATTCTAGTTCAAAACCAGTTCATTTCGATAGAAATCTATTTTTATCTTTTCAAATATGGAATTTTTCATCCCAATTCTTCCTAAATCATTTCTTATAATTTTACACAAATTATTACTATTTTTAATAATTTTATCAAGGCCCGTACAGTCGATTTCCATCAATGGCCATCGAACTGCAATTACAGCGACCTTTTTCAAATTTGATTTGGACATAATTCCAAATCCAATCATTAGATTTTGAATTTCTAATGTTCATTAGAAAGCTCTTTTCGATACGAACCCAACGGTTCCGGTTTTAGGAGAATCCGACGGTCGGATCTCCCGCAATATCCGTTCGAAGTCAATGGTCGAAATTCGCGAACTGCCGCGGCGCGGCGCGTTCTATTCAGGCCATTATATTATATATATAATATATATTTCGTCGATTACTATTTAAAACGAATTTTATATATAGTTTTGAATTCGTTTCAAAAACGATTTCAACCTTTATTTCAAATTCAAATCGAAATTGAATTTTCTATTATAAATCCTTTTTACCTTCATTTCTATTTGATTTCAATTCAAATCGATTTTAATTCGATTCGAATTCATTTTCTTTTCAATTCAATTCAATTCGAATTCGTTTTCCTATTCAATTCAAATTCAATTCATTCTCTATTCAATTCAAATTCAATTCATTTTCTAATCAAATCAAATTCAATTCATTTTCTAATCAAATCAAATTCAATTAGTTTTCGAATCAAATCAAATTCAATTCATTTTCTAATCAAATCAAATTCAATTCATTTTCTAATCAAATCAAATTCGTTATATATTCAATTGAAATCAAATTAGTTATATATTCAATTCGAATCAAATTCGTTATATATTCAATTGAAATCAAATTCGTTATATATTCAATTGAAATCAAATTCGTTGTATATTCAATTCGAATTCGTTTTCTTTTCAATTCGATTCAAATTTCATTTCAAAATATTCGATTTCGAAATTATTTTTCAATATTTATTTTAAAATGAATAAAATCGATATAAATATCGTTCACGTCAAAATGGCGTCAATCTAATCAACACGGCTTCATATATTTCTATTTTCAAATATTCTATTTCAAATATTTCTTTTTCAAATATTTCCTTTTCAAATATTTCCTTTTTAAATATTTCTATTTCAAATATTTCTATTATTAAAATATTTCGTTCAACACATGACTAATCTCAACGGATGAGTACTGTCAACACATGAACCTTTATTTTATATTGGTAAAGATGTAAATTTTATTATTAAAATATTTCGTTCAACACATGACTAATCTCAACGGATGAGTACTGTCAACACATGAACCTTTATTTTATAATATTCTTTATTTTCTAAATTGGAATGAGGCCCAATCAATTACCATATAAAGTTAATCATATGGATTTTCACACATCACACATACATAATAGCATTGAAAAATAATCAACCATCAACCAAAGTGCACTACACTGTATAAGCATCAAATATAGATATCTAACGCTTATAACAGCCTGTCAATCAATCGATCGACACATTTAATCAATCAGGATGAGTGAACTTCAAATTTCATCCCAACACCCGTGTGGGGTTTCAAACAATCAAACACAGATTTAGTTGTGCAGTTGGGCGATGTGTAAAATTTATCGACCCAATCAATATCAGTCAAATCAGTGTATATAAACAAATCGGCCGATTTGTTTATAAATATTTATTTATTCACTTTCACGTTAAAAATTATATATTTTAACGATAAAACATTTTATTTTAACACATGAATTTCTATTCATGTTCATTTATTCAATTAATGTTATTTTTATCTTTCTAACATATTTTAGAAAATTTCGGCGGCATAACGGCACGATACTAGAAACGAGACAAGGCCTAGCCTTATCCCCGGTCTAGTGAAGGCCCACGCCATTCACACATCAATCAAATCAATTTTATTTCAACAAACAATTCAATTCAAACCATATAATCTAACCAACTACACATCCAAACAATTAAACAAACAAGCCATCCATGGTCTGTGGATGACGGGTGTCGGGTGCTACTAAACACCGTCTGCATCCTAGTATATATATACAACTAGAAAAAGAAATTAAAGAGTGAGAAGTTCTCACCGAAAGCTTTCCAATACCATGACTCTTCATTTATAGAAATCTCCGCCATTCTCGCTCTTTGTCGCTTTCGTTGCCCGTAGCCACTATATATATAAAAATCGAATTTTTACTTCGCTATTCAATATAGAAAAATCGAATTATTACTTCGCTATTCAATTTAGAAAAATCGAATTTTTACTTCGCTATTCAATATAGAAAAATCGAATTTTTACTTCGCTATTCAATATAGAAAAATTGAATTTTTACTTCGCTATTCAATATAGAAAAATCGAATTTTTTACTTTGCTATTATATAGATAAAAATTCTATTTTTACAACGATGTTACATAGATAAAAATTCTATGTTAATCACGCTATTCTTCATATAAAGATTTCGCCTTTTCAATTTTATCATTATAAAAATCACATTTTTATTTTGCTACACATATAAGGATGATATTTCTAACATTCCTATCATGTAAAAATTATATTTTTAATTCTCTACATAAACAAAAACCATATTTTTATATCTTCTACGTAATAAAGATTATATTTTTAATACCTTAAAAATATAAAAATCATATTTTTATTTAGATAAACCTCTTCACTTTGTTTAACTAAAAATCTATACTCCCTACTATATGAAAACTAACCTTTATATTTTAAAATACCATCTTTTTATATGTAAAAATATAATCTTTTTATAATTAAAAATATAATCTTTAGGTTAAAAATCATATCTCCATTAACATAAAAATCCGAACCTCATCATCATCAAAATCATATTTTCATTTGCATTTCCTATAAATAAAAAATCAGAAAATGAAATTCACCTTTTATTTTCCTTGAACCCGAAGTCGTGGAGGTGGCTGAGTTCGTCGGAGTGGTGGAAGCTGGTGGAGCGGAGGTTGGGAGGGATGCGCGGCGGCTTTACTGGCGGTGGGCGGCGTCGTTCTGGTTTGGGGGAAGAAGAGGGAACGGAGGAGAGTGGGAGGAGCCTGGAGGGGAGGGGGGTGCCGGGGTGATGCGCCGCGGTGGCGCGCCAGGCTGGGGGCCCCACGATGGAGGGCGGCGGTTCGATGGAGGGCTCCGTCCTTCGTCGTTTTTTTTTATTTTCTGAAAGAACGGGTTAGGGGAGAGAGAATGTATAGGGGAGGGGTTATTATATTTTATTTCATTTAATTATTTACTTCAAAAAGTTGACTTTTACATACGACCTCGAAACGAGGTCCACCGCCTGTCGTCCATAGCGTTTTACCCCCATTCCGAACACAATGGGATATGCATCGCAAGCTGATTCGATCGCTTCGATCAGTTTCCGTTGAATTTACATTTAAATCGCTATATCGAATTTTAAACGTACATTTCAAATTACCGTGGTCACATACTAACTAGATAAATTCCAGAAAAATATTTTCTAGCTTCATATTGACGATACGGTCCTAACAAAACTAGTTTCGTCGAATTCTGAGACCGTTGGAAAAATGGCCAATTTCCAGTCGATTAAAATCAACTGAAACTGGTCAAACGCGTTTTCCTTTGCCACGCTCACATATTGATTCGAAAAATTATGAAATTTGAAACCTAGCAATAATTCGACATCACGGACCCAACATAAGTGGTTTCGTCGAAATCCGAGGTCGTTTGCAAAATTTCCTTTTTTAAGGGCCTGAATTCCATAGCGACTATTCAGAATTTTCAACTGGACATATCTATTGATTCCCGCTATGAAATTTCGATTTTTCGGATTCGTTGGAAAGATATCATCAATTAGATCCTAATGTTTTTGGTTTCACTAAAATCCGGATTGTTTTGCACCCGGTACATTCAATTGAAGTTTGAAATCGAATTACCAAACTACCGCGCCATTTTCAATTCTATTTATAATTATATATATAAATATTTATATTCTAACGACGACACGTATATTATATATACGTCGAATTCTATTCAAAATAAATTTCTCGTCGAATTTATTTAAAATAATCTATTTTAAATATTCAAAATTCGCTAAAATTGCCAAAATAAAAATTTTAAACTGGCCCAGATTTTCGGGTTGTTACAATCTCCCCCACTTAAAACTTTTCGTCCCCGAAAAGGAACAAAGTCGAAAGTGGTTTGATCAATCAACTCTACGTTCGATCTGGATTCCATTCTCCAACTTTTCAGTTTCTGAGAATTTTCAAATTTCAAAAATTTGGCTAACACCCGGAATTTTCGAAAAAAAATTCGCCATAACCTCCCCTGCACCGGGAGCCACGGGAAAATCCCTAAATGGCCATACAGGCCCTCTGATCTCAAAAAGAAAAAGAAAAAGCCAAGCGGCTAGCCAATAGGCTCATAAAATCATCATCACCCAAACAAAACAGTAAATTATGTAGTAAACATGTACCTATTTGTCGGGCAAACAAATTTTATTCTTCGGCTCTAGCCTCCTTGCTATGACCTGTTCAATGTAAGTACATGTATATGCAAGCAAATGCGACCAATTTTAAATATAATTCAATAAGGCTAAATGGCTAAAAATTAGCAAACAAATAAACAAACAACACAAACATCAATCAATTAGTGAATTAGAGTTTCAAATTCATAATTTTGATACATATACAAAAATCACATTTTTGGTGCCAAATCACAACAATAAACCCTATCTAGTTTCGGTTCTCACACCAGTCAATTGGAAATATATAGAAATCTCACTTTCGTCACACGAAAATAAATACTGGCGACGGTGCCCCATCACCAGAATTATCCCCGGGCAACTAGAGTGTGATTCTATAACTATCCAATATATTAAAACTTCGAATACACGTTTGCAAGACATATACGCAAAATCTTTATATATCGGATTGTCCCGATCAATATAGAATAAATAATCAAATACGAATAGTTGATTTAAATTTTCAAAACAAAAATTTGTTTTCATTTTAAAAATATACTCTTCACACTCGTTCCAGGATACTACTGATCCCATCTCTAACGAGTCATTCTCATTGGATATTGCTAATCCAATATCTGATGAATTCTTTCGTATGGTTCTAATGTGCCTTGTTCTCTGAGCTTTGTAAACCAAAGCTCTGATACCACGATGAGACGACCCGAACTTCCCAGGTCCCCGAAGAGAAGGGAAAGCACGAATTGTTTTGAGAACACGACAAAACAGAACGCAGACGGAAGAACATTTCATTGTATATTACAATAATTCATCAGATTATAAGAATATGCAGAGTATAAATGAATAAATATTACACAGAAATATCAGAGATTTAAATTACATTTAAATATACCGCAGCGGAAAATAATACAATACATAACTAGAAGAGATATGCGGATACAAAGCTTTCCGGATATCGTTCCAGCTGTAAACCAGGATCCTGTGAATATAAATCTGCAAAACCAAAACTACTAGCTGCCCGTGTCAAAATAGGGCACCCAGAGTTTAGGTTAAAACAATAAACTCCAGGTCAGTCATGTGACTGGTGTGAGAACTAAAACAGTTATTAATCTTTATTTTAAAGTTCGGTAAATCAAGGGACCACGCCGTATAACACGGAACGGGTTTCCTCCCAAGAATACCAGTGCATAAAATAACAGCGCAATGCTAAATAAAGAAAAATGAAGCTATTATAAGACCCAGGTCCTATCACACAATGCAACGCAAGCCGGTGGATAGGGTTTTTACCTTATAATAGCCAAGAATGCTTGATACGTTTAAATGAAATCATTTTGATACTATTATAAGTGTATATTGTATAAAACAACTTCAAATCATAAGTATCAATCATAGGCGGCATGAATGCCCCATAACACTATGTCGCTGTATATAGGTTACACAATCAAAATCGCAATGTCGCGTATTTGGAAATTGGATTTCCGTCTGTGAACCGAGGCAAAAGATAGTCCTCAACCGATTCAAGACTCTCTAGCCCGAGCCTCGGGCAAGTACTCAGTCAAGCCTTGGAGCGACAGGGCCGGTCCACCGATGTGGATTAAAATGCCTGAACACTACGTTTCCCCGCCCTTTGGGGCGTAAATGAGCCAACGAATGGCTCCATCGGACCCGGATCTTCCGTTCTAACCGAGGCGCCTCGCAACAGCAACAACCACACAGGTGAAAAGTATATAAATGTCAGGGCTGGAAGGTCACTGACACCACCCTAGCTAGAAAGAAACGCATGCCCTCCCTGAGGTCCTCTTCCGTTTTTGGTTCACAACCGGGGTGCGAAACTCGCGAAGTAAACGTTACACAAAGCTACGCCACAAAGGCCGTGCTTTGATCATCACCACAAGACTTTGCTTTTCAACAGAAGCCTCGATCAATTGCCACTTAGGCATGCCACACAGGCAATTCACTCCATGCGTTTGATATCCATCAATATATAACCCCTGAGCTCGTACGTCTCAGAGAAGGGCGTTAAGCAAGAGAATAAATTCTCCGCCGCCAAACAGATATATATTTAATAGAGATCAATCGCACGGGCTAAAATCCAATGTCAGACACACAGTCCATTTACAAGTCCGTTCTAGGTCTGAAAGAAACCGGAGGCACCTAGTACCCCGCATATCCATCGATCTCCAAGCACGTCTGGACAATCACCAACTGTTTCCATCTTCTTGGGTGTACAGCCCAATCAAGATCATTAGTAATCACCCAAACGACGTGAAGACCTCCGGTCCTCGACCACCGTCTTCATCTTCGACTTATCGTCGTATTAGTTATTCAGAATGGGATAAACCCGGTCTTTCCGAATAACTCGCGTATTATTTAAAAAAAATGTTACACAAACACAACATACGCCTCATTCCAATTCATCAGTCACTAGCCGTAAATTAACAAGAGAACAATTCCCCAAATATTAACCCCGAAGGCCGAAACCAACATCAGATCAATATCCAGAAAACCATTCTGCCTGGCTAACCGACAGTTAGTTTCTAAATTTCACATTCATAGGGGAAAGGTTCCCATTAATTTTATCCAAGATAAATTCCTTGAATTTATTCTTCAATCTTCTTTTGAATTTTGATTCAACTAGTCGGGATTAACGAACCTTACCGAAGTAATCATTTGTTTTAATTTCCCAATCCCGACCTATTCATCCCATGAAGTAAAACTGGTTATACTTCATATCTAACACCTCGGTGTTATCGGTAAATTCAATTACCATTTCACGTTCAAATCTAATTAAAGATTTAACTATCGCCTGGAGCAAAACTAGTGATACTCCATTCTCGATCATTTCAATCTAATTAAAGATTCATTAAAATTCCACTTAGTTTTAATCGTTAACTGGGTTAAAGAATCAGTGTCATTTAAAACACGGTTCACGATAAACCCCAGATCACATTCCATTAATTATCGGGTTAAAGAACGAGTGTTATTTAAAACACCGTCCACGATAAACCCAAAATTCAATATCAATTCAATTCCAATTAAATGTTATTTAATTGGTACACTTCATTAAATCTAAATAAAAAGATTTAATCTTTTCTCAACTGGGTTCAAGAACAGTGTTAGTCAAGACACCATTCACGACAAACCCAAATCACATTTGATATTCAATATAAGGCTCTGAATAGAAAATATATCGGCTTATATTCAATATCAAATTCTACGATTAACAAATGTCGTATTGAAAATAACGATATAAATATATATCTTTCAAATTTCCGTAACAACATCTGTATAATCACGAATTCCAACATCGGAATATTTCGAAGACAATTTCGATTCAAATCCATTTCAATGCAATCATTGGAAATTCTGGTTATTTTCAAAACCATTTCAAATTCAATTTATTTATTTAAAAATAAATAGAATTATAATTCTAGTTCAAAACTAGTTCATTTCGATAGAAATCTATTTTTATCTTTTCAAATATGGAATTTTTCATCTCAATTCTTCCTAAATCATTTCTTATGATTTTAAACAAATTATTACTATTTTTAATAATTTTATCAAGGCCCGTACAGTCGATTTCCATCAATGGCCATCGAACTGCACTTACAACGACCTTTTTCAAATTTGATTTGGACATAATTCCAAATCCAATCATTAGATTTTGAATTTCTAATATTCATTAGAAAGCTCTTTTCGATACGAACCCAACGGTTCCGGTTTTAGGAGAATCCGACGGTCGGATCTCCCGCAATATCCGTTCGAAGTCAATGGTCGAAATTCGCAAACTGCCGCGACGCGGCGCGTTCTATTCAGGCCATTATATAATATATATAATATATATAATATATATTTCGTCGATTACTATTTAAAACGAATTTTATATATAGTTTTGAATTCGTTTCAAAAACGATTTCAACCTTTATTTCAAATTCAAATCGAAATTGAATTTTCTATTATAAATCCTTTTTACCTTCATTTCTATTTGATTTCAATTCAAATCGATTTTAATTCGATTCGAATTTATTTTCTTTTCAATTCAATTCAATTCGAATTCGTTTTCCTATTCAATTCAAATTCAATTCATTCTCTATTCAATTCAAATTCAATTCATTTTCTAATCAAATCAAATTCAATTCATTTTCTAATCAAATCAAATTCAATTGGTTTTCGAATCAAATCAAATTCAATTCATTTTCTAATCAAATCAAATTCAATTCATTTTCTAATCAAATCAAATTCGTTATATATTCAATTGAATTCAAATTAGTTATATATTCAACTCGAATCAAATTCGTTATATATTCAATTGAAATCAAATTCGTTATATATTCAATTGAAATCAAATTCGTTATATATTCAATTCGAATTCGTTTTCTTTTCAATTCGATTCAAAATTCATTTCAAAATATTCGATTTCGAAATTATTTTTCAATATTTATTTTAAAATGAACAAAATCGATATAAATATCGTTCACGTCAAATTGGCGTCAATCTAATCAACACGGCTTCATATATTTCTATTTTCAAATATTCTATTTCAAATATTTCTTTTTCAAATATTTCCTTTTCAAATATTTCCTTTTTAAATATTTCTATTTCAAATATTTCTATTATTAAAATATTTCGTTCAACACATGACTAATCTCAACGGATGAGTACTGTCAACAGATGAACCTTTATTTTATATTGGTAAAGATGTAAATTTTATTATTAAAATATTTCGTTCAACACATGACTAATCTCAACGGATGAGTATTGTCAACACATGAACCTTTATTTTATAATATTCTTTATTTTCTAAATTGGAATGAGGCCCAATCAATTACCATATAAAGTTAATCATAAGGATTTTCACACATCACACGTACATAATAGCATTGAAAAATAATCAACCATCAAACAAAGTGCACTACACTGTATAAGCATCAAATATAGATATCTAACGCTTATAATAGCCTGTCAATCAATCGATCGACACATTTAATCAATCAGGATGAGTGAACTTCAAATTTCATCCCAACACCCGTGTGGAGTTTCAAACAATCAAACACAGATTTAGTTGTGCAGTTGGGCGATGTGTAAAATTTATCGACCCAATCAATATCAGTCAAATCAGTGTATATAAACAAATCGGCCGATTTGTTTATAAATATTTATTTATTCACTTTCACGTTAAAAATTATATATTTTAACGATAAAACATTTTATTTTAACACATGAATTTCTATTCATGTTCATTTATTCAATTAATGTTATATTTATCTTTCTAACATATTTTAGAAAATTTCGGCGGCATAACGGCACGATACTAGAAACGAGACAAGGCCTAGCCTTATCCCCAATCTAGTGAAGGCCCACGCCATTCACACATCAATCAAATCAATTTTATTTCAACAAACAATTCAATTCAAACCATATAATCTAACCAACTACACATCCAAACAATTAAACAAACAAGCCATCCATGGTCTGTGGATGACGGATGTCGGGTGCTACTAAACACCGTCTGCATCCTAGTATATATATACAACTAGAAAAAGAAATTGAAGAGTGAGAAGTTCTCACCGAAAGCTTTCCAATACCATGACTCTTCATTTATAGAAATCTCCGCCATTCTCGCTCTTTGTCGCTTTCGTTGCCCGTAGCCACTATATATATAAAAATCGAATTTTTACTTCGTTATTCAATATAGAAAAATCGAATTTTTACTTCGCTATTCAATTTAGAAAAATCGAATTTTTACTTCGCTATTCAATATAGAAAAATCGAATTTTTACTTCGCTATTCAATATAGAAAAATCGAATTTTTACTTCGCTATTCAATATAGAAAAATCGAATTTTTACTTTGCTATTATATAGATAAAAATTCTATTTTTACAACGATGTTACATAGATAAAAATTCTATGTTAATCACGCTATTCTTCATATAAAGATTTCGCCTTTTCAAATATAAAGATTTCGCCTTTTCAATTTTATCATTATAAAAATCACATTTTTATTTTGCTACACATATAAGGATGATATTTCTAACATTCCTATCATGTAAAAATTATATTTTTAATTCTCTACATAAACAAAAACCATATTTTTATATCTTCTACGTAATAAAGATTATATTTTTAATACCTTAAAAATATAAAAATCATATTTTTATTTAGATAAACCTCTTCACTTTGTTTAACTAAAAATCTATACTCCCTACTATATGAAAACTAACCTTTATATTTTAAAATACCATCTTTTTATATGTAAAAATATAATCTTTTTATAATTAAAAATATAATCTTTAGGTTAAAAATCATATCTCCATTAACATAAAAATCCGAACCTCATCATCATCAAAATCATATTTTCATTTGCATTTCCTATAAATAAAAAATCAGAAAATGAAATTCACCTTTTATTTTCCTTGAACCCGAAGTCGTGGAGGTGGCTGAGTTCGTCGGAGTGGTGGAAGCTGGTGGAGCGGAGGTTGGGAGGGATGTGTGGCGGCTTTACTGGCGGTGGGCGGCGTCGTTCTGGTTTGGGGGAAGAAGAGGGAACGGAGGAGAGTGGGAGGAGGCTGGAGGGGAGGGGGGTGCCGGGGTGATGCGCCGCGGTGGCGCGCCAGGCTGGGGGCCCCACGATGGAGGGCAGCGGTTCGATGGAGGGCTCCGTCCTTCTTCGTTTTTTTTATTTTCTATTTTCTGAAAGAACGGGTTAGGGTAGAGAGAATGTATAGGGGAGGGGTTATTATATTTTATTTCATTTAATTATTTACTTCAAAAAGTTGACTTTTACATACGACCTCGAAACGAGGTCCACCGCCTGTCGTCCATAGCGTTTTACCCCCATTCCGAACACAATGGGATATGTATCGCAAGCTGATTCGATCGCTTCGATCAGTTTTCGTTGAATTTACATTTAAATCGCTATATCGAATTTTAAACGTACATTTCAAATTACCGGGGTCACATTCTAACCAGAAAAATTCCAAAAAAATATTTTCTAGCTTCGTATTGACGATACGGTCCTAACAAAACTAGTTTCGTCGAATTCTGAGACCGTTGGAAAAATGGCCAATTTCCAGTCGATTAAAATCAACTGAAACTGGTCAAACGCGTTTTCTTTTGCCACGCTCACATATTGATTCGAAAAATTATGAAATTTGAAACCTAGCAATAATTCGACATCATGGACCCAACAAAAGTGGTTTCGTCGAAATCCGAGGTCGTTTGGAAAATTTCCTTTTTTAAGGGCCTGAATTCCATAACGACTATTCAGAATTTTCAACTGGACATATCTTTTGATTCCCGCTATGAAATTTCGATTTTTCGGATTCGTTGGAAAGATATCATCAATTAGATCCTAATGTTTTTGGTTTCACTAAAATCCGGATTGTTTTGCACCCGGTACATTCAATTGAAGTTTGAAATCGAATTATCGAACTACCGCGCCATTTTCAATTCTATTTATAATTATATATATAAATATTTATATTCTAACGACGACGCGTATATTATATATACGTCGAATTCTATTCAAAATAAATTTCTCATCGAATTTATTTAAAATAATCTATTTTAAATATTCAAAATTCGCTAAAATTGCCAAAATAAAAATTTTAAACTGGCCCAGATTTTCGGGTTGTTACAATCTCCCCCATTTAAAACTTTTCGTCCCCGAAAAGGAACAAAGTCGAAAGTGGTTTGATCAATCAACTCTACGTTCGATCTGGATTCCATTCTCCAACTTTTCAGTTTCTGAGAATTTTCAAATTTCAAAATATGGCTAACACCCGGAATTTTCGAAAAATTTCGCCATAACCTCCCCTGCACCGGGAGCCACGGGAAAATCCCGAAATTGCCATACAGGCCCTCTAATCTCAACAAGAAAAAGAAAAAGCCAAGCGGCTAGCCAATAGGCTCATAAAATCATCATCACCCAAACAAAACAGTAAATTATGTAGTAAACATGTACCTATTTGTCGGGCAAACAAATTTTATTCTTCGGCTCTAGCCTCCTTGCTATGACCTGTTCAATGTAAGTACATGTATATGCAAGCAAATGCGACCAATTTTAAATATAATTCAATATGTGATTCAATTAGGCTAAATGGCTAAAAATTAGCAAACAAATAAACAAACAACACAAACATCAATCAATTAGTGAATTAGAGTTTCAAATTCATAATTTTGATACATATACAAAAATCACATTTTTGATGCCAAATCATAACAATAAACCCTATCTAGTTTCGGTTCTCACATCAGTCAATTGAAAATATATAGAAATCTCACTTTCGTCACTCGAAAATAAATACTGGCGACGGTGCCCCATCACTAGAATTATCCCCGGGCAACTAGAGTGTGATTCTATAACTATCCAATATATTAAAACTTCGAACACACGTTTGCAAGACATATATGCAAAATCTTTATATATCGGATTGTCCCGATTAATATAGAATAAATAATCAAATACGAATAGTTGATTTAAATTTTCAAAACAAAAATTTGTTTTCATTTTAAAAATATACTCTTCACACTCGTTCCAGGATACTACTGATCCCATCTCTAACGAGTCATTCTCATTGGATACTGCTAATCCAATATCTGATGAATTCTTTCGTATGGTTCTAATGTGCCTTGTTCTCTGAGCTTTGTAAACCAAAGCTCTGATACCACGATGAGACGACCCGAACTTCCCCGGTCCCCGAAGAGAAGGGAAAGCACGAATTGTTTTGAGAACACGACAAAACATAACGTAGACGGAAGAACATTTCATTGTATATTACAACAATTCATCATATTACAAGAATATACAGAGTATAAATGAATAAATATTACACAGAAATATCAGAGATTTAAAATACATTTAAATATACCGCAGCGGAAAATAATACAATACATAACTAGAAGAGATATACGGATACAAAGCTTTCCGGATATCGTTCCAGCTGTAAACCAGGATCCTGTGAATATAAATCTGCAAAATCAAAACTACAAGCTGCCCGTGTCAAAATAGGGCACCCAGAGTTTAGGTTAAAACAATAAACTCCAGGTCAGTCATGTGACTGGTGTGAGAACTAAAACAGTTATTAATCTTTATTTTAAAGTTCGGTAAATCAAGGGACCACGACGTATAACACGGAACGGGTTTCCTCCCAAGAATACCAGTGCATAAAATAACAGCGCAATGCTAAATAAAGAAAAATGAAGCTATTATAAGACCCAGGTCCTATCACACAATGCAACGCAAGCCGAGGGATAGGGTTTTTACCTTATAATAGCCAAGAATGCTTGATACGTTTAAAAGAAATCATTTTGATACTATTATAAGTGTATAGTGTATAAAACAACTTCAAATCATAAGTATCAATCATAGGCGGCGTGAATGCTCCATAACACTATGTCGCCATATATAGGTTACACAATCAAAATCGCAATGTCGCGTATTTGGAAATTGGATTTCCGTCTGTGAACCGAGGCAAAAGATAGTCCTCAACCGATTCGAGACTCTCTAGCCCGAGCCTCAGGCAAGTACTTAGTCAAGCCTTGGAGCGACAGGCCCGGTCCACCGATGTGGATTAAAATGCCTGAACACTACGTTTCCCCGCCCTTTGGGGGCGTAAATGAGCCAACGAATGGCTCCATCGGACCCGGATCGTCCGATCTAACCGAGGCGCCTCGCAACAGCAACAACCACACAGGTGAAAAGTATATAAATGTCAGGGCTGGAAGGTCACTGACACCACCCTAGCTAGAAAGAAACGCATGCCCACCCTGAGGTCCTCTCCCATTTTTGGTTCACAACCGGGGTGCGAAACTCGCGAAGTAAACGTTACACAAAGCTACGCCACAAAGGCCGTGCTTTGATCATCACCACAAGACTTTGCTTTTCAACAGAAGCCTCGATCAATTGCCACTTAGGCATGCCACACAGGCAATTCACTCCATGCGTTTGATATCCATCAATATATAACCCCTGAGCTCATACGTCTCAGAGAAGGGCGTTAATTAAGAGAATAAATTCTCCGCCACCAAACAGATATATATTTAATAGAGATCAATCGCACGGGCTAAAATCCAATGTCAGACACACAGTCCATTTACAAGTCCGTTCTAGTTCTGAACGAAACCGGAGGCACCTTGTACCCCACATATCCATCGATCTCCAAGCACGTCTGGACGATCACCAACTGTTTCCATCTTCTTGGGTGTACAGCCCAATCAAGATCATTAGTAATCACCCAAACGATGTGAAGACCTCCGGTCCTCGACCACCGTCTTCATCTTCGACTTATCGTCGTATCAGTTATTCAGAATGGGATAATCCCGGTCTTTCCGAATAACTCGCGTATTATTTAAAAAAAATGTTACACAAACACAACATACGCCTCATTCCAATTCATCAGTCACTAGCCGTAAATTAACAAGAGAACAATTCCCCAAATATTAACCCCGAAGGCCGAAACCAACATCAGATCAATATCCAGAAAACCATTCTGCTTGGCTAACCGACAGTTAGTTTCTAAATTTCACATTCATAGGGGAAAGGTTTCCATTAATTTTATCCAAGATAAATTCCTTGAATTTATTCTTCAATCTTCTTTTGAATTTTGATTCAACTAGTCGGGATTAACGAACCTTACCGAAGTAATCATTAGTTTTAATTTCCCAATCCCAACCTATTCATCCCATGAAGTAAAACTGGTTATACTTCATATCTAACACCTCGGTGTTATCGGTAAATTCAATTACCATTTCACGTTCAAATCAAATTAAAGATTTAACTATCGCCTGGAGAAAAACTGGTGATACTCCATTCTCAATCATTTCAATCTAATTAAAGATTCATTAAAACTCCACTTAGTTTTAATCGTTAACTGGGTTAAAGAATCAGTGTCATTTAAAACACGGTTCACGATAAACCCCAAATCACATTCCATTAATTATCGGGTTAAAGAACGAGTGTTATTTAAAACACTATCCACGATAAACCCAAAAATCAATATCAATTCAATTCCAATTAAATGTTATTTAATTGGTACACTTCATTAAATCTAAATAAAACGATTTAATCTTTTCTCAACTGGGTTCAAGAACAGTGTTAGTCAAGACACCATTCACGACAAACCCAAATCACATTTGATATTCAATATAAGGCTTTGAATAGAAAATATACCGGTTTATATTCAATATCAAATTCTACGATTAACAAATGTCGTATTGAAAATAACGATATAAATATATATCTTTCAAATTTCCGTAACAACATCTGTATAATCACGAATTCCAACATCGGAATATTTCGAAGACAATTTCGATTCAAATCCATTTCAATGCAATCATTGGAAATTCTGGTTATTTTCAAAACCATTTCAAATTCAATTTATTTATTTAAAAATAAATAGAATTATAAATCTAGTTCAAAACTAGTTCATTTCGATAGAAATCTATTTTAATCTTTTCAAATATGGAATTTTTCATCCCAATTCTTCCTAAATCATTTCTTATGATTTTACACAAATTATTACTATTTTTAATAATTTTATCAAGGCCCGTACAGTCGATTTCCATCAATGGCCATCGAACTGCACTTACAACGACCTTTTTCAAATTTGATTTGGAAATAATTCCAAATCCAATCGTTAGATTTTGAATTTCTAATATTCATTAGAAAGCTCTTTTCGATACGAACCCAACGGTTCCGGTTTTAGGAGAATCCGACGGTCGGATCTCCCGCAATATCCGTTCGAAGTCAATGGTCGAAATTCGCGAACTGCCGTAGCGCGGCGCGTTCTATTCAGGCCATTATATTATATATATAATATATATAATATATATTTCGTCGATTACTATTTAAAACGAATTTTATAAATAGTTTTGAATTCAGTTCAAAAACGATTTCAATCTTTATTTCAAATTCAAATCGAAATTGAATTTTCTATTATAAATCCTTTTTACCTTCATTTCTATTTGATTTCAATTCAAATCGATTTTAATTCGATTCGAATTCATTTTCTTTTCAATTCAATTCAATTCGAATTCGTTTTCCTATTCAATTCAAATTCAATTGATTCTCTATTCAATTCAAATTCAATTCATTTTCTAATCAAATCAAATTCAATTCATTTTCTAATCAAATCAAATTCAATTGGTTTTCTAATCAAATCAAATTCAATTCATTTTCTAATCAAATCAAATTCAATTCATTTTCTAATCAAATCAAATTCGTTATATATTCAATTGAAATCAAATTCGTTGTATATTCAATTCGAATCAAATTCGTTATATATTCAATTGAAATCAAATTCGTTATATATTCAATTGAAATCAAATTCATTATATATTCAATTCGAATTCGTTTTCTTTTCAATTCGATTCAAGTTTCATTTCAAAATATTCGATTTCGAAATTAT
This sequence comes from Allium sativum, assembly GCA_030737875.1. Classification (NCBI taxonomy): domain Eukaryota; kingdom Viridiplantae; phylum Streptophyta; class Magnoliopsida; order Asparagales; family Amaryllidaceae; genus Allium; species Allium sativum. The sequence continues at coordinate 666,583,974 of CM060923.1, forward strand.
TTTTCAATATTCATTTTAAAATGAATAAAATCGATATAAATATCATTCATGTCAAAATGGCGTCAATCTAATCAACACGACTTCATATATTTCTATTTTCAAATATTCTATTTCAAATATTTCTTTTTCAAATATTTCCTTTTCAAATATTTCCTTTTTAAATATTTCTATTTCAAATATTTCTATTATTAAAATATTTCGTTCAACACATGACTAATCTCAACGGATGAGTACTGTCAACACATGAACCTTTATTTTATATTGGTAAAGATGTAAATTTTATTATTAAAATATTTCGTTCAACACATGACTAATCTCAACGGATGAGTACTGTCAACACATGAACCTTTATTTTATAATATTCTTTATTTTCTAAATTGGAATGAGGCCCAATCAATTACCATATAAAGTTAATCATATGGATTTTCACACATCACACGTACATAATAACATTGAAAAATAATCAACCATCAACCAAAGTGCACTACACTGTATAAGCATCAAATATAGATATCTAACGCTTATAACAGCCTGTCAATCAATCGATCGACACATTTAATCAATCAGGATGAGTGAACTTCAAATTTCATCCCAACACCCGTGTGGGGTTTCAAACAATCAAATACAGATTTAGTTGTGCAGTTGGGCGATGTGTAAAATTTATCGACCCAATCAATATCAGTCAAATCAGTGTATATAAACAAATCGGCCGATTTGTTTATAAATATTTATTTATTCAGTTTCACGTTAAAAATTATATATTTTAACGATAAAACATTTTATTTTAACACATGAATTTCTATTCATGTTCATTTATTCAATAAATGTTATTTTTATCTTTCTAACATATTTAAGCAAATTTCGGCGGCATAACGGCACGATACTAGAAACGGGACAAGGCCTAGCCTTATCCCCGGTCTAGTGAAGGCCCACGCCATTCACACATCAATCAAATCAATTTTATTTCAACAAACAATTCAATTCAAACCAAATAATCTAACCAACTACACATCCAAACAATTAAACAAACAAGCCATCCATGGTATGTGGATGACGGGTGTCGGGTGCTACTAAACACCGTCTGCATCCTAGTATATATATACAACTAGAAAAAGAAATTGAAGAGTGAGAAGTTCTCACCGAAAGCTTTCCAATACCATGACTCTTCATTTATAGAAATCTCCGCCATTCTCGCTCTTTGTCGCTTTCGTTGCCCGTAGCCACTATATATATAAAAATCGAATTTTTACTTCGCTATTCAATATAGAAAAATCGAATTTTTACTTCGCTATTCAATTTAGAAAAATTGAATTTTTACTTCGCTATTCAATATAGAAAAATCGGATTTTTACTTCGCTATTCAATATAGAAAAATCGAATTTTTACTTCGCTATTCAATATAGAAAAATCGAATTTTTACTTCGCTATTATATAGATAAAAATTCTATTTTTACAACGATGTTACATAGATAAAAATTCTATGATAATCACGCTATTCTTCATATAAAGATTTCGCCTTTTCAATTTTATCATTATAAAAATCACATTTTTATTTTGCTACACATATAAGGATGATATTTCTAACATTCCTATCATGTAAAAATTATATTTTTAATTCTCTACATAAACAAAAACCATATTTTTATATCTTCTACGTAATAAAGATTATATTTTTAATACCTTAAAAATATAAAAATCATATTTTTATTTAGATAAACCTCTTCACTTTGTTTAACTAAAAATCTATACTCCCTGCTATATGAAAACTAACCTTTATATTTTAAAATACCATCTTTTTATATGTAAAAATATAATCTTTTTATAATTAAAAATATAATCTTTAGGTTAAAAATCATATCTCCATTAACATAAAAATCCGAACCTCATCATCATCAAAATCATATTTTCATTTGCATTTCCTATAAATAAAAAATCAGAAAATGAAATTCACCTTTTATTTTCCTTGAACCCGAAGTCGTGGAGGTGGCTGAGTTCGTCGGAGTGGTGGAAGCTGGTGGAGCGGAGGTTGGGAGGGATGCGCGGCGGCTTTACTGGCGGTGGGCGGCGTCGTTCTGGTTTGGGGGAAGAAGAGGGAACGGAGGAGAGTGGGTGTGAAAACCCGTAACTTCCCCGTAAAGAAAGCGGTGGATAGTTCGAGAACAAGCCACAACAGAACGCATACAGAAGAACATTTCATTGTATATTACAACAATGCATCAGATTACAAGAATATACAGAGTATGAATGAATATTACACAGAAATATCAGAGATTTAAATTACATTTAAATACATAGTAGCGGAAAATAATACAACACACAACTAGAAGAGATATACGGATACAAAGCTTTCCGGATATCATTCCAGCTGTAAACCAGGATCCTGTGAATATAAATCTGCAAAACCAAAACTACTAGCTGCCCATGTCGAAAATAGGGGCACCCAGAGTTTAGGTTAAAACAATAAACTCCAGGTCAGTCATGTGACTGGTGTGAGAACTAAAACAGTTATTAATCTTATTTTTAAAGTTAGGTAAATCAAGGGACCACGCCGTATAACACGGAACGGGTTTCCTCCCAAGAATACCAGTGCATAAAACAAACAACGCAATGCTAAATAAAGAAAAATGAAGCTGTTATAAGACCCAGGTCCTATCACACAATGCAACGCAAGCCGGGGGATAGGGTTTTCCCTTATAACAGCCAAAGAATGCTTGATACATTTAAAACAACTCATTTGATACTATTATAAGTGTATAGTGTATAAAACAACTTCAAATCATAAGTATCAATCATAGGCGGCATGGGTACCATATATCATGTCGCCATACTAGGCTCTACAAGTAAAACCACAAATGTCACGTATTTGGAAATTGGGTTTCCATCTATGAACTGAGGCAAAAGATAGTCCTCAACCGATTCGAGACGCTCTAGCCCGCCCCTCAGGCACAGCCGCAACCGTACCTTGGATCGTCAGGGCCGGTCCACCGATGTGGATTATAATGCCTGAACAATGCGTTTCTCCGCCCTTTGGGGCGTAAATGAGTCAACGAATGACTCCATCGGACCCAGATCGTCCAATCAAACCGAGGCGCCTCGCAACAGCAACAACCACATAAGTCAAACTCGTCAGGGCGTGTAAAACCACTGACGCCACTTCTAGCTAGAAAGAAACGCATGTCCCCCCTGAGGTCCGTCTCCCGTTTTTGGTTCATACCGGGTGTGAAACTCGCGAAGTAAACGTTACACAAAGCTACGCCACAAAGGTCGTGCTTTGATCATCACCACAAGACTTTGCTTTTCAATAGAAGCCTTGATCAATTGCCACTTAGGCATGCCACACAGGCAATTCACTCCATGCGTTTGATATCCATCAATATATAACCCCTGAGCTCGTACGTCTCAGAGAAGGGCGTTAAGCAAGAGAATAAATTCTCCGCCGCCAAACAGATATATATTTAATAGAGATCAATCACACGGACTAAAATCCAATGTCAGACACACAGTCCATTTACAAGTCCGTTCTGGGTCTGAACGAAACCGGAGGCACCTAGTACCCCGCATATCCATCGATCTCCAAGTACGTCTGGACGATCACCAACTGATTCCATCTTCTTGGGTGTACAACCCAATCAAGATCATCAGTAATCACCCAAACGATGTGAAGACTTCCGGTCTTCGACCATCGTCTTCATCTTCGACTTATCGTCGTATCAGTTATTCAGAATGGGATAAACCCGGTCTTTCCGAATAACTCGCGTATATTTTAAATAAGTGTTACACAAACACAACATACGCCTCATTCCAATTCATCAGTCACTAACCGTAAATTAATCAAGAGGATAATTCCCCAAATATCAACCCCGAAGGCCGAAACCAATATCAGATCAATATCCAGAAAACCATTCTTCTTGGCTAACCGACAGTTAGTTTCTAAATTTCACATTCATAGGGAGAGGTTCCCATTAATTTTATCAAAGATAAATTCTTTAAAATTTATTCTTTAATCTATTTTTGAATATCAATTCAAACTAGTCGGGATTAACGAACCTTACCGAAGTAATCATTTGTTTTAATTTCCCAATCCCAACCTATTCATCCCATGAAGTAAAACTGGTAATACTTCATATTTAACACCACGGTGTTATCGGTAGATTCAATTACCATTTCACGTTCAAATCTAATTAAAGATTTAACTATCGCCTGGAGTAAAACTGGTGATACTCCATTCTCGATCATTTCAATCTAATTAAAGATTCATTAAAACTCCACTTAGTTTTAATCTTTAACTGGGTTAAAGAATCAGTGTCATTTAAAACACAGTTCACGATAAACCCAAAATCACATTCCGTTAATTATCGGGTTAAAGAACGAGTGTTATTTCAAACACTGTCCACGATAAACCCAAAAATCAATATCAATTCAATTCCAATTAAATATTATTTAATTGGTACACTTCATTAAATTTAAATAAAAAGATTTAATCTTTTCTCAACTGGGTTCAAGAACAGTGTTAATGAAGACACCATTCACGACAAACCCAAATCACATTTGATATTCAATACAAGGCTCTGAATAGAAAATATATCGGCTTATATTCAATATCAAATTCTACGATTAACAAATGTCGTATTGGAAATAACGATATAAATATATATCTTTCAAATTTCCATAACAACATCCGTATAATCACGAATTCCAACATCGAAATATTCCGAAGACAATTTCGATTCAAATCCACTACAATGCAATCATTGGAAATTCTGGTTATTTTTAAAACCCTTTTCAAATTCAATTTATTTATTTAAAAATAAATAGAATTATAATTCTAGTTCAAAACTAGTTCATTTCGATAAAAATCTATTTTTATCTTTTCAAATATGGAGTTTTTCATCCCAATTCTTCTCAAATCATTTCTTATGAATTTACACAAATTATTACTATTTTTAATAATTTTATCAAGGCCCGTACAGTCGATTTCCATCAACGGCCATCGAACTGCACTTACAGCGACCTTTTTCGAATTTGATTTGGACGTATCTCCAAATCCAACCGTTAGATTTCCAATTTCTAACATTCGTTAGAAAGCTCTTTTCGATACGAACCCAACGGTTAGGGTTTTAGGAGAATCCGACGGTCGGATCTCCCGCAATGTCAGTTTGAAATAAATGGTCGAAATTCGCGAACTGCCGCGGCGCGGCGCGTTCTATTCAGGCCATTATATTATATATGTAATATATATTTCGTCGATTTCTATTTTAAAACGAGTTTTATAAATAGTTCTAAATTCGTTTCAAAAGGAATTTCAACTTCCATTTCAATTCAGATCAAAATTGAATTCTTCTTTATAAATTCGTTTTAAAATTCATTTTATTCAATTCAAATTTCAATTCAATTTGAATTCATTTCAATTTGTTTCCAATTCAATTCGAATTCGTTTTCAATTCAATTCGAATTGGTTTTATATTCAATTCAATTCAAATTCGTTATCTATTCAATTAAATTCGAATTCGTTTCGTTTGCTATTCAATTGAAATCAAATTCGTTTTCCATTCAATTCGAATTCATTATATATTCAATTCATTTCGAAATCGTTTTATATTCAATTCATTTCGAAATCGTTATATATTCAATTCATTTCGAAATCGTTATATATTCAATTCATTTCGAAATCGTTTTATATTCAATTCATTTCGATTTCATTTCAAAATATGCGTTTTCGAAATCACTTTTCAATATGCATTTTAAAATGAATAAAATCGATATAAATATCATTCACGTCAAAATGGCGTCAATCTGACCAACACGGCTTCATATATTTCTATTTTCAAATATTCTATTCAACAAATGAATATTTATTTTTGTCAACACACGACTAATCTCAACGAATGAGTACTGTCCACGTGTGACAATTTTTGTTAAATTATTTCGTTCAACACATGACTAATCTCAACGGATGAGTACAGTCAACACATGAACCTTTATTTTATATTGATAAAGATGCAAATTTTATTATTAAAATATTTCGTTCAACACATGACTAATCTCAACGAATGAGTACAGTCAACACATGAACTTTTATGTTATAATATTCTTTATTTTCTAAATTGGAATGAGGCCCAATCAATCACCATATAAAATTAATTATATGGATTTTCATACAACACATGTATATAATAGCATTGAAAAATAATCAACCATCAACCAAAGTGCACTACACTGTATAAGCATCAAATATAGATATCTAACGCTTATAACAGTCTGTCAATCAATCGATCGACATATTTAATAAATCAGGATGAGTGAACTTCAAATTCCATCCCAACACCCGTGTGGGGCTTCAAACAATCAAACACCGATCTTATTTGTGCAGTTGGGCGATGTGTAAAATTTATCGTCCCAATCAATGTCCTTCAAATAGGTGTACATAAACAAACCGTCCGGTTTGTAAATGAGTATTTTATTTTATTCACTTCACGTTAAAACTATATTTTTAACGATAAAATATTTTATTTAACTTGTGAATGCTCTATTCAGTTCATTTATTCAATAAAATGATATTTTTATTTTTCTAACATATTTTAGAAAATTTCGGCGGCATAACGGCACGATACTAGAAACGGGACAAGGCCTAGTCTTATCCCCGGTCTAGTGAAGGCCCACGCCATTCACACATCAATCAAATCCATTTCATTTCACCAAACAATTCAATTCCATTTCAATTAATCTAACCAACCACACAACCAAACAATTTAACAAACAAGCCATCCATGGTCTGTGGATGACGGGTGTCGGGTGCTACTAAGCATCGTCTGCATCCTAGTATATATATATATATATAACTAGAAAAAGAAATTTAGAGTGAGAAGTTCTCACTTATAGCTATCCAATCATCTTGACTCTTTCTTGGTAGAAGTCTTCGTCGTTTTTGCCTCTTGTCACTTTCTTTGCCCGTATTCACTACATATATAAAAATCACATTTTTATTTTGCTATTCAATATATAAAAATCGTCTTTTTAATCTGCTATTCAATATATAAAAATCGTCTTTTTAAACCCAGGCTATTTTTATTTTAAAAATCCTTTTATATTTTTAAAGATCCTTGCTTTTATATTTTTAAAATCATATCCTATTTCTATTTAAAAAAAAAAAAACAAAGCCTTCTTCTATTTTAAAAACAAAGCCTTCTTCTATTTTAAAAACAAAGCCTTCTATATTTTAAAAACAAAGCCTTCTATATTTTTCAAACAAAGTATTTTATATTTTTCAAACAAAGTATTTTATATTTTTCTATTTTTTTTTCCATAATCCAAAACCAGGTTTTTAAACATGCAATATAATTAATTGAAATAAATTGTTAACCAATTACCTTGATTAGCAGATAATTACTTCATTAGGGATTTTAAACCCTTCGTCCTCTTCCTGGTTCGATCGAACCCATCGCCGCTCGGAGAAACAGGCAGCCGCCACCACCGTAGTAGACCGTACCTTGATCAGACCTTACCCCGTCGAAGACCAGTGCGCCCTCTTCCACTGCCAGGGACGCCAGGAGGCGCGACGCCCTCCCTTCCACCAGAAACGCGCTCGAACTCCGGTGGTTCCAGCGCCAGATTTGAATGCCTCAAGCTTCAGAACATCATCAAAGTGGTATGGATGGAGAGAGCTTGAAAGGCTCTTGGATTCTGCTTTTGATTTGGGGATTTAATTCGAACTAATTGGAGAGGTATTCGAGGAAGAAAAAGGGGTTGATTCCGTTCGTTGAAAACAATCGGGGGCGGCGGATTTAATTTCCCAGTTAATGATTAGGGTTTTTCTAAATTTTCATTGGCCAGCAAATATATATATAATTTTAATTTACAAAAATACCCTTGTATTGATACGAACACCAATTCAAACCCAACAACTGTCTCCCCTAGCTAATTACCCCCATTCCGAACACAATGGGACATGTATCGCAAGCCAGTTCGGCCGTTACAATCAGTTTTCGTTAGATTTAACATTTAAATCATTATATTGGATTTTAAACGTACATTTCAAATTACCTGGGCCACATACTAACTCGAAAAATTCCAGAAAAATATTTTCTAGCTTCGTATTGATGATACAGTCCTAACAAAACTAATTTCGTCGAATTCTGAGACCGTTGGAAAAATGGCCATTTTCCAGTCGATTAAAATCAACTGAAACTGGTCAAACGCGTTTTCCGTCGCCACACTCACATATTGATTCGAAAAATTATGAAATTTGAAACCTAGCAATAAATTGACATCACGGATCCAACAAAAGTGGTTTCGTCGAAATCCGAGGTCATTTGCAAAATGTCTATTTTTAAGGGCTTGAATTCCATAGCGACTATTCAGAATTTTCAACTGGACATATCTTTTGATCCCCGCTATGAAATTTTGATGGATTCGTTGGAAAGATATTATCAATTAGATCCTATTATTTTTGGTTTCACTAAAATCCGGATTGTTTTGCACCCGGTACATTCAATTGAAGTTTGAAATCGAATTATCGAACTACCGCGCCGTTTTCAATTCCTTTTATAATTATGAATAATTATTTATATTCTAACGACGACGTATATAATATATACGTACTAATTCCATTCAAAATAAATTTCTCGTCGATATTATATAAAATAATTCATTTTAAATAATCGAAATTCACTAAAATTGCCAAAATAAAAATTTTAAACTGGCCCAGATTTTCGGGTTATTACTATCTCCCCCACTTAAAACTTTTCATCCCCGAAAAGGAACAAAGTCGAAAGTGGTTTGATCATTCAACTCTACGTTCGATCTGGCTTCCATTCTCTAACTTTTCAGTTTCTGAGAATTTTCAAATTCTTCAAAAATTTGGCTAACACCCTAAATTTTCGAAAAATTTCGCCATAACCTCCCCTGCAACGGGAGCATCGGGGAATTTCAAATAGCTTCCCCGGTCCTTCTAATCTCAAAAAGAAAAAGAAAAAGCCAAGCGGCTAGCCAATAGGCTCATAAAATCATCATCTCCCAAACAAAACAGTAAATTATGTAGTAAACATGTACCTATTTGTCGGGCAAACAAATTTTATTCTTCGGCTCTAGCCTCTTTGCTATGACCTGTTCAAGGTAAGTATAGGTATATGCAAGCAAATGCGACCAATTTTCAATACAATTCAATATTTGATGCTATTAGGCTATATGGTTCAAAATTATCACACAAACAAACAACAAAAACATCAATCCATTAGTTGATTAGCTTTTGAAATTCATAACTTTGATATATAGTCAAAAATCACATTTTTGATGCCAAATCACAACAATAAATCCTATATAGCTTTGGTTCTCACACCAGTCAATTGGAAATATATAGAAAGCTCACTTTCGTCACTCGAACTTAAATTCTAATGATGGAGCTCCATCATCAAAATCATCTCCGGGCGATTCGAGTGTAATTCTATATCTATCCAGTATATTAAAACTTCAAATACACGTTTGCAAGGCGTATATGCAAAATCTTTATATACTGGACTGTCCAAATCAATACCAATAGATAATCAAATACGAATAATTGATTTAAATTTTTAAAACAAAATTTGTTTTCACTTTAAAAATATACTCTTCACACTCGTTCTAGGATATTACTGATCCCATCTCTAACGAGTCATTCCCGTTGGATATTACTAATCCAGTTCTGATGAATTCTTTCGTATGGTTCTAATGTGCCTTGTTCTCTGCTTTGTAAACCAAAGCTCTGATACCAACTGTGAAAACCCGTAACTTTGCCGTAAAGGAAAGCGGCAGATAGTTCGAGAACAAGCCACAACAGAACGTATACAGAAGAACATTTCATTGTATATTACAACAATGCATCAGATTACAAGAATATACAGAGTATGAATGAATATTACACAGAAATATCAAAGATTTAATTTACATTTAAATACATAGTAGCGGAAAATAATACAATACACAACTAGAAGAGATATACGGATACAAAGCTTTCCGGATATCATTCCAGCTGTAAACCAGGATCCTGTGAATATAAATCTGCAAAACCAAAACTACTAGCTGCCCGTGTCGAAAATAGGGGCACCCAGAGTTTAGGTTAAAATAATAAACTCCATGTCAGTCATGTGACTGGTGTGAGAACTAAAACAGTTATTAATCTTTATTTTTAAAGTTAGGTAAATCAAGGGACCACGCCGTATAACACGGAACAGGTTTCCTCCCAAGAATACCAGTGCATAAAACAAACAGCGCAATGCTAAATAAAGAAAAATGAAGCTGTTATAAGACCCAGGTCCTATCACACAATGCAACGCAAGCCGGGGGATAGGGTTTTCCCTTATAACAGCCAAAGAATGCTAGATACGTTTAAAACAACTCATTTGATACTATTATAAGTGTATAGTGTATAAAACAACTTCAAATCATAAGTATCAATCATAGGCGGCATGGGTACCATATATCATGTCGCCATACTAGGCTCTACAAATAAAACCGCAAATGTCACGTATTTGGAAATTGGGTTTCCATCTATGAACCGAGGCAAAAGATAGTCCTCAACCGATTCGAGACGCTCTAGCCCGCCCCTCAGGCACTGCCGCAACCGTACCTTGGATCGTCAGGGCCGGTCCACCGATGTGGATTATAATGCCTGAACAATGCGTTTCTCCACCCTTTAGGGCGTAAATGAGTCAACGAATTACTCCATCGGACCCAGATCGTCCAATCAAACCGAGGCGCCTCGCAACAGCAACAACCACATAAGTCAAACTCGTCAGGGCGTGTAAAACCACTGACGCCACTTCTAGCTAGAAAGAAAACGCATGTCCCCCCTGAGGTCCGTCTCCCGTTTTTGGTTCATACCGGGTGTGAAACTCGCGAAGTAAACGTTACACAAAGCTACGCCACAAAGGTCGTGCTTTGATCATCACCACAAGACTTTGCTTTTCAACAGAAGCCTTGATCAATTGCCACTTAGGCATGCCACACAGGCAATTCACTCCATGCGTTTGATATCCATCAATATATAACCCCTGAGCTCGTACGTCTCAGAGAAGGGCGTTAAGCAAGAGAATAAATTCTCCGCCGCCAAACAGATATATATTTAATAGAGATCACTCACACGGACTAAAATCCAATGTCAGACACACAGTCCATTTACAAGTCCGTTCTGGGTCTGAACGAAACCGGAGGCACCTAGTACCCCGCATATCCATCGATCTCCAAGTACGTCTGGATGATCACCAACTGATTCCATCTTCTTGGGTGTACAGCCCAATCAAGATCATCAGTAATCACCCAAACGATGTGAAGACTTCCGGTCTTCGACCACCGTCTTCATCTTCGACTTATCGTCGTATCAGTTATTCAGAATGGGATAAACCCGGTCTTTCCGAATAACTCGCGTATATTTTAAATAAGTGTTACACAAACACAACATACGCCTCATTCCAATTCATCAGTCACTAACCGTAAATTAATCAAGAGGATAATTCCCCAAATATCAACCCCGAAGGCCGAAACCAACATCAGATCAATATCCAGAAAACCATTCTGCTTGGCTAACCGACAGTTAGTTTCTAAATTTCACATTCATAGGGAGAGGTTCCCATTAATTTTATTAAAGATAAATTCTTTAAAATTTATTCTTTAATCTATTTTTGAATATCAATTCAAACTAGTCGGGATTAACGAACCTTACCGAAGTAATCATTTGTTTTAATTTCCCAATCCCAACCTATTCATCCCATGAAGTAAAACTGGTAATACTTCATATTTAACACCACGGTGTTATCGGTAGATTCAATTACCATTTCACGTTCAAATCTAATTAAAGATTTAACTATCGCCTGGAGTAAAACTGGTGATACTCCATTCTCGATCATTTCAATCTAATTAAAGATTCATTAAAACTCCACTTAGTTTTAATCTTTAACTGGGTTAAAGAATCAGTGTCATTTAAAACACAGTTCACGATAAACCCAAAATCACATTCCGTTAATTATCGGGTTAAAGAACGAGTGTTATTTAAAACACTGTCCACGATAAACCCAAAAATCAATATCAATTCAATTCCAATTAAATATTATTTAATTGGTACACTTCATTAAATTTAAATAAAAAGATTTAATCTTTTCTCAACTGGGTTCAAGAACAGTGTTAATGAAGACACCATTCACGACAAACCCAAATCACATTTGATATTCAATACAAGGCTCTGAATAGAAAATATATCGGCTTATATTCAATATCAAATTCTACGATTAACAAATGTCGTATTGGAAATAACGATATAAATATATATCTTTCAAATTTCCATAACAACATCCGTATAATCACGAATTCCAACATCGAAATATTCCGAAGACAATTTCGATTCCAATCCACTCCAATGCAATCATTGGAAATTCTGGTTATTTTTAAAACCCTTTTCAAATTCAATTTATTTATTTAAAAATAAATAGAATTATAATTCTAGTTCAAAACTAGTTCATTTCGATAAAAATCTATTTTTATCTTTTCAAATATGGAGTTTTTCATCCCAATTCTTCTCAAATCATTTCTTATGATTTTACACAAATTATTACTATTTTTAATAATTTTATCAAGGCCCGTACAATCGATTTCCATCAACGGCCATCGAACTGCACTTACAGCGACCTTTTTCGAATTTGATTTGGACATATCTCCAAATCCAACCGTTAGATTTCCAGTTTCTAACATTCGTTAGAAAGCTCTTTTTGATACGAACCCAACGGTTCCGGTTTTAGGAGAATCCGACGGTCGGATCTCCCGCAATGTCAGTTTGAAATAAATGGTCGAAATTCGCGAACTGCCGCGGCGCGGCGCGTTCTATTCAGGCCATTATATAATATATATAATATATATAATATATATTTCGTCGATTTCTATTTTAAATCGAGTTTTATAAATAGTTCTAAATTCGTTTCAAAAGCAATTTCAACTTCCATTTCAATTCAGATCAAAATTGAATTCTTCTTTATAAATTCGTTTTAAAATTCATTTCTATTCAATTCAAATTTCAATTCAATTTGAATTCATTTCAATTTGTTTCCAATTCAATTCGAATTCGTTTTCAATTCAATTCGAATTGGGTTTATATTCAATTCAATTCAAATTCGTCATCTATTCAATTAAATTCGAATTCGTTTCGTTTGCTATTCAATTGAAATCAAATTCGTTTTCCATTCAATTCGAATTCATTATATATTCAATTCATTTCGAAATCGTTTTATATTCAATTTATTTCGAATTCGTTATATATTCAATTCATTTCGAAATCGTTTTATATTCAATTCATTTCGAAACCGTTATATATTCAATTCATTTCGAAATCGTTATATATTCAATTCATTTCGAAATCTTTTTATATTCAATTCATTTCGATTTCATTTCAAAATATGCGTTTTCGAAATCACTTTTCAATATGCATTTTAAAATGAATAAAATCGATATAAATATCGTTCATGTCAAAATGGCGTCAATCTAACCAACACGGCTTCATATATTTCTATTTTCAAATATTCTATTCAACAAATGAATATTTATTTTTGTCAACACACGACTAATTTCAACGAATGAGTACTGTCCACGTGTGACAATTTTTGTTAAATTATTTCGTTCAACACATGACTAATCTCAACGGATGAGTACATTCAACACATGAACCTTTATTTTATATTGATAAAGATGCAAATTTTATTATTAAAATATTTCGTTCAACACATGACTAATCTCAACGAATGAGTACAGTCAACACATGAACTTTTATGTTATAATATTCTTTATTTTCTAAATTGGAATGAGGCCCAATCAATCACCATATAAAATTAATTATATGGATTTTCATACAACACATGTATATAATAACATTGAAAAATAATCAACCATCAACCAAAGTGCACTACACTGTATAAGCATCAAATATAGATATCTAACGCTTATAACAGTCTGTCAATCAATCGATCGACATATTTAATAAATCAGGATGAGTGAACTTCAAATTCCATCCCAACACCCGTGTGGGGTTTCAAACAATCAAACACAGATTTTATTTGTGCAGTTGGGCGATGTGTAAAATTTATCGTCCCAATCAATGTCCTTCAAATAGGTGTACATAAACAAACCGTCCGGTTTGTAAATGAGTATTTTATTTTATTCACTTCACGTTAAAACTATATTTTTAACGATAAAATATTTTATTTAACTTGTGAATGCTCTATTCAGTTCATTTATTCAATAAAATGATATTTTTATTTTTCTAACATATTTTAGAAAATTTCGGCGGCATAACGGCACGATACTAGAAACGGGACAAGGCCTAGCCTTATCCCCGGTCTAGTGAAGGCCCACGCCATTCACACATCAATCAAACCCATTTCATTTTACCAAACAATTCAATTCCATTTCAATTAATCTAACCAATCACACAACCAAACAATTTAACAAACAAGCCATCCATGGTCTGTGGATGACAGGTGTCGGGTGCTACTAAGCACCGTCTGCATCCTAGTATATATATATATATATATATAACTAGAAAAAGAAATTTAGAGTGAGAAGTTCTCACTTATAGCTATCCAATCATCTTGACTCTTTCTTGGCAGAAGTCTTCGTCGTTTTTGCCTCTTGTCACTTTCTTTGCCCGTATTCACTACATATATAAAAATCACATTTTTATTTTGCTATTCAATATATAAAAATTGTCTTTTTAATCTGCTATTCAATATATAAAAATCGTCTTTTTAAACCCAGGCTATTTTTATTTTAAAAATCCTTTTATATTTTTAAAGCTCCTTGCTTTTATATTTTTAAAATCATATCCTATTTCTATTTAAAAAAAAACAAAGCCTTCTTCTATTTTAAAAACAAAGCCTTCTTCTATTTTAAAAACAAAGCCTTCTATATTTTAAAAACAAAGCCTTCTATATTTTTCAAACAAAGTATTTTATATTTTTCAAACAAAGTATTTTATATTTTTCAAACAAAGTATTTTATATTTTTCAAATTTTTTTTTCCATAATCCAAAACCAGGTTTTTAAACATGCAATATAATTAATTGAAATAAATTGTTAACCAATTACCTTGATTAGCAGATAATTACTTCATTAGGGATTTTAAACCCTTCGTCCTCTTCCTGGTTCGATCGAACCCATCGCCGCTCGGAGAAACAGGCAGCCGCCACCACCGTAGTAGACCGTACTTTGATCAGACCTTACCCCGTCGAAGACCAGTGCGCCCTCTTCCACTGCCAGGGACGCCAGGAGGTGCGACGCCCTCCCTTCCACCAGAAACGCGCTCGAACTCCGGTGGTTCCAGCGCCAGATTTGAATGCCTCAAGCTTCAGAACATCATCAAAGTGGTATGGATGGAGAGAGCTTGTAAGGCTCTTGGATTCTGCTTTTGATTTGGGGATTTAATTCGAACTAATTGGAGAGGTATTCGAGGAAGAAAAAGGGGTTGATTCCGTTCGTTGAAAACAATCGGGGGCGGCGGATTTAATTTCCCAGTTAATGATTAGGGTTTTTCTAAATTTTCATTGGCCAGCAAATATATATATAATTTTAATTTACAAAAATACCCTTGTATTGATACGAACACCAATTCAAACCCAATAACTGTCTCCTCTAGCTAATTACCCCCATTCCGAACACAATGGGACATGTATCGCAAGCCAGTTCGGCCGTTACAATCAGTTTTCGTTAGATTTAACATTTAAATCATTATATTGGATTTTAAACGTACATTTCAAATTACCTGGGCCACATACTAACTCGAAAAATTCCAGAAAAATATTCTCTAGCTTCGTATTGACGATACGGTCCTAACAAAACTAATTTCGTCGAATTCTGAGACCGTTGGAAAAATGGCCATTTTCCAGTCGATTAAAATCAACTAAAACTGGTCAAACGCGTTTTCCGTCGCCACGCTCACATATTGATTCGAAAAATTATGAAATTTGAAACCTAGCAATAAATTGACATCACGGATCCAACAAAAGTGGTTTCGTCGAAATCCGAGGTCATTTGCAAAATGTCTATTTTTAAGGGCTTGAATTCCATAGCGACTATTCAGAATTTTCAACTGGACATATCTTTTGATCCCCGCTATGAAATTTTGATTTTTCGGATTCGTTGGAAAGATATTATCAATTAGATCCTATTACTTTTGGTTTCACTAAAATCCGGATTGTTTTGCACCCGGTACATTCAATTGAAGTTTGAAATCGAATTATCGAACTACCGCGCCGTTTTCAATTCCTTTTATAATTATGAATAATTACTTATATTCTAACGACGACGTATATAATATATACGTTCTAATTCCATTCAAAATAAATTTCTCGTCGATATTATTTAAAATAATTCATTTTAAATAATCGAAATTCGCTAAAATTGCCAAAATAAAAATTTTAAACTGGCCCAGATTTTCGGGTTGTTATAGTGGGAGGAGGCTGGAGGTAAGGGGGGTGCCGGGGTGATGCGCCGCGGTGGCGCGCCAGGCTGGGGGCCCCACGATGGAGGGCGGCGGTTCGATGGAGGGCTCCGTCCTTCGTCGTTTTTTTTATTTTCTATTTTCTGAAAGAACGGGTTAGGGGAGAGAGAATGTATAGGGGAGGGGTTATTATATTTTATTTCATTTAATTATTTACTTCAAAAAGTTGACTTTTACATACGACCTCGAAACGAGGTCCACCGCCTGTCGTCCATAGCGTTGTACCCCCATTCCGAACACAATGGGATATGTATCGCAAGCTGATTCGATCGCTTCGATCAGTTTCCGTTGAATTTACATTTAAATCACTATATCTAATTTTAAACGTACATTTCAAATTACCGGGGTCACATACTAACTAGAAAAATTCCAGAAAAATATTTTCTAGCTTCGTATTGACGATACGGTCCTAACAAAACTAGTTTCGTTGAATTCTGAGACCGTTGGAAAAATGGCCAATTTCCAGTCGACTAAAATCAACTGAAACTGGTCAAACGCGTTTTCCTTTGCCACGCTCACATATTGATTCGAAAAATTATGAAATTTGAAACCTAGCAATAATTCGACATCACGGACCCAACAAAATTGGTTTCGTCGAAATCCGAGGTCGTTTGCAAAATTTCCTTTTTTAAGGGCCTGAATTCCATAGCGACTATTCAGAATTTTCAACTGGACATATCTTTTGATTCCCGCTATGAAATTTCGATTTTTCGGATTCGTTGGAAAGATATCATCAATTAGATCCTAATGTTTTTGGTTACACTAAAATCCGGATTGTTTTGCACCTGGTACATTCAATTGAAGTTTGAAATCGAATTATCGAACTACCGCGCCATTTTCAATTCTATTTATAATTATATATATAAATATTTATATTCTAACGACGACGCGTATATTATATATACGTCGAATTCTATTCAAAATAAATTTCTCTTCGAATTTATTTAAAATAATCTAATTTAAATATTCAAAATTAGCTAAAATTGCCAAAATAAAAATTTTAAACTGGCCCAGATTTCGGGTTATTACAAGCCCCACTTGATAAACATTGTATATGATCGTTACATGAATGTTCGTTTTGTTTACAGAACAGACATTTATATTTATTATATACAACATTTGTTGGATTTTTCCTTGTATTGGACAAGTTACGAACACAATAACGATTTAATTACATTATTATATTTGTAATGGATGGTAGGATGACCCATCATCAAAGTGTAAATAATCAATTAACATAACATTCAGCAACAAAATTGTTTTAATAAAGTGTCAATGCAAATTTTATCATACTTTTAATTATTTACTTAAAAAAATTGGACAACTATTTTACTCATCAAAGCTGGATGTACAAACAAAGAGAAGTTGAAGGCACAATAAGTTAACAATTAATTAATGGTGTTGGCATGTTTATTGATTTATCTTCATAACAACGGAAATGACGATGAAATCCGGTGTCCATGTAGTAGATGCAAATTATTAAAGAATTTGATACCGCAAATGGTAAGAGTTTATTTGTATCAGTATGGTTTGGTGCCGAACTATTTGATTTGGGAGCATCATGGAGAATAATTAGAATCTACTTCTATTTAAGTTAAGAAGGTAGTGAATAATGAAATTGGTATGATGAATCTCGTAAAACATATGGTTAAAGATGTTGCACGTTCAATGTTTTCTGTTGCATAATTTACTGATGACGATGGTAATGCTAAAGAAGAACCAAATATTGAAGCCAAAAAATATATGATTTATAGCCGCGAAGAAACCCCTTTGTGAAGGCTGTAAAAGCAGAACTCAAGTATCAGTAACTGCTAAATACATTGGGATGAAATCTAAAATATAACCTCACAGAAGATGGATTTATATATGTTGCACAAGATATGAAACGCATATGCCTCCCAATAATTAAATGCAAAAAATCATTTGAAGTAAAAAAAATTGTCGACTTTTGATTTACAATATGAAAAAATAAATACATGTCTAAACGGTTGCATGTTATTTTGAAAGGAAGATATCAACATTAAGAATTGCAAAATATGTAATCAGGAAAGATATAAACCAAGAAAGAAAAAGAGAAAAGAAGTCCTTATAAACATATGCATTATTTACCTATTACTCCTAGACGTCATAGGTTTTATACATCTTTTGTAACCGCGCAACATATAAGATGACACAGTGTGAGAATACGAAAAGAATTTACGTTAACACACCCAGCTGATGGGGAAGCATGGAAGAATTCTGAATAGAAATATCTTGATTTTGCATCCGATAGTCATAATGTTAGACTTGATTTATGCATGAATGGATTTTCAACATTTTCTCATTTTGGTGCTAAATATTCGTCCCGGCCTATAATTGTCACACCTTATAATTTAGCTCCGTGTATTTGTGTTTCTCACAGTTGTTGTCCCTGGTTCTAATAATCCGACAAATGAAATCGATGTTTACTTACAACCTTTGATTGAAGATTTAAAAAAATTGTAGTACGAAGGAGTAGAAATATATGTTATTTTGCAAAAAAAGAACTTTCACATATATGCTTGTTTATTGTGGACAATCACCGATTTTCCTATATATGCAATGCTTTCAGGTTGAAGTATGGCTGGTCGTCTGGCTTGTCCTTACTACATGGAAGAAACATCAGCATTTTAATTACCTCATGAAAAGAAAATTTCATAGTTTGACTGTCACTGATGTTTTCTTCATATTAATCATCCTTTTAGAAGAGCTAAGCTTTTTTTATAGCTAATTGGCATGAAACATTTAGAACACCTACGGTTTGGTCAAGTAAAGATGTTTATGAACTTGTAAAGGATTATCCAAAGGTACATGAAATCAGAGAATAGACTAAAATTCAAGGTAAATCATCTATTCATAATTAGTGCAAACAAAGCATATTTAGGTAGTTGCATTATTGGAAAAATCTTCTGATTCGTCATAATATTGACGCGATGCATAATGAGAAAAATGTTCTTGACAAGGTGTTTAATACAACTTTGAATGTTAAAGGGAAGATGAAAGATGATTTGAAGTTAAGACGTGATACGAAATAATATGTAATCATCCTGAGCTTCATGTAAAGCCCAATGACACAAAAAAATAACTGAAATCATTATATGAGCTAGGCAATAATCAAGTTAAAATACTTTCAAAATGGGTGGAAGGATTAGGATTCCCAGATGGTATATCTTTTAATCTTCATAGATCATTCGACTATAAAAGCAATAAACTTAGCGGGATGAAAAAGCCATGACTGTCATGTCATGATGGAAAATTTGTTGTCGTCGCTTTCAAAGAACTATTGCCCATAAACGTTTGAATTGTTGTAACAGAACTTAGTTTTATAAAGAGTTTCATTCTACTACATAAAAAATTGATTGTCTACGTAAACTAAAGGAAGAAATCCCAATATTTCTCTGCAAATTGGAAAAAATATTGCCTCTTAGTTTTTCAATGTTTGGAGCATTTACCTATTCACTTCCATTATAAGCACGTCTTCAAGGGCCTGTGCAATATGAATGAATGTATCCATTTGAAAGGTATATTAATACTTAATTTATTAAATATTGGTTGTAAATTAAATGTGTAAAAAATTAATATAAAATAATTCTTAATAGGTATTTAAATCATCTAAAGAAAAAGTGAGTCGGAAAGCTCGAATTGAAGGTTCAATTTGCAAATCATACATTGAAGAAGAAGCTTTATTTTTTCTCTCATTATTTTAATGACCATGTGAACATATTATTCCAAAGTACTACACGTAATGATGATGGAAATGATCAAGAAGATTGTCAAGAGACTTTATCTATATTTAAAAAACATAGTCGACCTTCTGGTGAATGTGAGGAAGTATGACTGGATGATAGAGATTATTATTTTGCACATACATATATTCTTCTCAACTACACTGAAGTTGCACTGGTCATTAGGTAATAAACTTATATCCATCGTAATACATATATCATCTATACATGTGTATCATTAATCAGAATGTAACATTTGTTCTATAATTGCAGCATTTATGAATCGTAATATCCAAATGGCGATTGTAACATGCCATACTTTTCCGAGCCCAAATTTCGACAAAAATATAAACTTGAACACATCATATATATCTGCAAACAAATGAGCATGAGCATAAAACTCATAGCAGAAACAAAACAGGATAGACTAGTATTAACTCTACCTTTTTAAAGTAAGTCACTTTGTCAATGCCGAGCATGGGAGAGAACGAGAACCAAAAGCCAAACCCAAATACCTATGGAAACCCGGCCTTCTCTAAAAAACCTGGGTGGTTGTAATGAGGAGGGGGTCAGAATAACAAAATTCTGGTAAACAGGAAATGTACAACATAGATTATAATACACAGATGAATCCCATTTGGATCAACCCAAGATGCATGCCTACGATTTTGGGGATTCAAACCTAACCTTGTAAATGTTCAGTACGACCCTAACTACCCTTCCCAAGGTAGTATACCCAAAATATGATATCGAGATAGAACGTACACGCATATATTTATGAAGTCTTTAATCTAGAATATGGCTGGTTATTTAATCGAGAGTAGACTCCTAATTACAGAGTTTATATATGTATCCATTCGCTCATCCTTTATTATTTAATGCCTCACTAATAATAATAGATATGGTAGATTCTCACGGACCAATTAAGACCCTAGGAGAACCTGTTGGTTTCTTAATATTCCTCAATGAACGTTAACATAAACTAGAGGGCACTATCTACGGGGACCTACTAGTTAAGGCGTTCATCATTCACGCTTATACCGTTACCCCGTGTAAGGTGAGAGATGATATCCTATCGGTCGTTAAACCATCTAGCTAACCTTATTGGTTACTCTTCTTGGTCTCTTACTACTTCTCATAGGATATGTAGCCATATCTAACATTTTTAGATTTCCAGGTTTGGGTAGGCCTCACACACACCATTTCAGACCTCTAAACTGAAAGTACTACTCCCTGGTGGACTCCTCGACCCAAGCCACTTAAGACCTAAGGAAGTGGACTATACGCGAAGATTATTAAGTTCATACCCCATTATCCTTTAAGTCTATTCCCCATTGGGATACAATGGGCTACGTTATTAAGTTATTCCCGTTTAGTTTCTCTTTACGGGAATACTATACACACAAGGTTAATTATTGTCACGGGTTCCTACATTTAATAAAATTTTGCATCATTAACCTACCAAGTCCAATTTTAACTATTAATTTGAATTACTATATTAACTTGTATAAATAAGGAAAGTTATGTCCTCCTTATCCTAGGATAATTGATTAATTATTTTTCCTTATTGAACTTAGTAATTTTTTTAAACAACAACCAATACCAATAAACTCCCATTTTATTTCATTTATTTCTATTCATTTGTTTGTTTCCCTTTATAACCATAATGCTCATATTTTTCCTAAGGCAACAACTAATGTTTAATTTTCTTTTATTTCCATTGATTATAATTAATGTCATTTATGAGCCCATCGACCATAATATTCCTAAGATATTAATTCACAGTGGATATCCTTATCTTATCAGTTCCGAAATATCTGTTTGTTGTACCCCGACAGAAATAAATAATTTTATTTATTTATTGTATGTTATATATATACATTTTTTTTTGTGCACCAGACCTCGCACATTAAGCTGACCACTTGTGGATGTCAGATTTTCCATGCAGTTTCGGGAAGACTTCTACCATAAGTTGAACTTAACCTCATGTCTTAATGCATTTATATTGACGCACTAGACCCCTCACATTAAGCTGCCCACTTGTGGATGCTGGATTTGTCGGGCAATTCTAGCAGATTTCAACCACAAGTTGAACTTAACCCTGCGTCTTAATGCAATTTTAAATTAAATTCCCTAATTGGGGTTTACAACATTTATCCTAATCAAATTAAGAATTGTAACCATTTGGTATAATTTCTTAATTAACTTCAAATTCCTCCAATCAACGTCGGTTACAATTGTTATTTATTTATTTGTGTTCCTATTTACAGCAACCAATCATATTAATTGCTACTATGGTCACCACAAATATATTAATTTAATATGGATAACATTTACTTGTATAATTTCACAATTGAATAATGTACAAACATTCAATACAATGTATATTTCGTTATTTACATAGATTCAGACGGATGATATATATATATATATATATATATATATATATATTTGCACAGTTAACGTAGTTATCTTCTGTTTATTATTATTATTATCGTTAAATTGATAATTTGGTTTAACCAATATACGAATATTTCTTTTTGCGTTCATTCTTGCCATACAGTTCCAAATCTTACAAAAGACCGTTAGCCACAGTTATTGCAAATTATGCTTGGTTATTGGAATAGGCATATTCAAACCACAAGAAATATATGTTTATGTATGTTTTGGAATAATCGATGCAAACTACGCACAAATATGTATATTTATTTTTATTTGTATGTTTACAGAACTTTTCCCTTTTAAATCTTTTTGTTATATCTCTTATAAGTTCAAAATGATGTCTTTTTGTTCAAAAAGAAGACAACGACATGTTTACAACAATTAAGCAAAAACCCCAACAACATTGAACGCAAATAAGCATATTTCTTTTATAATAAAATCACGTAATTATAAATTAACTCTGAAACTAGAGATCTGGAATATAACTACAACAAAACGGTGTTTAATGAGACTCATTTCCAGTTCTACAGTGTTTTGCAACAACCATAATATATTTTCCAAGATAATTGTAGGCAATATATAAACAATTAAATAAACCTACAAAAAATGTTATTCATAACTACCAACCTATACTTTCAAGTTTTGAAAATATTTATGAGAAAATTTGATAAGTGTCATTTCTTATTCAACAATATTATAAGTAGATCTGATTATATTAGGCATATATTTTGAGATCTAATTCAAACAAGATAAATAGGTTGTTATAACTTTATATATAAACAATGCGCTCACCTGAAAGCATCCAAATATGAAATCCGAATAATCTTTTAGGCCTACAATTCCTAAATTCTTATAGATCTACAATTTTCTAAAAGGGATACGTTCATATTTGTAGATTTGGCCAAAAAAAAGGAAAAGAAGAGAGAATCTGATGTAGAATAGCTTAGACGTCAATTCATACACTTTACCATTAAATCTGATAATCCCTTTCAAATCAATACGATTAATATCTGATTGATAGTATATGAATATATATTTTGATTAAGAAATTGATTTGAAGAGAAAGGGAAATGGCAAAGCTTAGTTGCAGCCTACAGATTTGTGTGGAAAAGAGTGAGGCCTTACCTCTTTATTTATACGAGTGGAATTGGCCACGAACCGCTAGATTTATTTAAATAAACATCCATTTGTTTATATAATATTTTGTATAAACCATACCTTCCAACCCTAGTTGTCACTAGGCATTTTAGCCACGAAGCGGTCGACAACCCTATAATAGGCGGTCGACCGCCCCTTGTTCCGAATTGCTTAGTGAATGCTGGGCATAAAAGGTAAGATGTATATTATTTATTATACTTAATTATTTCCGTCCGTTTTTCATATTTCGTCCGTAACTTTTCATACAAAATCCGTTCACGAAACTCCAAACATGAAAGTTGATCAGAATTCCAAGATGAATGCAACAGATAAAGTTTTGTGGTCAAATTCCATTATTTGCAGGAATTCCTATTTTTGATATTTTAAGTAAATATCTAATTTATTGTCAAAATTCTGGGTTGTTACATTCTTCCCCCTTTAAAAGAAATTTCGTCCCGAAATTCTGACATCTACTGTCCTATCCTACACATCCAATTTGTGTACATCAATTTGTAGCCATGTGTATATGTGCTTACTTTACATAATGCATTTCAACCATTAAACATGTATGCAAGATGATTCTAAATCGGGCCCTCTATATGTATACATTAACATTTGTAAAACATTTTTGATAACATGATGCAAACCATCCTAAATATACTAGTAGTTCTATATGAATGAAAAATTAAAATATTGTTTTCATCCATAATCCTCGCACGGTTAGGAATAAAAGTGTGAAGCAATCAATTTTGCATCCAAACCCTACCATCTAAAATGTCGACGCATTTAATCGTTTCCTATTTAATTTCTCCTAAATCAGAAAAAGGAAACCAAAGTGAATTTTTTTAATGTTTCCTCTACTTAAAAATATTCCATTTCCCATCCTACAGTAGAATTTTCACTTCAGTTACCCAAAATACTCTAAAAATTTCCATTTATAGACTAAAAGGAGGCTTAAAACGAGCTATAAAACGTAAAATGAGTTAATTAGTAATTCGCGCGCATCGTTGAAAAGTATGAAAACAACGTTTTGAAGGCTAAAACAACCTTTTACTTGTTGTTGTTATCGTTTTTATCGTATTGTCAGACCTACTGCACCACTAAAACGAGCACACAAACCACCCAAACATCTTCCTTATGCTATTCATGTGACCAAAAATAAAAAAAATAAAAAAAATAAATTTCCACTTGAAAACTCTTTATATTTATTTTGAAAGTTTCTTTTCAACACCGTATCACTTTCCGTATGTGGTTTGTATGAAATATCAAAATTTCAGTAATGCGCTTTACGCCATTCAAATCATCCATTTTAATGTAAAACAGACCTTTAAATATGCGCAAACTAGTGTAACCAAATTTTGTATTTTCGTGTGTACCGAAATAAAAGAAAGTATTCTTGTAAAAATTAAAAATGATAAAAAGTTTTTTTTAACAATGATTTCCAAAGGTTTAAAAAAAATATTTTGCTAAAACTTAAATGATTCAAGTCACATGTGGGAGAAGAAGGAAGTCAGCCACGTAGAAAATGCGAAAATTGAAGTCACACACAAAAAGGACAAAAATAAATTTTAGCTTGACTACGAACGGTGATTTATTCATTTATTTTATACCCATGATGAAAACAACACAAAACTGGTCCTTTGCTAAAATTTATCCAATACAGGATTCTATTCTTTCTAGCTCTAGGACAACTGTTAGTTTAGGTAAGAAAAATGAAATTTCATTCAAACAAGCATACGTGAATAACCTAAACATTCCAAACATAGAAATCTCATTAACCTAAGTCGTGCGATTTAACCAACAGTAACAATTACAAGCACGAATCACCACAAAGCCAAGAACACGAGCTGGAAAGGTAAAACAATAAAGATGACGACAAAACAACAACACCCAACCTTCCAAAACAATGGCTATAAACAACGAGATGTCTTGCTTCGTGCCTGCAGCTCAAACCGATTTTGATGATCTTTAATTAACCATATCAGGGTAGCAAAGTGCTCAATCTCATGTTACAAACATTGTTGGTGTTGTTGGAAGTTCCCACATCACCACCTCTTCTAAGAGAGAATTTATGATGAGAAAAGAAACCTTCCACAAAACTGATTCTCACGAAAATCCACCGAATATTGTCTAAAGACAAAAATGGATAGGCAAAGTTATAGGAAGTAAATCCATGAGACAGCACATGAACAATAAGCTGAATCAAATATGATGCGACAACAAATGATGGTTACACCATTGACCAAGTAAATGATTAATTTTTGCACCATGAGATAAATCTAGTCATAACTTCTCATTTATAGTACGATGTGCTAAATGGGTCACATGTCTACATGGGCAGTTCAAACATAGATTCCCAACACAAAAACCGAAATCAAGAAAAAGAGATTTGTTGCAAAACCTCTAAAGTTGGTCAAGAAAAGACCATTCAAGTCCGCGTAAAACACGGATGCCTCTAAAATATCATCGAGGTTCTCCTAAAAAAATAGACCAAAGATAGCTTAACCTTCAACTCTGAAACAACGATCATCTTTGAAAGATTCTATTCCAACAAGGTAAAATAAAGGTGGATGCATCACAAGCAACAGTCCTATTCTAAGATCTCGAGCAATGGAACGGTGCAAGTCCAATTGCCACGACAAATTTTCTTAGCCCTGAAATGGTGAGACCTTTTTGCTAATTCCAATCCAACCAAACAATCTTTCCCTAAGGACGAGACTTAAATGGTATGAGTAAGATCAGATAGCGTAATTAGGTATTGTGGACCAAGAAATGATCAGAAAGAAGAAATTAGATCTTGGAGTACTACTGGAGTAAGATCTAATGCGTAAACTAGTGCGGAAAAGAAGGAGATAAGGCGACGACAAAGAGAAAAAGGATAAGAATATGGTTCATCTAGATGAGGAAGGAAGGACGAAGGAATGAAGTTAAAAGGGTGATTTGGACGCAACTTTTTCGGTTGAGTCCTAGGTCCAAGTTGTACCAAAACTCATTAGCTAGTTGACCACTCTGGGTATAACACTAAACGCTCAAATGTAACATGAGCTTTGGGTAAAGACCGATCCTTGTCCTTATTTGACCAGATTAAAATATTAATCATCCTACGTCATCTTTTAAGATTTGACCCAACCAAAAAAACAATTATCCTCATCACAGCGGTATCAAAGACCGCAGTCAAACTACGAACCATCTCCAAAGTTTATAGTCTCAACAATGATGCTGCGAGCACACAACGAACGAACGAACTTAAAACAGGAAATCAGCTAGAAATCCGAAATAAAATTAAAATGGATTTTCCCCTTAACTTGCTGACATAAAACTAGACAATTCGAAATCAAATACCCCAAAAATCTGGATGAAGAATTTTCCTTAGCCCTTTCGATGGAAAATTTAAAACTTACAAAAAATGGAATTTGTTATTAACTAATGGTTTCGTATTTAATAATCAAATTTATTATTACTATTATTTCAATTCGTATTATAAACTGAAAATCTTTTCGTGTTAAAAAATGTTGGAGCTTTAAAATATCAAGGTCTAATTGTGACAATTTCAATAAATTTTCCAATATATATAAAAAGAGAGATACTAAAAATCACAAGGAATAGTTATTTATTATTCTTAAGTTTAGTGGCATATTCCTTGTCATTTGTAACTCCTTCATTCCTATATATCGGATTATATTTATTAAAATTTCACAAAGCCCTAATAATTTTGAAACACGAATATATTAAAATTTAAAAATTGTATCTTTATAAAACTAGGTTGTTATAAAACCAATTTTTAAAATTGTATTTCAAAACTTTCAAAACCCATTCTTGTTTTTCTAAATAGTTTTAAAAATAAAATTCCCTCGAATTCAAAGCCATGGACTCAAATGAATATTTTCAACAAAGGAATATCCAGAATTTTAACAAAGTATTGAATGACCATACCTCGTAATTATATTTCCAAGTGGATACGACATACTAATGTGAACTTTTCCTGTTTTGGATAGAGTAAAGGTCTTTAACTGGAACTAGCGACGAAACCAAAACCAGAAATCACGACTATCTCAGTTATAGCTAGATTTTTGTCCAATATCCAAACTCGAATCAATGGAATCCACCATATGCGTCCTCATGCTATTCACGACGAGATCGCCAACGTACTGTGGGGTAAGACAAAATTGGCTAGAAACCCGAACTCAACATATTTCGACTCTTTGTCGCTAAAAGTCCATTTTCTATAATTAGGCCCACGACTAATTCATTGTCAAAATAAATTAAAGTCGAGTAAGAAAGACGAAGAAAAACAGAAAAGAAAATCGAATTACGTTCTCTCATGAGTCCTAATATAACTAATTCCTCTGATCGTCTAACCTAAGGTCTAATACTAAATGTAGCACCCCACACTTTTCTGAGCCCAAATTTCTTCAAAAATCGAAACCTGAACACAACCAAGCATGGGGCATGTAATTTTAGTACGTGCAAACAAATGAGAATATGCATAATCAGAGTACGGTAAATGAAACTCACTGTGGAAACAAAACAGGATAGACTAGTATTAACTCAAGTAACTATTTTTTTAAAGTAAGTCACTTTGCCAATACCGAGCATGAGAGAGAATAAGAACCGAAAGCCAAACCTAAACAATTGTGGATACCCGACCTTCTCCAGATAATCAGGGTGGTTGTAATGAGGAGGGGGTCAGAACAACAAGATTCTGTTGAATAGGAAATGTACGACACAGATTATAATACATAGACGTATCCCATTTGGTTCAACCGACGATGTATGCCTACCAAGGTTTGTGATTCTAACCTAAACTTGTAAATATTTATGCATGACTCTAGCTACCCTTCCTAAGGTAGTATACCCAAAATTTGACACCGAGATAGAGCATACACGCATATATTTATAAAGCCTTTTATGCATTATGGGGTTTCTATATATATCCATTCGCTATTCTTTTATTATTTTATGCCTCACAATTAATAATAGACAGGGTGGATTCTCCCTGATCACTTAAGACCTTAGGTGGACCTGTTGGTCGCTTAATATTACTCGATGATCGTTATAATAAACTAGAGGTAACTAGCTATGAGGCCCTACTAGATAAAGCTTCCGTCATTCACATATATATACTTACCCTGTGTAAGGTGAAAGATGGTATCTTATTGCTTGTTATACCATCTATCCGGCCTTATTGGATAATATCCTTAGTCGCTTACTACTTCTCGTCGATAAGTAGCCATATTTGACATTTTTATATTTCCAAGTTTGGGTAGGCCTCACGCACACCATTTAAGACCCCCTAAACTGAAAGGCCTACTCCTAGGTGGACTCCTCGACCCAAGCCAAATAAGACATAAGGAAGTGGACTATACGCGAAGATTATTAAGTTCGTACTCGAATAGCCTTTAATGCTCTTCCCCATTGGGATACAGTGGGCTATGTTATTAAGTTTTTGTTGTTTAGTTTATCTTTACGGAAATACTACATACACAAGGTTAATTATCGTCATGGGTTCCTATGGTTAATAACGTTTCACATTATTAACCTATCAGGTCCAGTTTTAACTTTTAATTATAAGTTCTATATTAACTTGTGTAAATAACGAAAGTTATATCCTCCTTATCTTAGGATAATCGATTAATTACTTATTGGACTTAGTAATTTTTAAACAACAACCAATACCCGTAAACCCCATTTTATTTCATTTATTTTTGTTCACATGTTTGTTTCCCTTTATAACCATAACGGTCATATTTTTCCTAAGACAACAATTAATCTTTAATTTCTTTTTATTTCCATTGATTATAATTAATGTCATTTATGAGCCCAACAACCATAATTTTCCTAAGACATTAATTCACCGTGGATATCCTTATCTTATCAGTCCCGAAATATCTATTTGTTGTACATCGACAGACATTACTAATTTTATTTATTTATTTACTGTTTGTTATATGTATACATATATAAATTTTTTTGTGCACTAGACCTCTCACATTAAGCTGACCACTTGTGGATGCTGGATTTGCCAGACGGTTTCAGGCAGACTTCAGCCATAAGTTGAACTTAACCGCGTGTCTTAATGTAGTTATATTGATGCACTAGACCCCTCAGATTAAGCTGACGACTTGTGGATGGTGTATTTGCTGGGCAGTTTCGAGCAGACTTCTACCACAAGTTGAACTTAACCCGTGTTTTAATGCAATTATAAATTAAATTCCCTAATTGGGGTTTAAAACATGTATCCTAATCAATTTAAGAATTGTAACCATTAGGCCTAATTTGCTTATTAAATTCACTTTCCCCCAATCAACATTGGTTACAATTATTATTTATTTGTGGTCCTATTTGTAACAACCAATCATATTAATTGCTACAATGTTCACCACAAATATATTAATTTAATATGGGTTACATTTACATGTATAATTCCATAATTGAATACCGTTCAAACATTCAATACATTTTATATTTCGTCGTTTACATAGATTTGGACGGATGTTATATATATACATACATATATATATAGTATTTGCGTAGTTAACGTAGTTATCTTCTTTTATTATTATTATCATTAAATTAATAATTTGGTTTAACTAATATCGAAATATTTCGTTTTGCGTTCAATCTTACCATACAGTTCCAAATCTTACAAAGGACCGTTAGCACGGTTATTGTAAAATATGCTTGATTATTGGAATAGACATATTTCGAACCCCAAGAAGTATATGTTTATGTATATTTTGGAATAGTTGATGCATACAATGCACCAATATATATATTTATTTTTATGCGTATGTTTACATAACTTTTCCCTTTTTAAACCTTTTCGTAATATCTCTTATAAGTTAAAAATAATGTCTTTTTGTTCAAAAAGAAGAAAACAACATGTTTACAACAACTAAGCCAAAACCACTGTTAGATCCAAAATTGGGCCTAACATCCGAGTTGCTATAATTTAGGGGAGATTAATATCAGAATAAATGCAAGGAAAAACAGAAAAGACACAGGGTTTATAGTGGTTCGGCGTTAAAGAGCCTACGTCCACTTTATATCAATGATTATACTTAAGTTTCGAGTACAACCAATGATTTATCTCTCAACCTCACTTTTACAATATTGATTCGCTCGGTAAATTCAAGATAACTCTGAGTAAAAATAATGGAGATATGATTATGGTGGAATCAGAGCTCTGAATTGCCAAAAAAGATCCCCAAAAATGCCAAGTCTGAGGCTATTTATATGTGGTATTTGCAGACGGATCGTGGTCATATATGTCACAAATCCCGATGATCTCGGACGGGTTCATAGCCTGATGGAGAAATAGTCAATATGACAGTTGGGGACATGTGTCATGAGATCCAATCTTTTCGGCTCGTGGTAGATCAAGTCGTGGTCACCGCCTTTGGGTTTCTGGAGTCGGATCGGATCGCGTAGGCGTTCTGCGATCGGGGGAGTGCACCACGATTCGATTAAGGTAGGGAAATCGCGATCAGGTCTTCAGGGGCTAAAGGTGTGAAGCTTCATATTTTCTTCGTACGCGAACCTTGGTGGCTTGGTCAAAAAGCTAGCCAACATTTTGCCCCCTCGAAGTATGTTTTATCAAGGATGAAATATGCTTCGAAAATACTGAACTACCTTTTCATGGAATGATGTAAATCAATGGTCATGCCTGTCTGAAACATCATACCGCTCCAGGTAGTCGTGATCTTTGGCGGGTATAAATACCAAATTAAATCATCAATCATTTCTCTGTTCATCGAGTGATTTTCATCTCTTGAATTCCCGGAGATATTGCTATCAGATTGTCCGGTAAGTCTCTAAAACCCATCGTAGAAAGTGGCAATTAATAATGCTCGTATTTCTGCAAATGTAGAACTCTGTCATTTCTAATTCATGGGTCACACTAGTGTTTAGATCATCACCTCAAATCTCGGGTTGTGATGGACCATCTCGCACCTTCGAATAAAGTTATCCAATAGGCTTAGGACCGTGGTCTGGAGGGCCCATGCACGACCCTCAGTGGGCTTTCCTCCCGCTCATGGCCCATGATGGTCTGGCGGACCATATAGGACAAGGAAGGGATTTTTCTCCTTTCATTTGATTTCTTGAGTTCAGGTCATTGGACCTTACTGCGGTTCGTGGATACGACATCCATCACGGATCCATAACAGAGCGGACTTCCTTTCGAACTGCGACTGGCCTGTTGGCTTCAGTCCCGGGCTTCTAGTAGAGCAGATCATATCACGAGATGAAGTGGGCTCCTGTTCGCGGCCCATTTGCTTCAAATAAAACAAAAAGGGGAATACGAATGGCCATTGTTTTGCCTATATAAGCCGAGTCTTCTCCTCCACTACCCTTTCTTTCTTCGTCTGTTTTCACTGTCGCCTCCATTCTATACAACCGAAACTGTAGCTTCTCAAATTGATTTTCTCTCCAACCTTTGACTTAATTCAATTAGGTAAAAAAAACAAGAGATTTAACTGTTATTTTCAATTAGATTTAGGATTTATCTTGCTACGGCTGTGACTGGAAATTGAAAAATGAATTGCGCGAGATGGGTTTGATTGCAACGGTTAGTGGATGGAGAGGAGAGGCGGGAAAGGAGAAGGAGCAGGCCAGATCGGTTTGTAAGTGAGGTCTTGGCTCAGTTCGTGGAAGTAGGGGGACCGAGGAGTAAAGGAAGAAGAGAAGCGTGGTTATAGACAACGGATCAGGTCGTTGGATTGAGGTCGGACCATGATGATGGGGATGGATCGTGGAGTTCTGTCGCGATCTGTTCAAGTAAAGCACAATTAGTCAAGGGGTTCAGCGTTCCACGATCCGTTGTTCTTCCATGAGCTGGGGCTTCTTCACGAGTCTGCTCCTGCTTCGCGAACCAGTGATGCATCACGATCCAGACTTCATCTCACGATCCGGTCTGATGAGCGATCGAATGCACATACCGACATACAACGTACCTCTAATAAACCAATGAACAGTTAGGTTAGAGCGTTCGAGATGAACTTTCTGGACTGGGCGACTTAACTTGATGGCATATCACGACCAATATCCTGTTCATTTAACTAACTTCATGTTTTCCTTATATGTACGCACAGGCACACATTTGCACTTACACACACGGGGAACGGGTAACTTATGTTCTAATTTTTACTCGCCAACACAGCTATGTCTAATAAACAAGTGACTGAGACACCGAACGAAAGTACCGAATCAGAGACATCAGTACATTACAACCCTGATGTGCTTCCCTCAGATTTAGACGAGGAAAAATTCGACCCTGATTACGAGACGGATACCGATGTAGAGTCAACGACTTCTGAGAGAACATCCGTTGAAGATGAGGATGATCGAGTTCCTGACGAAATTCAGGGTGTTAAGGAAATAGAGAAGCTCACTGATTCTTTACCTTCCAAGTTAGACGATATAAAGCTTAAGAAGATATGTTTAAGACACATAATTCCCTGGGACGATGTGAAAAATCCAGAAAGCGAAGATAGACCTCATTCTGCCCTAGAGGGGTACATGACTGTTAGTCGACTCATGTGCTGGGTGGGAGCTATTCCTCCTTTCCCTCCACTTGTTGTCAATCTCTTAAGAGAGTTACACATTGCCCCCATGCAACTCCATCTGAATGCCTATGCGACTCTGTATACTCTGTATATTGCTTATATTGAGATTTTGCAGACCGAACTTACCCTTAAAGATATGAAGTTCTATTACCACTTCAAGCATCGTTCCGCAGGGGCTCTCAATTTTTCTTTCTTCGAATCAGTTGCCAACAGAAAAGTTGTGATGGATGGTTATAGTAATATATGGGATATCAAATCTGACTGGTTTTATATAAAGCATCAAGTTGGGTGTGCGAGGAAGTGGCTACAAGCAAGTATGTTTTCAACTTTCCTGCGTTTACTTCGAATGCATAATTTCAGCGCTAATGAATCATTTTGTTCCATACAGATCACAACTTTAAGAGAATGGAAGGATCGATATATGAAGACCGAATGTCCCACCTTCTCAAGAGTAACTTGGATTTCTTAAGGATTAAGAAATGTATCACCGACGAGAACCTTCACAAACACCGTCTTCTAGATATAAGATTCGGACTTCGAGCGGGCGGCAAAACTTACAAGTATATACCTCCAACTGAGGGAGAAGGAACTTCTCAAGTTGTAAAGACAACTACCCTTCGCAAGAGTCCTTCGCCCACGATTAATCAAGATGACGAGGATTTAAACGTATACAAAGGAGACGAGGGGAAAGCTGACGAATCAAAGGAAGTCCCGACCTCTAGGGGGCAGTCTCCCTTAAGAACTTCATCACCGGTTGAGTCTGTCACTCAGGATGAGTTAACATAGAAACAGATACTCAGGGAATTAAATAAGATTCCTTTACCAGGCGATATTTATACATAGGAAGACTTCGGAGGGGAACCGATTTTTCCCATCTCTAAAGAGACGAGTGCCCCAGTTGGAGAAAAAGAAGTCATCCAAATGAGCCTAACTCTGGGCCCTGGTCCGTTAAAAAGGGGATTTCACGGGATGCACAAATCACATGCACCATTTACCATAACACTCTTTTACCACTGTCATTCATAGTTTTAACATGCACCTGTTTATTTTGCAGGGAAAATGTCTCGCAAACGGTCTTATTCTTATCGTTCCCTTCGTGAGGGCACACCAAGCCTCCTTCCAGATCCCGAGCATGTTCGTAGTGATAGTCGGGGAAGGGATAGTCGTCGGCCCCGGGATTCTCATCAACCTTATTCCACACGATCTCGATCTCCATCAAAGCAAGGTTCTGAAAAGCCTCACAGTCGTCCATCGCTACCGGCTGGGGGCAAGCAACTTCCTAGAGATTTGACCCCTCCGAAGAGTACGCCTTCTCATGTCCAATCTTCTAAAAAACACCACGAGCTAGAGGGAAAAAACAAAGATGAGGGCAAGATCGTGGATAAGAGAAAGACATGTCATGTTTCTTCTAGTGAGCACGACTTGGATACCACCGCTGCGTAGAATACTGCTCCCAATTCTAAAATCTAGGCCAGGCTGGAGCGCTTGCGAAAGCAATTCCCTGATATTTTCTTTGAGAGGATGATGTTCGTCCCGGATCTTGAACCGGTCCCCGAGGATTGGGACACAGAGGTGATAGGGTACGTATGCCATGTGGCTAAACAATACGGGGTAATGAAGAAGCATGCTGCCACACTTTTTACTGCCATCCGCCAGCTAGAGACGGAAGCAACCAAAGCCAGAGTGAAGATTGATAATGATGCTAGGGCTAGGAGCAAAATGGAAAAAGAACTAGAGGATGCATAGGCCCAACTAGCTTTATCTCAGCGAGATTCATAGAATTATAGGTCTGAGCTATAGAGTGCTAGGGAGCGTTTTCGCAGTGAGCTTGACTCAAACAGCCAGGAACGGGTTGCTCTGAGGAAGGAAGTGGAAGATCTTAGAGCAATTAATACTGAATTGAAGACAGTACAGGAACGCTTTACTACTGAGAAAGCTGCCTGGGAGAAAGAAAGGGCGAGCTTAAAAGACGAGCTTGCACTCGCCAAAAAGGAAAAAGAGGTTTTAAATGATCAACTTTCGCAAGCTGAGGAGCATGCAGCTCTCGCTGAAAGTAATTCCGATAATGCTCTTGAATCGGCCACTGCTGCTGCTGATAAGCTCGCTGAAAAAGAGAAAGATATAGCTGGTTTTGAGGAACTGTTGTTCGACTTCTTTGGCCAAGTCATCAAGACTCGAGACATCTCTTGGATTCTGGACTATCATGTTACTCTGGCCAATGTGTGGGATGCAATTGTCGAAGGTGAGAAGCGGCGGTTTATGGTCGACAAGATTGACGAAAAGAAGTTGATGCAGACCCTTCTCAGAGGTGAATAACCCGAGGCTTTGGAGAAAGGTAGACACCTAATCCATGAAGAGATCGAGAGGGTGAAGATTAAGCTCAAGGGCAAGGATAAGGTTGACGAAGGCTCGAGCTCGGTGATGGAGCCTAAAACTTCTGAAGTCGAGGAATATAACCCTGATGATCCGTTGATTCCCTTAGCTCCAACCCCTCCAATTGTCGGAACCACCATGCCAAATCTGGGAGATGAGTCGGCTGAAGGTATCTCCATATTCTCTCCATAGTTCATCAAAGCAATCGTAACTTGTCGTCGTCTCATGGGATAGACAACTGACGTAGCCACATCTTCTCTCGATTCACTAACATTTACTTCTCATGGTGTAGGTATCAAACCGGTTGAGAAAGATGCGAAGGAGAAGGTAGTGGCGGAGAAAGTTGACGTCCCCTCGGGTACTGATGTTGAAGTTTCTGAGATTCCAAAGCAAACCGAGAGTACAACAAGTAAGAAAGTCACGGTAGCACCCGTGGAACCTGGCACCGGCGCTCCTGCAGACGCAGAGGTTATTGCGGCTTTGCAAGACACGAATGGTTGTCACAGAGATAAGGAAGAGGAAGTTGTCATCATATATGAGGCCAAGGATGATGAAAGTGAAATCATGGCGGACATGCAGGCTAGGAAAGAAAAGCAGTTGGTTATTAAGAAGGGGGAACATGACCCTGTATTCGTGCCCCGTATTTCCGAAATCCACCCCAAGACTGGGTCGGTTATAAGATTTTCTTCTAAATCAATAACTTCACAACTTGCCTCCCAACCTTCTAGTCCTCCCCCAGAGCCTCTTGTTGATAAGAGGAAGAGGAAGAAAAGTGACCGCTCTGATGGTGACAAAGAGGGGTTGGAGAAACATAAGAAGGAAACGAAATCAAAATCATCTCCCAAGCGTAAATAGAATGCACTCATTAGCTCATATTTTAGCTTTTAGGATTTCCATTGGCCAAAAAATGTAGTTGTGAGAGTGGCCCTCACTTTTGTTTTGCTTCTTGTTCTTGTAAATCTGCTCTTTGTAAATGAAAATCTATTTCTTTTGCGCCACTACGTTCCTGCAAGTTCATCATGTTTGCAGAGTTTAAATAATCATAACCGAAACAATCATAACTAAATACTGAAGTTATGAGTAATAATCATTGAAAAGTTCATGTGCTAAGTAAGTGTGTAGTGTTGTACATATATGTCCCCAATCAGTCATTATTATAGTGCCTGGCCAGGGCTTATTTGCAATCGATTAGAATTATGTTTGTACTACCCCTCATGTCCGGAAATGAGGAGTTATGGCCCCCTTTTTCATTCCTGTCCCCACTCGTGTGGTGGGATGGGAGCCCTTGAGTGGCATATGTCACTGTGCCTTTTTATTCTCTCGATCCTTTAACGGGGTAAAATTTCTCTTGGCGCTAAGTCTCTAGCACCTTTATACTCTCCCGATCCTTCAGCGGGTTAGAGTTCGAGTGGTGCTAAGTCTCTAGCACCTTTATACTCTCCCGATCCTTCAGCGGGTTAGAGTTCGAGCTCGGTTCTTGGTCTGCTCACCGATCCTTTAGCGGGGCAGAAGTTCTGGGGGTGCTAAGTCTCTAGCACCTTTATACTCTCCCATTCCTTCAGTGGGTTAGAGTGTTATCAAGGTAGTTTTATCATGGTGCACCTTCATGCCTTGGGGTCATTATCTTCGCGTACTTTATACTCTCTCCATAATCTCGAGAGTTAGAGTGCAAGCAGTAGTGTGATTTACTTCGCTGCACCTTTTAGAGCTTTAGTTACCGTTAGCCATCTGATCTGATAGATGGCATTTTGAATCAGCTGTTTTGAGATTACTGCATAATTTAAAACAAACATCAAAATGGTAATGATATATTAATCAAAATAAAAGAGCAGATAAAAAACGGTGCGGTAAAGGTAAATGACACACGATATTTTTATAGTGGTTCAGTCGAATCATGACCTACATCCACTTTATAATCTTTTGTTCAAGTAACCAGACTGTTCTAGGCAAGTCGAGCCTTT
This sequence comes from Allium sativum, assembly GCA_030737875.1. NCBI lineage: Eukaryota > Viridiplantae > Streptophyta > Magnoliopsida > Asparagales > Amaryllidaceae > Allium > Allium sativum. The sequence continues at coordinate 666,621,702 of CM060923.1, forward strand.
TTACATGGTCCTAAAAAACAAAAGAATAAAACTGACAATTTCACGTCCGATAAGGCCGCAAATGCTGGGCATTACACACTCTGGGGATTTCATCTCCATTCACGGTTGCAAGCTTGAAAGTTCCATTATCAAGCCTTCGTAAAATGGAGTACGGTCCTTCCATTTCGGGCCCATATGTACTGGGGGTGGAAACACATGCTTCAGAACCAAGTCTCCAGGTTCGAAGGTTCGAGCTTGGACTTTCTTGTTGTAATACTGAGCAACTTGTTGCTTGTGTCTCAAAGCGCATAAATCGGCTTCATCCCTCTTTTCTTCAAGCATGTCTAAAGACTTAAGGAGCAGCTCATTGTTGGTCATCGGGTCATAATAAGAGGTCCGATGAGATGGTACTTCCAACTCGACCGGAATGACCGCTTCAGCTCCAAAAGCAAGGGAAAACGGGGTGTGACCCGTCGCCGACTTGTATGTTGTCCTATAGGCCCATAGTGCCAGGGGTAATTCATCAACCCACATGGCTTTGGCCCTCTTCAATCTTTTCTTTAGAATGGATTTGATCACCTTGTTCGCCGCTTCAACTTGTTCGTTTGATTGCGGATGTGCCACAGAGCTGTATCTTTTCTCGATGTGATACTTCTGACAGAAATCTCGAAACTCGGTACTGTCGAATTGGGTCCCGTTATCGGTTATGACGACTTTTGGAATCCCAAACCGACATATAATGTTCTTAACAACAAAGGTGATCACTCGCTTGGTTGTGATCATGGTCAAAGGCTCTGCTTTCACCCATTTAGTGAAATAATTCACGGCCACAATAGCGAATTGTGCTCCGCCCTTTGCTATGGGAAGGCTCCCAATAATGTCAATTCCCCACATAGCAAAAGGCCACGGGCTTGTCATTGTCTTCAACTAGCTAGATGGCGCCCTAGGAATCTTGGAGAACTTCTGACAAGCGTCACAGCGTCGTGCATACTTGGCTGCATCCTTATTTACGGTTGGCCAGAAATAGCCGTATCGCAATATCTTCTTTGCCAACATTTTCCCTCTAGTGTGATCGCCACATTCGCCTTCGTGGACCTCTTTCAACACACGCTTGATGTCATCATGGGCAATACACCGGAGGAGGGGCATTAAGAAACCTTGTCTGTATAGGACATTGCCTTGCAACACATATCGGGAGCTTTTTCTTATAACTGCACGCCTCTCACTTTTCTTCATTGGAAGCGTTCCATTTATCAAAAACTTCTTTAGAGGAGTCATCCATGACTCTCTCTCAGGCTCAATCTCTAGTACTAGATCAACTTCCATCTGATCTATGTTAGGAGACTATAGTACATCAATTAGGACCAGCTCTGTATCCTGAGGATTATCTGAACTAGCCATTTTTGCTAGCTTGTCTGCCTTTTGATTCTCCGTTCGGGGAATATGAGATATGCTGTGGTGGTCAAAACCATCCAGCTACTTCTTCACTTTTTCCAAGTATGATATTTGCCTTGGACTCTTGGCCACAAACTTTCCAGTGACCTGGTTTACGACTATCTTGGAATCGCAAAAGATGTCTAGCTTCGTGATATCCAATTCTTTTGCGAGTTCTAGCCCGACAATTAGAGCTTCGTACTCGGAGTCGTTATTAGTGGCGTGGAACTCCAGTCTAAGAGCATAATATATTAACCGTTTCTCAGGAGTTTCAAGAACTACTCCCGCACGAGATCATCTATCATTTTTAGCTCCATCTGTGTATAGTTTCCAGGCATTAGTGTAATGACCCGCATTGGCAGGGGTATTATGATTAATTTATTTAATTATATCAATGATGGGTTAGTGAATTTAATGGCCGTGGAATAAAATAATAGTGAATATTTAATTAAAATAATAATTAAATAATATATTTAATTTTGAAATAATCAGAATTGGTTGAAATGACGATATGGTGTGAACCGGATCATCTGTGATATTTAATTCAGCTTGAAATTGAATTTGAATAACGAATATATTCAATCGTCGACAGTTGAACGTATAGTTTATAATATAATTATAAACGAGCTCGAAATGGCGCTGCAGTTCGTAAATTGGCGATTCGAACTTCAACTGAATGTACATGATTCGTTTTAAGCCGGATTTCTATGAAACAAGAAATGTGTGGAGCTGGTGGAGCATATCTTTCTAGTGGAAGAGAAAAACCAGGATTTCGTCGTGTAGATTTTGAGATATGTCCAAATCAAATATTCAGAAAAACAGCGGTATATTCGTTCATGGCCATAACGGTTATTTCAAAATAACTAGATATCGGTTTTGAATTTAGACAAGGTTCTTTTGGGAAATAGTGATAATTTAATTTTTAGAATTTTATTGAAATTTTTAATTAATTAAATAAGCAACTTTTTATTGGAAGTATTTTGCACCCTGTAATCAACATTTTGAAGTTTCAAAATAGGAGTCCACCTACCGGTATTATTATATTTTTGGGATCGTGGTGCGATACGGGACACGACTGCATTTTTATTTCTATCCGTAACTCTTTATATGTGGACGTAACAAGTATTTTGTACAACATGAACGTGTATGGCATTACCATACTTACACAAAACCACATATAACAGCACCTACCACAAAATCAACAAATGGAACCACGTACATCGTCACATGGACCATATCGCGTCAACTAGTTTCTCCATAAATACATACCCTCACGTGTCACCGAGTTTCTCCACAAATACCTAAGAGAAACCATACTATATATACACATACCATCCCCATTTCTAAACCTATTTCCTCTGTCAAAATAGTGGACGCCAGTTCTGCCTTCGTAGAAAATAAATCCCAAGGCAAACTCTTCACAAAATAAATTATAATAAAATAAAAAAAACAACACAACAACTCGTCCTTATCAGCAACGATCCCGCATGGGTTCAGAAAAGAAATGATGCGGGTTTTCCAACGTACATGAAGTGGAAGGTCTGGAATGGCTTGGTGTATAGTGGCGGACGGGATTTTGTTCTACGTGAGGAGAATGGGATAAAGGGGGACATCGTTGGGTACATGAAGGAACTGTGAAGGATTCACTGCAATGGAAATATACTTGCGGAAATTTGGTATGTGAATGGAAGGGTGCTATTTTATATTTGAAGAATCAGAAAGTGGAAATATATGAAGTTATGTGAATACGTATAAAGTGTGTGGAGGGAAGTAGCGAGCAAGCTTGGGAAGAACACAAGTTGGTTACTGGAGCTTTACGGAATTGAGTGTAAGTGTCTCGTGAGTTTTGCCTAAGCAGGACTGTAGAGAAGCCAAGTTGATGATACAGGCGGATGTGTATTTTCGAAAGGGGAAGATGCTTTCTGGTGTGAGGATGGAGTTTGGAAGAACAAAGGAACTGTAGAGGAGGACGCGTGAGGAAATGGTGTTGCGAGTGGGTATTTTCACTGAACTGGATAAAATTTCTTTCGAGGAAGAAGAATGAAATGAGGCGGGTCGGTATTGTTTGTTGGGTGGACCGAGACTAAGGAAAGGCCCAGTAAAAAGAGTAAAAGTAAAATAAAAATAAAAATGAAGACAAAGCCCAAGTACGGGACATGGGTTACCAAGAAGTGGTGGGTGCAAAAACGGCCAAGAGAAAGGAATGTGTTCATCGCATTCATGATTTTGGAGCAGCCTTTTTGAAGCATAAAACGGGATTTAGAACTCGACAAAACAAGATCCGATGGGATCGTATGGACGGTGGCTACACCACGGAACTGAGGGGGAGTGAATCGAAGCTCGTTACAATTTAAGGCGAAATAAATTGTCCGACTGAATCAAATAACGCAAACCGTTATTTAACGGTTAACGCGCCAATGTGAGTAAATCTCACTAACTCTGAACAGTTTATAATTTCATGTTGTATTGTTAGAACCGTTAGATATTGTTTGATTGACTGTGTGTTGACTGTTTGATTGAACTGCTAGTCAGTTAGTTAAATTTTCTATATTGATTCTGTTTAATAGAATATATCATATGGAACTGAAAGTGATGTTATCTATATTGTTTAACATCTGTGATGCAGGGAAACAGGTTGGAGGAATCCAACTGGATTCCTCAACATTTATTTTACTGTTTTCATATATTGTGATATATGATGTGTTATATAATCTGTTATGGATTATGGGTGTTGGAATGATATTGATCATTGTTATTCGATATTTTAAATATCATAAGAAACCCTGGGATGTAAAAAAGAAGTATTTCAATGTATATTGAAATAAAGGAATTTTATAAAATCACGGGATTTTATAAAAGGAATTATTTATAAAACGAACACGGTTTTATAAAAGGGATATTTATTTAGAAAACAAATAGAAATAGAAAAGGAATATTTATTTAGAAAATAAATAGAAGTTATAAATAGGATATATTTGTAACGGTAAATAGAAGTTATAAATAGGATATATTTGTAAAGGTAAATAGAAGTTATAAATAGGATATATTTGTAACGGTAAATAGAAGTTATAAATAGGATATATTTGTAACGGTAAGTAAACGTTATAAATAGGATATAGTTGTAACGGAAAACGTAGTTTATAAAAAGAAGTTAATCGATGTTAGTTAATCGATTAGTGTTAAAGTTAAAAAGAAGATAATCGATGTTAGTTAATCGATTAGAGAATAAAGTTAAAAAGAAGTTAATCGATGTTAGTTAATCGATTAGTGTTAAAGTAAAAGAAGTTAATCGATGTTAGTTAATCGATTAGAGAATAAAGTTAAAAAGAAGTTAATCGATGTTAGTTAATCGATTAGAGAATAAAGTTGAAAGGAGATAATCGATGTTAGTTTAATCGATTAGAATAGAAGCAAGTGAGTTAAATCAAATATAGTTATTCGAATAGAAGCAAATGAGTAAATCGAATATAGTTATTCGAATAGAAAGTAAAAGGAATTATCGAATATAGTTTATTCGAAAAGAGTAAGTGAAATGAGTAAATAAATAGCGTTAGTCAAATAGTGTTAGTCCAATAGAGTTAATTGATAGGGGTTAGTCCAAAGGAGTTAAGTAAAAAGAGTCAATCGAATATAGCTATTCGAAGGAGGGTTAAGTAAGGAAGTTAGTAAATGGAATACAAAGTGAACTTTGCCCATTTCAAAGTTAGAAATGTTGTTCAGTTAAGGTCTGAGAGGTAGTTCTACCCCAACTTAATTGGCTTCGTTTTAACTAAGGAATAGTTAATGTTCGGCAGTAAAAGGAAATGGTTTGAGTTGGCATCGCGATGGTTTGTTTAAACATCTGCCTAAGTCCAATGAAGAAGCTTTGGAAATGTTTTCCAAATAAGAAGCCAGAAATGTTTTCAAATAAAGAAAACGAGAAATGGAAATGTTTTCCATTGTTAATAACGTATATTTTCCCAATTTAGAAAATAAGGAATATTGAACGTAGGGAAACAGGAGATAAGTAAATTTATGAAATTAAGAGATAAATGTTGAATGATGTTTGATCGATATAATTTCCATTTGGAAATAATATCATTTTTGCACACCTATTTTTATTCGATAGTTAAACCACAGACTATCGAAGTTTTGACCATTTTAACGTTGTTAATATGGAGAGACCGGTTGGATTATTATCCGAAGAACCACTTCTGTATTGGCATAACCGTTGCGAATCATATATGCCAAAGGAAATTGAAGACGGAGTTATGCAAGGGCTATCCTGTTTACAGAATAGTGCCTTCGGTTCATCCTGTTCCTGGATGACTTGTATGGAAAAGACGTAGAGCCCAAGAGTGCTTTCCCTCCTGCCGAGGAGGGCTCAGCATAGCATGTAAAGAAAACAGTGCCAACGCAAATGATCTAACGACCTGCCCGAGGATATTGATCCCAGAGAGGACGAGGAACCGCGATGTAGGAAGACAACGACCCCTAATAAGGCAACCGTGGACCTTCCAATCAATGACAATGACCCAACGAAGGTCTTAAAGATTGTATCTCACCTAGATCCTCTCTGGACGAGGGAGTTAGCAGACTTTATGAAATAGAACTTGGACATGTTCGTTTGGACCTACGTAGATATGTGTGGAACCTCTCCTTTAATCATGAGTCATTCACTAAGTGTAAACCTAAAGCATTCCCCTATGAAACAAAAAAGTCATCCAGGAACAAAGCCAATGGCAAATGGCATACATGTATTTATTTCTCAGATCTGAACAAAGCCTGCCTGAAGGATAGCTTCCCACTCCCCAGAATTGACCAGTTGGTGGACTCGACGGTGGGGCACGAGCTTCTCTCTCTCTTGGATTCATATTGAGGTTACAACCAAATTCCCATGCATGTTCTAGATTAAGAACATATCAATTTTATCACAGACTTGGGATTGTATTGTTATGTAGTAATGCCCTTCGAATTGAAGAATGCCGGGGCAACATACCAGCGCTTAGTGAATCGAATGTTCTATAATCGAATAGGGAAAACGATGGAAGTTTAATGGATGATATGATTGTGAAGTCCAAGTAATCGTCCAACCACACAACAGACTTAGTGGAGATGTTCGGTATCCTCCGATGATATGGAATGAAGCATAATCCTCTGAAGTGCTCACTCGGTGTGGCATCGGGAAAGTTCCTCGGCTTCATCGTCAGCTCACGTGGAATTGAAATTAATCCTGATCAAATTGCAGCAATCAGGAACATCAGCGAGCCATGAAAGATCAAGGATGTATAGAGCTTAGCGGGGAAGGTAGCAGCATTGAGTAGATTTATTTCCAACACCACTGATAAGTGCATTCCTTTCTTCAACTTGATAAAGCGTGGAGAGTGCAACTTTGAGTGGACCCCAGATTGTGTTGAAGCCTTCCAGAATCTGTTAAATCTTCTAGAGAAACCCCCGATATTATCTAAACTAGTGGATTATGAAGATTTATTCGTATACCTGGCAGTTACGTCACATGTTATTAGCTCAGTACTTGTGCGCAAAGAGGATAAAATTCAATGGTCGATGTATTATGTGAGAAAAAAATTGGTGGCGGTAGAACGCAATTATCCAAAAATAGAGAAGCTTTCCTACAGCTTGTCGGTTGCCTCCAGAAAGCTTTGCCACTATTTGCAAGCTCACCAATTTATCATATACACCAATCAACAACTCCAGCAAGTCCTATAGCGACCTAAGGCTTCGGGTAGATTGCTCAAATGGAATATTAAGCTAAGTCATTTTGATCTTAATTTCCTTTCCAGAAAGTCCATACAAGGGCAGGCACCAGCCGACTTCATCGCTGAGTCCGCGATCCCCAAAGAGGATGTATCAAATGAAGAAGCCAGTCCTTTAGAACACAACTAGAATCTAGCATATGGAAGCTGTACATAGACGATGCTAGGAATGACCGACGGTCTGGTACCAAACTTGTATTGATAACTCCTGAAAAACGACCGATTTACTACACTCTCTGACTGCGATTTTCCACTACTAACAACGATTCTGAATACGAAGCCTAGATTGCCAGGATGAAGCTTGCTAAGGAGCTGAGTAGCGGCATTGGACATCCTCTGTGACTCTCAAGTTGTTGTTCGCCAGGTTCAAAAGGAGTTTCAGGTGAAATGACCTCGACTAGCTGCTTACGTAGAAACGGAAGAGGAGTCATTAGACAACCTAGAGCATTATAGCATATCCCACATTCCACGAACAGAAAATCAGAAAGCAGATAGGTTGGATAAATTAGCGAGTACTGGTAACCCGGGAGAAACAGAGATGGTCCCAATCGAGGTAATAGGATCTCTAAGCATTGACCACATGGAAGTTGATCTAGTACAGGAAACTGAAATGGAAAAAGAGTCATGGATGACGCTAATAATGAACTTCCTGCAAAATGGAACACTCTCGACAAAAAAAGAATGAGAAACGGGCTGTATTTCGTAAAGCATCAAGATATGTTATGCAGGGCGAAGTCCTTTGCCAACAGGAATTTTCGGTACCCCTACTCCAATGTATAGCCCTTGACGACATCAAATGTGCATTGAGAGAGGTGCATGAGGGTGAATGTGGGGACCACACCGGAGGCCAGACTTTGGCAAAGAAAATATTACCGTAAGGCTACTTCTGGCCTACCATAACTCAGGATGCAGCTGATTATTCACAACACCATGATAGGTGCAAGAAATTTGCAAAGATTACTAGAGCACCTCCTAGTCAATTTAAGCCAATGGTGAGTCCGTGGTCATTCGTTGTGTGGGTAATGAACATCATTGGAAGCCTACCAATCGCCAAAGGTAGAGAGAAGTATGCAATCGTGGATGTAGATTACTTTACAAATGGGTAGAAGCCGAGCCATTAACTATGATCACGACAAAGCGGGTGATTAATTTTGTTGTCAGAAATACAATTTGCCGATTTAGGGTTCCCAAATCTACCATAACTGACAATGGAACCCAGATCGACATTACATAATTTAAAGATTTCTGCAAACATACAAATCGAGAAGAGATACACTGCAGTAGCTCACCCGCAATTGAATGGAAAAGTTAAAGCAGTAAACAGAATGTATGGAATGTTCGTGTCGAGGTTGTCGTTTCGTAGGTACCCCGTTCGCGCCTAAAGGAAATGACATAGCCAAAGCACCATCACCGGTTTGGCTCGAAGTGATGGCGACCCGACCCATCCAAGCGTTTAGAGAAATCATCCCACGATCACACAAACAACCGAAAGATGCGGATCCAACGACACGTGTCATGGACCGCCATCATAACCACCTCTCCACTCACTCATGAACCGCTATGAGATTTCAAGGATGAGCGCCAAATCATCCCGCGACCCACCTGCAGCTGTTTCTTATTAATAGCCCAGGACTTATTATTTTTTGGTATCTTTCGGCAATTGAAATACTCTAACTTCTCCATTATAATATGTCCTCTACTATATTCAGATTTTACTATAAATTGATAAGTGTAATTTGATAAACTTTGAGAGATACTGTAACAACCCGCATTGTATGTATCGAAAGATCATAAAATATTTGTATTTTATTCCCTAGGGTTTGGGTCATTCTCATCATTTAATATGTTGCTTATGGGGATGTGAGACACGTCCATAATTTTTAACGATTTTGTTTGTGACCATTTTGCCCCTTTCAGTCTTGTATAGGGCATGACTTTTGACTCAGGTCGAACCAGAGGGTGAGACCTGTGCCATTGGAAAGGAATTGACGATTTCCTTTCCGTAGAGTGATTATATTAAAGATTTGGCTTAGCGGTTTGGGAGAAATCGCTGTTTTAAGGTTTTTCAGTTGGTTGTCCAGGTTTGGTAAGCCAAAGTGGGCTGAATTGGGAAGGCCCATTATGGGGTTGGTGGAAACTATAAATAGTGGGGAAGGGATATGGGAAAGGGTTTGAATTTTCCATTTTCTCATTGGAAGGTCTTGAGCTCCTCCTTCCTCTAACACCTTTCCACCATTAAAAATCAAAATCCAAGGAGGGAAATCGTAGATCTACACCATTAGAGGCTAGATCTACATTAATTGAGGCAAGAGTTCATTAGATCAAGAGGTTTTGTGCGAGATGCTTGCTGTTCGGATTCAAATTTCTATCATTTTAACTTGTTTTGGAGAATCGGTGAGTGATTTACACCTCTCACATGGATTCAATGAAGTGTATCAGTGTTTGTTCATGTTTTTCATCGAATTTGAGTGTTTTCTCATAGATCCACACCATTATATGTTTTTCATACGAATCACCCTATGATCTAATTTAGCAAGTTTAAACCATTAATTCCATGCTATTTCATACATCTATGTAGGTTAGATCTCTTATTTTGATCATATGTTCATCTTAATGGTTTTGGTGAAATTTACATCATTTTAGTGATAATCGTCATATTCATGTTATTAACAATGTTATAACATGTTTTTGGTTGTATTTGGTGAGTTGGATGAGTTGGTTTCTTCGAATGTATCATTTGGCGAGGTTTTGGTCGAAATCGGATTTGAATTGCAATATGCAGGTTCAGGGTCGGCCTAGTCACCAGTTGGGTCGGCCTAGTCACCGGTTGGGTCGTCCTAGTCACCAATTGGGTCGGCCTAGTCACCAGTTGGGTCTTGCAAGTCACCAAATGGGTCGGGCAAGTCACCAGATGGGTCGGGCAAGTCACCAGTTTGGTCGGGCAAGTCACCGGATGGGTCTTGCAAGTCACCATATGGGTCGGGCAAGTCACCATATGGGTCGGGCAAGTCACCAAATGGATCTTGCAAGTCACCAGATGGGTCGAGCAAGTCACCAGATGGGTCGGGCAAGTCACTAATTGGGTCGGGCAAGTCACCAGATGGGTCTTGCAAGTCAACAGTTGGGTCGGGCAAGTCACCAATTGGGTCGGGAAAGTCACCAGTTGGGTCGGACAGTTTTAGTCGGACATTTCTGGTGATGATGTGACTTCGAACTGAATTCAATTGGGAGGATTAGAATTGTTGAAAAGTGTTCGTTCGTCAGTGTAAAACAATGAAGGAGGTGACAACTCAAAGGTTGTGAGTTGGTGGATATGGATTGCTCAAGAAGGTTGCTTGAGCTATGAAAGGTCATCAAGTTGGATGATTTGAGATGCGAAGGCCGAGAGATTATCGTTGTTGTAAGTTCTGGCAGGCTCAAAGCAGGGGTTCATTAGAGACGTCTAAATGACTAGTTGTAGGTCAAGTACCCTGGATCTTATAGAAAGGTCCAGTTGTCAAGGTTGGACATTGTGTAACGACCCGCATTCTACGCATCGAAGGACCGTAGAATATTTATCTATTTCACATACGAAGTCGTATGGTCATGTAACTTTGGGAGACGACTATTGGGGTCATTTCCCATGTTCATGATTTTTGCCGATTTTTAAATGACCGTTTTACTCTTAGCTGATCTTGTTTTGGCCATAACTTTTGATTGGAAAGCAGTTTTGACCTGAAACCACTTCCATTAGATTCGGATGATGGTTTACCTTTCTGTAGAGTGGTCACATTAGCCAAACGGACTAACAGTTTGGGAGATATGGCTGAAACAAGTTTCAGATGGTGAAAAACTGCTTAACCGGGCCTAATTTTGGTGATTAGTGAGTGGGCCCATAACCCATTTCGGGATTAGGGTTATGGGGAGGCTGATAGGGTTAGGAAATTCAGTTCCTATCATTTTCCGGCCGCCACTTTTTGTTTCTTCAAGTTTAGCCATGGCCTCCACTTTCTAAAACACCCCAAATCACCTTCTAATCACTAATTAAGCCAAATCTACATCAAATCAAAGCGGATTAGCACAAGATTCGAGGTAGAGCTGCTGTGTTGCATTGGTATTCGTGCCCAAACAGAGATATTTTCAGATTTGGAAATTTATTTGCGGCTAAGGTTAGTGATTTGCATGGTTTCTCACTAATTATGGTTAATTAAGGGTAATTAGTGTTGATTAGCGAATTTATACATTAGTAAATTCTGGAAAAAAATTCATAAATTTCGAAACATTGTTAAGGCCTCTGTTAGAAAATTTGGATAATTCGGTTAAGTTTTTCTAACCCTATCGTTAGTTTTGCTTAAACATGCTTAAGGGAAAATATGGGATTTTGGCAATGTTTGATCCGTTTTAACCTATCAAATTATTGTTTTGGTGTTTGTGGTTGATTATACATGTTGCTATGACTGTTTGGTACGAATTGTGATTGTTTTGAATAGTTAGAATAGTTGAAATCGCCGTCGTATGGCGTAAAACAGTCGCTGGAAGAGTTGTAGGAAATGTGCAGGACCCGGATCGGATCGCACCTCCCCACGACGACCTGACCAGATCGTGGCCACCTCTCCACGAGCCGAAGTGTTTCTGTAACAACTCGTATTTTGATAACATGTTAAAACCATAAATCAAGGGCAGAATTAATTTTTAAAAATAAGAATCAAGGGAAATGGATTGCGCCATTGCGTTCGTCTCGAAATTCTGCTTGGAAACGAGTCCGAGTTTTCGAAAATCGGAGTCCGTATGAGGGAGATATGACCCTTCGAACTTTCAGAAAATTTTAGAATAAAAAGCAGCTCGAAAATTCGAATTCAAATTCGAATTCAAAACCCAGAACAGGCTGGGCGGGAAATTTCCCGCCCAGGACCAAGTCGACCTGGGGGTTGACCATAGTGTCGACCTCCCAGGGACCAGGTCGACCATAGTGTCGACCTGGGGGTCGACCTGCCTCCCGAACCCAGTTTTTGAACCTGATGCATTCTGATGTATTTAGACTCGTTTCGTGACTAGATTCGTCCGCCTAATCCTATATAAGCAGCCTCCTAGCCTCATTCTCTTTACACCATTCTTCTCTAACCTTATGCTGCACAAATTCTTGATGGACATGGCTTCTTCTTCTTCCTCTAAATTAAATTAAGATAAATTAAAATTAAAACACGAAGACTATTTCTTGAAGACTACAGCTAGGAATTTCATATTGGGGATTTGCTTCTACAATCAAAGCAAGATTCAACGATTCAACAATTCAACGACTAATTTCTATACTTGACTTCTGCATCTCAATTTCTTAGACCACGATCTGTAAGTTCAAGTTACTTTTAGATAAAAACTATAAACTTAATATGGACATGCTATAAATTGGAATTGGACCTATGTATGATAATTGATTCATATCTATTCTTGTTCATCTTGGATCTTGTCTTTTGGTAATATTGCTATGAGATTAATTTGGGCCTATTCATGTTATAAATTGGAATTGGATCTGTGTATGATAATTGATTCATATCTATTCTTGTTCATCTTGCATCTTGACTTTTGGGAATATTGCTATGAGATTAATTTGGGCCTGTTCATGTTATAAATTGGATTAGGATCTATGTATGATAATTGATTCATATCTATTCTTGTTCATCTTGGATCTTGACTTTTGGGAATATTGCTATGAGATTAATTTGGGCCTATTCATGTTGTAAATCGAATCCTTTCATGTCCATAATATTATCATGCCTGTGATGTTGAATCAGTTATTATTCACAAGTTTGGGACTATCGCCTTATGTCAACTCTTATCATGACTATCACCTTATCATACTAGATTTGAAATCCTAATGTTTTAGGGCTATTATGCCATATGCCAGTGATGTTGTAAACAATTATCTCATGTTATATCATGCTAGACTTGTAATCCCTTTTATCACTTTATGCTCGTCCTTTTGGCCTATCATAGTTTTGATGTTATTCCCTTTATTTCTGGATTTGGATTTACTTGTAATACTATATCGATTCACGTTTGCGTGTGATGGGAATACGATTTGGGTAGATTAGGCAAAACATAAATTGGTTATGAACCTGATAATAGGCTTAAATTGAAACATGAACTTTGTTATAACTTGGATCTGGATATGGACACGAAACTTTCCTTGAAACTTGACACGAACTTGATATGAAATTTGAACATGGACATGACACTAGAATGAACCTGAAAATGGCCAACTCGAGGTTGGGTTGAGTTTGCAGTGTTATTCTGCCCGGATCCGCCCGAAAAATCCAGTTATTGCAAACAACAGGATCCAATGTGGGTAGTTGGTCATATCGCGCTTAAAACCCGAGGTCAGACTGAGTTGTGGTGTAAATCTGCCCGGAACCGCCCGACATATCCAGTGACCACAACAACAGGTCTGATGTGAGAGGTTGGGGTGCATTAATGAATTAATGCCACATGATAGGTTTAAGTCATGAACATGAAGGACAACACTTAACCAACTTGACACATGATTCGTAGGGATAAGTCATGAACTTGAACGACAACACTTAGCCAATTTGACATGACACATAGGCGGGTTAAGTCACGAACTTAAATGACAACACTTAACCTATTGAACGGAAACCCTAGTTACGCGGTCCATTTCACCAGTAACCCACTAGACGTATCATGGTACCTTGGAACTAGGCAGGGTGGGGCACGATTACTGGGCTGATTATAAGCGTCCCGAACGACGGTTGAGTTGTTGCGCCAGTGTAGGTTCAGGCGGGCTATGGTCGTGCACATAATCCGGAGTTGAAAAAGCAGGCAATTAGCATCAGTAGGTTTACCTATGCATGCTTGATTCGTGTCGGTGGTTGGCACCGTAGGGCTTGATACACCCTATGGTGGACCTAGCACAGGTGACTACATTCGTGATAGGGCCGTAGACACATACACATAACGAGCTAGAACTTGTAGGGAGCCGATCGATTAGTGGATCGTTCCGTTGGACCTATTAATGGGTCATTTCATGATATTGGGCCAAGTGATAATTTCATGTTTAATATAAGACATGGGTTTGGGATACTAGTACAGTTGGTGTAACGAACCTTGAACATGTAATGCTATACTTGATTTGTTACGTTATCTTAGTCTATCTTGCCCATATTGACAGCATCCTTATGTTTACTTCAGTTTATACATGTCATGTTACCTTTACCTGTTTCTATGCCGAAAGTCACTAGGACTTACCAGTCTTTATGACTGACCCGTTTTCTTTCGCCTCTTTTTCTTTCGTCCCCCCCTAGGTTCTCAGGGAGGAAACTCTAGCACTTAGCTTGGATTTCGCTTGCTTTCGGTTCAGCTCATGTATGGTTTAATCTTGAGATATGCTATGGCTGCATTTCTGCAACCTTTGGGAATTAAGCTACTTTTGTTGTTTTTATGTTTATGCATCTTTATTTATGCAAGGCAGAATTTGTTGTAATGGAAAATAATGACTTTGGCTACTTGCTACTTTGGTTGTAAAAGGTCTTCACTCTTTTTGAAAGTAATGAAATTTATCTTTTGATTGTTCCGCTGTTTTACTTATGTTCTGTCTTGTAATAATTCTCTGATTGTTTACCTCGATAACGCTCCTCCAGAAATAGTGCATTCCCTTTGTGAGTGACCCTAGTGGAGGTGGGGTGTTACACTTGGTATTAGAGCAGAAGGTTACTAGACTGGGCAAAAAGTTTTTTTAAAACCTTCTAAAACTATTTTCAAAACCGTTTACAAAGAAGCATTTTTCAATAAAAGTCTTGTTTTATTTAATGGCTATTCCCCAAAAGCCATTAGCATTATCCTTTGTTTCCTTATTTGAATCTCTTCTTTTTCATTTCAGCATGTCCGGGAATCTTAACTCTCAAGAGGGCGTGCCAATACCTGGCTGGTTCAAGAGGTATTTAGAGGCTAGGGCCAACGATGCAGGCCCAGCAGATATTCCTCCTCCAGCTGCAGCGATTCCTCATCCTCCGCCCCTTCCTCGTGCAATTGCTTTCTCAAAGATCTGTAAAGACTTTAGGGCCATGGGTGGAAAGGATTTCAAGGGAACTGAATCATTCGTAGAAGTGAGGAACTGGATCAAAGAAACTGAGGATCTGTTCGTTATCTTCGAGGTGGACGATAGGTAGAAGGTACAGTTGGCGGTATGGTTTCTCAAAGGCGAAGCTTCCTATTGGTGGGAAGTCACTAGCGCCGAGAGGCCGGTTGAAACATGGATAGATTTCAGAATAAGGTTTGAGATGAAATTCCTCTCGCAAGCTGAACGAAGTTTACAACTGGAAAAGTTCTTATCTCTTAAGCAAGGAAGCATGACGGTCAAGGAGTACGTCAATCAATTCAATCAGCTGGCTCGGTTTGGACTGGACTTAGTGAATACTCCTCGTAAGAAGGCTCTCCGTTTTATCAAAGGATTGAATGAGCCACTTCACAGCTTGGCTATGACCCATATACCTATGGGGGCTACTTACGAAAAGTTAGAATACATGGCGCTCTTAAATGAAGAAGACAAGAATGGCAAGAAGGAGGTCAAGGCGAATGAGTCTCAAAACAAGAAGGTAGACTCCGAGAAAGGAGGCTAGAACAACAACAATAATGATAACAAGACACGTGAGAAAAGAAAATGCCACTTCTGTGGTATTGAGGGGCATATAGTCCAGGATTGTAGAAAGAAGATGAAGATGAGAGCATGCTTTCAGTGTGGTGATACCGGACATATCAGCAAGAACTGCCCTAAGAAGCAAGGGCAAGGTCCGCAGACAGGACCTTCTGGGGGTACATCTTTAACTTCTTCTCCTAGATGCTTTGTTTTATCTTGCTTATCTTCTCAATCCTATCATGAGAACCTTAGGTAGAACCCTTTTGGATGTAAACATTTGATTGAAACATGTTATGGTTGATGTTTGCAAATGGTTGCAAGTGGTCGCAAGTGGTTGCTCGTGGTTGCATAACACACATTAGGCACTAGATCGGCTCAGACACATTTTCATATTGCATATGCACAAGTGTTTATACTTGTTTATGGATGAAATTGAATGTGTTATCACGTGAATGTTGCATATGGATGGATGTTTGTGCACACATATAGTGTTTTTGTGACTAGGACTATTTGCATACATGTTGGATTCACGGCACTAAACATATTTTGCATTAAGAAGATCAATCAGGCCTGATCATTTGCATTAGATAAGGAAAATATACACAAACATTCTGCATATGTTCATACAGCATTAGAAATCTTTTAAGGACAATGATTTCTTGTCGGTGATGTTTTGAGTACATGGTAGATTAGATGATAGGATTCATTCTTCTTAACTTGAAGATTTCGGGGATGAAATCCTTTAAGGAGGGGAGAATGTAACAACCCGTATTTTGATAACATGTTAAAACCATAAATCAAGGGCAGAATTAATTTTCAAAAATAAGAATCAAGGGAAACGGGTTGCGCCATTGCGTTCGTCTCGAAATTCTGCTTGGAAACGAGTCCGAGTTTTCGAAAATCGGAGTCCGTATGAGGGAGATATGACCCTCCGAAGTTTCAGAAATTTTCAGAATCAAAAACAGCTCGAAAATTCGAATTCAAATTCAAAACCCAGAACAGGCTGCACAGGAAATTTCCCGCCCAGGACCAGGTCGACCTGGGGGTTGACCATAGTGTCAACCTCCCAGGGACCAGGTCGACCATAGTGTCAACCTGGGGGTCGACCTGCCTCCCGAACCCAGTTTTTGAACCTGATGCATTCTGATGCATTTAGACTCGTTTCATGACCAGATTCGTCCACCTAATCCTATATAAACAGCCTCCTAGCCTCATTCTCTTTACACTATTTTTCTCTAACCTTATGCTGCACAAATTTTTTATGGACACGGCTTCTTCTTCTTCCTCTAAATTAAATTAAGATAAATTATAACTAAAACACGAAGACTATTTCTTAAAGACTACGGCTAGGAATTTCATATTGGGGATTTGCTTCTACAATCAAAGCAAGATTCAACGATTCAACAATTCAACGACTAATTTCTAGACTTGACTTCTGCATTTCAATTTCTTAGACCACGATCTGTAAGTTCAAGTTACTTTTAGATAAAAACTATAAACTTAATATGGACATGCTATAAATTGGAATTGGACCTATGTATGATAATTGATTCATATCTATTCTTGTTCATCTTGGATCTTGACTTTTGGGAATATTGATATGAGATTAATTTGGGCCTATTCATGTTATAAATTGGAATTGGATCTATGTATGATAATTGATTCATATCTATTCTTGTTCATCTTGGATCTTGACTTTTGGGAATATTGCTATGAGATTAATTTGAGCCTGTTCATTTTATGAATTGGAATTGGATCCATATATGATAATTGATTCATATCTATTCTTGTTCATCTTGGATCTTGACTTTTGGGAATATTGCTATGAGATTAATTTGGGCCTATTCATGTTGTAAATTGAATCATTTCATGTCCATAATATTATCATGCCTGTGATGTTGAATCAGTTATTATTCACAAGTTTGTGACTATCACCTTATGTCAACTCTTATCATGACTATCACCTTATCATACTAGATTTGAAATCCTAATGTTTTAGGGCTATTATGCCATATGCCAGTGATGTTGTAAACAATTATCTCATGTTATATCATGCTAGACTTGTAATCCCTTTTATCACTTTATGCTCATCCTTTTGGCCTATCATAGTTTTGATGTTATTCCCTTTATTTCTGGATTTGGATTTACTTGTAATACTATATCGATTCACGTTTGCGTGTGATGGGAATACGATTTGGGTAGATTAGGCAAAACATAAATTGGTTATGAACCCGATAATAGGCTTAAATTGAAACATGAACTTTGTTATAACTTGGATCTGGATATGGACACGAAACTTTCCTTGAAACTTGACACGAACTTGATATGAAATTTGAACATGGACATGACACTAGAATGAACCTGAAAATGGCCAACTCGAGGTTGGGTTGAGTTTGCAGTGTAATTCTGCCCGGATCCGCCCGGAAAATCCAGTTATTGCAAACAATAGGATCCAATGTGGGTAGTTGGTCATATCGCGCTTAAAACCCGAGGTCAGACTGAGTTGTGGTGTAAATCTGCCCGGAACCGCCCGACATATCCAGTGACCACAACAACAGGTCTGATGTGAGAGGTTGGGGTGCATTAATGAATTAATGCCACATGATAGGATTAAGTCATGAACATGAAGGACAACACTTAACCAACTTGACACATGATTCATAGGGCTAAGTCATGAACATGAACGACAACACTTAGCCAATTTGACATGACACATAGGCGGGCTAAGTCACGAACTTAAATGACAACACTTAACCTATTGGACGGAAACCCTAGTTATGCGGTCCATTTCAGCAGTAACCCACTAGACGTATCTTGGTACTCTGGAACTAGGCAGGTGGGCCCTAGGGATGTGCAGAGGGCAGCTCCCAATGCTGGTAATGGAGGTGGTCCAATAGTGCAGGCGCCTAGGGCCGATTTCGCCAAGCTGAATAAGGATTATACTAGTCTTTCTGGGAAGCCGTTCCACGGAACGAAGTCGGCTACGGATGTTCTGGATTGGTTGGATAGCTGCGAGCATATCTTCGAAGACTTGGGTATCGAGGATGCGATGAAGAGAAGGCTAGCATCCCGTCAGCTGCAAGGACGGGCAATGAATTGGTGGAATGCTATAAAGGTAGCTACTCCTGAGGATCAGATTACTTGGGATCAGTTTATGGCTCGCTTTAGTGATAAGTTCATTCCAGTTGCTCAGAAGTTAGAGTTGTTTAAGAGATTCTTGGAACTCAAGCAGAATGGCAGAGCTGTCTCGCAGTATATTACCGAATTCGATATTTTGTCGAAATTTGGGTTATCCCAAATAGATACTGCCAAGAAGAGGAACGAGAAGTTTATAACTGGCTTGGATGCATACTTGGGGGAAAGGCTTATTAACCACATCGATGAGACGTTTGAATCGATTGTGGGAAAAGCTTTAAGATCGGAGAGTCTTAACCCTAAGTCTAAGACTGAGGTCGCATCTGCAGAGGAGCCAAAACCGCAAGCAAGCAGTGGAGGCAAGAGTGGTTCTCAGAATAAGAGGAAGCAGAACCAGAATAAGGATGGCCAGAAGAAGAAGAAAGAAGTTGAGTGTTTTAGCTGTGGAAAGAAGGGCCACTATGCTAGTAATTGTCGACCGAAGCCAGCAGACAGGAAGTGCTTCAACTGTGGCCAAGTGGGACATCACAAGGACAAGTGTCTGCAACCCCCTAAAGAAAAGCAGATGGTGAAAGCATATGCCCTTAATGCTATTCCTTCTTCGTCGAATGCCCCAACTGTGGCGGAGAAGGGAAAGAATGTCGTTATTCAAGGTATGCTTTCTGTTTATGATGTTCCGGTTAGAGTTTTGCTTGATACCGGAGCTTCCAATTCTTTCATATCTAGTGACCTGGTAGATAGGTTGGGATTGGAGCCCGAGATTGTCGATAGACCTTAGTAGTGACGAACCCGATTAGCGGTTCGACTAGCCTTAGCATGATTTGTCGTAATGTGGCCTTATCGAGTCATGGATGCATGTTTGTTTGTGATTGCTTTCTTTTGGGCTTTATTGGGTTTGGCATTATTCTGGGAGTCGATTGGCTCCAAAGATACGGGATGGTGGTAGACTGTGAGGGCTTTTTGGTGATAGCTAGAGCGAATGACGGGCGAAGGGTAGTGTTTGGTGGTCTACCTAGTGATAGGGTAATGGCTAGTTTTTTAATTCCCTCGACATCCCGCATGATGAGTTGTCAGGTTTGCCCATGGTTGGCCAGTATCCGGACGTCTTCGAGGAAGTGACCGGGCTTCCACCACACCGAGAGATTGAGTTCCGTATTGATTTGGTAAAAGATGCCAGACCTATAGTGATGCCACTTCGTCGTATGGCGCCAAGGGAGCAGCGAGAGCTCGGGATGCAAGTAAGCGATCTCTTGAAGAAGGGATTTATCAAAAGAAGTGTTTCTGATTGGGGAGCACCAGTTGTGTTTGCTACCAAGGCCGATGGTTCCCTTCGATTATGTGTAGACTACCGCGAGTTAAACAAGGTGGCAAGGAAGAATAAGTATCCTCTACTGCGGATAGATGATTTGTTTGATCAATTGAGTGGCGCGCGAGTGTTCGCTCATTTGGATCTCATGATAGGTTTTCATCAGCTTTGAGTGGAAGCTGAAAGTACAGCTAAAACGGCCTTTCGGACGCCGTCTGGATTTTATGAGTGGTTGGTCATGCCATTTGGGATGACCAATGCACCAGCAAATTTTGTGGATCTTATGAATAGGGTATTCAGAGATCAGTTGAATAAGTTTGTTCTTGTGTTCTTGGATGATATTTTGGTCTACTCGAGGACAGAGGAAGAACACAAGTAACATTTAAGAATAGTGATGGAGGTGCTGAGAAAACAACAATTGAAAGCAAAATTTTCTAAGTGTCACTTCTAGAGGAGGGAATGAGATTCTTGGGCCATGTTGTTTCAGAGAATGGTATTGCTGTGGACCCTACGAAGGTGGCTACGGTACAAGATTGGCCTACGCCCAAGAATGCAATGAACATAAGAAGTTTCTTGGGATTAGCTGGATATTATCGTAAGTTTATCCAAGACTTCTCCAAGATAGCAACACCGTTGACTCAGTTGACCAAGAAGAATCAAGCTTTCGTCTGGGACGAAAAGTGTGAGAATGCATTCAAGAGTCTAAAGGAAAACTTGACATGTGCACTAGTGTTAGTCATTCCTAAGGGGAATGAAGAGATGACGGTATATACAGATGCATGTGGTACCAGACTAGGTGCTGTGTTGATGCATGGAGGTAGGGTTGTAGCTTATGAAAGTCGGCAACTGAAACCGCATGAGAAAAGATACCCTACCCATGATTTGGAATTAGCAGCGATCGTGTTCGCATTGAAGATGTGGAGACATTATCTCTTGGGAGAAAGATTCGAGTTGTTTACCGATCATAAATCGTTAAAGTATCTCTTCTCTCAGAAGGATCTAAATCTCCAACAGCAAACATGGTTAGAATTCTTAGCTTCCTATGATTTCGATATCACATACACACCAAGAAAGGGCAATGCGGTAGCTGATGCATTGAGTAGAAGACATGCCAGTTTAGGGGCTATGTTTCTAGAATGGAAGCAACTGGAGTACATCGCTGGGTATGATTTCAGACCAAAGTGCAAGTTGGATCCAGAAATGTTAGCAAGTTTGGCAATCAGACCCACTTTGATTGAGCGGATTGGTTCCAGTCAGAGGGACGATCTTAACCTATTGGAAATCATCTCAAAGTTAGAGATGGGAATCGACGAAGAGATGAGCAAGTATGGGCTTGATTGAAATGGATGGATTAGAAAGAATGAAAGATTAGTTGTACCCAATGTCAATGGATTGAGAGATGAAGTGCTTAGAGAATGTCATCACTCAAAACTGACTATACACCCCGGTGGTAACAAGATGTATCGAGACATGAAGCAGACCTACTACTGGGAAGGGATGAAAAGAGACGTTGGGAAGTTTATATCCAAATGCATGAATTGCCAGCTAGTTAAAGCTGAGAAAAAGAAACGTAGTGGTTTGTTGCAACCATTAGAAGTTCCAAAATGGAAATGGGAACAAGTCTCAATGGATTTCATTGATGGGTTACCAAGGACTAGGTCGGGCCATGATAGCATTTGGATGATTGCGGACCGATTGACCAACAGTGCAAGATTTATACCCGTCAGTCGAATAGAACGACAACTAAGTTAGCCGAACTATATGTAAAGTGGGTAGTGTGATTTCATGGGATACCCAAAGGCATTATAAGTGACCGAGATCCGTTGTTCACTAGTCGATTTTGGAAAAGCTTACAAGAGGCGTTAGGATCAGAATTACATCTTAGTACCGCGTATCATCCTCTAACGGACGGACAAACAGAGAGGGTGAATCGAGTATTAGAAGATCTCTTGAGAGCTTGCATATTAGACTTTGGTGGATCATAGGATGACCATTTACATCTAGTAGAGTTTGCATATAATAATAGTTATCAATCCAGTATTGGTATTGCTCCATTTGAAGCTTTGTACAGAAGACCATGCAACTCACCGTCATGTTGGTTAAAGACCGGTGATAAATATGTGCTTGGACCAAAAGTAATAAGAGAAACATCAGACAAAATTAAGGTTATCCAACAGCGAATGAAGGCTGTCCAAGATAGGCAGAAGAGTTATGCTGATAAGAGGAGAAGAGAATTAAAGTTCTCCATTGGCGACTTGGTATTTATCAAGATTTCTCCGTTGAAGAGCGTGATACGATTTGGCAGGAGAGGCAAGTTAGCACCAAGATTTGTTGGTCCATTCCCAGTTCTTGAGCAAATTGGGAATTTGGCATATAAAGTTGAATTACCAGACAAGACGGCAGGAGTTCACAACGTATTTCATGTTTCCCAATAAAGGAAGTTTGTGCACGACCCTAGTGTGGCTATTTCACTCGATCAGTTGGATGATATCGAGGTTGAACCCGAGGCGGTTGGGAACCGCAGGCCTATGCGTATTGTTGGGAACAATACTAACAACTTCGAAGGAAAGCGGTGAAATTAGTCAAAGTTCAGTGGGGCGAGAATGAGAATGACTGTACTAGGGAGACAGAGGAAAACAGTAGGAAGACTTATCCAGAACTCTTTACCTGGTAAGATTTCAGTTTCGATTTAGTCTTTCTGCATGCTAGGATAGGTTTGTTTTATTTGTTTTACATGTTTGATTGTTGAATATGGATGGTAGGCATGCGGGATCCTTTGTATGTTTTGGGTTAAGAAATTCCAGGGACGAAATTTCTTAAGGGGGGAGAGTGTAACGACCCGCATTCTACGCATCGAAGGATCATAGAATATTTATCTCTTTCATATACGAAGTCGTATGGTCATGTAACTTTGGGAGACGACTATTTGGGTTATTTCCCCATGTTTATGATTTTTTGCCGATTTTTAAATGACCGTTTTGCCCCTAACTGATCTTGTTTTGGCCATAACTTTTGATTGGAAAGGAGTTTTGACCTGAAACCACTTCCATTAGATCTGGATGATGGTTTACCTTTCGGTAGAGTGGTCACATTAGCCAAAAGGACTCACCATTTGGGAGATATGGCTGAAACAAGTTTTAGATGATGAAAACTGCTTAACCGGGCCTAATTTGGGTGATTAGTGAGTGGGCCCATAACCCATTTCGGGATTAGGGTTACAGGGAGGCTGATAGGATTAGGAAATTCAATTCCTATCATTTTCCAGCCGCCAATTTTTGTTTTTTCAAGTTTAGCCATGGCCTCCACTTTCTAAAACACCCCAAATCACCTTCTAATCACTAATTAAGCCAAATCTACATCAAATCAAAGCGGATTAGCACAAGAATTGAGGTAGAGCTGCTGCGTTGCATTGGTATTCGTGCCCATACATAGATATTTTTTGATTTGGAAATTTATTTGTGGCTAAGGTGAGTGATTTGCAAGGTTTCTCACTAATTATGGTTAATTAAGGGTAATTAGTGTTGAATAGCGAATTTATACATTAATAAATTCTGGAAAAATATTCATAAATTTCAAAACATTGTTTTAGGCCTCTGTTAGAAAATTTGGATAATTTGGTTAAGTTTTACTAACCCTATCATTAGTTTTGCTTAAACATGCTTAAGGGAAAATATGAGATTTTGGCTATGTTTGATCCGTTTTAACCTATCAAATTATTGTTTTGGTGTTTGTGGTTGATTATACATGTTGCTATGACTGTTTGGTATGAATTGTGTTGTTTAGAATAGTTAGAATGGTTGAAAACTCTGTCGTATGGCATAAAACAGTCGTTGGAAGAGGTGCAGGAAATGTGCAGGACTCGGATCGGATCGCCCCTACCTACCACGACCGCACCAGATCGTGGCCACCTCTCCGTGAGCCGAAGTGTTTCTCTTCAAGTTACACGAACTGGATACTCCGATCTGAACCGCCTTCCACGTGAGCTACTTGTACCATCCGAATCAGAAGCTCCGACCCGATCCGATAGGTGAACACGATTCGAACCGATGGTGCAGCCGTGAAGTCTGGAGTACGATACAAACCCAATGGATCACCCCTACCGAACCGAACCACTTCGGAAGCTACGAACTGATGGCTCCACGAATCAACCCGGGAGGCGCATAAACGAACCGAAACAGGAGCACGATCAGAAGAAAAGAGAAGTGAAGAACCGAACCGATCCGGTGAAGACCGAAAACCCGAGATGCAAAGGTAGTCCAAGTAGGAAGTTTGTACTCAGGATCCAGTTGGAAACCAACGAGTTAACTTCATCATTGGGCTTTGTTGCGGGACGTGTGCTAAGGGGTTGTCGATGTCTATGACTTTGGATCAATTTGTATGGGAGGTACGTGGATGGATTCAGGGCCATAGTGGCCTAGGTATGACTAGTGGGCTATAGACCAATGAAGTGGGGTCATTTGATAGGGTTTGGTCATGATCCCATGGGATAAGCTTTGTAGTAGCAGTAGTTGTACAAGTCGAACTCCGTCATTACCTCGATGGGTCTAGTGATCAAAGTGTTGGATATCGTATGCTTTACGCACTGAGTGAGAGATGTGAGGATGGTTGCTATGCTTGATTTGTTTGCCATCACTATGACATGCACACCCCCACCCCCATATTATTTATACCATGTGTTAGTGGCACCTTAGAGTATTGTACGGTATGCAGTGCTAACTCTTTGGTTGCAGGTCCAGGTTCAGTTATGGTTTAGTATACCGGTTATTGTTCTGTCTTGCTGCTTATCGCTCATACCAGACTTTTTGTCTGACCCAGAGTTTTATGTCTCTTCTTATTACTCTGGGTGCTCTCACGAGCAAACTAGAGACATGTTTGGTGGTACACACGAGTAGCTGTACTAGAGATGAGCATGAGGCTTCCACGTGTGATCTATAGATATTCTCCCTGTGTCGCTGCTGGTCACTACTTTGGGCATTAGTAGTGTACCCTTCCTTTCTTTTACTTTAGAGACAGTTTTAAATTTGTAATAATGATGATGTGGAACATAAGCTGTATTTGGATTTTCCGCTGCTATGATGTTTAATTTTTAGCCTATGCACTGTCTCGCCTGTTTTATGTCAAGTATGTTGTTATTATATTTTATCCCATGCGCTGTGAGACATTCTACAGGTTTTCGATTAGTTCATTCTCTTCTTTCCTTTCTTTGGCGACCGTTCCGTGCTAGTCGGGCATGTGTACAACGCAATTTCGGTGGAAATGTCGGTTGGTGCGGGGCGGGCCGTCACACATTGTCAAGGTTGGACATATAAAGTTTACGCTAGAACTGGGGTAACCATTAGACTTGACATATGGCCAGGTTGGCCATTATACGATTAACGATGGTTTCAAAGCAGGATTGGAGGTGAGAGCCAGAGTCTGTCATGATTGGTTAGTTGCTTTGTTTGAACCGTCTCATGTAGATTGTCCAACATCGAAGGAAATGTTCCTTGGTTGCTTGTATGATATTGGTTTAGGCCTCTGAGGCTTGTGCTTGAGGGTGTTGAGTTCGATTAGGATAGTTTACATGAGATCTATAATTTGGATGTCATGAGTTCTTTGCCATGATTGAATGAGTGTTCTAGTTTTCATGGATGTACAGTTTAATTGTTCAAAATAAAGGTTATCACTATCCGATGTGGGGAAGATAAGGTTGAGTCCTTCTCTGGTGTTGTGGGTAGATTAATGTGTTTATTTATCCCTTCTCATATACTTTATTGTTGAAGTTTGTTAGCAGTTTTATCGCTCACTAAGACTATTGTCTGACTCAAGGTTTTATGCCTCCTCTTATTACCTTGGGCTGTTCATCTGGTTGTGGATGGGCAGACTTAGTAGCAAGTTGCAGGTGATTAGTGACGACGATGCTGCTGTGCGGAGGTGAGCATGAGGCTAACATACCAGTTTTATTACTATCTAGTATTCCTATTTCCGCTGTTGAGTGCTCTATGAGAGTTGTAGTGAGGACTTATGTACAAACTTTGGTATCAGATCGATAACCTTTCAAGATTTTGAGAAAGTTTTCAAAAGTTTGCTATATGATGCCTCATTACTATTACCTGTTGTACATGTTCTATTATATTTTATCCTTGTGTTGTGAGTTCTACTACAGGTTTCGAGGTTGTGTACCTACTCTGATGATCGTCCATAACTGCCTGGCATACCCTTCAGCGCATTATCCTCTTGTTTAGTGCGGGGGTTTTGCACGGTCGTCACATTTGGTATCAGAGCTCTGAATAACGATTTTTGCCAAAGTTCGAGGACATAATTACGTATAAGAGACGTACTTGTTGATTCCAGTTGGATGTTTACTATATATGTTACCATATATAGTAGTAGTGTTTGTACTTCTCTAGCAGTTTTCTTGTAGATGGTTAATCATTCTAATTTGCAGATTTAGAATGAGTCGACGTTATACAAGACATTCTGCTAAGGAAGAAGCCGTGTCTAGAGGGGCTAATGGTGGGGAACCTGACTACCCAGCCATGTTTGAAGCTATGATTAAACCATGTCTTCGATGGAAACCAGCTCCAGTGGCAGCTATGGTTGAGGTTGGGGTCGATTGCTTAGAGCTGTAGAATTTGCAAAGCTATGCAAAGAGTTTTCTTCATTAGGAGGAAAACAGCTCAAGGGCACTGAACCATTTGAAGAATTACAAAGGTGGATGGATAGTCGCGTTCAGATCTTCAGGGACTTGGGCATTGATGATGCAACAAAGAGGAAGCTTGCATCAAGGTAGTTAGAGTGCAGAGCGATGGACTGGTGGAACTCTGTCACACTTCATACCTCTGAAGATGATATTTCATTGGAGTTGTTCCAAGCTAAGTTTGAAGCAGAGTTTATCTCCACCGTGCAAAAGTCTATTCTGTTTAATAGGTTCATGGAGCTTAAGCAAAATGGTCGGCCAATTCTTATCTATATTTCTGACTTCGAGGTTTTTTCGAAGTATGCTCCTTTATATGTGGATACTCCTTATCAAAAGAACGAGAAGTTTGTCTTAGGGTTGGATGAATATCTTGGGAATTAGCTTGTGGATCACCTCGATGATGGCATTGAGAAGATCATCGAGAAGGCTTTGACACATGAAAGTTTGTTTCCTAAGAAGATGTTTGTTGTTGCACCTAAGGAAGAACAGAAGCCACAGCAGGGTGGTAATAATAAGAAGAGGAAGCAGCAACAACAAAAAGGGAAGAATGGCCAAAAGAAGCCAAAGAGTGAGGTGGTTTGCTTTAACTACAAACAGAAGGGTCATTATTCGAATGGGTGCAAGAATCACAAAGCTAAGAAGAAGTGCTTCAAGTGTGGGAAGCATGGGCATGAGAAGAAAGATTGTCCAGAATCAGCTAAAGGCAAGCAGGTTGTGATGGCATATGCTTTGGAAGTTGTGCCAACTTCTTCAAGAGCTCCTACTGCAGAAGAGAAGGGAAAATGTGTCGGGGTGCAAGGTACTCTTTCTGTTTATGGTGTTTTAGTTTGAGTTTTGTTTGATACTGGAACATCGCATTCATTCATTTGCAATGAGCTTGTTTATCGCTTGTGTTTGGAACCCGAGATTTGTGATAGTCCATTGGTTGTGAGAAATCCAGTTGCAGGTTCGTCCAGTTTTTGCATGTTGTGTCGTGATATAGTGTTGTCGAGTCATGGTTGCTCTTTTGTGTGTGATTGTTTTGTGTTGAACTTCGCTGGGTTTGTGATCATCTTGGGCATGGATTGGCTCAAGAGGTATGCTGCAAGGGTGAATTGTGAGAAGCTAGAGGTGAGGGTCGGCGATGTGGAAGGGCGAAAGGTGTTGATTAGATGTAAGCCCGAAGAAGGGGTCTTCATGAGTTATCTATATTCACTTGGGATTCCACAAGAAGACTTGTCATCAGTGATGATCGCTAATGTGTATGTAGATGTCTTTGACAAGGTCAAAGGGTTGCCGCCGCATTGTGAGATCGAGTTTAGGATCGATTTGGTCGAGGGTGCTAGACCAATTGTTATGCCTCTTAAGCCGATGGTGCCTAAGGAACAACGAGAGTTGGAGGTGAAATTTCATGATCTTCTTGGAAAGGTATTCATTCGGAGAAGTGTATCCAAATGGGGTGCATCGGTTGTGTTTGCAACCAAGGCAAATGGCTTGTTAAGACTGTGTGTGGACTATCGTGAGCTGAACAAGGTAACTAAAAAGAATAAGCATCCGTTACCAAGGATAGATGACTTGTTCGATCAGCTTCACGAAGCCAAAGTGTTTTCTCATATGGATTTGGCAACGGGATTTCACAAGTTGAGGGTGGCTAAGGATAGTGTGCCAAAGACTGCTTTTAGGGCACCATATGGTTTCTTCGAGTGGTTGGTGATGCCATTCAGGTTGACTAACGCGCCAGCGTATTTCGTGGACCCTATGAATAGAGTGTTCAAAGATCAGTTGAACAAGTTTATGCTTGTGTTCATGGATAATATTTTGGCTTATTCACGGATTGAGGAAGAACATAAGACACACTTGAGAGTTGTGTTAGAGACCTTGTGAAAGCATCGGCTAAGAGCTAAGTTTTCCAAGTGTCACTTCTGGAAAAGTGAAGTTAGGTTCTTAGGCTATGTTGTTTCTGGAGATGGAATAGCGGTTGATCCTGCTATTGTGGCAGCAATGCAGGACTGGGATAGACCTAAGAATGCGACGGATGTTTGGAGTTTCCTTGGTTTGGCTGGTTATTATCGACGGTTTATCAAGGATTTCTCCAAGGTAGTTGTACTATTGGTGGGATTGACAAAGAAGAACCAATTGTTCACATGGGATGCAAAGTGTGAGCAAGCGTTTAAAATCCTGAAGGAGAAACTGAAGAGTGCTCCTGTGTTGACCGTTCCAAGTGGGAATGAAGAGATGGTGGTATACACCGATGCTTGTGGTACTGGGCTTAGAGCAGTGCTAATGCAGAAGAATAAGGTTGTGGCTTACGCGAGTCGACAGCTATAACCGC
Organism: Allium sativum; assembly: GCA_030737875.1. Classification (NCBI taxonomy): domain Eukaryota; kingdom Viridiplantae; phylum Streptophyta; class Magnoliopsida; order Asparagales; family Amaryllidaceae; genus Allium; species Allium sativum. The sequence goes on from CM060923.1 coordinate 666,650,925, forward strand.
ATGAGAAGAATTACCCAACTCATGATTTGGAGTTGGCGGCGATTGTCTTTGCTCTGAAGATGTGGAGACATTACCTATTGGGAGTTGGATTCGACTTGTTTACGGATCACAAATCGTTGAAGTATCTTTTCTCCTAAACGGATTTGAATCTTCGGCAGCAACAATGGTTAGAGTTTCTGGCGTTGTATGATTTTGGTATAGCCTATACTCCTGGCAACGGTAACGCAGTTGCATATGCGTTGAGTCGAAGACACGTGAGTTTAGGAGCGACATTTTCAGAATGGAAGAGCCGCGAGTATTTGGCAAGGTTTGATTTCAGGCCAAGGTGTGAGCTGGAACCTGAAATGTTGGCAAGCTTATGATAAGACCTACTCATATCAAAAGGATTGGCGAGAGCCAAAAGCGAGATGCAAAGCTTGTCGAGTTTATCCAGAAGCTGGAACCAGATAACAAAGAGTTCGAGGTCGATCGGGAAGGTTGGCTTCGAAAACAAGGGCGATTAGTTGTTCCTGATATTTATGGATTGAGAGATGAGGTTCTGAGAGAATGTCATCACTCAAAGTTGACGATTCATCCCGATGGCAATAAGATGTATCCGGACATGAAGCGAGTCTACTACTGGGAAGGGATGAAGCGACATATTGGAAATTTTATTTCTATGTGCATGAACTGTCAGTTGGTGAAAGCTAAATAGAAGAAGCCGAGTGGTTTGCTTCAACCATTAGAAGTTCCTACGTGGAAGTGGGAGCAGATATCGATGGATTAATGGATTACCTAGAACCAGGGTAGGGAATGAAGGGATTTGGGTCATTGTAGATTGTTTGACCAAAAGTGCAAGGTTCATTCCTATCAAATCGACTAGAAAGATGTTGAAAATGGCTGAACTTTATGTGAAATGGATAGTTTGATTCCATGGTACTCCAAAGAGTATAGTGAGTGATCGAGATCCGTTGTTCACTAGCGGATTTTGGAAAAGTTTGCAAGAATCTTTGGGAACCGAATTGTGCTTGAGTATGGCATATCATCCCCAAACTGATGGTCAGACCGAGAGGGTTAACCGAGTTTTGGAAGATCTCCTGAGGGCTTGTGTGTTAGACTTCGGAGGATCATGGGAAGACCATCTACATGCGGTTGAGTTTGCATATAATAATAACTACCAATCCAGCATTGGGATGGCACCATACGATGCGTTGTATGGAAGGTCGTGCAAGTCTCCAGCTTGTTGGTTAGAAACTGGAGATAAGTTGGTACTTGGGCCAAAGATGATTAGAGAGACCTCAGATTGTTTCGAGATCATTCGACAATGAATGAAGGCAGCCTAAGGTCATCATAAGAGTTATGCTGATAAGCATCGAAAAGATTTGGAATTCGACGTTGGCAATATGGTCTTTGTGAAGATTTCGTCGTTGAAGAATGTGGTTCGATTCAGAAACAAAGGAAAGTTAGCTCCAAGGTTCATTGGACCATTTTCGATAGTCGAATGAATTGGAAAGCACACATATAGATTGGACTTACCCGAGAAGATGTCGAGTGTGCATAATGTGTTCCATGTCTCATTTCTACAGAATTTTGTGCATGGTTCGAATGTGGTGGTATCTCGAGAACAATACGAAGACCTTGAAGTGGAAACTGCAGTTACAAGACCTCGTAAGCCACTTCGTGTTGTGGGGGATGACACGAAACAGCTTAGGAAGAAGACGGTTAAGCTAGTCAAGATACAATGGAGTGAAGATGACGATGATTGTACATGGTAGAGAGAAGAGAATATGAAGGCAACTCATCGAGAAATTTTCGTCGGTAGGACCCTTTGACCGTATCATCGTTATACTTGTATCTTGTTATTGTTGATAGAAATCCGCATGCTAGGCTAAGGCTATGGATGCATGGCTTGATGGTTGCTATTTTGGGTGATAGAATTGGCTTCTCACGGATGATAGGCATGCATAATTGTTGTTTTTGCTTGGAATTTCAGGGGCAAAATTCTTAAGGGGGAGAATGTAACAACCCGCATTTTACGTATCAGAAGATCGTAAAATATTTTTATTTTATTCCCTGAGGGTTATATCATTCTTATCTTTTAATATGTTGCTTATGGGGATGCGAGACATGTCCATAATTTTTACCGATTTTGTTTGTGACTATTTTTCCCCTGTCCGTCTTGTATAGGGCATAACTTTTAACTCAGGTCAAATCAGAGGGTGAGACCTGTGCCATTGGAAAGGAATTGATGATTTCCTTTCCATAAAGTGGTTACATTAAAGATTTGGCTCAAAGGTTTGGGAGAAATCACTATTTTTAGGTTTTTCAGTTGGTTGTCCAGTTTTGGTAAGCCAAAATGGGCTGAATTGGGAAGACCCATTAGGGGGTTGGTGGAAACTATAAATAGGGGGTAAGGGACATGGGAAAGGGTTTGAATTTTCCATTCTCTCATTGGGAGGTATTGAGCTCCTCCTTCCTCTAACACCTTTCCACCATTAAAAATCAAAATCCAAGGAGGAAAATCATAGATCTATACCATAGAAGGCTAGATCTACATCAACTGAGCCAACAGTTGATCGGATCAAGAGATTTGGTGCGAGGTGCTTGCTGTTCGAATTCAAATTTCTATCATTTTAGCTTGTTTTGGAGAATCGGTGAGTGATATGCATCTCTCACATGGATTCAATGAAGTGTATGAGTGTTTGTTCATGTTTTTCATCGAATTCAAGTGTTTTCTCATAGATCTACACCATTATATGTCCATTTTCATATGAATCACTCTATGATCTAACTTAGCAAGTTTAAACCATTAATTCCATTCTATTTCATACATTTATGTTGGTTAGATCCCTCATTTGATCATATGTTCATTTTAATGGTTTTGGTGAAATTTACATCATTTTAGTGATAATCATCATATTCATGTTGTTAGCGATGTTATGACATGTTTACGGTTGTATTTGGTGAGTTGGATGAGTTGGTTTCGTCGAATGTATCATTTGACGAAGTTTTGGTCGAAATAGGAGTTGAATTGCAATATGCAGGTTTTGGGTTGGCCTAGTCACCAGTTGGGTCAGCCTAGTCACCAGTTGGGTCAGCGTAGTCACCAGTTGGATTGGCTAAGTCAACAGTTGGGTCTTGCAAATCACCAGATGGGTCGGGCAAGTCACCAGATGGGTCGGGCATGTCACCAGTTTGGCCGAGAAAGTCACCAGATGGGTCTTACAAGTCACCAGATGGGTCGGGCAAGTCACCAGATGGGTCTTGCAAGTCACTGGATGGGTCGATCAAGTCACCAGATGGGTCGAGCAAGTCACCAGTTGGGTCGGGCAAGACACCAGATAGGTCTTGCAAGTCACCAATTGGGTTAGGCAAGTCACCAATTTGGTCGGGAAAGTCACCAGTTGGGTCAGACAGTTCTAATCGGACATTTCTGGTGATGATGTGACTTCGAAGTGAATTCAATTGGGAAGGTTCAAATGTTGAAAAGTGTTCGTTGGTCAGTGTAGAACAACAAAGGAGGTGACAACTCATATGTTGTGAGCTGGTGGATAATGGATTACTCGAGAAGGTTGTTTGAGCTATGAAGGGTCATCGGTTTGGATGATTAGAGATGCGAAGGCCGAGAGATTATCGTTGTTGTAAGTTCTAGTAGGCTCGAAGCAGGGGTACATTAGGGATGTCTAAATGACCGGTTGTAGGTCAAGTACCCTAGGTCTTGTAAAAAGGACTAGTTGTCAAGGTTAGACACTATCATGGTTGTACATATGGATTTATGCTAGAACTGTGGTTACCATTAGCCCTTGACATATGTCAAGGTTGACCGTCATACGATTAATGATGGTTTTGAAGCAGGATTGGCGGTGATAGCCATAGAACCATCTCATGTAGATTGTCCAACGTCGAAGGAAATGTTCCTTGTGTGCTTGTCTGATATTGGTTTAGGCCTCTGGGGCTTGTGTTTGAGGGTGTTGAGTTCGATTAGGATAGTTTACATGAGATCTATAATTTGGATGTCATGAGTGCTTTGACATGATCGAATGAGTGTTCTAGTTTTCATGGATGTATAGTTGAATTGTTTAAAGTAAAGGCTATCACTATCCGATGTGGGGAAGATAAGGTTGAGTTCTTCTCTGGTGTTGTCGGTAGATTAATATGCTTATCTATCCCTTCTCATATACTTTATTGTTGAAATTTGTTACGGGTTTTATCACTCAATAAGACTGTTTTCTGACTCAAGATTTTATGTCTCCTCTTATTACCTTGGGCTATTCATCCGATTGTGGATGGGCAAACTATGTAGCAGGTTACAGGTGATTAGTGAGGACAATGCTGCTGTGCGGAGCCGAGCAGGAGGCTGATGTACCAGTTTTACTACTATTTAGTATTTCTATTTCCGCTGTTGAGTGCTCTATGAGTGTTGTAGTGAGGACATATGTACAAACTTTGGTATCAGATGGATAAATTTTCAAAATGTTGATAAAGTTTTCAAATGTTTGCTATATGATGTCTCATTACTATTACTTGTTGTATATGTTCCATTATATTTTATCCTTATGCTATGAGTTCTACGATAGGTTTCGATGTTGTTTACCTACTCTGATGATCGTCCATAGCTGCCTGGCACACCCTTCAACACATTATTCCTCATGTCTAGTGCGGAGGTTATGGGCGGTCGTCACAGATACTTCATTATAATTGTGAGATTGAGTCGATATCTATATTTTACTTGTAATCGACCACTCAGTTTGGTGGAGTTCATTGCCCAGTATGGGTTGTTTCTTTCATCGTCTAGCGGTTCCGGGGGATATTGAGTTGAGGTTAGTTTAATTTTTTTGTGTATGTATATGTATATATATATATACACACACACACAAACACTTATACGCTTTGAGGTTGGGTGAGGATTTTTCTTGATACATTATGTTGGTTTGTATATATTGCTGTTGTGTTAGGGTGATGATGGTTCAGACATTTTGTTGGATGACGATTTATTTTGGTTTTATGAAGTTGGTTTGATGTATGTTTGTAAATATTGGTTTTATGTTATGTGTTTTGGACATTTTGTGTTTGATTTGGTATAATATTATGTTTGAGTATACATGTGAGTGTGATTGTGATGTATATGCTCAAAATGGAGCTATTTGATATATATGAGATTGTGGGTTGGCTGGAAGTAAGTAATCTAAAATTTAGAAGAAAAAAAATATGTTGATTTCCAGTGGCGTTCAACGGGTACTAACGATTTATTGGTTCATATAGATCACCGACCATCTACGAACTCGAACGGCTTACTGGTCCATTATAAAATTAATGTGACATAGTTATAACATTGGAGACCATTGAAAAGTAACCATTGGTTGCAATGGATGCAGTGGGAAGTCGTTGATGTGCATACCAACGACTTCCAACAGCTCTCTAATGACCACTGGCCATTGGAAACCACGACGTCTCTTGTAGTGATATATATATATATATATGTGTGTGTGTGTGTGTGTGTGTGTGTGTGCGTGCGCGTGCGTGTGTGTGTATATAATTCTTTTTAATGTTTTCCATATATAGACATTATAGACGGTACCGAATTCTTAAAATTTTAAGCATAAACTAATGTTATGTATATGATTTGTGAAAATTCTTCAGAAAATTGGTTTCATATTTTGTTTTATCATCGAAACAAACATCTATCAAATTTAGGTTTAGAAAGTATAGCATATCTAGTTATTAAAAATCATAAAATCAAATTGTACTGACTTAAATCAAAAAAGCATTTCGGCTTCCATTAGTATTTAATTAACACCTTAAGGGGCATGGACCATGACTTCCTTTTAAATTTGAGAAAATTAGCAAGGAAGTTTAAGAAAATATTAGAATTATAACACAGTACAACATTTGAGGCAAGCATTAATGATAATTAATAAATAAGTGAACATCTATAAGCGATGGTTGGCTTGCAACTTATTTCTGCCATTGATAGCAATTTAGAGCCTGTAAACAAAAGGAAAAAAAAGAGCAGAAAGCCATTAAAGACTGACAATTTTTGAATGGAAGCAACTCATACGTAAATTACTGAGATCAAAACCGTATGCTAATTAGTCGGTGTGACAAATATAACCAAATTGGGGATGAAAGTAGGAATAGATTTTATATGCTTGTTTTTGTGTTTAAAAAGGGGGAAACACACAAAAATTGAGTATTTTGATACGTTAAACTATAAGGCACGCACATCATCAATAGGGAGATCATGCTTATTTTTGCAATGGGATGATTGAGTGTTTGTACAACAGTTCTTCCAAACAGGAATACCCAATAATCAAAATAACCTAAATTAAAATTGAAATTCAATGAGTCACATAAAAAAGGAACGCAAACAATTGATTGTTATATACGTATAGTTGGAAACCAATATATGTTGCATGGTTATAAATCTGTCGTAAACATGAATTTTTGGATTTTGTAATAAAACAAAATCGATTTGATAGCCAAGTAGAACCAAATCAAGAAAACTAAAACACCTTCTTATGAATCTTGCTGCAGTTGGCAAGGTGATAGCAATTATGGGAATAAATATGTACGTCTATTAATAATTCATGGGTTGATGGAAGTAGATTGTTGGACGTTATGCTGTCAATGGTTGATTATCCAAATTGACCATCGAACACATAAGTTCTTCAAATTTAGGATCAAAGTGAACTTATTGTCAAAAAAATTGTGTTAAAATCAAATTTGCATCGATAGGGATCGTCCACTAGTATTCAATGGGGAACCACCATGAATTGCAGTCGATTGTTCGAATCGATTATAAAGCAATGGTCGTTGCTTCAAATATGCGAATCTTAATAGGCTGGTTAACGAAGAAATAGAATTTGAGAAGGGTGAGGTTGGGGAAGGGAAATGGAACATGTAGGGAGAGGTTGTAAGGGAAAAAGGAAAAGGATATTACTGAAAAGAAGTATTTAAAATGGTGTGAAATTAGACTGTCCAACTTAACAACACTTATATTCTGGTTTCTATTGTAAGTAACAGATATGTAAATGAAAAGGATGAGGTAACGCATGATTCAATTCAAAGTAACCAGATTTTTTTTTAGCATACCGAGCTTTACATATTTCAATAACCGAAACTACATAATATAAGCATATATTAAATCGAGACAAGTATAGATAAAAGTGGAAATATCCAAAAATAAATGTTAAAGCAATATACATATATGTCAATCAATTTTGCACATTTTTTAGGCGAAATTAAAGATTCGAATCAATAAACATCCAAATTTCGTGAAACAAAAAATACCGCCTTGCTTAGAAAATGGTATAATATTTTTAGTTCAATTTCGCTCAAATTCCGACAATGTTTTATTCATAGAGATATATTTAATGTTTAATTAAATTAACACGAACGGAACAAACTTGCGTATTTTTCTATGAAATTTATTCCTAGGTAATGTTTAATTAAATACATCTCAAATATAAAATTTTGGATATTATTTCAAATTTTAAGTTTTTAACTTTAGTTTCCCTATATCGGTTATCGCTACCATAAATCTAATGCATAAATCAATTTACTGAAGCGAGCGAAAGATGACGTTTTCATAATAAAATTTATAGGTACAATTTTATATAGAAATATTATATATTATAAATCAATATTACAACGTTTAACTAATAATTGATTTCACGCTAATTCTACGTAATTGCATTTGATACTAAACAATTGTTTTGATTATTTTATCTAAGTTAAGCGAATGTGTTTTAATTTATATTTAAAAAGAAATTACATTTATTTATTATCTAAAATAAATAAAATTTTAATTTTTTTAGTAAAATCTTAGCTAAACACTTTATTTAATACATTAAAAATTTCAGGTTGTTACGTGACCATTAAGTGCTCTTTCAAATTCCTAATTTCCATATTTATTATTATGGAATTTTATACCATTTAACAAAAGTTGTTCTTCCGTTTTTCCTTAAAACTCAAGATATTCTTATTTAATGGACGTAAATTTGTCCTTATTACTAGTTATCTTGATGGACACCTATTCCAAATCCTTTCTGTTTATTTCTCCATTATCCTGCCTATAAGTGATAATTACGCCACTAATTTGATTTCCATTTACTACCTATTGAATAAGGAGTTTAACTCCCTTCCACTTTTCCAATCTTGTGGACCCTATAGCCATTATATGCTTATAGATTACTAAATTGATAAGGAGGTTTCTAAATCACTGTATGGTTTCTAGGATATTTCTAGAAATTAAGGTCATTCCTCTCGTAGATGGATTTCTAGATACTGACCACGCTCTGGAAAGTGTTGATCATTGGGAGTTTACCGGTTCATTGAATGATGACTTCGGAGGCAGAACAAAGAGCAAATGGATGACTTAGTTTTATTCACTTTTATTTGCATGAAATGTATTTAGCTCATACGTGAGCAATGTTTGTGTACGTCGGTGTTTTATTTTGGATTGTATCGAATGTAATGTTCTGTTTTAGCAAGCGTAGATATTTAAATTATGGCAAACAAAGTATTGGATTTGGAACTCAAAGTTCAAAGTTAACATCAAGGACCCTTCAATACCCTTATTAAGGAAGATCAAAAGGCGCAGAGATACCACTTCAAAAAAGAACAAGGACATTGACTTGAAAAGTCGAAAATATCCCTTCACACGGGGGAGGGGGCAAATGTTACGATCGAAAAATAGTCAATGAAATAGGCTAACAGCAAAGGGGTATCAGATAACTACAAGCACACGAAAATCCTTCGTGAAACAAGGTCAAGAATTAGGAAGAGACAAAAATAGGGAGAGTACTCTTGAGGCAACATCAACTGAAACCCATCCCCACCACCACCTGATGGTGAGAGAATATCCAGTGAACACAAGCATGGAAGGGCAACCTGAGAGTTGCATAACCGACACCTCCTTAGGGTAAAAGAATCCAAAATCTATAGAATTCCAACACAGTCTGTCCGGTAGGGCATATCTGGAAGGGGAGGCTTTATACCGAAAGGGGCCTTTGATTTAGAAACTAGGATATGAAGAGATAAGAGCTCCGCCAACAGAAGCCCGAAAGGACGGGAGGGTTGCCAGTATTAGCCAACCCAGTACCCACACACCAGGAACGAGAGGACATTCAGAAGATCAGATTGAAGACAGTAAATGCACCATCAAGAGATATCTTCCGGAAAACCAAATCATATCGTAAGCTCCACTGAAAGATTATCCAGAGCCCTAACGAAGATACAAGCTGTCCATACTAAATCGACAACGGTAGCCACCTACAAATGTTAGGAGGATAAATCCCTTTGGGTATTCATAAGAAGGCTGGAAGCTTACATTCGAGACCCTTCACCCAAGAGCCGCTACTAAGAGTGCAGGTGCCTTCCGAAAGACGTCGCACTATCAAACCCATTGTGATCTCAAGAAAACCCCAATCGATCGAGACTCGCATTGCGGGAACCCTGACTGATGCCACCAAAGCAGCCGGAAGCGAAACACCTGTAGGCAAGGAAAAAAGGCAGTCGACAAAGGCTTTCATAGGCCTTACGGCCCAGCAGTAGAAGGGGCCTAAAATCTACTATAATTAAGACCCCAGGGATCTCACCCGGGGGGGAGGGGTTTTTTTTTTGGTCTTTGTTTTTCTCTTCTAAAATCCCAGGGAATGAATCCTAATGGGGAAATTAGTCTTGAGATCTCCTATGTAACTTCCTCCATGAATAAAATCCGAAAAAACCTTAAAGTGGATGTAACACCCCACATCCGTTAGTGTCACTCACAAAGGGAATGCACTAAGTTCTGTGGAGCATTTTGGGTAAAAGATGCAGATAAATTACAAGACAGACAAATTATTAAACAGTGGAAAATAGAACTTTGCTTTATTGATAATTTAGTCTGTACAAGATTCTTTTACAATATCAGAGTATCATCTGTCTTTATAAAATAAAGAAGCATGAAAATACATTTATATATTCCCCAATGTAGCAAGAGCCAGCCATAGCATCTGGAAGAGAATCCAAAGACAACTTCGTCAAATCTTCAAGCTGGGAAAGAGCAACGGTCCAGTCTAATCCTGAGTTATACTATTCCCTCCTCAACTACCTGGGGGGAGGGGGGAACGGAAGAAAAGAAGACGAAAGAAAAACAGAGTCAGACATAAAGCCTGAGTAAGTTCAGTAACTTCTAGTATGTGAACATGGAAAAACAAAACAACATGAATTAACTGAATACAAGATTACACCATGACGATAAGGTCAACAAGATTAGACGAGGTAGTCACAAGATATGCTAAGATGACTGGATACGCTCTAATACTTTCGCAGCTTCGCTATTTCCTTGTTATACTGGTTTCTATATATCTGCACCACCTAACTAGTGTTCAACTAGTAACGATAACGTGATCCCAACCCCTGTAGTTTCCATTGTCTTCAGGCATACATTTATTATTTATTACCTAGATCTAATCTAGGGTTTTCTACCAAGTGCTTCTTAGATTTAACTATAGTTTTACGCTATCTGCTGAACGCTTTTCGAGTTCAGGGTTTATGCCACCTAGTCCAACTAGGGATTACGCTACCTGTCGAACAATGCCCCCAAGTCTAGGACACACTACCTAGAGTGGTAAATGTTCCTAGGCTTCCCCACGTATGTATCGCTAATCGTTATCGCTTGTCTAGATGCACATGTCCTGTAATGTGCGATCCGAGTCCTGTGACAGGGCAAATCAAGGAATACAGAACTCGGTCGGGAGCTTTCAGATATCTGCCGATGCAGATGCTAAGGTCTGTTTTTACTACAGTGGCTATGGTCCCACTTGACCCCTCCCTCAGCTAATGAAAGGCACACCTTGTAAAATGAGAACTATACGCCGGCCCCCGGTGCCCCACTATCCTATGGCCATCCGCAACCATAACTAGATAGCAAGTATATGGTCTTTTGGAGTTCTCCGCCTTTCCGCTTCACATATCTCGATTGACTCAAGATGGATGGTAGACGACGAGTTGCTATCACAGGGCTACCGTCTTCTCGCCGAATCACGCTGGTCCATCCTAGTCTTTAGGTTGCCACATATATATATTGCAACCAAGGCATACCCTCGGTTCTTCTAACGCAGACCTTAACCTCTGTGAGCCCAGGATGATCATCTGCAGCCTCACAGAGGGATACCAAGAGTACCCACACGTCCCCCCGAAGCCTCGGGCTTCGTAACCCAATTCGTTGGAGCCTTCTTAAAACCATATGGATGTCCGCTCCTTCGTGTTATACTAAGAATTACTAATTAGTTCTACTAACTAAGGTTTACCACTTAGTTTCCAAATTCCTTGTTTTCTTAACTAATTTACTACTTAGTCCCTTTTTCAACTGAGGTTTACTATTTAGTTTTCTTTCTCGCCAGGTTGGGTTGGTTAAGTGTCTTTAGTCGATTGAAGCTATCTTAACCCTCTTCCCTTATCCTATTACACTGGTTAAGTGTTATCCCTTTATGCTTTTTACTTAACCCTATTCATTTATCATATTCTGATGGTTAAGCATTCAAGTTTACTTAACCCTATGGTCTAGTCCAGCTAACATATTAATTTGGCTAAGTGTATAACTTAACCCCAAGCTCTAGTCTAATTAACATGTTAAATTGGCTAAGTGTATTAACTTTACTTAACCCCACCTTCTAGTCTAGTCAACATGTTAATTTGGCTAAGTATTCCCATGGACTTAATCCTCCCATTCTAGCTTTAACTGTGCTAAGTTGGTTAAGTGTTCCTTAACCTTCCCATTCTAGCTTTACTTAATAAATTAAAGCCGCAACCTCTCACATTAGACATATATTGCTGCGGTTACTGGATGTGCTGGTCGGTTCCGGGCAGGTTTACACCGCAACTCAGTCTAACCTCGGGTTAGGCATATTCATGTTTTCTAAGTTCAAAGGGTTTTTGATTAATTTCCAAATCTGGTCTTGAAAACAACCATCCCGTCCTTCGGATCAGTTAGGGATAGCCAGGTAGGGCAGGAAACTTGTATTTTCCAAACCCAAGCCTAGACACTATCCTCTCTGTCACCCTAGAACCTTCTGGTCTATGTGTTATAAAAAGGGGTGTTATCAAAATACTTTTCTTTTGTTTATAAATTGTTAACAATTTATTTCAAAAGCCCATTTCCCCTTTTTAGACAAATTTGGCCTATATTTATTTGTCAAGCCTACTAGTATACTTATATTCTAGGCCCAAGTCCTAACCCAACATGCAGTTTAAGCCATTTCCTATTTCATTGCCGAAACTAGATTAAATATCCTAGTTTATAATTTATGGCCAAAATTTAACCAAGTTACATATTTTGTGGTAAATGAACAATTTAACATTTATGACGAATTCTATAAGTAAATTACTCCCAATTTACTGATTTCATTACTACTCTTTTAATGTACATTGTCATATTTATTATTATGGCCCATTCTCTCTTATTTATCATATTTATACTTTTTGGTATGTAAATTATACCAAGTTTAGTGTCGCTAACCATAATTTATTCTAAACATGACAATTGCTCACAATTATGAATAAATTCAAAATTGTGCTAATATACTTATTCAAATCAACCTTAATTAACCCAATCTTGGTTTAACATCCTAATTCACAATTTATGGCAAAACTAGAATTATTTTTCTATTTTACATTTTATGCCTAAAATTTAGCTTACTTACTAACGCTAAATTTAATATGTCAAAATCACATATTCCCTAATCCATGTCAAATTTCCCCATTTTCATTTTAATATGCATGTCATAATACATATTCCAAATTATGCCAATTTCCAAGTTTACAACTACGTTCATATTCATTTCCATGTTTTTCCCCAAATCGCATTCCCACCGTTCGAATAATCGTGATTCAACCTAGATTATAAATAAATCTAGATTCGTAGATAAAAAAGGGAATGAATCAAAATGACAAGAAGGAATAATTGGCATAAAAAGGTTTGGATAACAATGTAGGTTCAAGAATATGGGTAGACCTAACTAAATAGGTAAATTCCCACTGTCTTAAAACCAAAGAATGGGCAAAATAGGTTCAAGAACGTGGGTAGACCTAACTTAATAGGTAAATTCCCACTGTCTTAAAACCAAAGAAAAACCAAGGAACAGGTAGAATAAATAATTGGGTTTAGACCCAACTTCTCAATCACAAAACTAAAGCAATATTTTCCTAATCATAAATCATGGGTGTCAAAATCACAGTTGTCCTCATTATGTCATAAGTAATAGTTTATGTCCAAATCAAAGGTATAGGCCTAGTCAAGGAAATAATCATTGTAGTCACAGTCACAGTCATAGGAAATGTCCATAGTCATATGCGATGTTCATAGTCCAAAAGGGAAAATAATTCCCATAGTCATAAGTCATTGTCATAGGCAATGTTTATATGTCCCAAAATCAAAGGCTTATGTCATAGTCCAAAGGCATATGCTTTCAAAGGCCACAGTTCTATAGTCATAGTCACGGTTACAGTCTTATTTGTCCTCGAATCATAACAGTTCTTAATTCAGTCCAAGAGTATAAACACAGATTCGAAGAGAGAGAGAGATTTGGCATATTCCTTTATTCCTTTAATTTCATGTCACAAATAAAACAAAATATTCAGATCTAGAAATAACCAACTTACAGAAAATAGATCTAGAAAAGAAGGAAAGCATGGCTATGATTCGTGCGTCGTTGCTTGAAACTTGTTTGAGCTAGCCTTTGAATTCTTCACTTGAAACTTTGATTTGAATCCCTCCTTAAAAGTCTTTTAGCAGCATCTCCTCGTCTTGAATCATATTTTATTTTATTTATTTAAGAAAATTTAGAGGAGGGGAAGAAGCCATGAATCTTAGCAGCATAAGGATAGAAGAGAATTGGTGCAAAGAGAATGAAGACTAGGGCTGTTTATATAGCTGCTCAAGACCTTATCGTACACGCAGCGCTGAGTCAGCATTGAACCTAGTTAAGAAAATAGTCCAGGTACGTAGATTAGCCAAACCTTATCATACACGCAGTGCTGAGTCAACATTGGGTCCCACAAGCTATTTTGGCGTAAAAGTTTGATTTTCAAACTTTTGAATTTCTGGAATTTATTTAACTGTTTTATTCACATGAAATATTCTTATATGTATACAATTCCTCTAATGACCATTTTACGCGTATATATATACGCACAACTTTCATTTTATTTTCAAAATTCAAATGATGTTGCCATATTTCATTGACTGTAGCCTTATCTTGAATTTTATCTTTCGTATACATATATTTTTGTATATATATATATTTATTTATATTTCTCATATGTATATATATATATATTTTCTTTATTTCCTTATACGTACGTTCTTATCCTTTCAAATTTTGAATTTGTATACGTACATATATTTGCATGTTTAGTTGGCCCTCTCTAAAACAATGATAAAAAATTATGCCGCCGCCGGGGTTCGAACCCCCGACCTCCATGCTACCAATCCAATGCCTTAACCAACTGAGCTACAGAGGCTTTTGTTAATAAGTCTTAGAACAATAATAATTATTGTTCTCTCCTTACCTCTTTTTTTTCATGTTAGTTACAATACTTAAATTAAACAACTGCATGGATCTTTTTCTTTTAATTTTTCTTTTAAAAATTAATTATACTTTAATTTGAGAATCTTAATGTCATAGAATTACGGGGTGTTACATTCTCCCCCACTTAAAAGGATTTCGTCCCCGAAATCTTCAAGTTAGGAAGAATGTGTCCTACCATCCAATCACCCATCTACTCAACCATTCAATCACATGCATTCATTGTCCTTAAAAGATTTCTAATGCTTTCATGTTCATATGCATAGTGTGTGTATATGTCTCTATCTAATGCAAAATCAGGCGGTCTACTGATTCAGTTGACCTCCTTAATGCAAATCATGTTAGTGCCATGCGTCCAATCATGCATGCAAACATCCCTAGTCATGTAAATACTACATGCGTGCACAGCCATTCATCCATATGCAACGTCCATATGATATCATATCAAGTTCAACTTATAAACAAATGCATATATGTAAATGCAATATGAGAGCGTCCGAACTTGATCTAGTGCCTAATACGTATGCATATGCATCCACGAGCAACCATTTGCAACCACTTGCAACCATTCAACCATAACATGTTTCAAATACATGTTTACATCCATTGGCTTCTACCTAAGGATGGCAGATACGACCTAGAGGATATACTTTGGAAAGAGAGAAACAACTACGCGTAAAGCTCCTAAACAGAGAAATCAAGGATGCACCCTTAAGGAAAAAGGGAATGTTGCTAGTATCTAGCCTTCTTGAGCTTTACTCCACTGTATCTTAACTAATTTATCTTCACGATTGTGAAGTTCCTAATCTCCATTTCCAAAATAAACAGATGTCAATCACGGCTCCAAGTATATGTACTAAGATGATTAGAGGCCTCCCTCTTGGCTTATCCATCACGCCATAACTATGAGAGTCAAAAGATCACTCCGTACTTTTTAGAGTACCTACCACAACTATTCATCTTTCACGCAAACCATCCAAACCGAACTCGACATTCCTCAAGTACAAGCCCCAAAGGCCTAAACCAATATCAGACAAGCATCCAAGGAATATCTTCTCCAAATTTAGACGATCTACGTGAGATGATATTAGCAAACTCGATAGCTATCCTCAAATCCCTACTAACCAAAAACTGGTCGGACCACCAATTGGATTTGAGACTCTAGTGGGATCTTTCTACTATACACGTACTATGGTGCAGAGACTCAACTATGGAAGTGGGTATGAACAATTAAGAAGCGCTGGAACCTAAGGAAATAGTACGAACAGAAAACTAGACTCTTCCAACCGGACCACCTTTCTCCTAGGTGCGCTTGGTGGCGAAAGCATGTACTTGTCCTTCTGAAAATCTCGTCCTCGTTCTTGCCCTTGTCCTTAAGTATATGTCCTATCATACCATAGTAAAGATACTTGCTCTTGTCTTAGGTTTTATAATCCCTTACTCCTTCGTGAGCCAAGTCTACATCCATAATTTCCTCATCCTTGGGTCGTGCTCCTCTGCCAAACTTCCGCGTGTAACCATGTTGGCAAATCTCTAGAAAGTTGCCTCTATCGCACGGAAAAACCCTATAAACTTGAAAGAAGACTGGCCGTAAGTGAAACAACTACGGCTATAGATGGAAGTCGGGCACTACTTTGCCCTTCGATGAGGTTACCTCCCAGAAAGCCAGGAGCCCCAGAGACTCAAGAAAGAAGGAGACAAGAATTCAAACAGAGGAAGAGGAGACAATGCGTATGGCTTTGGGGAATATGCCTTTAAAACAAATCCTTTCTTTTAAAAATGCTTCTTTAAAAACCTTTTGAAAATAATTTTTCAAATCTTTTATCTGATCCGGTAACCTTCAGCTCTGATACCACGTGTAACACCCCACGTCCGTTAGTGTCACTCACAAAGGGAATGCACTAAGTTCTGTGGAGCATTTTGGGTAAAAGATGCAGATAAATTACAAGACAGACAAATTATTAAACAGTGGAAAATAGAACTTTGCTTTATTGATAATTTAGTCTGTACAAGATTCTTTTACAATATCAGAGTATCATCTGTCTTTATAAAATAAAGAAGCATGAAAATACATTTATATATTCCCCAATGTAGCAAGAGCCAGCCATAGCATCTGGAAGAGAATCCAAAGACAACTTCGTCAAATCTTCAAGCTGGGAAAGAGCAACGGTCCAGTCTAATCCTGAGTTATACTATTCCCTCCTCAACTACCTGGGGGGGGGGGGAACGGAAGAAATGAAGAAGAAAGAAAAACAGAGTCAGACATAAAGCCTGAGTAAGTTCAGTAACTTCTAGTATGTGAACATGGAAAAACAAAACGACATGAATTAACTGAATACAAGATTACACCATGACGATAAGGTCAACAAGATTAGACAAGGTAGTCACAAGATATGCTAAGATGACTGGATAAGCTCTAATACTTTCGCAGCTTCGCTATTTCCTTGTTATACTGGTTTCTATATCTCTGCACCACCTAACTAGTGTTCAACTAGTAACGATAATGTGATCCCAACCCCTGTAGTTTCCATTGTCTTCAGGCATACATTTATTATTTATTACCTAGATCTAATCTAGGGTTTTCTATCAAGTGCTTCTTAGATTTAACTATAGTTTTACGCTATCTGCTGAACGCTTTTCGAGTTCAGGGTTTATGCCACCTAGTCCAACTAGGGATTACGCTACCTGTCGAACAATGCCCCCAAGTCTAGGACACACTACCTAGAGTGGTAAATGTTCCTAGGCTTCCCCACGTATGTATCGCGAATCGTTATCGCTTGTCTAGATGCACATGTCCTGTAATGTGCGATCCGAGTCCTGTGACAGGGCAAATCAAGGAATACAGAACTCGGTCGGGAGCTTTCAGATATCTGCCGATGCAGATGCTAAGGTCTGTTTTTACTACAGTGGCTATGGTCCCACTTGACCCCTCCCTCAGCTAATGAAAGGCACACCTTGTAAAATGAGAACTATACGCCGGCCCCCGGTGCCCCACTATCCTATGGCCATCCGCAACCATAACTAGATAGCAAGTATACGGTCTTTTGGAGTTCTCCGCCTTTCCGCTTCACGTATCTCGATTGACTCAAGATGGATGGTAGACGACGAGTTGCTATCACAGGGCTACCGTCTTCTCGCCGAATCACACTGGTCCATCCTAGTCTTTAGGTTGCCACATATATATATTGCAACCAAGGCATACCCTCGGTTCTTTTAACGCAGACCTTAACCTCTATGAGCCCAGGATGATCATCTGCAGCCTCACAGAGGGATACCAAGAGTACCCTCACGTCCCCCCGAAGCCTCGGGCTTCGTAACCCAATTCGTTGGAGCCTTCTTAAAACCATATGGATGTCCGCTCCTTCGTGTTATACTAAGAATTACTACTTAGTTCTACTAACTAAGGTTTACCACTTAGTTTCCAAATTCCTTGTTTTCTTAACTAAGTTTACTACTTAGTCCCTTTTTCAACTGAGGTTTACTATTTAGTTTTCTTTCTCGCCAGGTTGGGTTGGTTAAGTGTCTTTAGTCGATTGAAGCTATCTTAACCCTCTTCCCTTATCCTATTACACTGGTTAAGTGTTATCCCTTTATGCTTTTTACTTAACCCTATTCATTTATCATATTCTGATGGTTAAGCATTCAAGTTTACTTAACCCTATGGTCTAGTCCAGCTAACATATTAATTTGGCTAAGTGTATAACTTAACCCCAAGCTCTAGTCTAATTAACATGTTAAATTGGCTAAGTGTATTAACTTTACTTAACCCCACCTTCTAGTCTAGTCAACATGTTAATTTGGCTAAGTATTCCCATGGACTTAATCCTCCCATTCTAGCTTTAACTGTGCTAAGTTGGTTAAGTGTTCCTTAACCTTCCCATTCTAGCTTTACTTAATAAATTAAAGCCGCAACCTCTCACATTAGACATATATTGCTGCGGTTACTGGATGTGCCGGTCGGTTCCGGGCAGGTTTACACCGCAACTCAGTCTAACCTCGGGTTAGGCATATTCATGTTTTCTAAGTTCAAAGGGTTTTTGATTAATTTCCAAATCTGGTCTTGAAAACAACCATCCCTTCCTTCGGATCAGTTAGGGATAGCAAGGTAGGGCAGGAAACTTGTATTTTCCAAACCCAAGCCTAGACACTATCCTCTCTGTCACCCTAGAACCTTCTGGTCTATGTGTTATAAAAAGGGGTGTTATCAAAATACTTTTCTTTTGTTTATAAATTGTTAACAATTTATTTCAAAAGCCCATTTCCCCTTTTTAGACAAATTTGGCCTATATTTATTTGTCAAGCCTACTAGTATTCTTATATTCTAGGCCCAAGTCCTAACCCAACATGCAGTTTAAGCCATTTCCTATTTCATTGCCGAAACTAGATTAAATATCCTAGTTTATAATTTATGGCCAAAATTTAACCAAGTTACATATTTTGTGGTAAATGAACAATTTAACATTTATGACGAATTCTATAAGTAAATTACTCCCAATTTACTGATTTCATTACTACTCTTTTAATGTACATTGTCATATTTATTATTATGGCCCATTCTCTCTTATTTATCATATTTATACTTTTTGGTATGTAAATTATACCAAGTTTAGTGTCGCTAACCATAATTTATTCTAAACATGACAATTGCTCACAATTATGAATAAATTCAAAATTGTGCTAATATACTTATTCCAAATCAACCTTAATTAACCCAATCTTGGTTTAACATCCTAATTCACAATTTATGGCAAAACTAGAATTATTTTTCCAGTTTACATTTTATGCCTAAAATTTAGCTTACTTACTAACGCTAAATTTAATATGTCAAAATCACATATTCCCTAATCCATGTCAAATTTCCCCGTTTTCATTTTAATATGCATGTCATAATACATATTCCAAATTATGCCAATTTCCAAGTTTACAACTACGTTCATATTCATTTCCATGTTTTTCCCCAAATCGCATTCCCACCGTTCGAATAATCGTGATTCAACCTAGATTATAAATAAATCTAGATTCGTAGATAAAAAAGGGAATGAATCAAAATGACAAGAAGGAATAATTGGCATAAAAAGGTTTGGATAACAATGTAGGTTCAAGAATATGGGTAGACCTAACTAAATAGGTAAATTCCCACTGTCTTAAAACCAAAGAATGGGCAAAATAGGTTCAAGAACGTGGGTAGACCTAACTTAATAGGTAAATTCCCACTGTCTTAAAACCAAAGAAAAACCAAGGAACAGGTAGAATAAATAATTGGGTTTAGACCCAACTTCTCAATCACAAAACTAAAGCAATATTTTCCTAATCATAAATCATGGGTGTCAAAATCACAGTTGTCCTCATTATGTCATAAGTAATAGTTTATGTCCAAATCAAAGGTATAGGCCTAGTCAAGGAAATAATCCTTGTAGTCACAGTCACAGTCATAGGAAATGTCCATAGTCATATGCGATGTTCATAGTCCAAAAGGGAAAATAATTCCCATAGTCATAAGTCATTGTCATAGGCAATGTTTATATGTCCCAAAATCAAAGGCTTATGTCATAGTCCAAAGGCATATGCTTTCAAAGGTCACAGTTCTATAGTCATAGTCACGGTTACAGTCTTATTTGTCCTCGAATCATAACAGTTCTTAATTCAGTCCAAGAGTATAAACATAGATTCGAAGAGAGAGAGAGAGATTTGGCATATTCCTTTATTCCTTTAATTTCATGTCACAAATAAAACAAAATATTCAGATCTAGAAATAACCAACTTACAGAAAATAGATCTAGAAAAGAAGGAAAGCATGGCTATGATTCGTGCGTCGTTGCTTGAAACTTGTTTGAGCTAGCCTTTGAATTCTTCACTTGAAACTTTGATTTGAATCCCTCCTTAAAAGTCTTTTAGCAGCATCTCCTCGTCTTGAATCATATTTTATTTTATTTATTTAAGAAAATTTAGAGGAGGGGAAGAAGCCATGAATCTTAGCAGCATAAGGATAGAAGAGAATTGGTGCAAAGAGAATGAAGACTAGGGCTGTTTATATAGCTGCTCAAGACCTTATCGTACACGCAGCGCTGAGTCAGCATTGAACCTAGTTAAGAAAATAGTCCAGGTACGTAGATTAGCCAAACCTTATCATACACGCAGTGCTGAGTCAGCATTGGATCCCACAAGCTATTTTGGCGTAAAAGTTTGATTTTCAAACTTTTGAATTTCTGGAATTTATTTAACTGTTTTATTCACATGAAATATTCTTATATGTATACAATTCCTCTAACGACCATTTTACGCGTATATATATACGCACAACTTTCATTTTATTTTCAAAATTCAAATGATGTTGCCATATTTCATTGACTGTAGCCTTATCTTGAATTTTATCTTTCGTATACATATATTTTTGTATATATATATATTTATTTATATTTCTCATATGTATATATATATATATATATATATTTTCTTTATTTCCTTATACGTACGTTCTTATCCTTTCAAATTTTGAATTTGTATACGTACATATATTTGCATGTTTAGTTGGCCCTCTCTAAAACAATGATAAAAAATTATGCCGCCGCCGGGGTTCGAACCCCCGACCTCCATGCTACCAATCCAATGCCTTAACCAACTGAGCTACAGAGGCTTTTGTTAATAAGTCTTAGAACAATAATAATTATTGTTCTCTCCTTACCTCTTTTTTTTCATGTTAGTTACAATACTTAAATTAAACAACTGCATGGATCTTTTTCTTTTAATTTTTCTTTTAAAAATTAATTATACTTTAATTTGAGAATCTTAATGTCACAGAATTACGGGGTGTTACAGTGGACGTAGAATCAAATTGAACTGAACCACTATAAAACGGTGTGTTCTTATTTCCTTCTGCATTATATGAGTCTACGACATACTTATATAAGCATTTTGTTATGATGTTGGCTTAGCTAAACATCCCGGCACAAATCTTTAGGTTAAACTGATAACCTGACGCTTTTCTGAGGAGGAAATCCCTTTAGTGTGGCTTAAGCCACAAGCCAATAGAGGGTAAGTATTAAGTTTCAAGTATAAATTTCATTTTTGTACAATATGTTATAAATGTATATATAGTAGCCATGAAATATTAAATGTTTTTTCATTTAACACAGTGGTTTTGAGTTAGAACCCTCCAATATAATCCTGGGATACCACAACAGGCTTAATTGAGTTGCACAACGTCATGTTGGCCTAAGTGGACGTTGGTACTAGAAAATGTTAAAGAGACTGTTTGGCAGGATTATTTGGTACGTGTGATATATAATTTATTATAATAAGTAGTTGTGCTCTTATTTGATCTGTTCACGTTTATGCTATTTTTAGAAAATGCAAGGTTCAGTGGACCTCTAAGAAATAGATATTTCCCTCGTCCAGTGCCATTTGAAAAGTAAAGTTGCTAAAAATTAGAAAGAAACATTAAATGGCATAAAATCAGCTGGAAGAAATCCGAGTTGGATGAGCACTAATGTGAAGGATGATCTTCTTACTTGGTGAAGTAATGAGCAATTTTAGGTAAATTTTGCTACATATTTAATTTAAGTTGTTATACTCAATTAATACATAAATTAGAATAAAATATGCTTTTCTAATATAAATTTATAGGCCAAGACTCAAAGAAATTCAGCCAATAGGAGAAAGAACCCTGTTACACATCATCGTGGTTCTAAGTCGTTCCAACATCATTGTGAGGACCTGGTATATTTTTTAATTACACAGTTAAAAATTTTAAGTTCTAAGTTGTTAAAATTAGTTGATTTAACTTTAAGTTCTAATTTACATATATGCATATTTCCGGAGAGACAATGTGGTGTTCCTGTCTCATATTGGGATGTTTTGGTACATATAAATGCAATGAGTCAGATTGACGACATAGGCTCAATTTCTTACTCCTGATACCACGATGCCAAAACACGTGATGCATATATAAGTATAACATATTTAGCTTAAAATTATAATTTAATTAAAACAGTGTTATGTAAATTTTATTGTATTTTGTTTAATAAGATAAATTTCAGCAACAACGAGCAAAGACGCTTGAGGACACTGGGGAAGCCGACTTAACTGATGAGGAGGAGGATTTAATTTTTGAGGCTTTCATGGATTCACCAACCCACAACAGACACTATGGTTTTGGAAAGCGAGCAGTAATATAAACTAAAATTTAATAGAAATTGAAATTTGTTTGAATTGCTATTATGAAATATTGAAAATCTTAAATTATTTACAGGTTAGGACATCTCAGCAGTCCTACCAAAGGGCTCAGGACAAGGAGGAGATGTCACAGCTACTAGCCCAGATTGCTGAGCTAAAAGGGCGTGATCGACGCCGCAAAGAGCAGTTGGAGCAACCTTACCAGCGTTTGGCGGAGTTCATTGCCTAGTACGGGCTGTTTCTTTCATCATTTGGCGGTTCTGGGGGAGATTGAGTCGAGGTTAGTTTATTTTGTTGTTATATACATAGATATATGCTTTTATGATTTGAGAGCGGGCGAGGATTTTGCTTGATACATTATGATGGTTTGTATATGGTTTTGTTGTGCGGGTGTGTAATGACCCGCATTTGCAGAGGTATTATAATTAATTTATTTAATTATATAAATAGTGATATAGTGAATTAAATGGTGGTTTAATTAAATAAGGGTGAATATTTAATTAAAATAATAAATTAAATAATATATTTAATTCTGAAATAATCAGAATTTACTAAAATGGCGATATGGTGTGAACTGGATCATCTGTGATATTTAATTCAGTTTAGAATTGAATTAGAATAATGAATATATTATTTGAACGACAGTTAGAACGTATAATTTTATTATAATTAAAATCGAGCTTGAAATGGTGCGACAGTTCGTTATTTGGCGATTTTAACTTCAACTAAATGTACAGGATTCGTTTTAAGCCGAATTTCTGTGAAACAAGAAAAGTGTGGAGCTGGTGGAGTATATCTTTCTAGTGGAAGAGAAAAATCGGGATTTCGTCGGGTAGATTTTGATTTACGTTCAAATCAAATTTTTGAAAAGTCGCTATGGAATTCCTTTATAATTTATAAAGGAATTATTTATATTTTAAAAAGGAATTTCAATATAAATCGAATATCGGGTTGACCCAGATTTGAAATATCAAGTTAGAAATTCATATAGGAATATTCTAGTGCTGTATGGTATTCCACTGTGAATATAGACGATAATATTTATTTTTAAAATATTTAATTTAATTATATTTAAATATATTTATATATTTAAATGGGTCATTTAGAACTTTAAAAATAGCCAGTTTTGCAAACGAAGTCGAAATTCGACGAAACTAACTTTGTTGGATCCGCAATGTCAAATAGTTGTTAGATTTCCAGTTTCGTGATTTTTAGAGTCACTGTGTGGTCGTACGGATTTTTAGAGTGAGAAACAGTCAGTATTTCGACGGTTAAAAATATGCTGTGTGAGCAAACGAAGTCGAAATTCGACGAAACCAATTTCGTTGGGACCGTAATGTCGAACTGTAGCTGCATGTCCAGTTTCGTGATTTTTAGGTACTGTGTGTGATCACACGGATTTTTAGAGTGCAAAAACGAATATAAAATGATATAAATAAAATATCTAAAAATATCTAGGAAAATATCTAGACTATAAATACCTCTTTAACCTTCTAAACCTAATTCTATTTCAACAGAAGTCAACAAAACAAAAACGCGCCGTTGTTTTCTATCTCCAGTAAACAATTCGATCCTCAAAAATCCAAAGTAAAATCATACAAAAATCCTTAAATCACCAAACATGGAGATATAGATTCGGTAAGAACTGCTCTTCACCTTCGTATGATTTTTAACTGCTTCGAAGAAACTTTGTTCGATGTTGCGTACTGTCGGAGGAAACTAGGGTTAGACATTTCCTGAATTCTAAGCTATTATATGCGAATTCGAGTATGGATTTGAGTTCATTGTTGGATTTAGCATCAACTTGGTGTTTTTTTGGTGAGGTTCCAAGCAAAAAGGTGATGAGCGATCTCCGTACAACGCCATCAGGAGCTGTCGACGGAAACACAGAGGGATGTGCGAGTTGCCGGTCTTTGGGTTGAGGAAAAGGAGGATAGAAGGAGATGAATTATGGTATTTTTAGTTTGAATTTAAGTGTGGTGAAGGATGAGTTAAGGATGGAAGAGGTTGCATTAATGTCTGTGGAGGAGCAGCGTGGAAAATTGATTAGGGAAGAAGCATGTCGGTGTTGGGCTTGAGAAGAGGTATTGGGCCGGCTAAATAAAAGGTTAAGCCTACTTAAAATAAAGGAAATTCAATTTATTTTATTTTTTAATGTACAAACTTATATAAGGTGTAACTTCGAGATACGATATCAGAATTGAGCGAAACAAGATCCGTTGGGATTGTATGGACGAAAGCAACACAATGACACTGACTTGAAGTGGATCGGTGCTCGTTTGAATTTATGGCAAAATAAACTGTTTTATTCAAATCAAATAACAGTTTATCGTTCTTTAACGATGAACTGCAAAAGTGAGTAAATCTCACTAACTCTGAACAGTTTATAATTTCATGTTGTATTTTTAGAACTGTTAAATATTGGCCGATTGACTGTGTGTTGACTGTTTGATTGAACTGCTAGTCAGTTAGTTGAATTTCTATATTGATTCTGTTTAACAGAATATATCATATGGAACTGAAAGTGATGTTGATTTTATTGTGTAACATCTATGGATGCAGGGAAACAGGTTGGAGGAATCCGACTGGATTCCTCAACAGTTATTTTATTGTCTTTCATATATTGTGATATATGATGTGTTATATAATCTGTTATGGATTATGTGTGTTGGAATGATATTGATCCTTGTTACTCGATATTTTAAATATCATAAAAAGACCCTGGGATGTAAAAAGAATTATTTCAATGTATATTGAAATAAAGGGATTTTTTAAAATCAACAGATTTTATAAAAGAAAATATTTCGAAAGTAAATAAAAGGGAAAATGTTTATAAAACGAAAAGAGTTTTATAAAAGGGGAAAAATGTTGATAAAACGAATAGAATAGAATAACGGAATATTATTAGAAAATAAATAGGATATTATAAGGAGAATATTTAGAAAACAAATAGAATTATAAAAAGGGAATAGTGTTAATCAAATAAAGTTATTCGATTAGAGTATATCAAGAAGTAGTTAATCGAATATAGTTTATATTCGAAGTAGTTAATCGAATATAGTTTATATTCGAAGGAGTTAAATCGAATATAGTTATTCGAAATAAAGTTAAAACAGAATAGAGTTATTCAATTAGAGTTATTCAATTAGAGTTAATCAAATAGAGTTAATCGAATAGAGGAAAAGAAATAGAGTTATGCAAAATTAGAAACTGACTAGAGATTGTTAAATTGAATGGTTTTCTAAGTGTCGATCTGATGTTGGTTTCGGCCTTCGGGGTTTATACACAGAGAATTGTTCTCCTACTAGTTTACAGTCAGGGACTGATAGTAGTAAAATGATAGTGATATGTAAATAACAATGGAAATGTTTTCCAGTGTTAATAACGTATATTTCCTAAACGTAGAAAATAAGGAAATATATATATATATATATGATTGATGATTGATCGATATAATTTCCTCCTAGAAATAATATCGTTGTTTGCACACGTGTTTTTCTTTGATAGTTAAATCACAGACTATCGAAGTTTTGACCATTTTAACGTTGTTAATATGGAGAGACCAGTTGGATTATTATCCAAAGAACCACTCTGTATTGGCATAAGCGTTGCGAATCATATATGCCAAAGATAATTGAAGACGGAGTAAAGTGCAAGGGCTATTGTATAAGTCTTAGATAGCAGTGCCTAAGATGGATGTACTGAATAGTGCCTTCGGTTCATCCTATTCCTGGATGACTTGTATAGATGAATGTCTGACATAGTATTTCCAGAAAGGTCACGTACATTGATTCCTTCAACCGTACCAAGAGTGGAAGCGGAGAAGGAAACTTCTTTAGCTAACACGTAATGTACTGTTGTAGACGTCAATTAGTGATTTCGATGGATCTCACAATGTGGCATTCGAAGTAAATCTGATGTGATGATAAGGCGTAACCTCAAGCCTCATCAACCAGTGAATGACAGAAATCGGGCAGGCGGCATGGCTAAGTCGGTCGCTCCGAAGTAGGGTGTATAATCACCTGATCTAGAGTTTCATTTACTTCTAAAAATCTATTATTGATGCTGTCCCATTCGGGAAACGGTTGCTGATCCCAACCGTTGGTGATATACATTCGATACACTCAAGCGAAATGAGTGGTCAGTCATGTGTGGTCGGGTTGCAAGATGTTCTTGTTGAACCCAGTGTATTCCTTTCTAGAGGTACACTAGCGAAAGGTGGTTCCATACCTTGTCATAGTTGGAAATCCATTACCCAATACGTGCTTGCGGTTTTGATTTGTATACTATATATGTAGAACGTGAGATGAAAGCGTTTCTGCTAGATGATTATTATATTGTGGTTGATAGACATTATTATAATATCAAAAGGTTTTTGATATAAAGAATATTTTGGATTCTCATAAGGGAAAACCCGTTCCGTTATAAGGCATGGTCTTATGAGATACCGTTTCATCGCTTGAATTGTTTTAAACTGTTTTACTCACACCATTCCCATGACTGACCCGGAGTTTATTTGTTTATTTCTCTAAACTCTTGGGTGCCTAAATTTGTACGGGCAGTCAAGTAGTCGGGATTTACAGATATACTAGAAGAGCTGGAGCAGAAGGCTTCAGGATCATATAGCTATAGTTTATTTCCGCTGTGTTGTAAGTGTTGTACTTTGATAATGATGTATATTCAAGTACAGATGTATATTTCAAGTTATGTTATATATATTATATGTTATTCGTTCCGCTGTGAGGTTCGTGTTACTCTGAGGTTGTGTTCTTCTTCTTCTTCTTCTTCTTCTTCTTCTTCTATTCTAAGTTTCTATCTTATCTATACTCACCCTCTAATTTCTTTCGTTAATCATCCGGTATTTTCGACCCTTAGATGTTCGATATGTGTTGTATATCGGATAACCAAGGTCGCCAAAACCCAGGTCATTACAGTTGGTATCAGAGCTTAAGTTAAGTGAATTACCTTGGCTCTGTGGCGTGACTCAGTAGAGATAGGGTTAGTAATACCCTAGATTGAGTTGAGTGTATATATACGAGTGAAAGTATTTGTTATTGATATAAAAATTTGTTTTATATTGTGGGGATTTATTGGTTGAGTCATTCATGAGTTCTGGTCGATCAGTTTGATCCACTGTATTAGTAGGGATTTTGTGAACACTTGAATACGATGAACCGTCATAGTATGTTTTGAAAAGAGGGTAAACGAAATAATTTTACCCAAATTATATTTTGATATAAAGGATCTATATTGGTCATAATTATAATCGAGTAAGATTATAAATTAAATGGTTATGTAAATAATCGATCAGAATTCATATAAGTGAAATTTATGAAATCGAAATGAATTAAATCTGAATTTAAACCGGAAATTGAATTAAAATTCTGGAAATTTGGATAAGTGTTTGTAAATGGATTTGGATTAAAAAAAAGGAAAATTTAAGATCCTGGGAGATTTTAAATTGTTTTACAAGCAGTGTGAATTATATTTTGAAATGAATTTCAAAGAGGAAATATTTAGAAATGGTTTTATAGTATTGAACTCACTTCGATCGCTAGAAAATAGATTCTAATGATGACAGCTGCATCATCAGTATTCATTTTAGAGTTGTAAGTGGCGAATTACTAACAAAGATACTGTTTTGAATTTATTTTGGGAAAGACAAGTTGTGTTGAATTTCAAAAAAGAAATTTGATTTTTGAAAAGAGTAAACTGTTTAAAAATTCCCAGGGAAAGACTGTTTGAATTAAAAACAAATTTGACAGAAATTTGTGAAAGAAAATTTGAATTAAAATAAAGTCAGTTAAGTGGTAACTGAAGTTGAATTGAAATCGAATAAGATTGGATTTATGAAATTAGAATCCGAAATGGTATTGGATTGAGGAGTTTAGGAATTGAAAATCAAGAATTGAACTTGATTTGAAATGGGATTTGGCTCAGATATAAACGAATGGTTGTGTAGTGGATAAAAGCAGATTGGAATTTGATTGGGATGACCCATGTATCCGCTGAACAGCAGGTGAAAGTGATAGAGTTGATATGCCGACAAAAGGTACAAGTTAATATTTGATATAAGCATGAGATTTATGAGCCGAATTGGCAAGCCGTTAGGCTGTTTGATTTTCTTTTGGGTTGGGGAAGGCTTAGAGAGGCGAGTTGGAGTTTTACTGATTGACCAGTACAAAGGAGGTTATGGCGAAAAATTTCAAAAAGTTAAGGAGTCGGAAAATTTTCAGGATTTTTGGAAATTTTCGTTGATATGAATTAATTAATAATTTAATTGAAATTAAATTGGTTCAGTTGAAACTGAAGTTAAGAAGTGAACAAATATGTTCTAACCAGTCGATAGGGTCGTTCTCTGTAATAACCCGGAAATCTGGGCCAATTTGAAATTTTTATTTTGGCAATTTTAACGAATTTTGATTATTTAAAATGAATTATTTTAAATAATAATGACGAAAAATTTGGTTTGAATAGAAATAGAACGTATATATTTATATACGTCGTCGTTAGAATATAAATAATTATTTATATATAAAAAAGGAATTGAAAATGGCGCGGTAGTTCGATAATTCGATTTCAAAATTCAAATGAATGTACAGGGTGCAAATTAAACCGGATTTTAGTGAAACCAAAAATATTTGAATCTATTTGTGAATATCTTTCCAATGAATCCGAAATATTGAAATTTCATAGCGGGGATAAAATGTTATGCCTAGTTGAAATTTGAGAATAGTCGCTATGGAATTTCGGCCCTTGAAAATAGCCATTTTGCAAACGACCTCAGAATTCGACGAAACCACTTTTGTTGGATCCGTGATGCCAAGTTATTGCTATGTTTCAAATTTCGTAATTTTTCGAATCAATATGTGAGCGTGGCAAAGGAAAACGCGTTTGACCAGTTTTAGTTGATTTTAATCGACTGGAAAATGGCCATTTTTCAAACGGTCTCAGAATTTGACGAAACTAGTTTTGTTAGGGCCATATCATCAATACGAAGCTAGAAAATATTTTTCTGGAATTTTTAGAGTTCGTAGTAACCCCGGTAAATTGAAATGCGCGTTAAAATTCGATATATAGAGTTATATGTTGGTTTTGATGAAAACTGATCGAAACGATTGAATCAGCCTACGATACATATCCCATTGTGTTCGGAATGGGGGTTGTTAGCTATGGACGACAGTCGGTGGGCTAGATTTCGAGGTCGAAATAAAAAGTACCTTTTTGAAATAAATAATTAAATAATATAAAGTATAATACCTTTCTCCCTCTCCCTTTTATCACTCTGGGCCCCCCAGTTACTTTTGAAATCGAAAAAAAAGGGGCGCCCACGATCGAGCCCTCCCCCTTCAGTCGAGCCGCGCTGCCAGAGTCGGGACCCCCTCCCACCGTCGAGCGCCGTGCCGCCCCCTCCTCCTCCACGCCTCCTTCTCGATTCTCTCCCTCTGAAATCCCCCCCCCCCCAAAAAAAACTGAAGCCCGCCGTCGATGGCCAGGGCACCCCCACCAACCCGATGCTGCCTCCCTGACCGACCACCCTCCACGCAACCATCGACTGACAACCCTCCGAGCCTCCTACTCCCTCTCCGATGCTTGTAAGTGATACTTAATTTATTTTAATTAGTTTAAAATCTGAAATATATATAAACTAGTATTAATAAAAATCAGTTTTATTTATATTAAAGGTAGTATTTTTATTGTTTAAATATCGAGATAAAAATATGGTTTTTATTATTGTGAAAGCGAGGTAAAAATTAGATATTTATAACTAAGAAAAATATGATTTTTATATTACAGATAGAATAAAAATAAGATTTTTATATTATAAATAGAATAAAAATATGATTTTTATATTATAGATAGAATAAAAATATGATTTTAATATTATTGATAGAATAAAAATATGATTTTTATATAAAGTAGATAATAAAAAAAATGTGATTTTATAGCATTGAAATAAAAATTCGATCTTTATATATGAAGTAGAAATATAAAAATATAATTTTTATATAGAAGGAAGCGTTGTAAAATTATATGAAGTAGAAGTAAATATATGATTTTTATTTATTGAAATGAAGCAATAAAAATATAATCTTTATTTGAACAGCGAGAAAAAAGACTGCATTGGAATTTCAGACAGATCCAGACGGTTCAGCAGTTCAAAAGCAAAGCACGACGGAGTGGAACCCTCTGTGAGAACTCCTCACCTTTAATTTATTTCTAGTTTGAAATATATGCTAGGATGCAGACGGTGTTTAGTAGCACCCGACACCCGTCGTCCACAGACCATGGATGGCTTGTATGCTTGTTTGTTTGATTTTGATGTGTAGTTGATTGTGTAATGTGATGTGAAATGAAATAAAATATTTATATAGTTAAAAATATTTTATAGTTAGAAATAGAATTTTTGACGTGTATTCAAAATGAAATAAATATAAACAAATCGGATGATTTGTTTATATACACACATTTGACTGATATTGATTGGGATGATAAATTTTACACATCGCCCAACTGCACAAATAAAATCTGTGTTTGATTGTTTGAAAACCCCACACGGTTATTGGGATGATATATGACATACGCTAATCCCAATAATTAGTTGTATGTCGATCGATTGATTGACAGACTGTCATAAGCATTAAATATTTATATTTAATGCTTATACAGTGTAGAATGCACTCT
This sequence comes from Allium sativum, assembly GCA_030737875.1. Classification (NCBI taxonomy): domain Eukaryota; kingdom Viridiplantae; phylum Streptophyta; class Magnoliopsida; order Asparagales; family Amaryllidaceae; genus Allium; species Allium sativum. The sequence goes on from CM060923.1 coordinate 666,682,331, forward strand.
GGATGATGGTTGATTATTTATCGTTGTTATTTTATACATGTGTTGTGGAAAAATCCATATAATTAACATTATATAGTTATTGATTGGGCCTCATTCCAGTTTTGAATAGAATATTTGGAAAAAAAATATTTGAAATAGAATATTTAAAAATAGAAATATATGAAGCCGTGTTGATTAGATTTGCGCCATTTTGACGTGAACGATATTTATATCAATTTTATTCAAATTGAAATTCGAATTAAATTGAAATAAATTGAAATTCGAATAAAATTGAAATGATTTGAAATTCGAATTAAATTGAAAAGAATTGAAATTCGAATTAGAATGAAATAGAATTGAAATCATTTTGAATTGAATTTAAAACGTATTGAAATTGGAACTGAAATCGATTTAAATTGAAACCGATTTGAATTGAAATGGATTTGAATTGAAATCGAGTTGAAATGAATTTAAAACGAATTTATATTGGGATGATCCAAATTTTGATTTGAATTTGAAAAGGAAGTTGAAATCGTTTTGAAAACGAATTTAAAACGATTTATATAATACGTTTTAAAAGGAAATCGACGAAGTATATATTATATGTATTGTATATATTATATAATGGCCTGAATAGAACGCGCCGCGCTGCGGCAGTTCGTGAATTTCGACCATTGACTTCGAATGGACATTACGGGAGATCCGACCGTCGGATTCTCCTAAAACCAGAACCGTTGGGTTCGTATCGAAAAGAGCTTTCTAACGAATATTAGAAATTTGAAATCAAACGGTTGGATTTGGAATTATGTCCAAATCAAATTTGAAAAAGGTCGCTGTAAGTGCAGTTCGATGGCCGTTGATGGGAATTGACTATACGGGCCTTAATAAAATTATTAAAAAAAGTAATAATTTGTGTAAAATCATAAGAAATGATTTGTGAAGAATTGGGATGAAAAACTCCATATTTGAAAAGATAATAATTGATTTTTATCGAAATGAACTAGTTTTGAACTAGAGTTATAATTCTATTTATTTTTAAAATAAATAAAGTGGATTTGAAAGGGGTTTTAAAAGTAACCAGGATTTCCAATAATTGAATTGGAATGGATTTGAATCGAAATTAACTTTGGAATATTTCGATGTTGGATTTCGGGATTATACAGATATTGTTATGGAAATTTGAAAGATATATTGATATCGTTATTTCCAGCACGATATTTGTTGGTCGTAGAATTTGATATTGAATATAAGCCGATATATTTTCTATTCAGAGCCTTGTATTTAATATCAAATGTGATTTGGGGTTGTCGTGAATGGTGTCTTCATTAACACTGTTCTTAAGCCCAGTTGAGAAAAAGATTAAATCTTTTTATTTAGATTTAATGAAGTGTACCAATTAATTGGTATTTAATTGGAATTGAATTTGAATTGATTTTTGGGTTTATCTTGAACGGTGTTTTAAATAACACTTGTTCTTTAACCCGATAATTAATGAATGTGATTTTGGGTTTATCGTGGGCCATGTTTTAAATGACATTGGTTCTTTAACCCAGTTAAAGCTAGGATGTGATTTCCCAAGTTAAATAATCATTGATAGTGATTATTGGGAAGATTAAAACCAAGTGGAGTTTTAATGAATCTTTAATTAAATTGAAATAATCGAGAATGGAGTATCACCAGTTTTACTCCAGGCGATAGTTAAATCTTTAATTAGATTTGAACGTGAAATGGTAATTGAATTTACTGATAACACCATGGTGTTAGATATGAAGTTGTAAAAACCCGTAACTTCCCCGGTGAGGAAAGCGCGGATAGTTCGAGAACAAGCCACAAATAGAACCCAGACGGAAGAACATTTCATTGTTAATTACAACAATTCCATCAGAATACAAGAATATACAGAGTATAAATGAATATTACACATTCGATAAATATCAGAGATTACAATAAATTACATAGCAGCGGAAAATAGTACAATGCCCAACTAGAAGAGATATACGGATACAAAGCTTTCCGGATATCATTCCAGCTGTAAACCAGGATCTTGTGAATATAAATCTGCAAAACCAAAACTACTAGCTGCCCGTGTCAAAATAAGGGCACCTAGAGTTTAGGTTAAAACAATAAACTCCAGGTCAGTCATGGGACTGGTGTGAGAACTAAAACAGTTATTAATCTTTATTTTAAAGTTAGGTAAATCAAGGGACCACGCCTTATAACACGGAACGGGTTTCCTCCCAAGAACACCAGTGCATAAAACAAACAGCGCAATGCTAAATAAAGAAAAATGAAGCTATTATAAGACCCAGGTCCCATCACACAATGCAACACAAACCAGAGGATAGGGTTTTCCCTTATAATAGCCAAAGCATGCTTGATATGTTTAAAACAAATCATTTGATACTATAATAGGTGTATAGTGTCAAAACAACTTCAAATATAAATGTATCAATCCTAGACGACATGGGTACCATATATCATGTCGCCATACTAGGCTCTACAATCAAAACCGCAAATGTCACGTATTTGGAAGTTGGATTTCCATCTGTGAACCGAGGCAAAAGATAGTCCTCTACCGATTCGAGACGCTCTAGCCCGCCCCTCAGGAACAGAACGCATCGTCCCTTGGATCTTCAGGGCCGGTCCACCGATGTGGATTAGACGAAATCCTGAACACTACGTCTCCCCACCCTTTGGGGTGTCAATGAGTCAACGAATGACTCCATCGGCTTCACATAGTCACCGATATATCCGAGGCGACTCGCAACAGCAACAACCACATAAGTCAAACTCGTCAGGGCGTGTAAAACCACTGACGCCACTTTTAGCTAGAAGGAAACGCATGTTCTCCCTGCAGTCCTGTCCCATTTTTGGTTCACTACCGGGGGGTGAGACTCGCGAATTAACGTTACACAAAGCTATGCCACACAGGCTGTGCTTTGATCATCAACCACAAGACTTTGCTTTTCAACAGAAGCCTTGATCATTTGCATCTTAGCATGCCACATAGGCAATTCACGCTATGCAATTGATATCAATCACACAGAATGAAATCCGATGTCAGACACACATCCATTTACAAGTCCATTCTGGGTCTGAACGAAACCGGAGGCACCTAGTACCCCGCATATCCATCGATCTCCAAGTACGTCTGGACGACCACTAACTGTTTCCATCTTCTTGGGTGTACAGCCCAATCAAGATCATCAGTAATCACCCAAACGACGTGAAGACCTCCAGTCTTCAACCACCGTCTTCATCCTCGACACCACGTCGAATCAATTATTCAGAATGGGATAAACCCGGTCTTTCTGAATAACTCGCGTATATAATAAACAAGTGTTACACAAACACAACATACGCCTCATTCCAATTCATCAGTCACTAACCGTAAATCAACAAGAGAATAATTCCCCAAATATTAACCCCAAAGGCCGAAACCAACATCAGATCAACACCCAGGAAACCGTTCTGCTTAGCTAACCTACAGTTAGTTTCTAAATTTCACATTCTTAGGGAAAAGTTCCCATTAATTTATCAAAGATAAATCCTTTAAATTTATTCTTCAATCTACTTTTGAATATCAATTCAAACTAGTCGGGATTAGCGAACCACACCGAAGTGATCATTTATTTTATTTCCCAATCCCAACCTATTCATCCCATGAAGTAAAACCGGTTATACTTCATATCTAACACCACGGTGTTATCGGTAAATTCAATTACCATTTCACGTTCAAATCTAATTAAAGATTTAATTACCGTCTGGAGTAAAACTGGTGATACTCCATTCTCGATCTTTTCAATCTAATTAAAGATTCATTAAAACTCCACTTAGTTATAATCTTTGACTGGGTTAAAGAATCAGTGTCATTTAAAAACACGGTTCACGATAAACCCCAAAATCACATCACATTTCAATCAGTCCCTAACTGTAAATAAACAAGTGAGCAATTCCCTAAGTATTAACCCCGAAAGTCGAAACCAACATCAGATCAATACCCCAGAAACCATTCAACTTAACTAATCTCCAGTTAGTTTCTGATTTTCTTAACTCCTTTGGGTCTAAGAACAGTATTATTGAAGATACCGTTCACGACAACCCAAAATCACATTCCATTAATTATCGAGTTAAAGAACAAGTGTTATTTAAAACACTGTTCACGATAAACCCGAAAATCAATACCAATTCAATTCCAATTAAATATCATTTAATTGGTACACTTCATTAAATCTAAATAAAAAGATTTAATCCTTTTCTCAACTGGGCTTAAGAACATTGTTAATGAAGACACCATTCACGACAAACCCCAATCACATTTGATATTAAATACAAGGCTCTGAATAGAAAATATATCGGCTTATATTCAATATCAAATTCTACGACCAACAAATATCGTATTGGAAATAACGATATGTATATATATATATATATATATATATCTTTCAAATTTCCATAACAACATCTGTATAATCAAGAAATCCAACATCGAAATATTCCACAGACAATTTCGATTCAAATCCATTCCAATTCAATTATTGGAAATTCTGGTTATTTTCAAAACCATTTCGAATCCAATTTATTTATTTTTAAAAATAAATAAATTATTATTCTAGTTGAAAACTAGTTCATTTCGATAAAAAACTATTTTTATCTTTTTAAATATGGAGTTTTTCATCCCAATTTTTCACAAATCATTTCTTATGATTGTACACAAACTATCACTATTTTTAATAATTTTATTAAGGCCCGTACAGTCGATTTCCATCTACGGCCATCGAACTGCACTTACAGCGACCTTTTTCAAATTTGATTTGGATATAATTCCAAATCCAACCGTTTGATTTCAAATTTCTAATATTCGTTAGAAACCTCTTTTTGATACGAACCCAACTGTTCCAGTTTCAGGGGAATCCGACGGTCGGATCTCCCGCAATATCCATTCGAAGTTAATGGTCGAAATTCGCGAACTGCCGCGGCGCGACGCGTTCCATTCAGGCCATTATATATATAATATATATATTTTATATATTTCGTCGATTTCAATTCAAAACGTGCTTTATAAATCGTTTTAAATTCATTTCAAATTGATTTCAATTCAATTTAATTCGAATTTCAATTCTACTCGATTTTATTCGAATTTCAATTCACTTCCATTTAATTCGAATTTCCAATCATTTCAATTTATTTTGAATTTCAAATCTATTTAAATTTCAAATCTATTCAATTTAATTCGAATTTCAATTCACTTCAATTTAATTCGAATTTCAATTCACTTCAATTTACTTCGAATTTCAATTCACTTCAATATTCATTTAAATTTGAATAAAATCGATATAAATATCGTTTACGTCAAAATGGCGCAAATCTAATCAACACGGCTTTATATATTTCTATTTTCAAATCCTCTATTTCAAATATTTCTATTTCAAATATTTCTATTTCAAAACTGGAATGAGGCCCAATCAATTACCATATAATGTTAATTATATGGATTTTCTACAACACATGTACAAAATAACAACGATAAATAATCAACCATCATCCAGAGTGCGTTCTACACTGTATAAGCATCAAATATAAATATTTAACGCTTATAACAGCCTGTCAATCAATCGATCGACATACAACTAATTATTGGGATTAGTGTATGTCACATATCATCCCAATACCCGTGTGGGGTGTCAAACAATCAAACACAGATTTTATTTGTGTAGTTGGGCGATGTGTAAAATTTATCGTCCCAATCAATATCAATCAAATCAGTGTATATAAACAAATCTCCGATTTTTTTATAAATATTTATTTTAAATACACGTTAAAAATTCTATTTTTAACTATAAAATATTTTATTTCATTTCACGTCTCATCACACAATCAACTACACATCAAAATCAAACAAAGCATACAAGCCGTCCATGGTCTGTGGACAATCGGTGTCGGGTGCTACTAAACACCATTTGCATCCTAGCATATATTTCAAACTAGAAATAAATCGAAGGTGAGGAGTTCTCACAGAGGGTTCCACTCCGCCGTGCTTTGCTTTTGAACTGCTGAAATGTCTGGATCTGCTTGAAATTCCAACGCAGTTCTTTTCACGCTGTTCAAATAAAAATTATATTTTTATTGCTTCATTCTAATAAATAAAATTCATGTTTTTATTTCTTCTTAATATATTTTTACAATGCTTCTTTCTATATAAAAATTATATTTTTATATTTCTATTCAATATATAAAAGATCGAATTTTAATATCATCGCTATAAAAATCTCATTTTTATTTCATCATATATATAATAAAAATCATATTTTTATTTCACTACATATATAAAGATAATATTTTTATATTCTCTATTATATAAAAATCATATTTTTAATACTTCTACTTTATAAAAAATATATTTTTAATACTTCTACTTTATAAAAATTATATTTTTAATACTTCTACTTTATAAAAATTATATTTTCATAAGTAAAAATCAAACCTTTAAACAAATCAAGATATCGTCTTTCCTTTATATAAAAATCCTATCTTTTTCGATATAAAATAAAATCTTAACTTTATATAATAAAGAAAATCAGTTTTTTTATTTATCAAAGAAAACTAGTTAAGGCTAAAAAAAAAACTAAAATACAATAAAAAGAAAATACTCACTCGCCGGAATTTGATCGGAGGTGGAGGGGCAGTCAATGGTCGTCGTTGGCCGAGGGGGGCTGCTGCTGCGTTCGCCGAGGGGCTTCGATGTCATTGCCGAAAAAAGGAGGGTTTCAGGGCGGTCGGCGGCTTCAGGCGGCGGTGGTTATCCCGGGGTGGAGCGCAACTTAGGGTTTGGGATTAGGGGGCTTTGTCTGCGGGTTTGAACAGAGGGGGAGAAGGAAGCAGTGGATGGGAAGAAGTGGAGGGCGGCGATCGCTGGGGTGGGGGGGGGGTTGAGGCTCCTCAGGCGTGGTGGCGGGACGGTGAACGAGGCGGCGGCGGGGTGCGATTTCGTTCGATTTCTTTTTTTTCTTTTTTTGAGAATTAACGAGAGAGGGGGGGGGGGGTAAAGGAGAAAAGCGGTGTTTGACTTTTTTTATTTAATTTATTTATTTTAATTTTCGAAAAGTAACTTTTTATTTCGACCTCCAAACGAGGCTCACTGCCTGTCGTCCATAGCTAATTACCCCCATTTCGAATACAATGGGATATGTACCGTAAGCTGATTCGACCGTTTCGATTAGTTTTCGTCAAAATCAACATATAACTCTATATATTGAATTTGAACGCGCATTTCAATTTACCGAGGCCACATACGGACTCTAAAAATTCCCGAAAAATATTTTCTAGCTTCGTATTGACGAACGGTCCTAACAAAACTAGTTTCGTCGAATTCTGAGGCTGTTTGAAAAATGGTCATTTTCCAGTCGATTAAAATCAACTAAAACTGGTTAAACGCGTTTTCCTTTGCCACGCTCACATATTGATTCGAAAAATTATGAAAATTGGAATCTAGAAATAACTTGACATCACAGATCCAACAAAAGTGGTTTCGTCGAAATCCGAGGTCATTTGCAAAATTCCCATTTTTAAGGGCCAGAATTCCATAGCGACTATTCTGAATTTTCAACTGGGCATAACTTTTTATCCCCGCTATGAAATTTTGATTTTTCGGATTTGTTGGAAAGATATTCTCAATTAGATTCGAATATTTTTGGTTTCGCTAAAATCCGGATTATTTTGAATCCTGTACATTCATTTGAAATTTGAAATCGAATTATCGAACTACCGCGCCATTTTCATTTCCTTTTATAATTATAAATAAATATTTATATTCTAACGACGAAGTATATAAATATATACGTTCTAATTCTATTCAAAATAAATTTCTCGTCGATATTGTTTAAACTAATCAATTTTAAATATTCTAAATTCACTAAAATTGCCAAAATAAATAAAAATTAAATTGGCTCAGATTTCCGGGTTATTACAGAAGTATTACCAGTTTTACTTCATGGGATGAATAGGTTGGGATTGGGAAATAAAATAAATGATTACTTCGGTGTGGTTCGCTAATCCTGACTAGTTTGAATTGATATTCAAAAAGGAGATTAAAGAATAAATTTAAAGAATTTATCTTTGATAAAATTAATGGGAACCTTTCCCAAAATATAAGAATATTTGAATAAAAGAATATTCTGAATTGGAATGAAGCGTATGTTGTGTTTGTGTAACACTTGTTTATTATATACGCGAGTTATTCAGAAAGACCGGGTTTATCCCATTCTGAATAACTGATTCGACGTGGTGTCGAAGATGAAGACGGTGGTCGAACACCTAAGGTCTTCACGTCGTTTGGACAATTACTGATGATCTTGATTGGGCCATACACCCAAGAGGAGGGAATCAGTTGGTGATCGTCCAGACGTGCTTGGAGATCGATGGGTATGCGAGGTACTAGGTGCCTCCGGTTTCGTTCAGACCCAGAACGGACTTGTAAATGGACTGTGTGTCTGACATTGGATTTTAGTCTGTGTGATTAATTTCTATTAAATATATATCTGTTTGGCGGCGGAGAATTTATTCTCTTGCTTAACGCCCTTCTCTAGGACGTACGAGCTCAGGAGTTATATATTGGTGGATATTAAACGCATGGAGTGAATTGCCTGTGTGGCATGCCTAAGTGGCAATATGATCAAGGCTTCTATTGAAAAGCAGAGTCTTGTGGTTGATGATCAAAGCACGGCCTTTGTGGCGTAGCTTTGTGTAGCGTGAATTCGCGAGCCTCACACCCCGGTGTGAACAAAAAACGGGAGACGGACCTCAGGGAGGACATGTGTTTTCTTCTAGCTTGGAGTGGCGTCAGTGCTTGAACTGGCTGACGAGTTTGACTCAGGTGGTTTTTGGAATTGGAGGCGCCTCGGATATACCGGTCGTTCTCGAACCGAAGGAGTCATTTAGTTGGCTCACCTACGCCCCAAAGGGCGGGGAAACGCAATGTTCAGGATTTCGTCTAATCCACATCGGTGGACCGGCCCTGTCGCTCCAAGGTCACTCGAGCTCTGACCTGAGACACGGGCTAGAGCGTCTCGAATCGGTGGAGGACTATCTTTTGCCTCGGTTCACGGATGGAAATCCAACTTCCAAATACGTGACATTTGCGGTTTGGATTGTAGAGCCTAGTATGGCGACATGATATATGGTACCCATGCCGTCTATGATTGATATTTATGATTGAAATTGTTTTAAACACCATACACTTTTTATAGTATTAAAAGATTTGTTTTGAACATATCAAGCATTCTTGGCTATTATAAGGTAAAAACCCTATCCTTCGGCTTGCATTGCATTATGTGATGGGACCTGGGTCTTATATTAGCTTCATTGTTCTTTATTTAGCATTGCGCTGTTGTTTTATGCACTGGTATTCTTGGGAGGAAACCCGTTCCGTGTTATACGGCGTGGTCCCTTGATTTACCGAACTTTAAAATAAAGATAAATAACTGTTTTAGTTCTCACACCAGTCCCATGACTGACCTAGAGTTTATTGTTTTAACCTAAAATCTGGGTGCCCCTATTTTCCACATGGGCAGCTAGTAGTTTTGGTTTTGCAGATTTATATTCATAGGATCCTGATTTACAGCTGGAACGATACTCGCTAAGCTCTGTATCCGTGTATTACTTCTAGTTGTGTTTTTTATTATTTTTCCGCTGCTATGTAAATTATTGTAATCTCTGATATTTATTTCTGTGTAATATTCATTCATACTCTGTATATTCTTGTAATCTGATGAATTGTTGTAATAAACAATGAAATGTTCTTCTGTGTGCGTTCTAATTTGTTTTGTCCTCGACTCAATCCGGGCTTTCCTTACCGGGGAAGTTCGGGTCGTTTCAGCTGGTATCAGAGCTTTGGTTTACAAAGCTCAGAGAACAAGACACGTTAGAACCATACAAAAGAATTCATCAGAAACTGGATTAGTAATATCCAACGGGAATGACTCGTTAGAGATGGGATCAGTAGTATCCTAGAACGAGTGTGAAGAGTAGTGTTTTGAAAAATAAAATTGAAAACAAGTTTTGTTTTGAAAATTTAATTCAATAATTCATATTTGAATATTTATTTATATTGATTTGGACTATCAGGTATATAGAGATTTTAATATACGTCTGATCCACGTGTATTAGAAGCCTCCAATATACTGGATGGATATAGAGTCACAATCTAGTCGCCCGGAGATGATTCTGATGATTGTAGCTACATCATCAGAATTAGTATTTGAGTTTCGAAAGTGGGATTTCTATATATTTCCTATTGACTGGTGTGAGAACCAAAATTAGATAGGATATATTGTTGTGACTTGGCATCAAAAACGTGATTTTTGACTATATATCAAAGTTATGAATTTGAAAAGCTAATCAACTAATTGATTGATGGTTGTGTTGTTTGATTACTGGTTGATTAATTAAAATGTTGAACCTTTAACCAAATGGAACCAAATAGTGAATTGTATTGAAAATTTGTCGCATTTGCATGCATATACACGTACATACATTGAACAGGTCATAGCAAGGAGGCTAAAGCAGAAGAATAAAATTTGTTTGCCCGACAAATAAGTACATGTTTACCATAATTTACTATTTTGTTTGGGTGATGAAGATTTTATGAGCCGATTGGCTAGCCGCTTGGCTTTTTCTTTTTCTTTTGAGTTGAAGAAGGCCATGGGAGGTTATATGAAATATCCCGAAGTCCCCGGTGCAGGGGAGGTTATGGCGAAATTTTTCGAAAATTTAGGGTGTTAGCCAAATTTTTGAAAAATTTGAAAAGTATTTAGAATCTGAAAAGTTGAAAAACTTAAGCCATAAAGTAAATACTGGAAGTTGATTTGATTTGTGAAACAACTTTCGGCTTCGTTCCTTTTCGGGGACGAAAAGTTTTAAGTGGGGGAGAATGTAATAAACCGGAAATCTGGGCCAATTTGAAAATTTTATTTTGGCAATTTTAGCGAATTTTGATTATTTAAAATGAATTATTTTAAATAATAATGACGAAAAATTTAGTTTGAATAGAAATAGAACGTATATATTTATATACGTCGTCGTTAGAATATAAAAAATTATTTATATATATAAAAGGAATTGAAAATGGGGTGGTAGTTTGATAATTCGATTTCAAAATTCAAATGTATGTACAGGGTGCAAATTAAACCGGATTTTAGTGAAACCAAAAATATTTGAATCTATTTGTGAATATCTTTCCAATGAATCCGAAAGATTGGAATTTCATAGCGCGGATAAAAAGTTATGCCCAGTTGAAATTTTAGAATAGTCGCTATGAATTTCAGCCCTTGAAAATAGCCATTTTGCAAACGACCTCAGAATTCGATGAAACCACTTTTGTTGGATCCGCGATGTCAAGTTATTGCTAGGTTTCAAATTTCGTAATTTTTCGAATCAATATGTATGCATGGCAAAGGAAAATGCGTTTGACCAGTTTTAGTTGATTTTAATCGACTGGGAAATGGCCATTTTTCAAATGGTCTCAGAATTTGACGAAACTTGTTTTGTTAGGGCCGTATCGTCAATACGAAGCTAGAAAATATTTTTCTTGAATTTTTAGAGTTCGTATGTGGCCCCGGTAAATTGAAATGCGCGTTCAAATTCAATATATAGAGTTATATGTTGGTTTTGACGAAAACTGATCGAAACGATCAAACCAGCCTACGATACATATCCCATTGTGTTCAGAATGGGGGTAGTTAGCTATGGACGACAGTCGGTAGGCATGATTTCGAGGTCAAAAAAAAGTACCTTTTTGAAATAATTAAATAATATAAAGTATAATACCTTTCTTCCTCTCCCTTTTATCACTCTGGCACCCCAGTTACTTTTGAAATAAAAAAAAAGGGGCGCCCACGATCGAGCCCTCCCCCTTCAATCGAGCCGCGCCGCCAGAGGCGAGACCCCCCCTCTCCCATCGTCGAGCGCCGTGCCGCCCCCTCCTCCTCCATGCCTCCTTCTCGATTCTCTCCCTCTGAAATCGCCCCCCCCCCCCCCCACAAAAAAAAACTGAAGCCCACCGTCGATGGCCCGGGCACCCCCACCAACCCGATGCCGCCTCCCTGACCGACCACCCTCCGTGCAACCATCGACTGACAGCCCTCCGAGCCTCCTACTCCCTCTTCGAAGCTTGTAAGTGATACTTAATTTATCTTAATTAGTTTAAAATCTGATATATATATAAACTAGTATTAATAAAAATCAGTTTTATATATACTAAAGGTAGTATTTTTATAGTTTAAACATCGAGATAAAAATACGGTTTTTATTATTGTGAAAGCGAGGTAAAAATTAGATTTTTATAACTAAGAAAAATATGATTTTTATATAATAGATAGAATAAAAATATGATTTTTATATTATAGATAGAATAAAAATATGATTTTTATATTATAGATAGAATAAAAATATGATTTTTATATTATTGATAGAATAAAAATATGATTTTTATATAAAGTAGATAATAAAAAAAATGTGATTTTTATAGCACTGAAATAAAGATTCGATATTTATATATGAAGTAGAAATATAAAAATATAATTTTTATATAGAAGGAAGCGTTGTAAAAATATATGAAGTAGAAGTAAATATATGATTTTTATTTATTGAAATGAAGCATTAAAAATATAATCTTTATTTGAACAGCGAGAAAAAGGACTGCATTGGAATTTCAGACAGATCCGGACGGTTCAGCAGTTCAAAAGCAAAGCACGGCGGAGTGGAACCCTCTGTGAGAACTCCTCACCTTTAATTTATTTCTAGTTTGAAATATATGCTAGGATGCAGACGGTGTTTAGTAGCACCCGACACCCGTCGTCCACAAACCATGGACGGCTTGTATGCTTGTTTGTTTGATTTTGATGTGTAGTTGATTGTGTAATGTGATGTGAAATGAAATAAAATATTTATATAGTTAAAAATATTTTATAGTAAAAAATAGAATTTTTAACGTGTATTTAAAATGAAATAAATATAAACAAATCGGACAATTTGTTTATATACACACATTTGACTGATATTGATTGGGACGATAAATTTTACACATCGCCCAACTGCACAAAAAAAATCTGTGTTTATTGTTTGAAAACCCCACACGGCTATTGGGATGATATATGACGTACGCTAATCTCAATAATTAGTTGTATGTCGATCGATTGATTGACTGACTGTCATAAGCGTTAAATATTTTTATTTGATGCTTATACAGTGTAGAATGCACTCTGGATGATGGTTGATTATTTATCGTTGTTATTTTATACATGTGTTGTAGAAAAATCCATATAATTAACATTATATGGTTATTGATTGGGCCTCATTCCAGATTTGAATAGAATATTTGAAAAAAAAGAAATCTTTGAAATAGAATATTTGAAAATAGAAATATATGAAGCCGTGTTGATTAGATTTGCGCCATTTTGACGTGAACGATATTTATATTGATTTTATTCAAATTGAAATGAATATTAAAGTGAATTGAAATTCGAATTAAATTGAAATTTGAATTAAATTAAAATGATTTGAAATTCGAATTAAATTGAAAAGAATTGAAATTCTAATTAGATTGAAATAGAATTGAAATCGTTTTGATTTGAATTTAAAACTTATTGAAATTGGAACTGGAATCGATTTAAATTAAAACCGATTTGAATTGAAATGGATTTGAATTGAAATCGAGTTGAAATGAATTTAAAACGAATTTATATTGGGAAGATCCTAATTTTGATTTGAATTTGAAAAGGAAGTTGAAATCATTTTGAAATCGAATTTAAAACGATTTATATAATATGTTTTAAAAGGAAATCGACGAAGTATATATTATATATATAATACAATGGCCTGAATAGAACGCGCCGTGCTGCGGCAGTTCATGAATTTCGACCATTGACTTCGAATGGACATTGCGGGGGATCCGACCGTCGGATTCTCCTAAAACTGGAACCGTTGGGTTCGTATCGAAAAGAGCTTTCTAACAAATATTAGAAGTTTGAAATCTAACGGTTGGATTTGGAATTATGTCCAAATAAATTTGAAAAAGGTCGCTGTAAGTGCAGTTCGATGGCCGTTGATGGAAATCGACTGTACGGGCCTTAATAAAATTATTAAAAATAGTAATAATTTGTGTATAATCATAAGAAATGATTTGTGAAGAATTGGGATGGAAAACTCCACATTTGAAAAGATAAAAATTAATTTTTATCGAAATGAACTAGTTTTGAACTAGAGTTATAATTCTATTTATTTTTAAAATAAATAAAGTGGATTTTAATGGGGTTTTAAAAGTAATCAGCATTTCCAATAATTGAATTGGGATGGATTTGAATCGAAATTATCTTTGGAATATTTCGATGTTGGATTTCGGGATTATACAGATATTGTTATGGAAATTTGAAAGATATATTGATATCGTTATTTCCAGCGCGATATTTATTGGTCGTAGAATTTGATATTGAATATAAGCCGATATATTTTCTATTCAGAGCCTTGTATTTAATATCAAATGTGATTTGGGGTTGTCGTGAATGGTGTCTTCATTAACACTATTCTTAAGCCCAGTTGAGAAAAAGATTAAATCTTTTTATTTAGATTTAATGAAGTGTACCAATTAAATGGTATTTAATTGGAATTGAATTTGAATTGATTTTTGGGCTTATCTTGAATGGTGTTTTAAATAACACTTGTTCTTTAACCCGATAATTAATGAATGTGATTTTGGGTTCATCGTGGGCCGTGTTTTAAATGACACTGGTTCTTTAACCCAGTTAAATCCAGGATGTGATTTCCTAAGTTAAATAATCATTGATAGTGATTATTGGGAAGATTAAAACCAAGTGGAGTTTTAATGAATCTTTAATTAGATTGAAATAATCGAGAATGGAGTATCATCAGTTTTACTCCAGGCGGTAGTTAAATCTTTAATTAGATTTGAACGCAAAATGGTAATTGAATTTACCGATAACACCGTTGTGTTAGATATGAAGTATTACCAGTTTTACTTCATAGGATGAATAGGTTGGGATTGGGAAATAAAATAAATGATTACTTCGGTGTGGTTCGCTAATCCCGACTAGTTTGAATTGATATTCAAAAAGGAGATTAAAGAATAAATTTAAAGAATTTATCTTTGATAAAATTAATGGGAACCTTTCCCAAAATATAAGAATATTTGAATAAAAGAATATTCTGAATTGGAATGAAGCATATGTTGTGTTTGTGTAACACTTGTTTATTATATACGCGAGTTATTCAGAAAGACTGAGTTTATCCTATTCTGAATAACTGATTCGACGTGGTGTCGAAGATGAAGACGGTGGTCGAAGACCGGAGGTCTTCACGTAGTTTGGACAATTACTGATGATCTTGATTGGGCCGTACACCCAGGAGGAGGGAATCAGTTGGTGATCGTCCAGACGTGCTTGGAGATCGATGGATATGCGAGGTACTAGGTGCCTCCTGTTTCGTTCAGACCCAGAACGGACTTGTAAATGGATTGTGTGTCAGACATTGGATTTTAGTCTGTGTGATTGATTTCTATTAAATATATATCTGTTTGGCGGCGGAGAATTTATTCTCTTGCTTAACGCCCATCTCTGAGACGTACGAGCTCAGGGGTTGTATATTGGTGGATATCAAACGCTTAGAGTGAATTGCCTGTGTGGCATGCCTAAGTGGCAATATGATCAAGGCTTCTGTTGAAAAGCAGAGTCTTGTGGTTGATGATCAAAGCACGGCCTTTGTGGTGTAGCTTTGTGTAGCGTGAATTCGCGAGCCTCACACCCCGGTGTGAACCAAAAACGGGAGACGAACCTCAGGGAGGACATGCGTTTTCTTCTAGCTAAGAGTGGCGTCAGTGCTTGAACTGGCTGACGAGTTTGACTCATGTGGTTGTTGGAATTGGAGGTGCCTCAGATATATCGGTCGTTCTCGAACCGAAGGAGTCATTTAGTTGTCTCACCTACGCCCCAAAGGGCAGGGAAACGCAGTGTTCAGGATTTCGTCTAATCCACATCGGTGGACCGGCCCTGTCGCTCCAAGGTCACTCGAGCTCTGACTTTAGACACGGGCTAGAGCGTCTCGAATTGGTAGAGGACTATCCTTTGCCTCGGTTCACAGATGGAAATCCAACTTCCAAATACGTGACATTTGAGGTTTTGATTGTAGAGCCTAGTATGGCAACATGATATACGGTACCTATGCCATCTATGATTGATATTTATGATTGAAATTGTTTTAACACCATACACTTATTATAGTATCAAAAGATTTGTTTTAAACTTATCAAGCATTCTTGGCTATTATAAGTTAAAAACCCTATCCTCCGGCTTGCGTTGCATTGTGTAATGGGACCTGGGTCTTATAATAGCTTCATTGTTATTTATTTAGCATTGTGCTGTTGTTTTATGCACTGGTATTCTTGGGAGGAAACCCATTCCGTGTTATACGGCGTGGTCCCTCGATTTACTGAACTTTAAAATAAAGATAAATAACTGTTTTAGTTCTCACACCAGTCCCATTACTGACTTGGAGTTTATTGTTTTAACCTAAACTCTGGGTGCCCCTATTTTCCACATGGGCAGCTAGTAGTTTGTGTTTTGCAGATTTATATTCACATGATCCTGATTTACAGCTTGAACGATACTCGGAAAGCTCTGTATCCGTGTATTACTTCTAGTTGTGTTTTGTATTATTTTTCCGCTGCTATGTAAATTATTGTAATCTCTGATATTTATTTCTGTGTAATATTCATTCATACTCTGTATATTCTTGTAATCTGATGATTTGTTGTAATAAACAATGAAATATTCTTCTGTGTGCGTTCTAATTTGTTTTGTCCTCGACTCAATCCGGGCTTTCCTTACCGGGGAAGTTCGGGTCGTTTCATTCTCCACCATAGCAATTTCGAGGACGAAATTATTTTAAGTGGGGAAGATTGTAATGACCCACATTTGCCGAGGTATTATAATTAATTTATTTAATTATATAAATAGTGATATAGTGAATTAAATGGTGGTTTAATTAAATAATGGTGAATATTTAATTAAAATAATAAATTAAATAATATATTTAATTCTGAAATAATCAGAATTTACTAAAATGGCGATATGGTGTGAACTGGATCATCTGCGATATTTTATTCAGTTTAGAATTGAATTAGAAAAACGAATATATTATTTGAACGACAGTTAGAACGTATAATTTTATTATAATTAAAATCGAGCTTGAAATGGCATGGCAATTCGCTATTTGGCGATTTGAACTTCAAGTGAATGTACAGGATTCGTTTTAAGCCGAATTTCTATGAAACAAGAAACATGTGGAGCTGGTGGTGTATATCTTTCTAGTGGAAGAGAAAAATCGGGATTTCGTCGGGTAGATTTTGATTTATGTTCAAATCAAATTTTAGAAAGGTCGTTGTGGAATTCCTTTATAATTTATAAAGGAATTATTTATATTTTAAAAAGGAATTTGAATATAAATCGAATATCAGGTTGACCCAGATTTGAAATATCAAGTTAGAAATTCATATCAGGTTGACCCAGATTTGACGAAACTAACTTTGTTGGATCCGCAATGTCAAATAGTTGTTAGATTTCCAGTTTCGTGATTTTTAGTGTCACTGTGTGGTCGTACGGATTTTTAGAGTGAGAAACAGTCAGTATTTCGACGGTTAAAAATATGTTGTGTGAGCAAACGAAGTCGGAATTCGACGAAACTAGTTTCGTTGGGACCGTAATGTCGAACTGTAGCTGCATGTCCAGTTTCGTGATTTTTAGGTACTGTGTGTGATCACACGGATTTTTAGAGTGCAAAAATGAATATAAAATGATATAAATAAAATATCTGAAAATCTCTAGGAAAATATCTAGATATTTGTTTACACTATAAATACCCCCTTAACCTTCTAAACCTAATTCTATTTCAACAGAAGTCAACAAAACAAAAACGCGTCGTTGTTTTCTATCTCCAGTAAACAATTCGATCCTCAAAAATCCAAAGTAAAATAATACAAAAATACTTAAATCACCAAACATGGAGATATAGATTTGGTAAGAACTTCTCTTCACCTTCGTATAATTTTTAACTGCTTCGAACAAACTTTGTTCGATGTTGCGTACTGTCGGAGGAAACTAGGGTTAGACATTTCCTGAATTCTAAGCTATTATATGCGAATTCGAGTATGGATTTGAGTTCATTGTTGGATTTAGCATCAACTTGGTGTTTTTTTGGTGAGGTTCCAAGCAAAAAGGTGATGAGCGATCTCCGTACAACGCCATCAGGAGCTGTCGACGGAAACACAGAGGGAGGTGCGAGTTGCCGGTCTTTGGGTTGATGAAAAGGAGGATAGAAGGAGATGAATTATGGTATTTTTAGTTTGAATTTAAGTGTGGTGAAGGATGAGTTAAGGATGGAAGAGGTTGCATTAATGTCTGTGGAGGAGCAGCATGGAAAATTGATTGGGGAAGAAGCATGTCGGTGTTGGGCTTGAGAAGAGGTATTGGGCCGGCTAAATAAAAGGTTAAGCCCACTTAAAATAAAGGAAATTCAATTTATTTTATTTTTTAATGTACAAAATTATATAAGGTGTAACTTCGTGATACAATATCAGAATTGAGCGAAACAAGATCCGTTGGGATCATATGGACGGGAGCAAGACAATGACACTGACTGGAAGTGGATCAGTGCTCGTTTGAATTTATGGCAAAATAAACTGTTTGACTCAAATCAAATAACAGTTTATCGTTCTTTAACGATGAACAACAAAAGTGAGTAAATCTCACTAACTCTGAAAAGTTTATAATTTCATGTTGTATTTTTAGAACTGTTAAATATTGGTTGATTGACTGTGTGTTGACTGTTTGATTGAACTGCTAGTCAGTTAGTTGAATTTCTATATTGATTCTGTTTAACAGAATATATCATATGGAACTGAAAGTGATGTTGATTTTATTATGTAACATATGTGGATGCAGGGAAACAGGTTGGAGGAATCCGACTGGATTCCTCAACAGTTATTTTATTATCTTTCATATATTGTGATATATGATGTGTTATATAATCTGTTATGGATTATGTGTGTTGGAATAATATTGATCCTTGTTATTCGATATTTTAAATATCATAAAAAGACCCTGGGATGTAAAAAGAATTATTTCAATGTATATTGAAATAAAGGGATTTTTTAAAATCAACAGATTTTATAAAAGGAAATATTTCGAAAGTAAATAAAAGGGAAAATGTTTATAAAACGAATAGAGTTTTATAAAAGGGGGAAAATGTTGATAAAACAAATTGAATAGAATAAAGGAATATTATTAGAAAATAAATAGGATATTACAAAGGAGAATATTCAGAAAACAAATAGAATTATAAAAAGGGAATAGTGTTAATCAAATAAAGTTATTTGATTAGAGTATATCAAGAAGTAGTTAATCGAATATAGTTTATAGTCGAAGTAGTTATTCGAATATAGTTTATATTCGAAGTAGTTAATCGAATATAATTTATATTCGAAGTAGTTAATCGAATATAGTTTATATTCGAAGGAGTTAAATCGAATATAGTTATTCGAAATAAAGTTAAAACAGAATAGAGTTATTCAATTAGAGTTAATCAAATAGAGTTAATCGAATAGAGGAAAAGAAATAGAGTTAAGAAAAATTAGAAACTGACTAGAGATTAGTAAATTGAACGGTTTTCTAAGTGTCGATCTGATGTTGGTTTCGGCCTTCGGGGTATATACTTAGAGAATTTTTCTCCTAGTTTACAATCAGGGACTGATAGTTGTAAAATGATAGAGATATGTAAATAACAATGGAAATGTTTTCCAGTGTTAATAACGTATATTTCCTAAACGTAGAAAATAAGGAAATATATATATATATATATATGATTGATGATTGATCGATATAATTTCCTATTGAAAATAATATCATTGTTTGCACACGTGTTATTCTTTGATAGTTAAATCACATACTATCGAAGTTTTGACCATTTTAACGTTGTTAATATGGAGAGACCGGTTGGATTATTGTCCAAAGAACCACTCTGTATTGGCATAAGCATTGCGAATCATATATGCCAAAGATAATTGAAGACAGAGTAAAGTGCAAGGGATATTGTATAAGTCTTAGATAACAGTGCCTAAGATGGATGTACTGAATAGTGCCTTCGGTTCATCCTGTTCCTGGATGACTTGTATGGATGAATGTCTGACAGAGTATTTCTAGAAAGGTAACGTACATTGATTTCTTCAACCGTACCAAGAGTGGAAGCGGAGAAGGAAACTTCTTTAGCTAACATGTAATGTACTGTTGTAGACATCAATTAGTGATTTTCGATGGATCTAACAATGTGGCATTCGAAGTAAATCTGATGTGGTGATAAGGCGTAACCTCAAGCCTCATCAACCGGTGAATGATAGAAATCGGGCAGGCACCATGGCTAAGTCGGTCGCTCCAAAGTAGGGGTGTATAATCACCTGATCTAGAGTTTCATTTACTTCTAAAAATCTATTGTTGATGCTGTCCCATTCGGGAAACGGTTGCTGATCCCAACCGTTGGTGATATACATTTGATACACTCAAGCGAAATGAGTGGTCGGTCATATGTGGCCGGGTTGCAAGATGTTCTTGTTGAACCCAGTGTATTCCATTCTAGAGGTACGCTAGCGAAAGGTGGTTCCATACCTTGTCATAGTTGGAAATCCATTACCCAATACGTGCTTGCGGTTTTGATTTGTATACTATATATGTAAAATGTGAGATGAAAGCGTTTCTGCTAGATGATTATTATATTGTGGTTGATAGACATTATTATAATATCAAAAGGTTTTGATATAAAGAATATTTTGTATTCTCATAAGGGAAAACCCGTTCCGTTATACGGCGTAGTCTTGTGAGATATCATTTCATCGCTTGAACTGTTTTAAACTGTTTTACTCACACCAGTCACATGACTGACCCGGAGTTTATTTGTTTGTTTCCCTAAACTCTTGGTGTTGTATATAATGGTGTTGTATACACAATTATATGATTTTTGTTTGATGATAACAAACAAATATATTTTATTTTAAATGTGTTTGTTATTGTACTGTTATATAACATCACAGACAAAAATAATATATTTGACTGATTGAGAATTTCATATATTCACACAGTATTTTATTTTTAAAACATACAAACAGTACAATTTCTTATAACTCCTCTATTTTTTCATCTCACAGAATATTGTACTTATAGATAAACAGAATAAAATAGATAAGTTTGTTTGACCACAATAAAATAATATTTTATTTCAATCAATTTTGTTTATTACAAACATTAGTACAATTCATATATATATATATATATATATATATATATATATATATACAGCTCCTCACTCATACATTCACTCAGTTTACATTTCAGTATACATTTTTTTGATACAGACACTTTCACTTTTACACACACTGTATATTTTTCACTGTCAATTTCTGTCTTCTGTCATCTTTTATCTTCTGTCCTCATAGCACCTTCACTGTCAGTCCAGTCATCATCTGCTTACCTGTCACATGAAACACACACACACACAGTAATCTTGAACAGAAATAATTTCATACTCTAGCAAATATTATTTTAGTTTCAATATATATATATATATTTGCCTCAGTTTTCTGGTGTGTTTCTCATCATTTTTCAAGACTTGATCTGATCTGTGTCAAGTCAATCTGTATATGTATAGTACAAGGACAGGAAATCTTGTCTGATGGCTGCATGCACACACGTGTATAGATATACACGTGTGCACTGCCTCGCCAATCAGAGTACAGCTGTGGAACAGTCACATGGACCAAGCTCAACACAGTGAAATGGACCAGTGAACACAACAACAAATACAAGTCGGTGACTACAAAACTCAACTCGACTATGGCACAGTCTCATATGCAACAAAGTGTCATTTTCAAGCATTATGGAGCTACAACATGGAAAATGAAGTATCCTTCATATAAACAGCATATACATGGAAGTGATGTCCAAGTTCAAGTCGAATCATGCAGCAACAAGACTCAGCAAAAAGGAAGTACAAACCATGGTCTAGAGAAGTGCAAGTGCAAGTGGTCATGAGTGACACACTGGCTACAACATGTACACAAGTGCAGCAGGAATACAATCAAATGTGGTCGAGCACAATCAAGAACATATTCAGTGGAGTTCAAGCTTGTTGATCAAGTCAGGGTGCAATGATTAAATCACACAGCAAGAAAGTTTTGACATGATCAAAATAGAAATAGAGCAAGACATGTGATTCAGACTTCATGGAACATGCACAGCAACACACACTCTTATACGTATATATGCAAGATCAGTTTCAGACAATGGTTCAGCATGTGTACAAGCTTAAATCCATATATACTCATGTATATGATCAGCAGTTTGTGAAGAGATATACATATACACATACAAATTGGTCACTACAGAGCATAAGAAAGAAATGCTTTTCAGTTTCAGGTTTGAAAAAGTTCTAAAAGTAGTCAAGCAATAAGCACATGAAGTTGTACAGCGTGTTTGGTGCACAAAACTGTACAACATAGATATGGTGACAGTCATGGTCAAAGTAGCAGTGTTTCAGGAATGAGTTCAAGACTGGAGCAATGCATATACATGGAGTGTTCATTGTAGCACAACAATTCAACTTCACAAAGTAAATAGAAATGGCCAAGACTACATAACATACCAAGTGATCAAGACAGTATCAGTTCATACCAGTATTCTTTATGTACCAGAAAACATCAGAAGCATGCCGAATACAAAATATCATGTGCAAGCTTAAACAAGTCACAGCAATGTTTTTTTTAATCAATAAAGCATCAACAAGAAATAAAGATCAGGTGCAGTATGTGTTCTGTTCTAAAGAAGAAAAGTTTTTTTTGGTATAGTATCTGTTCTTTCAGCAGAGAATTTAAATCAGATAAAGTCTTTAAGATCCCATAATTTTGGCAACATTTTATTTGGCAAGCAATTTTCAATGAATCCCAAAATTGTCGAAATTCACTTATAAACTTTCTGAAAATTCCATCTCTTTTTTCTGGCAAGTTCCTTTTTATTCTCAGAAATTTTATCAAGTCATTCACGCAAGGGAATTCATAGTATTTTTTAAGGCAACGAATTCCTAGAATCATGCAGGCATCTCAAAGCCAAGGTAAAAGTGTCTTGGCCAACATTTTAATGGGATAGTGAACAATACCAGGCAAGGATTTTTTTTCAAGGGACCACACAAAATTTGTTTCCAGTTATCAAGGCCAAGAACACGTCAAGATTCAATCAAGAATAAAAAGGGGCAAATTTCTTAATCAATGCAGAGCAATCAAAAGTGGAAAGCTCAACATTAGATCGAAGCCATTTTAGTATGAAATCAGAGTTTTAGGATTTCTATTTTTACCCTATATTTACACCCTTTACATCACAGGCAAGTGTGGATCGGAAACCAACAAAATCATTTCAAGCAAAGATTCAAAAATTCAGAGGACTTACAAATTGCTAGGGTTTCAAACCCGAGGCATCAGAGTTGCAATTTGATCGAAGGGAAATTCTCAAATTGATTGACAAACATCATCGCTCATCCTTTCAGAGATTGCACAAAGAGATATCGATTTCTTCAACAACGAATTGAAGCCAATTGACAAACCCTAGCTGCCATTTATTTTCTCCAGAGTACACAAGGAGGTCGGGCAAAAATAAAGGGAATGGGGCCAGCCAATTATTCATGGGCTAAGCCAAACATTTAAAGGGGATGACCCCTCTTTTTAAATCCTAGGGTTTTAGTCGTTTATATTTTTTGTGCTATTTGTTTTTATTCAGTTTGTATTCGATCCGAACAGTTTTTTCTAGTGTCTGTAAAATACTGGAGGGTTCAGTCAAGGAGTTGACTGACAGTTGACAGAGTCTGTAAAATCTGGGTTACGGATTACAAGGTCGTAATTCGGGAAAATCTGATCGAGGGGATATCGACCACTCTAGGGTTTTGAGCATAGGGTTAGAATAGGAGTAGGGTTTGCGAGTGTACATGGTCTTGTATGCGGGATCTATTCTATCACCTAGTAGAAACCTTAGGAATGCAGCAGTAGGCATGATTTTGTCGAAGCTGGGTATCTCTGTGTGTCATTTACTTTCTGTATTTTTGTATCTGCTGCATTTTGTGATCTGATTGTTATTTCTATATCCTGTTAGATTATAACTCCGCAAAAATTTGTAATAATCCCTATTCACCCCCCCTGTAATAACCCGAAAAATCCGAGCCAATTTAAATTTTTTATTTTGGCAATTTTAGCGAATTTTGATTATTTAAAATGAATTATTTTAAATAATAACGACGAAAAATTTATTTTGAATATAATTCGAACGTATATTTTATATAAATCGTCGTTAGAATATAAATAATTATTTATAATTATAAAAGGAATTGAAAATGGCGCGGTAGTTCGATAATTCGATTTCAAACTTCAATTGAACATACCGGGTGCAAAATAAACTGGATTTTAACGAAAAAAAATAATAATTGAATCTATTAGAGAATATCTTTCCAACGAATCCGAAAAATCAAAATTTCATAGCGGGGATAAAAAGATATGTCCAGTTGAAAATTTAGAATAGTCGCTATGGAATTCAGGCCCTTAAAAATGGCCATTTTGCAAACGACCTCGGATTTTGACGAAACCACTTTTGTTGGATCCGCGATTTCAAATTATTGCTAGGTTTCAAATTTCATAATTTTTCGAATCAATATGTGAGCGTGGTAAAGGAAAACGCGTTTGACCAGTTTTAGTTGATTTTAATCGACTGGAAAATGGCCATTTCTCAAACGGTCTCAGAATTTGACGAAATTAGTTTTGTTAGGACCGCATCGTCAATACGAAGCTAGAAAATATTTTTCTGGAATTTTTCGAGTCAGTATGTGACCCCAGTAAATTGAAATGCGCGTTCAAATTCAATATATAGAGTTATATGTTGATTTTGATGGAAACTGATCGAAACGATCGAGTCAGCTTACGATACATATCCCATTGTGTTCGGAATGGGGGTAATTAGCTAGGGGCGACAGTCGTTGGGCCTCGTTTAGAGTTCATATGAAAAGTCAACTTTTTTATAAAAAATAATAAATTAAAATATATAAAATCTTTTATACTTAAACCCCCCCGTTACTTTTCACTTCAGACCTAAAACAAAAATAAAAAAATCACGCCCGCCTCCATCTCCTTGCCATCGACGAACCCTCCTACGCCCACCGCGTCTTCACCGCCGCCCCCCCCCCCCCCCGTTTCCGGCCACCGCACCTCAGGCGCCCGCTCCCCGACCACGACTGCCTCCAGCGCCTGCCCCCTTGGCCATCAGCGCCTCCCCATCACCCCTCTTTTCTCTTTCCCCTTCTGGTTTCAGCAAATCGCCCAAAGAACCCTCCACTGCCCTCGTTCGGACCTGCGCCGCCAGTCCATCACCTCAGCCGCCCTTCTCGCTGAAACAAAGTAAGTTTTTATTTACTTATTTGTGCGATTAAAGGTTCGATTTTTATACTTGTATTAGCATGACAAAAACATAGTTTTTATTTAAATAAAAGAAACGATTTTTAAAAAAATATAATGACATGAAAATAAGTTTTATATTTTGGGTATAATATAGTCTAGATCTGAAAACTTTAATTTATGAAGGCGAGATTTTTATATAGTCAAAGGCGAGATTTTTATCGTATAGAAGTATAAAAATATACTCTTTTATATTGTAGAAGTATAAAAATATGATCTTTTATATTGTAGAAGTATAAAAATATAATCTTTTATATTGTAGAAGGTTAAAAATATAATTTTTATATAGAAAGAAACGTGGTAAAAATGTGATTTTTATATACATAGCAACAATATAAAAATGTGATTTTTATATATGTAGTGGCTACAGGCAACGAAAGTGACAAAAGAAGAAACGACGGAGGATTTTTACATAAGAAGAGTCAAGGAGTTTGGATTAGCTAGTCAGTGTGAACTCCTCACCTTTAATTTTATTTTTTCTAGTTAAAATATATGCTAGGATGTAGACAGTGTTTAGTAGCACCTGACACCCGTCGTCCACAGACCATGAACGGCTTGTATGCTTGTTTGTTTGATTTTGATGTGTAGTTGATTGTGTGATGTGATGTGAAATGAAATAAAATATTTATGTAGTTAAAAATATTTTATAGTTAAAAATAAAAATTTTAACGCGTATATGAAATGAAATAAAGTAATATAAACAAATCGAACGATTTGTTTATATACACACATTTGATTGATATTGATTGGGACGATAAATTTTACACGTCGCCCAACTGCACAAATAAAATCTGTGTTTGATTGTTTGAAACCCCATACGGGTATTGGAACGATATATGACATACACTAATCCCAATAATTAGTTGTATGTCGATCGATTGATTGGCAGACTGTTATGAGCGTTAAATATTTATATTTGATGCTTATACAGTGTAGAATGCACTTTGGATGATGGTTGATTATTGGTTGCTGTTGATATATACATGCGTTGTATGGAAATCCATAGAAATAAAATCTATGGTAATTGATTGGGCCTCATTCCAGTTTTGAAATAGAATATTTGAAAAAGAAATATTTGAATAGAAATATTTGAAATAGAATATTTGAAAAAGAAATATTTGAAATAGAATATTTGAAAATAAAAATATATGAAGCCGTGTTAAGTAGTTACACGCCATTTTAACACGAACGAGAATTTTGTCGATTTTATAATGAATATGGAAATAATTTCAAAATCGAATATTGTGAAATGAATTCGAATTGAAATTGAATAGAAATGAATTCGAATTGAAATTGAATTGAAATGAATTCGAATTTAAATTGAATTAAATTGAATTCGAATTGAAATTGAATAGAAATGAATTCGAATTGAAATTGAATTAAATTGAATTCAAATTGAAATTGAAAAGAAATGAATTCGAATTGAAATTGAATTAAATTGAATTCGAATTGAAATTGAATAGAAATGAATTCGAATTGAAATTGAATTGAAATGAATTCGAATTGAAATTGAATACAAATGAATTCGAATTGAAATTGAATTGAAATGAATTCGAATTGAAATTGAATAGAAATGAATTTGAATTGAATTGAATTAAAAATCGATTTGAATTGAAATCAATTTGAAATGAATTTAAAACGAATTTGTAAGGGAAAATTCAATTTTAATTTAAATTTGAAAAGGAAGTTGAAATCGTTTTGAAAACGAATTTAAAACGATTTATAAAATACGTTTTAAAAGGAAATCGACGAAATATAATATATATATATATATATTATATATATAATGGCTTGAATAGAACCCCCCGCGCCGCGGCAGTTCGTGAATTTCGACCATTGACTTCAAATGGATATTGCGGGAGATCCGACCGTCGGATTCTCTTAAAACCGAAACCGTTGGGTTTGTATCGAAAAGAGCTTTCTAACGAATATTAGAAATTTGAAATCTAATGGTTGGATTTGGAATTATGTCCAAATCAAATTTGGAAAAGGTCGCTGTAAGTACAGTTCGATGGCCGTTGATGGAAATCGACTGTACGAGCCTTGATAAAATTATCAAAAATAGAAATAATTTGTGTAAAATCATAAGAAGTGATTTGGGAAGAGTTGGGATGAAAAACTCCATATTTGAAAAGATAAAAATAGATTTTTATCGAAATGAACTAGTTTTGAACTAGAATTAAAATCAATTTATTTTTGAAATAAATAAATTGGATTGGAAAATGGTTTTAAAAGAAACCAGAATTTCCAATAATTGAATTGGAATGGATTTGAATCGAAATTGTTTTTGGAATATTTCGATGTTGGATTTCGTGATTATACAGATATTGTTATGGAAATTTGAAAGATATATATATATATATATATATATATATATATATATATATCGTTATTTCCAATACGATATTTGTTGGTCGTAGAATTTGATATTGAATATAAGCCGATATATTTTCTATTCAGAGCCTTGTTGTAACACCCCGCCTCCGCTAGGGTCACTCGCACAGGAATGCACTAGCTTTAGAGGGGCATTATTGGTAAACATGCACAGAAATATCACAAGACAGAACATATATAATTAGCGGAAGTAAAATCAAACTTTCATAACATGAATAAATGAGGTCTAAAGCCTTTTACATCAGAGTACATCAAAACCTGTCTTGCAATAATAAAGAAGCATAAAAACCTTTTCATAAATTATTCCCCAAGTAAAAACAGTAAAGTAGCCATAGCCAAGAGAAGTCCAAGCCATCCATGATGACCTTCAGGCAGAAGAAGTCCGAACTAAACAGCATTGTTTCCTCCCTGTAACCTGGGGGGGAAACGGAAGAGAAGAGGCGAAACAAAACGGGTCAGTCAAAAAGACTGATTAAGTCCTATCTACTTCCAGTATAAAAACAGGTAAAGGTAACATGACATGCATAAACTGAAAGTAAACATAAGGATAACTACAAGATAGATAAACCAGGATAGCCGGTTGAACTACTGTGGCAAGGTAAACCAAGGTATCATGATAAACTGCGGTGTTATGATAAGTCAAGGTATCACATCGTGAGATTTCTATCGAGTACATTATCCCAAGGCATCTACCCTGTCTAACATCCCACGGTATCTATTATGTATATTCTTCCTAGTCCTAACATGTATATTTGCTCTGCACCCCTCGTACTAGTATCCCTACCCGCGTCATGTGTTAACCATGAATGTCCCGTGCTCAAAGTCGTGTAATGGTCCATGTCGACCTAATATCGCATATATAGGTTACTCAAATCACATGCTTCTTTCCATGTATATAAGTTCAGTTCTTTGCCGTACCTCGTACGGGCTTCCTCATGTCGTATTATCCTTGAAATCGTTTGGACTGTCACCCTTGTTCTAGCTAGGCTCTTCCATATGAATCATCGTTTGAACTACTAGGACTTACGCCACCTAGCACCACTAGGGATTACGCTTACCTATTGCATGCTTTCGTATCTCGGTTTGGGTTAAACCACCTAGGCCACTAGGGATTACGCTAACCCTCAACCGCGCCCTTTTCCCCACGCATTCATCGTGTATCGTTTTTCTATAACTGTATGCACATGTATCACATCGTGCCATCCGAGTCCTATCACAGGGCAAACCAAGAAATACAGGACTCGGTCGGGAGCTTTAGATTTATCTGCCGATGCAGATACTAAGGTCTGCTTTTCTACACGTGGCTATGGTCCCACGAGACCCCTCCCTCAACTAGTGAAAGGCAACACAAGAGAAAATCTTGCATGAGAACTACACTCCGGCCAGCCCACATCCTACGGCCTACCTCACCCATAATTAGATAGCAATTATGGTCTGTTGGGTGTTCCCTGCCTTTCCGTACGTACACGCTTGACTCAAGATGGTAGATAATCGACGAACTTGCTATCTCGGGCACCTTATGTATTCGTCGACTCACTGCTATCCACCCCAGTCTTTAGGTCGCTCGCATAGCAACCAAGGCATATTCTTGGTTCTTCTACCGCAGACCTCAACCTCTCGTGAGCCTAGTATAATGACCTGGCAGCTCACAGAGGGATCCCAAGAATATCCTCACGTTCCCCGAAGCCGCTGCTTCGTTACCCAGTTCGTTGGAGCCTTTATCAGATAGTCTGCTCCTACACGCATACTTAAACGTTGACCTAACGCATCGGGTTACTCATCTATCTAAGAAGTGGTCCAGATTTCCTTGACTAAGAATTATTACTTAGTTTCCCTTAACTAAGGTTTACCACTTAGCCTTATTTCCATTACCCTTGTTAACTGTGGTTATTTACCTAATCCTCAGAATTAGGGTTTATCTAATGGATTAAGTGTTACTTAAGTTCATAACTTAGCCCGTCTACAAACCATGTCAAAATTGGCTAAGTATCCAAGTCCAAGACTTAACCCTACAAACCATGTGTCAAGTTGGCTAAGTATACCAAACAATCCATAACTTAACCTCATCTAATTATCATTTTAGATTGGTTAATTATAAATTAACTTGACCTTGTCAAATTTCCGAGTCAAGTCGGTCAAGCGTATTCAAGTGACTCGTGACTTAGCCTTATCATGTTTTCACGTTAGATTGGTTAAGTATAGATTAACTTAACCTCATCAAATTAACGAGTTAGATTGGTTAAGTATAGGTCACTTAACCTCATCAAATCATCGTGTTAAATTAGTTAAGCGTTTAACTCAACCCCATTAAATTACTAAGTGGGATTAATTAAGTCTAGGCTACTTAACCCCATCCGATTACCGTGTTTAGATTAGTTAAGCCTAATCTTAACCCCATCCATTAATTGTATTATATGGTTAAGCGTCATTAAGAAAATTTACTTAACCTTATCACGTTATCGTGTTGGATTGATTAAGTGTTGGTTAACTTAATCCCGTCCACCAGTCGTATAAAAATGGTCAAGTGTCATTAGGCAAATCAAGTTACTTAACCTACCCAAGCTTATCATGTTTTGTTAAGTATCATTAGCCTAATCAAATTACTTAACCCGTCTGTCCATATCATATTTGGTTAAGCCTCATTAATCAAATTAACTTAACCCTATTATGTGGCATTAATTTAATTAATGCACCCTCAACCTCTCACATTAGACCTTGTTGTGGTTACTAGTTAAGCCGGGCGGGTCCGGGTAGGTTTACACCACAACTTAGTCTAACCTCGGGTCTTAAGCGCGACATGACCAGCTTCTCACATTGGGTCCTATCGTTTGCAACTACTAGTTAGGCCGGTCGGTTCCGGGTAGTTTTACGTTGCAAACTCAACCCAACCTCGAGTTGGCCATACTCATATTATCTAAGTTCATCATGTTCCAAAACATGTTACACGTTTCCGAGCATTTGGGTAGACCTAACTTAATAGGTAAATTCCCAAAGGGTAGACCTAACTTAATAGGTAAATTCCCAAGCTCATGTTTTTATGCATACTTACATGTCATCTTCCATGTTATCTTTCAAGTCATATTTTCAAGTATAAACGCATGTCATATTCAAGTTAAGACTTTGCGACATGTTCATGTTTATCTAACTACCCAAAGTCGTGTTTTCCCAACGCAAGCAAATCGAGTCAACATAGTAAGGATACTATGTCACATATTGGTCTCAAAACATGCATGATGCCAAAAAGGGCTTGGCTTCCACATGCATAACATCGTAAAGAGATTGGCCATAAACATGCATAGTGTCATAAGGTAATTTTGGCCCCAAACATGCATATTATCACAAAGGGTTTGGCCATAAACATGCATAATCTCATAAAGGACTTGGCCACCAACTTGCATGATAGCATAAAAGGGTTTGGGTTCATAAACATGCATTAGCCCCCAAAATCTAGTCTTAGCCAATGTTTCACAAGTAAAATGGTTCCTAAAGGTTTATGCTAGCATTTCATGCATAAAGATCCAAACTTGCAAGTTAAACTAGGTTATACATAGCATAAAAGGCATGATCAAGTCACTCACATGGCCTAAGATCATAAACATGAACACAAGAGGCAAGGTAAGGTTCATATAGGTTCGCATAATCATGTTTAGCCTCATTTTATCCCATGTCAACATTAAAAATACCGTTTTGACCCAAAAGTAGCTAGAACTTACATAGGCAAGGCTTAGGAAAGGGATCATGCATCATTTTGACGAAGAAAGGTGGCTCCTTTGATGAAGATCCGTCATGAAACTCGCATAACAACGTTGATTTGGCCTTGATTTTGTGTAGCAAGCTTGCACCTTTTGATTTGAACTTGATTTGAGTGCATAGGCTCTAGGGATTTGAGATGGAGGCCATGAGAGTAGAAATTTGGCCATAGTTTAGTTACATGAGTGAATAATGGGGGTTTAGGGGTAGATTTAGGGTCTTTTTATAGAGATTAGGATAGTTTTAGGCCCTTAGATTAACCCTAGGACCAACCTGAACCGTCAGATTTCAAACCAGGCCCAAAAACCTAGCCAAGATAGCAAATAGGTGCACCAGATCAAAATCAGCCGACAGGGCAAGTCGACAGCCCTGTCGACATGCATGTCGACATGCCTGTCGACATGCCTGTCGACTTGTCTGGGCGGGAATTTTCCCGCCTGGCCCCATTTCTGCACGTTTCGAAATTCAAATCTTCCGAAAACTTCTTTGGGCCTTAACCGGGTCATACGGACTCCGATTTTCGAAAACTCGGACTCTATTTCGCGTATTTTTCCGAGACGAACGCAATGGCGTAGCCCGTTTTACTTGATTCAGAATTTAAAATTAAATTCTGCCTTGATTCCCGTTTTAACATGTTATCGAAAAATACGGGTTGTTACATTCTCCCCACCTTTTAGGATTTCGTCCCCGAAATCTCCAAGTTAGGAAGAACATATCCTACCATCCATCATCCATCTACTCAGAACATCATCCACAAGCAACCATTGTCCTTAGATGATTTCTAATGCTGTATGAATATATGCAAAACGTGTGTGTACATGTTCCTTAGCTAATGCTAATGATCAGGCCTGAATAATCTTTCTAATGCAAAAATATGTATAGTGCCATGAATCCAACATGTATGCAAATAGTCCTAGTCATATAGATACTATATGCGTGCACAATCATTCAACCATATGCAACATCCGCATGATAACACATTCAATTTCATCCATAAACAAGTATAAATACTCGTGCATATGCAATATGAAATGTGACCGAGTCGAGCTAATATCTAATGTAAATTCGCGCATCCATGAGCAACCACTTGCAACCATTTGCAACCATATCAACCATAACATGTTTACATCCATAGGGTTCTACCTAAGATTCCCTGAAATAAGATCGAGAAGATAAACAAAACAAACTCCGTACGGGGTTTGTAACAGAAAATAGGACCGAGGAGATGTCCACAAAAGATAGCCTACAACCAAGCTCTACAGGAAAACAGGGATCAAGGATATACTCCCAAAAAGAGATATCATGCGCGTATTTAGTCTTCAGTCTCCTGAGTCGCATTACCTTGAGCTTAGTTCCATCGTGCCTTGACCGCCCCTTTTACTTCACGATTTCGCAGCTTCTTATTTCCTGTTTCCATAACATGAGTTGGAACTCATTTCCTCGTCGCCTCTCGTTCCTCTTGCACTTATCCTTTTCCTAGAATACTTGACGCAAACATGACTGCGTACCCATGATCTCATGCAAGCTTTCCAAAATTCACTAGTGAATCTCGGACCTCGTACCATAAGGTATTCCACATAGAAGAACTTTCTCTTGAAAGTAAACAGATGCCAACCAGGTTAAGCGCACTTACTAGGGTGATTTCTATAACCCATGCATAAGTGAAATAAACCATCCGTCTTATTGGCGATCACCACTCGATCGGGCTTCAAATTTCCAATAAAGGTATCAAGGGATTCTAGGTAACTAATCATAACCGAACCCAAAAAGGTTCCACGAGACTTCGAGGGTATTACCAAGTCTAGTCAAGAGTCTAACTACCCTCCTATCAAAACCGAGAGTGGCACCCCTTACTGGATAACCACTTCATCCCTAGAATCCATCCATAACCGAGGCATGTCATTCTCAAATCCAAAACAATTCATGAATAAATGGACCGATTCTCCACAGGACTTGAGACAAAAATGGGATTCTCTAATACGCTAGTACTTAAGGTGCAGAGACTCAACTATCGAAGCGGACTTAAAAGATGCGTTGATCAAAACAAAGTCCCGACAGGATGATAGAGAAGAAAAGCTAAACCTTTGACAAGATCGTTACCCTCCTTCTGAGGTACCCTAGAAACGAGAGCATACTATTGCCCTCCGAATGATCTTGTCCCTGTTCCATGATACTTAACTATCCGTCCCGTTTCACCATGCCAAAGGTACTCTCTCGTCATGGGTTTCATTGTTCATCTTTCTCCCTTCTTTTAGGACTCAGCCATACCAACATGTTGCTTATCCCTGAGCTCGTATTCTTTATCCTTGTTCTTACTATCCTTTCATGCATAACTCTGCAACGGTCTCTCGAGAACTACCTCCATCGTACGGGAAACACTTACGCAGCTAGAAAGACTAGTCACAGTCAAAACCACTGTGACTACAGATGGAGGAAAGAAAGGAAAAGAGATTCAACCAAGGAAACAAGGATGATGCTAATGGCCTTTGGGGAATAGCCTTTTTCTTTTAAAAGAAAGTTTTCTTGAAAAATGCTTCTTTGTAAACGGTTTTTCAAAAATTTTCAGAAGGTCTTTAAAAACTTTTGCCCAGTCTGGTAACCTTCTGCTCTGATATCAAATGTAACACCCCGCCTCCGCTAGGGTCACTCGCACAGGAATGCACTAGCTTTAGAGGGGCATTATTGGTAAACATGCACAGAAATATCACAAGACAGAACATATATAATTAGCGGAAGTAAAATCAAACTTTCATAACATGAATAAATGAGGTCTAAAGCCTTTTACATCAGAGTACATCAAAACCTGTCTTGCAATAATAAAGAAGCATAAAAACCTTTTCATAAATTATTCCCCAAGTAAAAACAGTAAAGTAGCCATAGCCAAGAGAAGTCCAAGCCATCCATGATGACCTTCAGGCAGAAGAAGTCCGAACTAAACAGCATTGTTTCCTCCCTGTAACCTGGGGGGGGAAACGGAAGAGAAGAGGCGAAACAAAACGGGTCAGTCAAAAAGACTGAGTAAGTCCTATCTACTTCCAGTATAAAAACAGGTAAAGGTAACATGACATGCATAAACTGAAAGTAAACATAAGGATAACTACAAGATAGATAAACCAGGATAGCCGGTTGAACTACTGTGGCAAGGTAAACCAAGGTATCATGATAAACTGCGGTGTTATGATAAGTCAAGGTATCACATCGTGAGATTTCTATCGAGTACATTATCCCAAGGCATCTACCCCGTCTAACATCCCACGGTATCTATTATGTATATTCTTCCTAGTCCTAACATGTATATTTGCTCTGCACCCCTCGTACTAGTATCCCTACCCGCGTCATGTGTTAACCATGAATGTCCCGTGCTCAAAGTCGTGTAATGGTCCATGTCGACCTAATATCGCATATATAGGTTACTCAAATCACATGCTTCTTTCCATGTATATAAGTTCAGTTCTTTGCCGTACCTCGTACGGGCTTCCTCATGCCGTATTATCCTTGAAATCGTTTGGACTGTCACCCTTGTTCTAGCTAGGCTCTTCCATATGAATCATCGTTTGAACTACTAGGACTTACGCCACCTAGCACCACTAGGGATTACGCTTACCTATTGCACGCTTTCGTATCTCGGTTTGGGTTAAACCACCTAGGCCACTAGGGATTACGCTAACCCTCAACCGCGCCCTTTTCCCCACGCATTCATCGTGTATCGTTTTTCTATAACTGTATGCACATGTATCACATCGTGCCATCCGAGTCCTGTCACAGGGCAAACCAAGAAATACAGGACTCGGTCGGGAGCTTTAGATTTATCTGCCGATGCAGATACTAAGGTCTGCTTTTCTACACGTGGCTATGGTCCCACGAGACCCCTCCCTCAACTAGTGAAAGGCAACACAAGAGAAAATCTTGCATGAGAACTACACTCCGGCCAGCCCACATCCTACGGCCTACCTCACCCATAATTAGATAGCAATTATGGTCTGTTGGGTGTTCCCTGCCTTTCCGTACGTACACGCTTGACTCAAGATGGTAGATGATCGACGAACTTGCTATCTCGGGCACCTTATGTATTCGTCGACTTACTGCTATCCACCCCAGTCTTTAGGTCGCTCGCATAGAAACCAAGGCATATTCTTGGTTCTTCTACCGCAGACCTCAACCTCTCGTGAGCCTAGTATAATGACCTGGCAGCTCATAGAGGGATCCCAAGAATATCCTCACGTTCCCCGAAGCCGCTGCTTCGTTACCCAGTTCGTTGGAGCCTTTATCAGATAGTCTGCTCCTACACGCATACTTAAACGTTGACCTAACGCATCGGGTTACTCATCTATCTAAGAAGTGGTCCAGATTTCCTTGACTAAGAATTATTACTTAGTTTCCCTTAACTAAGGTTTACCACTTAGCCTTATTTCCATTACCCTTGTTAACTGTGGTTATTTACCTAATCCTCAGAATTAGGGTTTATCTAATGGATTAAGTGTTACTTAAGTTCATAACTTAGCCCGTCTACAAACCATGTCAAAATTGGCTAAGTATCCAAGTCCAAGACTTAACCCTACAAACCATGTGTCAAGTTGGCTAAGTATACCAAACAATCCATAACTTAACCTCGTCTAATTATCATTTTAGATTGGTTAATTATAAATTAACTTGACCTTGTCAAATTTCCGAGTCAAGTCGGTCAAGCGTATTCAAGTGACTCGTGACTTAGCCTTATCATGTTTTCACGTTAGATTGGTTAAGTATAGATTAACTTAACCTCATCAAATTAACGAGTTAGATTGGTTAAGTATAGGTCACTTAACCTCATCAAATCATCGTGTTAAATTAGTTAAGCGTTTAACTCAACCCCATTAAATTACTAAGTGGGATTAATTAAGTCTAGGCTACTTAACCCCATCCGATTACCGTGTTTAGATTAGTTAAGCCTAATCTTAACCCCATCCATTAATTGTATTATATGGTTAAGCGTCATTAAGAAAATTTACTTAACCTTATCACGTTATCGTGTTGGATTGATTAAGTGTTGGTTAACTTAATCCCGTCCACCAGTCGTATAAAAATGGTCAAGTGTCATTAGGCAAATCAAGTTACTTAACCTACCCAAGCTTATCATGTTTTGTTAAGTATCATTAGCCTAATCAAATTACTTAACCCGTCTGTCCATATCATATTTGGTTAAGCCTCATTAATCAAATTAACTTAACCCTATTATGTGGCATTAATTTAATTAATGCACCCTCAACCTCTCACATTAGACCTTGTTGTGGTTACTAGTTAAGCCGGGCGGGTCCGGGTAGGTTTACACCACAACTTAGTCTAACCTCGGGTCTTAAGCGCGACATGACCAGCTTCTCACATTGGGTCCTATCGTTTGCAACTACTAGTTAGGCCGGTCGGTTCCGGGTAGTTTTACGTTGCAAACTCAACCCAACCTCGAGTTGGCCATACTCATATTATCTAAGTTCATCATGTTCCAAAACATGTTACACGTTTCCGAGCATTTGGGTAGACCTAACTTAATAGGTAAATTCCCAAAGGGTAGACCTAACTTGATAGGTAAATTCCCAAGCTCATGTTTTTATGCATACTAACATGTCATCTTCCATGTTATCTTTCAAGTCATATTTTCAAGTATAAACGCATGTCATATTCAAGTTAAGACTTTGCGACATGTTCATGTTTATCTAACTACCCAAAGTCGTGTTTTCCCAACGCAAGCAAATCGAGTCAACATAGTAAGGATACTATGTCACATATTGGTCTCAAACCATGCATGATGCCAAAAAGGGCTTGGCTTCCACATGCATAACATCGTAAAGAGATTGGCCATAAACATGCATAGTGTCATAAGGTAATTTTGGCCCCAAACATGCATATTATCACAAAGGGTTTGGCCATAAACATGCATAATCTCATAAAGGACTTGGCCACCAACTTGCATGATAGCATAAAAGGGTTTGGGTTCATAAACATGCATTAGCCCCCAAAATCTAGTCTTAGCCAATGTTTCACAAGTAAAATGGTTCCTAAAGGTTTATGCTAGCATTTCATGCATAAAGATCCAAACTTGCAAGTTAAACTAGGTTATACATAGCATAAAAGGCATGATCAAGTCACTCACATGGCCTAAGATCATAAACATGAACACAAGAGGCAAGGTAAGGTTCATATAGGTTCGCATAATCATGTTTAGCCTCATTTTATCCCATGTCAACATTAAAAATACCGTTTTGACCCAAAAGTAGCTAGAACTTACATAGGCAAGGCTTAGGAAAGGGATCATGCATCATTTTGACGAAGAAAGGTGGCTCCTTTGATGAAGATCCGTCATGAAACTCGCATAACAACGTTGATTTGGCCTTGATTTTGTGTAGCAAGCTTGCACCTTTTGATTTGAACTTGATTTGAGTGCATAGGCTCTAGGGATTTGAGATGGAGGCCATGAGAGTAGAAATTTGGCCATAGTTTAGTTACATGAGTGAATAATGGGGGTTTAGGGGTAGATTTAGGGTCTTTTTATAGAGATTAGGATAGTTTTAGGCCCTTAGATTAACCCTAGGACCAACCTGAACCGTCAGATTTCAAACCAGGCCCAAAAACCTAGCCAAGATAGCAAATAGGTGCACCAGATCAAAATCAGCCGACAGGGCAAGTCGACAGCCCTGTCGACATGCATGTCGACATGCCTGTCGACATGCCTGTCGACATGCCTGTCGACTTGTCTGGGCGGGAATTTTCCCGCCTGGCCCCATTTCTGCACGTTTCGAAATTCAAATCTTCCGAAAACTTCTTTAGGCCTTAACCGGGTCATACGGACTCCGATTTTCGAAAACTCAGACTCTATTTCGCGTATTTTTCCGAGACGAACGCAATGGCGTAGCCCGTTTTACTTGATTCAGAATTTAAAATTAAATTCTGCCTTGATTCCCGTTTTAACATGTTATCGAAAAATACGGGTTGTTACACTTGTATTTAATATCAAATGGGATTTGGGTTTATCGTGAATGGTGTCTTCATTAACACTTTCCTTAAACCCCGTTGAGTAAAAGATTCAATCTTTTTATTTAGATTTAATGGAGTGTACCAATTAAATAATATTTAATTGGAATTGATTTGGTATTGATTTTTGGGTTTATCGTGAATAGTGTTTTAAATAACACTTGTTCTTTAACCCGAAAATTGATGGAATGTGATTTTGGGTTGTCGTGAACGGTATCTTCAATAATACTGTTCTTAGACCCAAAGGAGTTATGAAAATCAGAAACTAACTGGAGATTAGTTAAGTTGAATGGTTTCTGGGGTATTGATCTGATGTTGGTTTCGGCCTTCGGGGTTAATACTTAGGGAACTGCTCACTTACTAATTTACGGTTAGGGTCTGAGTGAAATGTGATGTGATTTTGGGGTTTATCGTGAACCGTGTTTTAAATGACACTGATTCTTTAACCCAGTCAAAGATTAAAACTAAGTGGAGTTTTAATGAATCTTTAATTAGATTGGAAAGATCGAGAATGGAGTATCGCCAGTTTTACTCCAGACGGTAATTAAATCTTTAATTAGATTTGAACGTGAAATGGTAATTGAATTTACCGATAACACCGTGGTGTTAGATATGAAGTATGACCAGTTTTACTTCATGGAATGAATAAGTTGGGATTAGGAAATTAAAACAAATGATTACTTCGGTAAGGTTCGTTAATCCCGACTAGTTTGTAGTGATATTCAAAAGAAGATTAAAGAATAAATTTAAAAGAATTCATCTTTGATAAAATTAATGGGAACCTTTCCCTAGGAATGTGAAATTTAGAAACTAACTGTAGGTTGGCAAAGCAGAACGGTTTCCTGGGTATTGATCTGATGTTGGTTTCGGCCTTCGGGGTTAATATTTAGGGAATTATTCTCTTGTTAATTTACGGTTAGTGACTGATGAATTGGAATGAGGCGTATGTTGTGTTTGTGTAACACTTATTTATTATATACGCGAGTTATTCAGAAAGACCGGGTTTATCCCGTTCTGAATAACTGATTCGACGATGAGTCGAGGATGAAGACGGTGGTTGAAGATCGGAGTTCTTCATGTTGTTTGGATAATTACAGATGATCTTGATTGGGTCGTACACCCAAGAGGAGGGAATCGATTAGTGGCCGTCTAGACGTACTTGGAGATCGATGGATATGCGAGGTACTAGGTGCCTCCAGTTTCATTCAGACCCAGAACGAACTTGTAAATGGACTGTGTGTCTGACACTGGATTTCAGTCTGTGTGATTGATTTCTATAAATATATATCTGTTTGGCGGCGGAGAATTTATTCTCTTGCTTAACGCCCTTCTCTGAGACGTACGAGCTCAGGGGTTATATACTGATGGATATCCATCGCATGGAGTGAAGTGCCTGTGTGGCATGCCTAAGTGGCAAATGATCAAGGCTTCTGTTGAAAAGCAGAGTCTTGTGGTTTATGATCAAAGCACGGCCTGTGTGGCATAGCTTTGTGTAACGTTGATTCGCGAGCCTCACACCCCGGTTGTGAACCAGATACGGGAGAGGACATCAGGGAGGACATGCGTTTCTTTCTAGCTAGAAGTGGCGTCAGTGGTTTTACACGCCCTGACGAGTTTGGCTTATGTGGTTGTTGGTTTGCGTGGCGCCTCAGATATATCGGTCGATCCGGGACCGATGGAGTCATTCATTGGCTCATTTGCGTCCCAAAGGGCGGGGAAACGTAGTGTTCAGGCATAATAATCCACATCGGTGGACCGGCCCTGACGATCCAAAGGGTTGATGCGTTCTGATCCTAAGGCTCGGGCTAGAGAGTCTCGAATCGGTGAGGACTATCTTTTGCCTTGGTTCACAGACGGAAATCCAATTTCCAAATACGTGACATTTGCGGTTTTGATTGTAGAGCCTAGCATGGCGACATGATATATGGTACCCATGCCGTCTATGATTGATACTTATGATTTGAAGTTGTTTTATACTCCATGCACTTATAGTAGTATCAAATGATTTGTTTAAACGTACTAAGCATGTTTGGCTATTATAAGGGAAAACCCTATCCCCTGGCTTGCGTTGCATTGTGTGATAAGACCTGGGTCTTATAATAGCTTCATTTTTTTGAAAAAGCATTGCACTGTTTTGTTATATGCACTGGTATTCTTGGGAGGAAACCCGTTCCGTGTTATACGGCGTGGTCCCTTGATATATCTAATTTAAAGTAAGGTTTTAAATAACTGTTTTAGTTCCCACACCAGTCACATGACTGATCTGGAGTTTATTGTTTTAATCTAAACTCTGGGTGCCACTATTTTCCGCATGGGAAGCTAGT
This sequence comes from Allium sativum, assembly GCA_030737875.1. Classification (NCBI taxonomy): domain Eukaryota; kingdom Viridiplantae; phylum Streptophyta; class Magnoliopsida; order Asparagales; family Amaryllidaceae; genus Allium; species Allium sativum. The sequence continues at coordinate 666,723,371 of CM060923.1, forward strand.
AGTTTTGGTTTTGCAGATTTATATTCACAGGATCCTAGTTCACAGCTGGAACGATATCGGAAAGCTTTGTATCCGTGTATCTTCTTCAGTTGTATTTTGTATTATTTTCCGCTGCTATGTAATGTATTGTAATCTCTGATATTTATCGAATGTGTAATATTGATTTATACTCTGTATATTCTTGTAATCTGATGAATTGTTGTAATATACAATGAAATGTTCTTCCGTCTGTGTTCTTTTGTGGCTTGTCTTCGACTCAATCCGGGCTTTCCTCACCGGGGAAGTTCGGGTCGTTTCACCCCCTCTAGGGTTAATCTAGATCCAACAAGTGGTATCAGAGCAGGTATTCTGTTAACTCTAGAGTAATGGTATTTCCTAGTCGTCAGTCGATAGAGAGTCAGCCCAGTTCATCTCCAACTATTTTCGATGGAACAGATTTTTTAAACTGGAAATCCAAAATGGAATTTTATTTAAAATCTGTTAATATTAAATGTTGGGATGTTGTTATTAATGGGTTTGATAGTGTAGATATTACTTTCAATGCTCGTGCTATGAAAATTATATTTGATTATCTTAGTACTGAACTGTTTAATCTTATCTGCTATTGTTTATCTGCATAGGAAATCTGGAATACTCTCAATATGAAGTATGGAAGATCTGACAACGGTAGCTCAAAATCCTAGAATGTCAACTTAGTTTCAGAGTTTTGCTTAACGGGATTTACAAATGAAAATTTAGATGGATCAGTCTATGGAGATTCAACAGACACTGAGATAGAAAATTTCTCATACGAAGATTAAGTTTATATGTACGTGGATTTAACTAAATCTGTTGACAAACTCCAATCTAAAATAAATCTTTGAAAACTGAAAATCGTGAGTTGACCAGAAAAATTCATTGTTTGGAATTAAAACTTGAAAATGTTGTGAAATTTGAAAATTCTAATTGTGAAAATTGTTTGAAATTAAAAACTGATCTCGTTCATCTCAATGATAACATTCAAAGGATTGAAGAAGAAATTCTAATTTTAAAAGATAACGAGATTGAGCTGAAAGATGCAAACAATTGTTTACAAAAGGAATTTATAAATTTTAAGGCTGCCAAAAATTCCAAACTTGAAATTGCTGAAAATGATAGTTTGTTGAAAACAGATCTGATTTTGAAATAACTTGAAATTGAAATTGAAAACCTCAAGAAATTTGAATCTGAGAGTCAAAAACATTTTGAATTTGAAATTGCTGAGTCTCAAACCAAAATTAAATTACTTAATGATGAAAATTTGGTTTTGAAATCTGATTTTGAAAGATGTAAAATCACCGAAAACTGTTGTTCAGATTTAATGAAAGAAAATGGTGATCTTAAGTCTAAAATTCAACAACTTGAAACAACTTTGACAAAATTTTCTGATGGAGAAAAATCTTTGAATACGTTGTTGAAAAACCAATTTTCTTCAGGAAATAAAAATGGTCTTGGCTTTGGGAAAATCAATGTGTTTGGAAAAAGATTCAAGTGTTTTTAAAATCCCCCAAACTGCTTTGAAAGGAATAGACTTGAAAATCTGAACTTTGAAAATTCCAAAGAATTCTTGAAACAAAAACAAAATAAGAGTTTGTTTTAAAACAAACCATTTTATCATTCGTGGATCCCAAAAAGAAATAAGACAACTTGGACTAAATTTAAACAGATTTGGGTTCCTAAGGGCACAAAGGTAGATTCAAATGGATTGTTATACAAACAAGTTTGGGTACCGAAAGACGTTAACAAAACTATGAGTGGTTTTACAAATTTTGTTAGACCACTTAATCCTCTCAACTGTTAGGTACCGAAGAAGGTTGAGGAACTGCTGTACTGAAAAGAGATGGATTTCAAGCTGTTCTATATTTCTGTATTCTTTACAGTTCCTTGGCCAAGATTTGTTGAGTTAGAGATTCTATTTTACATTGGATTCTGGTATGATCTCTAAACTCATCTTTGTAAATATTCTCAGTTTTTATTTTTTTTCTCCTTCTACCCCTTCTGTTTGTTTTCTTTATCTCTTTCTGTTTTTGATTTGTCACTGCCATTTTTTTTGTTTATGAGCTTTATTAACTTCCAATTGCAGAAGTCATGTTTTTTCCTGGAAATTTGCTTCTCTTGAATAAAACTCTAATGTTTTTAATCTCTTCCAGATCTTAAACTCAATTCTGTAAATCCCTGCAATTGTTTTGAAGTTTGCTTTCTGATTCTCTAAATTCATAATAGTGTTGATGCATTAATATCATATCTTGAACACTGTTATTTCGAATTCTAAATTTTTAAGATCTAAATAATTATTGAAATTTCACACACTTATGCTGTTTTGAGTTTCTTCCAATTCATTTCGGAAACGCTTAAAATATTATACTCATTACAATACACTGCTTCTTATCATTTGTGATAATTTCAGAAATTCAGATTGGCTTGGATATTTTGAATTGTCTTGAATTACAGTGATACATATAGAAATTGACCTTATATTCATGATCATTATTGTTGAAATTTATTTGTTTGAGATCATCTGAAATTCTTGATATTATGAACATCACATGCCTCCAAATTTGAAATTATCAATCTCGTGTGACTGATTCATTATATCTCAAAACTTGACATTGATTCAAGTGATTTCAAATAAATTATTTTTTAATTTCTTGATCATGAATATCTCTTAAATTTGATGTAAATGATCTGAAATGACTCATGTGCTTGTCAGAAATTGTTTTTGAAAAATTCCTTTAAAAATTTGGGTCTGGAAATTTATTGGTATTTCATGGTTATTTGATTTGAATATCTGCATGTTTAAAATCATTTGAAATTATTGATTTACTGAATCACACACATATCTTGAATGTGAAACTAATAATTTGGTGTGATCGATTCATTGAATCTAGAATTTTTCATATTCCTCAAATGATTTCAAATAAACTGTATTTCTAATCTTGGATCATGAATGATTTTATGTGACCATCCTCTGACAAGTCTGATGTGATAGTGTTTTCTGTGCTGCTCTGATACTGTTTCAAATAATTTCTAGTTCTTATCTGCAGCTTTGAAAAATGTGCAAATTTGTTAATTCTGTCTGTTTGGGCTTTGTAATAAAAATTGTTAATAGAGACACCAAGTGGTATCAAAGGCACTGAATTTTTATGTATATATATATTTCTTATCCCTCTTGCTTTGTATAGCTCTTCATATTCCTCTTGTAATTGATTTTCAATTTTAAAATTGTTTATTGATTATTCATTCAGAAATTGAATCAATATCCGAATTGAACTATATTTATAATTCATCAAAATTATTATCAGAATTTGAAATTGTGATGAATTGTGACTGCAGTATATTTCACAACAAGAGGAGATTTTATTTAGAGTTTCATGATGATTGAACAATTATTATAATATCTTTGAATTGGCAATTATTTCACGACCATCTTCATTACCTATCACCCTTCTGCCATCCGTTATGATTTTATATTAATGTGGAGAGTTAATTTTTTTTTAAAATCTTTTTGAATAAACAGTGAAAATATTTGTGATGGAATTATGGCTATGTTATTACTATTCAGAATTAGTGATAATTGAAAATTTTCAATAATCCTGGTATAGTCAAGCATATTTCATAATATAATTAATTTAGAAATTTGATTCACAGACCATTTCTGTACCTACCGCATTTCTATCATCCATTTTTGGTTTTATATACAGAGGAGTTTTTCATTCTGGAACTGAAAATGATAAAATATATAATTAATACATAAGTGTGTCTCTAACCACATTTAAAAATCCAAGCTCTGTTTATGCATGGTTATGAGACAACTTATAATTTAAGCTGCGACTAACCTCATTTAAAAATCCAAGCTCAGGTTATGCGTGGTTAGTGTGCTCTTAAATAAATAAAAAATTTGCGCTATAAATTAAAATTGATATGAAATTCTCCTTGGTGTATAAAAATCAGCCTATCAATCCATCTTCTATTTGTGAAATGTGTTGAAATCTTATGACGTATTATGATTTGTTGATTGATAGGTATTGGGATTTGAGATTATTAGATTTTGTCACTTAAGTTGAAATTATAATTATAGTCCAAATCCATCACTGTTTTTGTACTAATTTTTTATAAAATCTTTTGAAAATAATTGAAATTCATATCTATATAAGTCTCCTCATTTTTATAAAATTCATCGTAAATCTATCATTCTAAAATGTGAAATATGCCACCTGTTCTCAGTTTATTATGATTTTTATTTGACTGATTGAGATTTATGATGACCGTTCTTCCTCTTAAGCTGAAATTATATTGTTTAGTCATTATTTATCTATATTTTAAATTCTGAATCCTTTTGATGATAACAAAAGGGGTGAATGCGTTCAGATTTTGATTTATGAGTGAATATTTTATAAATATTTTTGATTTTGAAAATTCATGATTATTCATATCATTCATTTGTGTGAAGACCCGTAACTTCCCCGTAAAGGAAAGCGTCGGATAGTTCGAGAACAAGTCACAAAATAGAACGCAGACGGAAGAACATTTCATTGTATATTACAACAATACATCAGATTACAAGAATATACAGAGTATAAATGAATAATACACAGAAATATCAGAGATTTAAATTACATTTAAATACATAGCAGCGGAAAATAATACAATACACAACTAGAAGGGGATATACAGATACAAAGCTTTCCGGATATCGTTCCAGCTGTAAACCAAGATCCTGTGAATATAAATCTGCAAAACCAAAACTACTAGCTGCCCATGTCAAAATAGGGGCACCCAGAGTTTAGGTTAAAACAATAAACTCCAGGTCAGTCATGTGACTGGTGTGAGAACTAAAACAGTTAATCTTTATTTTTAAAGTTAGGTAAATCAAGGGACCACGCCGTATAACACGGAACGGGTTTCCTCCCAAGAATACCAGTGCATAAACAAACAGCGCAATGCTAAATAGAGAAAAATGAAGCTGTTATAAGACCCAGGTCCTATCACACAATGCAACGCAAGCCGGGGGATAGGGTTTTTCCCTTATAATAGCCAAGAATGCTTGATACATTTTAAAACAAATCATTTTGTACTATAATAAGTGCATAGTGTATAACACAACTTCAAATCATAAGTATCAATCATAGGCGACATGAATGCCCCATACCACTATGTCGCCATATATAGGTTATACAATCAAAATCGCAAATGTCACGTATTGGGAAATTGGATTTCCATCTATGAACCGAGGCAAAAGATAGTCCTCAACCGATTCGAGACTGTCTAGCCCGAGTCTCAGGATCAGAACGCATCGACCCTTGGAGCGACAGGGCTGGTCCACCGATGTGGATTAAACTTAAACCCTGAACATGCGTTTCGCCGCCCTTTGGGGCGTAAGTGAGCCAACTAAATGACTCCATCGGTTCGAGAACGACCGATCAATCCGAGGCGCCTCGCAACAGCAACAACCACATAAGTCAAACTCGTCAGGGCGTGTAAAACCACTGACGCCACTTTTAAGCTAGAAGGAAACGCATGCCCTCCCTGAGGTCCGTCTCTCGTTTTTGGTTCATACCGGGTGTGATACTCGCGAAGTAAACGTTACACAAAGCTACGCCACAAAGGCCGTGCTTTGATCATCACCACAAGACTTTTCTTTTCAACAGAAGCCTCGATCAATTGCCACTTAGGCATGCCACGCAGGCAATTCACTCCATGCGTTTGATATCCATCAATATATAACCCCTGAGCTCGTACGTCTCAGAGAAGGGCGTTAAGCAAGAGAATAAATTCTCCACCGCCAAACATATATATATTTAATAGAGATCAATCACACGGACTAAAATCCAATGTCAGACACACAGTCCATTTACAAGTTCGCTCTGGGTCTGAACGAAACCGGAGGCACCTAGTACCCCGCATATCCATCGATCTCCAAGTACGTCTGGACGATCACCAACTGTTTCCATCTTCTTGGGTGTACAGCCCAATCAAGATCATCAGTAATCACCCAAACGACGTGAAGACCTCCGGTCTTCGACCATCGTCTTCATCTTCGACTTATCGTCGTATTAGTTATTCAGAATGGGATAAACCCGGTCTTTCCGAATAACTCGCGTATATTTTAAATAAGTGTTACACAAACACAACATACGCCTCATTCCAATTCATCAGTCACTAACCGTAAATTAATCAAGAGAATAATTCCCCAAATATTAACCCCGAAGGCCGAAACCAACATCAGATCAATATCCAGAAAACCATTCTGCTTAGCTAACCGACAGTTAGTTTCTAAATTTCACATTCATAGGGAAAGGTTCCCATTAATTTTATCCAAGATAAATTTCTTGAATTTTTTCTTTAATCTATTTTTGAATATCAATTCAACTAGTCGGGATTAACGAACCTTACCGAAGTAATCAGTTATTTTAATTTCCCAATCCCAACCTATTCATCCCATGAAGTAAAACTGGTAATACTTCATATCTAACACCACGGTGTTATCGGTAAATTCAATTACCATTTCACGTTCAAATCTAATTAAAGATTTAACTATCGCCTGGAGCAAAACTGGTGGTACTCCATTTTCGATCTTTTCAATCTAATTAAAGATTCATTAAAACTCCACTTAGTTTTAATCTGTGACTGGGTTAAAGAATCAGTGTCATTTAAAACACGGTTCACGATAAACCCAAAATCACATTCCATTAATTATCGGGTTAAAGAACGAGTGTTATTTAAAAATACCATTCACGATAAACCCAAGAATCAATATCAACTCAATTCCAATTAAATATTGTTTAATTGGTACACTTCATTAAATCTAAATAAAAAGATTTAATCTTTTCTCAACTGGGTTCAAGAACAGTGTTAATGAAGACACCATTCACGACAAACCCAAATCACATTTGATATTCAACACAAGGCTCGGAATAGAGAATATATCGGCTTATATTCAATATCAAATTCTCTGATTAACAAATGTCATATTGGAAATAACGATATATATATATCTTTCAAATTCCCATAACAACATCTGTATAATCACGAATTCCAACATCGAAATATTCCGAAGACAATTTCGATTCAAATCCACTCCAATGCAATCATTGGAAATTCCGGTTATTTTCAAAACCTTTCAAATTCAATTTATTTATTTAAAAATAAATAGAATTATAATTCTAGTTCAAAACTAGTTTATTTCGATAAAGATCTATTTTTATCTTTTCAAATATGGAGTTTTTCATCCCAATTCTTTCTAAATCATTTCATATGATTTTACCCAAATTATTACTATTTTTAATAATTTTATCAAGGCCCGTACAGTCGATTTCCATCAATGGCCATCGAACTGCACTTACAGCGACCTTTTTCAAATTTGATTTGGACGTATCTCCAAATCCAACCGTTAGATTTTAAATTTCTAATATTCGTTAGAAAGCTCTTTTCGATACGAACCCAACGGTTCCGGTTTTAGGAGAATCCGACGGTCGGATCTCCCGTAATGTCCGTTTGAAATAAATGGTCGAAGTTCACGAACTGCCACGGCGCGGCACGTTCTATTCAGGCCATTATATTATATATATAATATATATAATATATATTTCATCGATATCTATTTAAAAGGAATTTTATAAATAGTTTTAAATTCGTTTCAAAAGCAACTTCAACTTCCATTTCAATTCAAATCAAAATTGAATTCTTCTTTATAAATTCGTTTTAAAATTCATTTCTATTCAATTCAAATTTCAATTCAATTTGCTTTCAATTCAATTTGAATTTTTTTTATATTCAATTCATTTCGAAATCGTTTTCAATTCATTTCATTTCGAAATCATTTTCAATTCATTTCATTTCGAAATCGTTTTCAATTCATTTCATTTCGAAATCGTTTTCAATTCATTTCACCTCGAAATCGTTTTCAATTCATTTCGAAATCGTTTTCAATTCATCTCATTTCGAAATCGTTTTCAATTCATTTCATTTCGAAATCGTTTTCAATTCATTTCATTTCGAAATCGTTTTCAATTCATTTCATTTCGAAATCGTTTTAAAATCGATATAAATATCGTTCACGTCAAAATGGTGTCAATCCAATCAACACGGCTTCATAAATTTCTATATCCAAATATTTCTTTTTCAAAATAGTTGTTATTATCAAAATATTTCGTTCAACACATGACCAATCTCAATGGATGAGTACTGTAAACACATGAACCTTTATTTTATATTATTCTTTATTTTCTAAATTGGAATGAGGCCCAATCAATCACCATATAAAATTAATTATATGGATTTTCATACAACACATGTATATAATAGCATTGAAAAATAATCAACCATCACCCAAAGTGCACTACACTGTATAAGCATCAAATATAGATATCTAACGCTTATAACAGCCTATCAATCCATCGATCGACATATTTAATCAATCAGGATGAGTGAACTTCATATTTCATCCTAACACCCGTGTGGGGTTTTCAAGCAATCAAACACAGATTTTAGTTGTGCAGTTGGGCGATGTGTAAAATTTATCGACCCAATCAATATCAGTCAGATCAGTGTATATAAACAAATCGGCCGATTTGTTTATAAATATTTATCTATTCACTTTCACGTTAAAAATTATATTTTTAACGATAAAACATTTTATTCAACCTATGAATATTCTATTCGGTTCATTTATTCAATAAAATGATATTTTTATTTTCCTAACATATTTTAGAAAATTTCGGCGGCATAACGGCACGATACTAGAAACGGGACAAGGCCTAGCCTTACCCCCGGTCTAGTGAAGGCCCACGCCATTCACACATCAATCAAATTCACCAAACAACCAAATTCAAATCAAATCATCAAACTAATTTATGCAACCAAACAAACAAGTCCATGGTCTGTGGACGATTGTGTCGGGTGCTACTAAGCACCGTCTGCATCCTAGTATATATATATAACTAGAAAATGAAATTGAAAGGTGAGAAATTCTCACAAATAGCTATCCCAATTCCACGACTCTTCATTGATAGAAATCTTCATCATTCTCTCCTTTTGTCGCTTTCGTTGCCCGTAGCCACTACATATATAAAAATCACGCATTTTTATATTTTGATGTCTTTAAAATAAAAATCACATTTTTATTTGTTCACTTTCAATTTAAAAATCATATTTTTTTATAATCGCTTCATACATTTAAAAATCGAATTTTCTCTTCGCTATTCAATATATAAAAATCTCGCCTTTTCTATTTATAAAATCTAATCTTTTCTATTTAAAAAAATATCGTCTTTTCACTTTTAAAAATATCGTCTTTTCACTTTTAAAAATATCGTCTTTTCACTTTTAAAAATATCGTCTTTTCACTTTTAAAAATATCGTCTTTTCACTTTTTAAAATATCGTCTTTTCACTTTTAAAAATCATGTATTTTATCGAACAAAACTGATCTAAGTTATAAAAAAACAAAATCAGATTAGAAAATAAAGTAAGAAGACTCACGGTTTTAAATCGAAGAAGAGGAGGAATGGGGGTCGAAGAGGGTGTCGCTGGAGTCGGGGGTTCTTCCAAATCGGAGAGGGTGGAGAGGGAAGAGAGGAAGGAGGAAGCGAAGGGGGTCTCGGCGTCTGATGTGGGCCAGGGGGTTCTGCGATGGAAGAGGAGGGCTTCAGGGCTGCGCCAGGCGTCAGAGGTCTGGTTAGAGGGGCGCGGTGGCTCGGCGAGCGATGGAGGAGGGGAGCGACTGGCTTGGGTGGTCGATTTGGGGGTTCTGTCGCGGTGGGGTTTGGATCGATGGAGAGAGGATCGGGGCGGAGTTTGGACAGAGGGGAGGCGCTAGAGAAGGGGGCCGACGGAAGAGGCTGACGTGGGCGCGACTGTCGAGGTAGGCGCCGGCTTCTCCGATCGTGCCCCTCCCCCTTTTTTTATTTAATTTTATTCTGAAATGAATCGGTCAAAGTAAGTGGGGATACTTATATAATAAATTATTATTATTTTTATTTAATTCTCCACGAAAAGTTGACTTTTAATTTGAACTCGAAATCCAACCCAACGACTGTCGTCCATAGCGTTTTACCCCCATTCCGAACACAATGGGATATGTATCGTAAGCTGATTTGATCGTTTGAATCAGTTTCCGTTTAATTTACATTTAAATCACTATATTGAATTTTAAACGTACATTTCAAATTACCGGGGTCACATACTAATTAGAAAAATTCCAGAAAAATAATTTCTAGTTTCGTATTGACGATACGGTCCTAACAAAACTAGTTTCGACGAATTCTGAGACCGTTGGAAAAATGGCCATTTTCCAGTCGATTAAAATCAACCGAAACTGGTCAAACGCGTTTTCCTTTGCCACGCTCACACATTGATTCGAAAAATTATGAAATTTGAAACCTAGCAATAATTTGACATCACGGACCCAACAAAACTGGTTTCGCCGAAATCCGAGGTCATTTGCAAAATGTCCACTTTTAAGGGCCTGAATTCCATAGCGACTATTCAGAATTTTCAATTGGACATATCTTTTGATTCCCGCTATGAAATTTTGATTTTTCGGATTCGTTGGAAAGATATTCTCAATTAGATCCTAATGTTTTTGGTTTCACTAAAATCCGGATTGTTTTGCACCCGGTACATTCAATTGAAGTTTGAAATCGAATTATCGAACTACCGCGCCATTTTCAATTATATTTAGAATTATATATAAATATTTATATTCTAACGACGACGCGTATAAATATACACGTTCGAATTATATTCAAAATAAATTTCTCGTCGATATTATTTAAAATAATTCATTTTAAATATTCAAAATTCGCTAAAATTGCCAAAATAAAAATTTTAAACTGGCCCAGATTTTCCGGGTTATTACAATCTCCCCCACTTAAAACTTTTCGTCCCCGAAAAGGAACAAAGTCGAAAGTGCTTTGATTAATCAACTCTATGTTCGATCCGGCTTCCATTCTCCAACTTTTCAGTTTCTGAGAATTTTCAAATTTTCAAAAATTTGGCTAACACCCTAAATTTTCGAAAAATTTCGCCATAACCTTCCCTGCAATGGTAGCATCGGGAAATCTCAAATAGCTTCCCCGGTCCTTCAGATCTCAAAAAGAAAAAGAAAAAGCCAAGCGGCTAGCCAATAGGCTCATAAAATCATCATCACCCAAACAAAACAGGAAATTATGTAGTAAACATGTACCTATTTGTAGGGCAAACAAATTTTATTCTCTGCTCTAGCCTCCTTGCTATGACCTGTTCAATATAAGTACTTGTATGTGCAAGCAAATGCGACCAAATTTCAATATAATTCAATATTTGATTCAATTAGGCTAAATGGTTCAAAATTATCAAACAAATAAACAAACAACACAATCATCAATCAATTAGTGGATTAGAGTTTTCAAATTGATAACTTTGATACATAGTCAAAAATCATGTTTTGATGCCAAATCACAACAATGTATTCTAGCTATATTAGTTTTGGTTCTCACACCAGTCTAATAGGAAATATATAGAAATCTCGCTTTCGAAACTCGAATACCAATTCTGATGATGTCTAGACTATCATCAGAATCGTCTCCGGGCGACTAGAGTGTGACTCTATATCTATCCAGTATATTAAAACTTCAAATACACGTGGATCAGACGTATACGCAAAGTCTATATATACTGGACTGTCCAAATTCAAGCATAATAACTAATCAAATACGAATAGTTGATTTAAATTTTCAAAACAAAATTTGTTTTCATTTGAAAAATATACTCTTCACACTCGTTCTAGGATACTACTGATCCTATCTCTGACGAGTCATTCTAATTGGATATTACTAATCCAATATCTGATGAATTCTTTCGTATGGTTCTAATGTGCCTTGTTCTCTGAGCTTTGTAAACCAAAGCTCTGATACCAACTGTGAAGACCCGTAACTTCCCTGTAAAGGAAAGCATCGGATAGTTCGAGAACAAGTCACAAAATAGAACGCAGACGGAAGAACATTTCATTGTATATTACAACAATACATCAGATTACAAGAATATACAGAGTATAAATGAATAATACACAGAAATATCAGAGATTTAAATTACATTTAAATACATAGCAGCGGAAAATAATACAATACACAACTAGAAGGGGATATACGGATACAAAGCTTTCCGGATATCGTTCCAGCTGTAAACCAGGATCCTATGAATATAAATCTGCAAAACCAAAACTACTAGTTGCCCGTGTCAAAATAGGGGCACCCAGAGTTTAAGTTAAAACAATAAACTCCAGGTCAGTCATGTGACTGGTGTGAGAACTAAAACAGTTAATCTTTATTTTTAAAGTTAGGTAAATCAAGGGACCACGCCGTATAACACGGAACGGGTTTCCTCCTAAGAATACCAGTGCATAAACAAACAGCGCAATGCTAAATAGAGAAAAATGAAGCTGTTATAAGACCCAGGTCCTATCACACAATGCAACGCAAGCCGGGGGATAGGGGTTTTCCCTTATAATAGCCAAGAATGCTTGATACGTTTTAAAACAAATCATTTTGTACTATAATAAGTGCATAGTGTATAACACAACTTCAAATCATAAGTATCAATCATAGGCGGCATGAATGCCCCATACCACTATGTCGCCATATATAGGTTATACAATCAAAATCGCAAATGTCACGTATTGGGAAATTGGATTTCCATCTATGAACCGAGGCAAAAGATAGTCCTCAACCGATTCGAGACTGTCTAGCCCGAGTCTCAGGATCAGAACGCATCGACCCTTGGAGCGACAGGGCCGGTCCACCGATGTGGATTAAACTTAAAACTTTAACATGCGTTTCGCCGCCCTTTGGGGCGTAAGTGAGCCAACTAAATGACTCCATCGGTTCGAGAACGACCGATCAATCCGAGGCGCCTCGCAACAGCAACAACCACATAAGTCAAACTCGTCAGGGCGTGTAAAACCATTGACGCCACTTTTTAGCTAGAAGGAAACGCATGCCCTCCCTGAGGTCCGTCTCCCGTTTTTGGTTCATACCGGGTGTGATACTCGCGAAGTAAACGTTACACAAAGCTACGCCACAAAGGCCGTGCTTTGATCATCACCACAAGACTTTGCTTTTCAACAGAAGCCTCAATCAATTGCCACTTAGGCATGCCACACAGGCAATTCACTCCATGCGTTTGATATCCATCAATATATAACCCCTGAGCTCATACGTCTCAGAGAAGGGCGTTAAGCAAGAGAATAAATTCTTCGCTACCAAACATATATATATTTAATAGAGATCAATCACACGGACTAAAATTCAATGTCAGACACACAGTCCATTTACAAGTTCGCTCTGGGTCTGAACGAAACCGGAGGCACCTAGTACCCCGCATATCCATCGATCTCCAAGTACGTCTGGATGATCACCAACTGTTTCCATCTTCTTGGGTGTACAGCCCATTCAAGATCATCAGTAATCACCCAAACGACGTGAAGACCTCCGGTCTTCGACCATCGTCTTCATCTTCGACTTATCGTCGTAACAGTTATTCAGAATGGGATAAACCCGGTCTTTCCGAATAACTCGCGTATATTTTAAATAAGTGTTACACAAACACAACATACGTCTCATTCCAATTCATCAGTCACTAACCGTAAATTAATCAAGAGAATAATTCCCCAAATATTAACCCCGAAGGCCGAAACCAACATCAGATCAATATCCAGAAAACCATTCTGCTTAGCTAACCGACAGTTAGTTTATAAATTTCACATTCATAGGGAAAGGTTCCCATTAATTTTATCCAAGATAAATTTCTTGAATTTATTCATTAATCTATTTTTGAATATCAATTCAACTAGTCGGGATTAACGAACCTTATCGAAGTAATCAGTTATTTTAATTTCCCAATCCCAACCTATTCATCCCATGAAGTAAAACTGGTAATACTTCATATCTAACACCACGGTGTTATCGGTAAATCCAATTACCATTTCACGTTCAAATCTAATTAAAGATTTAACTATCGCCTGGAGCAAAACTGGTGGTACTCCATTTTCGATCTTTTCAATCTAATTAAAGATTCATTAAAACTCCACTTAGTTTTAATCTGTGACTGGGTTAAAGAATCAGTGTCATTTAAAACACGGTTCACGATAAACCCAAAATCACATTCCACTAATTATCGGGTTAAAGAACGAGTGTTATTTAAAAATACCATTCACGATAAACCCAAGAACCAATATCAACTCAATTCCAATTAAATATTGTTTAATTGGTACACTTCATTAAATCTAAATAAAAAGATTTAATCTTTTCTCAACTGGGTTCAAGAACAGTGTTAATGAAGACACCATTCACGACAAACCCAAATCACATTTGATATTCAACACAAGGCTCGGAATAGGGAATATATCGGCTTATATTCAGTATCAAATTCTCTGATTAACAAATGTCGTATTGGAAATAACGATATATATATATATATATATATATATATATATATATATATATCTTTCAAATTCCCATAACAACATCTGTATAATCACGAATTCCAACATCAAAATATTCCGAAGACAATTTCGATTCAAATCCACTCCAATGCAATCATTGGAAATTCCGGTTATTTTCAAGACCATTTCAAATTCAATTTATTTATTTAAAAATAAATAGAATTATAATTCTAGTTCAAAACTAATTTATTTCGATAAAGATCTATTTTTATCTTTTCAAATATGGAGTTTTTCATCCCAATTCTTTCTAAATCATTTCATATGATTTTACCTAAATTATTACTATTTTTAATAATTTTATCAAGGCCCGTACAGTCGATTTCCATCAATGGCCATCGAACTGCACTTACAGCGACCTTTTTCAAATTTGATTTGGACGTATCTCCAAATCCAACCGTTAGATTTTAAATTTCTAATATTCGTTAGAAAGCTATTTTCGATACGAACCCAACGGTTCCGGTTTTAGGAGAATCCGACGGTCGGATCTCCCGTAATGTCCGTTTGAAATAAATGGTCGAAGTTCACGAACTGCCGCGGCGCGGCACGTTCTATTCAGGCCATTATATTATATATATTATATATATAATATATATTTCATCGATTTCTATTTAAAACGAATTTTATAAATAGTTTTAAATTCGTTTCAAAAGCAACTTCAACTTCCATTTCAATTCAAATCAAAATTGAATTCTTCTTTATAAATTCGTTTTAAAATTCATTTCTATTCAATTCAAATTTCAATTCAATTTGAATTCATTTCAATTTGCTTTCAATTCAATTTGAATTTGTTTTATATTCAATTCATTTCGAAATCGTTTTCAATTCATTTCATTTCGAAATCGTTTTCAATTCATTTCATTTCGAAATCGTTTTCAATTCATTTCATTTCGAAATCGTTTTCAATTCATTTCGAAATCGTTTTCAATTCATTTCATTTCGAAATCGTTTTCAATTCATTTCATTTCGAAATCGTTTTCAATTCATTTCATTTTGAAATCGTTTTCAATTCATTTCATTTCGAAATCGTTTTAAAACCGATATAAATATCGTTCACGTCAAAATGGCGTCAATCCAATCAACACGGCTTCATAAATTTCTATTTCCAAATATTTTATTTCAAATATTTCTTTTTCAAAATAGTTGTTATTATCAAAATATTTCGTTCAACACATGACCAATCTCAATGGATGAGTACTGTCAACACATGAACCTTTATTTTATATTATTCTTTATTTTCTAAATTGGAATGAGGCCCAATCAATCACCATATAAAATTAATTATATGGATTTTCATACAACACATGTATATAATAGCATTGAAAAATAATCAACCATCACCCAAAGTGCACTACACTGTATAAGCATCAAATATAGATATCTAACGCTTATAACAGCCTGTCAATCCATCGATCGACATATTTAATCAATCACGATGAGTGAACTTCATATTTCATCCTAACACCCGTGTGGGGTTTTCAAGCAATCAAACACGGATTTTAGTTGTGCAGTTGGGCGATGTGTAAAATTTATCGACCCAATCAATATCAGTCAAATCAGTGTATATAAACAAATCGGCCGATTTGTTTATAAATATTTATCTATTCACTTTCACGTTAAAAATTATATTTTTAACGATAAAACATTTTATTCAACCTATGAATATTCTATTCGGTTCATTTATTCAATAAAATGATATTTTTATTTTCCTAACATATTTTAGAAAATTTCGGCGGCATAACGGCACGATACTAGAAACGGGACAAGGCCTAGCCTTACCCCCGGTTTAGTGAAGGCCCACGCCATTCACACATCAATCAAATTCACCAAACAACCAAATTCAAATCAAATCATCAAACTAATTTATGCAACCAAATAAACAAGTCCATGGTCTGTGGACGATTGTGTCGGGTGCTACTAAGCACCGTCTGCGTCCTAGTATATATATATAACTAGAAAATGAAATTGAAAGGTGAGAAATTCTCACAAATAGCTATCCAAATTCCACGACTCTTCATTGATAGAAATCTTCATCATTCTCTCCTTTTGTCGCTTTCGTTGCCCGTAGCCACTACATATATAAAAATCACGCATTTTTATATTTTGATGTCTTTAAAATAAAAATCGCATTTTTATTTGTTAACTTTCAATTTAAAAATCATATTTTTTTATAATCGCTTCATACATTTAAAAATCGAATTTTCACTTCGCTATTCAATATATAAAAATCTCGCCTTTTCTATTTATAAAATATAATCTTTTCTATTTAAAAAAATATCGTCTTTTCACTTTTAAAAATATCGTCTTTTCACTATTAAAAATATCGTCTTTTCACTTTTAAAAATATCGTCTTTTCACTTTTAAAAATATCGTCTTTTCACTTTTAAAAATCATGTATTTTATCGAACAAAACTGATCTAAGTTATAAAAAAACAAAATCAGATTAGAAAATAAAGCAAGAAGACTCACGGTTTTAAATCGAAGAAGAGGAGGAATGGGGGTCGAAGAGGGTGTCGCTGGAATCGGGGGTTCTTCCAAATCGGAGAGGGTGGAGAGGGAAGAGAGGAAGGAGGAAGCGAAGGGGGTCTCGACGTCTGATGTGGGCCAGGGGGTTCTGCGGTGGAAGAGGAGGGCTTCAGGGCTGCGCCAGGCGTCGGAGGTCTGGTTAGAGGGGCGCGGTGGCTCGGCGAGCGATGGAGGAGGGGAGCGACTGGCTTGGGTGGTCGATTTGGGGGTTCTGTCGCGGTGGGGTTTGGATCGATGGAGAGAGGATCGGGGCGGAGTTTGGACGGAGGGGAGGTGCCAGAGAAGGGGGCCGACGGAAGAGGCTGACGTGGGCGCGACTATCGAGGTAGGCGCCGGCTTCTCCGATCGTGCCCCTCCCCTTTTTTTATTTAATTTTATTCTGAAATGAATCGGTCAAAGTAAGGGGGGATACTTATATAATAAATTATTATTATTTTTATTTAATTCTCCACGAAAAGTTGACTTTTAATTTGAACTCGAAATCCAACCCAACGACTGTCGTACATAGCGTTTTACCCCCATTCCGAACACAATGGGATATGTATCGTAAGCTGATTTGATCGTTTGAATCAGTTTCCGTTTAATTTACATTTAAATCACTATATTGAATTTTAAACGTACATTTCAAATTACCGGGGTCACATACTAATTAGAAAAATTCCAGAAAAATAATTTCTAGTTTCGTATTGACGATACGGTCCTAACAAAACTAGTTTCGACGAATTCTGAGACCGTTGGAAAAATGGCCATTTTCCAGTCGATTAAAATCAACTGAAACTGGTCAAACGCGTTTTCCTTTGCCACGCTCACACATTGGCTCAAAAAATTATGAAATTTGAAACCTAACAATAATTTGACATCACGGACCCAACAAAACTGGTTTTGCCGAAATCCGAGGTCATTTGCAAAATGTCCACTTTTAAGGGCCTGAATTCCATAGCGACTATTCAGAATATTCAACTGGACATATCTTTTGATTCCCGCTATGAAATTTTGATATTTCGGATTCGTTGGAAAGATATTCTCAATTAGATCCTAATGTTTTTGGTTTTACTAAAATCCGGATTATTTTGCACCCGGTACATTCAATTGAAGTTTGAAATCGAATTATCGAACTACCGCGCCATTTTCAATTCTATTTATAATTATATATAAATATTTATATTCTAACGACGACGCGTATAAATATACACGTTCGAATTATATTCAAAATAAATTTCTCGTCGATATTATTTAAAATAATTCATTTTAAATATTCAAAATTCGCTAAAATTGCCAAAATAAAAATTTTAAACTGGCCCAGATTTTCCGGGTTATTACAATTTCACTCATGCACAGTTATAGGAGGAGTTGTCTGTTGTAGGAGGAGATGATAAATAGGGGGAGTTCAATTTTCACTATCAAACACATTTATTGTATACAAAATCTTTTATTTGTTTGTCATCATCAAAAGGGGGAGATTGTTGTATATAACGGTGTTGTATACACAATTATATGAATTTTGTTTGATGATAACAAACAAGTATATTTTATTTTAAATGTGTTTGTTATTGTACTGTTTATAACATCACAGACAGAAATATAATATTTGACTGATTGAGAATTTCATATATTCACATAGTATTTTATTATTAAAACATACAAACAGTACAATTTCTTATAACTCCTCTATTTTTCATCTCACAGAATATTGTACTTATAGGTAAACATAATAAAATAGATAAGTTTGTTTGACAACAATAAAATAATATTTTATTTCAATCAAACTTGTTTATTACAAACATTAGTACGATTCATATATATATATATATATATATACACACACACAGCTCCTCACTCATACATTCACTCAGTTTACATTTCAGTATACATTTTTTTTGATATAGACACTTTCTTTTTACACACACTGTATATTTTTCACTGTCAATTTCTGTCTTCTGTCATCTTTTATCTTCTGTCTTCATAGCACCTTCACTGTCAGTCCAGTCATCATCTGCTTACCTATCACATGAAACACACACACACAGTAATCTTGAACTGAAATAATTTCATACTCTAGCAAATATTATTTTAGTTTCAATATATATATATATATATATATATATATTTGCCTCAATTTTCTGGTGTGTTTCTCATCATTTTTCATGACTTGATCTGATCTGTGTCTAGTCAATCTGTATATGTATAGTATAGGGAAAGGAAATCTTGTCTGATGGCTGCCTATACACACGTGTATAGATATACACGTGTGCACTGCCTCGCCAATCAGAGTGCAGCTGTGGAGCAGTCACATGGACCAAGCTCAACACAGTGAAATGGACCAGTGAACACAATAACAAATACAAGTCAGTGACTACAAAACTCAACTCGACTATGGCACAGTTTCATATGCAACAAAGTGTCATTTTCAAGCATTATGGAGCTACAACATGAAAAATGAAGTATCCTTATATAAACAGCATATACATGGAAGTGATGTCCAAGTTCGAGTCGAATCATGCAGCAACAAGACTCAGCAAAAAAGAAGTACAAGCCATGGTCTAGAGAAGTGCAAGTGCAAGTGGTCATGAGTGACACACTGGCTACAACATGTACACAAGTGAAGCAGGAATACAATCAAATGTGGTCGAGCACAATCAAGAACATATTCGGTGGAGTTCAAGCTTGTTGATCAAGTCAGGGTGCAATGATTAAATCACACAGCAAGAAAGTTTTGACATGATCAAAATAGAAATAGAGCAAGACATGTGATTCAGACTTCATGGAACATGCACAGCAACACACACTCTTATATGTATATATGCAAGATCAGTTTCAAACAATGGTTCAGCATGTGTACAAGCTCAAATCCATATATACTCATGTCTATGATCAGCAGTTTGTGAAGAGATATACATATACACATACAGATTGGTCACTACAGAGCACAAGCAAGAAATGCTTTTCAATTTCAGGTTCAGGTTTGAAAAAGTTCTAAAAGTAGTCAAGTAATAAGCACATGAAGTTGTACAGCGTGTTTGGTGCACAAAACTGTACAATATAGATATGGTGACAGTCATGGTCAAAGCAGCAGTATTTCAGGAATGAGTTCAAGACTGGAGCAATGCATATACATGGAGTGTTCATTGTAGCACAACAATTCAACTTCACAAAGTAAATAGAAATGGCCAAGAATACATAACATACCAAGTGATCAAGATAGTATCAGTTCATATCAGTATTTTTGTGTACCAGAAAACATCACAAGCATGCCGAATACAAAATATCATGTGCAAGCTTAAACAAGTCACAAAAATGTTTTTTTAATCAGTAAAGCATCAACAAGAAATAAAGATCAGGTGCAGTATGTGTTCTGTTCTAAAGAAGAAAAGTTTTTTTTGGTACAGTATCTGTTCTTTCAGCAGAGAATTTAAATCAGATAAAGTCTTTAAGATCACATAATTTTGGCAACATTTTATTTGGAAAGAAATTTTCAATGAATCCCAAATTTGTCGAAATTCACTTATAAACTTTCTGAAAATTCCATCTCGTTTTTCTGGCAAGTTCCTTTTTATTCTCAGAAATTTTATCAAGTCATTCACACAAGGGAATTCACAGTATTTTTTAAGGCAACAAATTCCTAGAATCATGCAGGCATATCAAAGCCAAGGTAAAAGTGTCTTGGGCAACATTTTAATGGGACAGTTAACAATATCAGGCAAGGATTTTTTTTTTCAAGGGACCACGCAAAATTTGTTTCCAGTTATCAAGGCCAAGAACACATCAAGATTAAATCAAGAATAAAAAGGGGCAAATAGCTTAATCAATGCAGAGCAATCAAAAGTGGAAAGCACAACATCAGATCGAAGCCATTTTAGTATGAAATCAGAGTTTTAGGGTTTCTATTTTTACCCTATATTTACACCCTTTACATCACAGGCAAGTGTGGATCGGAAACCAAAAAAATCATTTCAAGCAAAGATTCAAAAATTCAGAGGACTTACAAATTGTTAGGGTTTCAAACCTGAGGTATCAGAGTTGCAATTCGATCGAAGGGAAATTCTCAAATTTATTGACAAACATCATCGCTCATCCTTTCAGAGATTGCACAAAGAGATATCGATTTCTTCAGCAACGAATTGGAGCCAATTGACAAACCCTAGCCGCCATTTATTTTCTCCAGAGTATAGAAGGAGGTCGGGCAAAAACAAAGGGAATGGGGCCAGCCAAGTATTCATGGGCTAAGCCAAACTTTTAAAGGGGATGACCCCTCTTTTTAAATCCTAGGGTTTTAGTTGTTTATTTTATTTTGTGCTATTGGTTTTTATTCAGTTTGTATTCGATCCGAACAGTTTTCTCTAGTGTCTGTAAAATACCAGAGGGTTCAGTCAAGGAGTTGACTGACAGTTGACAGAGTCTGTAAAATCTGGGTTACGGATTACGAGGTTGTAATTCAGGAAAATCTGATCGAGGGGTTATCGACCAGTATAGGGTTTTGAGCGTAGGGTTAGAATAGGAGCAGGGTTTGCGAATGTACATGGTCTTGTATGCAGGATCTGTTCTATCACCTAGTAGAAACCTTAGGAATGCAGCAGTAGGCAGGATTTTGCCGAAGCTGGGTATCTCTGTGTGTGATTTACTTTTTGTATTTTTATATCTGCTGCATTCTATGATCTGATTGTTATTTCAATATCCCGTTAGATTATAATTGTAATAAACCCTATTCACCACCTCCCCCTCTAGGGTTAATCTAGATCCAACACTTGGGTGCCTAAATTTGTATGGGCAGTCAAGTAGTCGGGGTTTACAGATATACCTGAAGAGTTGGAGCAGGAGGCTTCCGGATCATATAGCTATAGTTTATTTCCGCTATATTGTAAGTGTTGTACTTTGATAATGATGTATATTCAAGTACAGATGTATATTTCAAGTTTTGTTATATATATTATATGTTATTCATTCCGCTGTGAGGTTCGTGTTACTCTGATGTTGTGTTCTTCTTCTTCTTCTATTCTAAGTTTATATCTTATCTATTCTCACCCTCTAATTTCTTTCGTTAATCATCCGGTATTTTTCGATGTTTGGTTAGTCATCATTGAGTTTATGGCGATAACCAAGGTCGACAAAAACCCGCGTCATTATAGGGTGATAATGGTTTATATGTTTTGCTGAATGATGGTTTATTTTGATTTGATGAATTTGGTTTGATGTATGTTTGTAAATATTGGTTTTATGTTATGTGTTTTGGGCATTTTGTGTTTGATTTTGTATAATATTATGTTTGGGTATATATGTGACTGTGATTGTGATGTATATGCTCAAAATAGAGATGTTGTGATGTATATAAGATTATTGGTTGGTTGAAAGTAAGTAATCTAAAATCTAGAAAAAATACCTTGATTTCCAACGGCGTTCAATGGGTACCAACAGCTTATTGGTTAATATATTTCATCGGCCATCAACGACTTCCAACGGCTTACAGGTCCATTATAAAGTTCATGTGTCCTAGTTATAACGTTGGAGACCATTGAAAAGTAGCCATTTGGTTGCATTGGAGGTCATGGGAAGCCGTTGATCTATATTCCAACGGCTTTACAGCAGCTCTCCAATGACCATTGGCCGTTGGAAACCACTGCATCCCTTGTAGTGATATATATATATATATATATATATATAATTCTTCTTAATGTTTTCCATATATAGACATGGTTAGAATATTAATATGTATATGCACTTTGTTACTGTTAAATGAACCAATGTGTATTCATAAAAGTATATACGGTACCTAATCCTTAAAATTTTGAGGCATAAATTAATGTTAAGTATACGATTTGTAAAAATTCTTCTGAAAAATGGTTGCATATTTTGATTTATCATCGAAACAAACGTCTATCAAATTTTGGTTTAGAAAGTATAACAGTACTGATTATTAAAAATCATAAAATCAATACTTAACTGACATAAATCAAAAAAGCATTTCGGCTTCCATTAGTATTTAATTAACACCTTAAGGGGCATGGACCATGACTTCCTTTTAAATTTGAGAAAATTAGAAAGAAAGTTTAAGAAAATATTAGAATTATAACACAGTACAACATTTGAGGCAAGCATTAATGATAATTAATAAATACATGAACATTTATAAGTGATGGTTGGCTTGCAACTTATTTCAGCCGTTGATAGCAATTTAGAGCCTGTAAACAAAAGGAAAAAAGAGAGCAGAAAGCCATTAAAGGCTGATGATTTTTGAATGGAAGCAACTCATGCATAAATTACTGAGATCAAAACCGTATGCTAATTAGTCGGTGTGACAAATATAACCAAATTGAGGATGAAAGTAGGAATAGATTTTATACGCTTGTTTTTTGTGTTTAAAAAGGGGGAAACACACAAAAATTGAGTATTCTGATATTTTAAACTATAAGGCACACACATCATCAATAGGGAGATCATGCTTATTTTTGCAATGGGATGATTGAGTGTTTGTACAGCATTTCTTCCAAACAGGGGAACCTCATTGAATCTTAGTCGTCTGTTGTAAAGTAAAGATCGTTGCTTCAAATACGCGAATCTTGGTAGATTGGTTAAGGAGGGAATAGAATTTGCGAAGGGTGAGGTTTGGGGGAGGGAAATGGAACGTGTAGGGAGCGGTTGTAAGGGAAAAAGGAAAAGGATATTGCTGAAAAGAAGTATTTAAAATGGTGAGAAATAAGACTGTCCTACTTAGCAACACTCGTACTCTGGTTCCTATTGTAAGTAATAGATATGTAAATGAAAAGGATGAGGTAACGCATGATTCAGTTCAAAGCAACCAGAAAAAACTTTTAGCATACCGAGCTTTACATATTTCAAAAATCGAAACTACAGAATATAAGCATATATAAAATCGAGAAAGTACAGAAAAAGAGGAAATATCCAAAAATAAATGTTAAAGCAATATAAATACATGTCAATTGATTTTTCAAATTTTTTAGGTGAAATTAAAGATTCAAAGCAATAAACATCCAAATTTTTTGAAACGAAAAATACCGCCTTACTCAGAAAATGGTATAATATTTTTATTTCAATTTAGCTAAAATTCCG
Organism: Allium sativum; assembly: GCA_030737875.1. NCBI lineage: Eukaryota > Viridiplantae > Streptophyta > Magnoliopsida > Asparagales > Amaryllidaceae > Allium > Allium sativum. Next base: position 666,747,452 of record CM060923.1, read on the forward strand.
ACAACGTACTATTCATAGAGATATATTCAATGTTTAACTAAATTAACGAGAACAGAACAAACTTGCGTAATTTGCTATGAATTTATTCCTACGTTATGATTAACTAGACGCATCTCTAATATAAAATTTTGGATTTTTATTTCAAATTTTAAGTTTTTAACTTTAGTTTCGCTATATCAGTTATCGCTATCGTAAATCTAATGCATAAATCGATTTAATGGAGCATGCAAAAGATGATGGTTTCATTATAAAATTTACAGGAACAATTTTATATAAAATTATTATATTTTTTAAATTAATATTACAACATTAAATTAGTAATTAATTTCATGCTAATTCTACGCAATTGCGTTTAGAATCTAAAAAAATGTTTTAATTATTTTATCAAAGTTAATGTACATGTTTTAATTTATATTTAAAAAGAAAATACATTTATTTTATTATTCAAAATAAATAAAATTTAAAATTATTTGGTAAAATCTCAACTAGACACATTACTTAAACCGTTAAAATTTCAGGTTGTTACATGACCATTTAGTGCTCTTTCAAATTCCGAATTTCCACATTTATTATTGTGGAAGTTTATACCATTTAACAAAAGTTGCTCTTACGTTTTTCCTTAAAACTCAAGATATCGTTAATCAATGGACATGAAACTGTCCTTATTACTTGTTATCTTGACGGATACCTATTCCAAATCCATTCTATTTATTTCTCCATTATCCTTCCTATAAGTGATAATTACGCCACTATTTGATTTCCATTTACTACTATTGAATAAGGAGTTTAAATCCTTTCCACTTTTCCAATCTTGTGGACCCTATAGCCATTGTGTGCTTGCATATTACTAAACTGATAAGGAGGTTTCCAAATCACTATATGGTTTCTGGGAAATTTCTAGAAATTAATGTCATCCCTCTCGTAGATGGACTTACAGATACTACTTTATAGAGATTGCATAATTTAAATATATGTATATACTTATATATAATAAAACTTTTTGAAAACTCTTTCTCAAAGCAACAAGTACGCCTCTTACACTATAGTCTCCTCGTAATCAGGTAACCTAAGCTCTGATACCACATGTAATTACCCGCTTGGAATGTGCTTAAATTTTGATTTAGAAAAGTCTTATTAGAATTTGGAGGCATTATAAATGGATCGTTGGTTCGTATAGGAATTACACAAACAGAGCCAACTAAAACGATATTATATTCACATGGCAAAAAAGATAAAATACATAACAGATAATAGATGTACCACTAAAAATCAAAATAACGTTGATTACATCAAGTCCCAACTATCATAAATGGTATATCAACAATAATAATATCCCACGGTACAATAATACTATCAAACATGATAACGATAATAATATAATAGATTCTCCTTTGTCAGGCTCCAATCTCCATGCCTGCATCAATTAAGCAACTCCCACCTTCTAACCTGTTTATATGTTAAGAGGAGGGAGGTCATAACAATAAGTTCTGGTGAATGAAAATAACATAAGTTTAAGAAATGTCTATTTCCTATACTTAGGCAGTATAAATTCATCGAATTATATCTACCCAAATTTAAAACACAATTAATATGTATCAATTAGGCACACTACTCTAAACTCACATATGGACTTGTCTTATAATCATCATCACTATTAAATATACTTTCGATGTAAATCAAGAGATAGTAATCTGCCACTTAACGTATTACGCACCGAACTCGCCCGACCTCCGAAGAGACATGAGAGCCCGGATTGTGTTGAGAACACGGAGCGTCAGAACACATACATGAGAGCATTTCATTGCTATTACAACAATTACATCAGAGTACAAGAATATATCAGAGTTCGAATAAATAATATACAGTGGAAAAATATCAGAGATTAAAATACACAAATTTAAAATGTATAAATACAATGTACAGCGAAAATACATTAACTAGCATAGCTGAAAGAAATACATGGATACAAATCTTTCCGAATATAGCTCCGGTCATAATCCAAGATTCGGCAAAAAGAAATCTGCAAAACCAAACTACTAGCTGCCCGTGTGGAAAATATGGGCACCCGGAGTTTAGGTAGAAACAATAAACTCCGAGTCAGTCATGGACCGGTGTGAGAACTCAAAACATCTATTAAACTTTTAGTTTCAAATATGGTACCTCACGGGAGCACGCCATATGTCACGGAACGGGTTCACTCCTATGAATACTCATCAATTAAACAATTTATAAACAACGCAATGCTTTTCGAAAAATGAAGTCAATATAAGACTCAAGCCCCATCTCACAATGCAAACACAAACCAGAGGATAAAGTTTTACCTTATAATGGCTAAATATGCTTGGTACACTTTAAAACAAATCATTTTGATATTACTATAAGTGCATAGTGTCAAAACAACTTCAAATATAAATGTATCAATCATAGACGACATGAGCGTCCCATGCCTCTATGACGCCATATAGGTTTACAACTAAAACCGAAAAATCGCGTACTGGAAATCGAGTTTCCATCTATGAGTTGAGGAAAGGGATGGCTCCTCCCCGATTTGAGACACTCTAGCACATGTCTCAGGATCACACCTATAGGCAACCCTTGGATCTTCAGGGTCAGTCCACACCTAACATTTGTGGAATAGTTATTCCTGAACAATACGTTTCCCGGTCCTATCGGACCTATCGCTTGGCCATTGGCAACCAATCATATCCGAGGCGCCTCGCAATCCATCATCCACATAAGTAAAAATGTCTGGGCTCCATACCATGACACCACTTCAAGCTAGAAAGAAACGCATGCACTCCCTGTAGTCACTATCCTGTTTTGGACTCCTACTGGGGTGTGAGGCTCGTGAATTAACGCTATAGCACAAATTTATGCTACTTAAAGTCGTTCTTTGATCATCATCCACAAGGCCATGCTTTTCAACAAAAGCCTTGATCATTTGCATCTTAACATGCCACATTGACAATTCATGCCATACAACTGATTTCTATCAATATATAACCTCTAAGCTCATATGTCTCAGAGAAGGGTGTTAAGCAAGAGAATAAATTCTCCTCCACCAAACAGATACATATTTAATAGAAATCAATCAATACAGAACAAAGTACAATGTCAGACATAATCCATTTACAAGTTCGTTCTGGGTCTGAACGAAACTGGAGGCACCTTATTCCTCGTCCCATATGTTCAATATAAGAGAGAAGTCCTCCCATATCCAATCGATCTCCAAGTACGTCTGGACGACCACCAGTTATTACCTAGTCTTGGGTGTACAGGCCAATTAAGACATCAATTATCATCCAAACGATGTGAAGATCTCCGGTCTTGAACCACCGTCTTCATCTTTGACTTTCAATCGTCGTATTAATTATTCAGAATGGGTTAAACCCGGTCTTTCCGAATAATTCACATATCTTATAATCAAGTGCTATAAAAACACATCATATGCCTCATTCCAATCCAGAATATTCTTTTGTTCAAATATTCACATCTTTGGGGAAAGGTTCCCATTAATTTGATCAAAGATAAATTCTTTTAAATTTATTCTTTAATCTTCCTTTGGAAATCATTTCAAAATATTTTATTTTATCTTTCGACAATTTAAACCAAATTAAGGTTTATCAACTAGTCGGGATTAGCGAATCTCACCGAAGTAATCATTTATTTTTATTATCCCAATCCCAACCTATTCATCCCATAGAGAAAAACTAGTAGTACTCCATATTTAACAACCAAAGTGTTCTCGGTAAAATTAATTACTATTCAATGCTTCAAATATATTTAAAGATTTAACTATCGCATGGAGTAAAACTGGCGGTTCTCCGTTCTCAACATTTCCTTGAATTCGGTAAATTTAGTTACCTCATTCACATTCCTATCTAATAAAAGATTCATTAAAACCACATTTGATTTTAATCTCAAAAATCATTAATTAATGATTATTCAACTTTCTGGAAATTAATCCTTCTTTTACTTGGGTTAAAGAACCAGTGTTGCTTAAAACATGGTCCACGATAAACTCAAATCAACTTCCATCAAAATGGAATCTTCACGATAATCATAACAGTATAGAATCGATATAAATTTCTGTATCGGGCTAAAACTATAAATGAAATAATGACAAAGCCTTTTAAATTCCATAAATAGTAAACGCCATCCTTCACAGAAGCTCATCTCGATTATCACTAAATCAAATTCCATTTAATTCCAATTTCTTTTATTAAACTGAAAAACTTTACTTTGGAAAATTTTAATTAAATCTTTGAATAAAGATTTATAAATTCCAAATCATATCTTCACTGCTAATTGGGTTTAATAACTAGTGTCATTTAAAACACAGTTCACTACGAACCCAAAATCAACTACCATTTAATTCCAATTATAATTGTTAACTGGAAAACTTCGTTAAACCTTAGTTAAAAGATTTATCCTTTTCTCAATTGGGTTTAAAAAGAGTGTTATTAAAGACATCATTCACGACAAACCCAAAATCCAATTTGATATTAAATATAAGGCTCTAAATAGAAATCATATTTACTTATCTTCAATATCAAATTCTGAGTTCAATGGATATCATATTGGGAATAACGATATCTGTATCTTCCAAACTCCTCAACAATGTCCTTATAATCACAGAATCCAATATCGAAATATTTCGAAGATTATTCCCATTCAAATCCATTCCAATTTATACGTTGGAAAAATGTTGGTTATCAAAACCATTTCAATTCATTTTAGTTCCTTTTCATGTCCATCCAAAATCGGACATCAAAATCATATTTTGTTTCTTCACTGAATATTGTTTTAAAATATTCGTATATATTCTGAATCGGAGTGTGACTCAATTAATTACCGTATAATTTTATTTATATGGGTTCCATGCACCTCATGAATTCAAAAATAGTTATGAACAACTATTAAACATCCAATTCACATCCAGAGTGTAATCTATAACTATATAAGCATTGAGTAATTAGCTAACGCTTACTACGGTCTGTCAATCAATCGATTGACATGCAACTAAACACAAGGAAGATGTGTGAAGTTCTTATCATCCCCAGACCCGTGTGGGGTTTCCAATCAACATCCAATGATTATTCCTTGCATACTTGGGCGATGTGTAAAATTATTATCACAATACCCGTGTGGGGTTTACATCACAATCCATGTGAACCTATATATTATTTTCACAGTTTAACAATTATAACATTAAAAACTGTAGCATCCATCAACCATCAAACAAATATTGCAATCACTTGCAATAAACATATATATTTAGTCACAGCTATAATAATTGTAAAAATAGTTTGAGTGAGAGAATTCTCACCGTTGGTTTCCACTCCATCATTCTTTAATTAATGATTTATAAAAACGATTACGTACGAATCTGGCTGCTGAAATCTGCGAATCAGAGAAACTGGCAAGTCACAAACGAAGTCGAAATGGACCGAAACTCGACCAGGAAAGAGCCTGGATATATATAAACTGTTGACCGTGGTCTCCACTGGTCAATAGTTCAAAAACAGATTCAGACGTCTGAATCATTTAGATCATACATCTGAACTTGCAATTTCCTGAACCCGCAAGAATTTAGTTCATTTTTGAGCTATTTCAGACGTCTGAATTTTTCCGGTTAGACCTCTGAATTACAATTCAGACACCTGAGTTAAAAATTTCAGACATCTGAATTCTAGTGATTGGAACTATAGTTATTTGGAGCACGTCAGACGTCTACCCCAAAATATTCATACGTCTGAATCCTGTTCCAGAGCACAATTTTACCTGGATAACAAGCTCTAAGTGATATCAACTCATGCCCGAAGGTCTGTGATGTTATGTACATGCAAATGAGGCTTCTAAAACTCACCGGGGTAGCTTATAACACCAAACTCACATGCACAAACATTTATACCAGAGATTTGCGATGGTTTTGATTATAAATTCCAAAGAGGACAAATTTTCTAACCAAAGAAAATCAAATACGATTTAAGCGACTTGTGAAGACTTAGGACTTTGCCCGGGTGACAACGGAGCTTCACAATATCGCCTAAACCACTCATAGCATATGCATACGATTGTGGGTACAATCTAAATGAGAAATTCCAGTTTTATGAAACTAAAACTAGTGAACCGGAAAGTGTATACTTATCTAACCCATTCATATGCACATACACAACTCTATACGAATCTATATAACACTTTACAAGCCAAAAGCTTGTGACAAAGACACAATAAGCTCACCAAGATCTCACCTTTAATGGTTAGAAGCTATGAACCAGTCCAATAGCAAGCTAGAACGATCTCTCTTCGAATAAAAAACTAGAATCAATAACCTATGATCAATAAAACATGTTTCCTAAGAATTAGGTCATAGGAATTATGACAAATTGAAGCGGAAATGAGATGGAGAAGATGGAGATGGACTTACCTAAGCTTCTTCTTTAATTCTGCACTTGATTCCTAAAAGATTGAAGCTCATAGAATCAAATTAGGGCTAGGAAAATTTAATTTCCCTTTCCCCATTTCTATTTTTTTTCTAAGTGTTGGAGAATGAATGAAGAGAAGAGGGATATGGAGCACTTAAGCGAATGGGTTAGGTTTAGCCAACCAAGACCCAAACCAAGTGCCAAAACTCCGAAGCTCGGAATATATCGAAGCTTGTACTTTTTAATGTTCTAAACGACTTTTTGGACTCAATGGGAGTGGTTTCGGGTCAAATTTGTCCATATGCAAAAAGTGATATTTTGATCTTATATCCAATGAAAAAGATTAAAATTTCTCCAACTCCAAAGGTATCGATGTTTGCAGTATTCGAACACCTAAACGACATTCTGAACTCAATGGAAGTTGTTTCATTGAAAACGGAAGTCGTTTGCAAAATGTGACTTTTCTATGGGCTATATATTATATTAAATATATATATAAATTCCATAGCTACTATTCTAAAATTTAATTAAGTTTTAAATTTATACGTTCTAACTTCGATTCAAATGAATTTTAAATCGTTTATTCCCGAAATAATTCATTTGGAATATTTAATTTTATGAAAATCAATCAATTTTTTTTAATTGGTTCTAAAAATATGGGTTGTTACATAGCACCAGGTTTAGTTAGACATTCATTGCCGTTTATGACCCTTCTGGCAGACCCACGCATTACTATCTAGCCGTCATTACAGGTGAACTCGTAGTCACTTAATACTTCCCTTAGATATGTGGTCCCTTTGAAATTTTCATACGTACCATCCCTAGGTCTGCCCTCATATAACCCATAGGGAAAAGACGAGTAGGATCGAGTAATATGGAAATACATGTGATATACTAAGTGTAGAAGTTTTGATAGGTGATATACTAATTTTGATTTATGAAAGTAAATATTTGTTGAGATAAATAGTTAGAAATGATATCACAGGTAAGTAATATAATAGCTGTAAATTAAATAAAGAATGCCGAGAAATTTTATACTAGTTCAGAGCACTGTCCTGCATCTAGTCCTTGACTCCTTTTGGAATTTCAACTAATCAACACCCTCACTTAACTTGGAGGAATAGATTTTACAATACCTGAGCAGGAGACTAAGGACCTAAGCAACAAAATATTATTTTTCCTTAGAAGTCGAAAAGGACTCCTTACCTGAGCAGCAGAATAGGACTTTAACAAATACAAAAGGTTTGTTTGACTATATATGTGTTGTTAATAGAACACTGATAAGTCACTTTGAGTACACTCTTCCTACAATCTTCTCCTATGTATATATATGTATATTTGAAAGAAAATGAAGAATAAAGAAAGTGATTTATAATCACATAATGATGAATATTTGAGATCACAAGTGAATATAGAACAAAAATAGTTCAGAATCATAATATTAGAAGAAGAGAGTTCGGTGATTAAAACAAATGATTCTTATGTATATTTATAGTAAAATAAAAGGTTGCAATTATTTGTGAAATGATTTGATCAAAAGATATAGTATAACTCCTGGATAAAAGAGTTATGACTATTTAAAAAGTCGCAGTCCTTTAGGTCAGCTGATTGAATTTAGAATTCAACTGTTTGAAAAACGGTTATATTTTAGATATAGTATGCATATGCACAAATCATGTTATTCAGCTAGCTGAATATTCAAACTTAAAAACTTTGAATACTCAGCAATCAGCCGTCTGAATTTTTAATTCAGCTGGCTGATGCATAAGATTTATGTAGGGATGTTACGTTTACGACAACTGTAAATTTTACCGCCAACCGCAATCGCAACTGTTATTGACGATTAGAAAATTTTATAACTATTACCATAACAGTCTAACAGTTACAAGCATTACCGTAAATTTACATTGTTATCTATAAATAACTCAAGTTCTAACTTTTTTCTTGAGAATTAGTTTGTTTGTCTATGAAACAAACCATCCATATGCATGTTGTCTATAAATAAAAAAGCAAATAATTTATACATATGTTATTTATCTAGTTTATGTTATTTCAAAAACATATATTTTTTATGAAATACTACAAAAAGATCATGTGCCGTTGGTATGATTTACCACGGTTACCAAAATCCACAACGGTTACCGTTACTATCACTGTAGCAGATTGTAACCGTGTAAATGATCGGTACGATTTGACAGTTCAACGATTCAACCATAAAAACCCTAGATTTATGCGCGCTCGCTTCATCCTTTGAAATATAGAAACATTATAAACAAACAAATATATATATATTATAAGAGAGATTTTAATAATAAAAACCAACTAAATACGGACTCGAATACACTAAGAAAATACTAATATATCTTCTTGTCGAATCTTCGTGTATTTATGCTATATTCTTCTCCTTTTTCCTGTAAAAGATGTTAGTGAATAATATTGCCGATATAATGTTATCATAGCTCGAGAATGGAGGTTCTGACAATTTCCCCCTTTTTGATGATGACAACTATATATAACTTTATATATATATATATATATATATATATATATGAAATAATGAAATGAAATAAGATTTTAGTTTTACCCATGCTCCCCCGAATATAGTGCTCCCCCGCTATATATGCCATATATATTCTTCTTCCCTTTGTCATCGAAAAAAAAGGAAGTACAATTTATTCGAAACAAAAATTACATAGCTCATGATTAATAAATGAATTTAAAATGATAATCTACATAAACTTATTATATATCATGCTATGTATATATGAATATTACTCATATATATTCATAGTAATATTATACTCATGAGCTTAAAAGAACACATGTGCGATGAATATATAATGAAATTATAAATACATCTACTATGAACTAAATATCATGGTAATAATAGACGAGCGAAAAAAATCATATCTAAGATAACATCACATGTATTCGAACATTTTAGCACATTAACATCATGAGTTTGATATACATTATCACAGCTAGACATAACTATCCAGTATAAGTTCAGCAAAATCATAACATAAGTTCAACATAAAGCTTTAACATACCCAACATAGAACATAGAGGTTTTAAACCCAAAAGATTATTTATACAAATTGAATTAAATTAAAACTTAGACATTCATTCTTTCCCACCATTATCGTCATTACCCTCATCATCCTCGTCATCTTCATTATCGTCATCTTGTTCCTAAGTGGACCATTCGAGCAAAGTAAGTTCATAAACCTCAGAAGAAGACGCACCCGTGCAAGCTATTTTATTTCATTTTTTTGTTAGAAAACCCTTGGTTGAGTTAAATCTCCTCTCTGTTTTAACTTATAAGTTTTGTAAGTTGTTTTTGGAGTTCCATTTGATTTGTGGAAATAGTGACGAGGGCTTTCTTTGGATTTTCTTCCGGACCAATGACTTGAATAGTACCTTCATTATCCAAGGTCACAGGAGAAGAGGCCTTTTTAGAGGTTGTAAGAATGGTGGGTTGTGCAACCTTATTTGCAACATTTTGTTTCCATTGCTCAAAGGAAATTATATTGAGAGTTTGTGACCTTGTGGGGATACGCATCAAAGCTAATGTTTTTTCCCCAATATCTCCTATCAAAGATGCCATGGATCTTGTAAGCCTCACCTTTGAATGAAGAAGAATTCGCATAATATAAGCACCACATTCGATCATGTTATATTTCCTTTTATACATTATATCAAGAAACTCATCCATTATGATCTAAGCCCAATTCACTTGAACATTCTTATAGATGGCGTATAGAGCCAAGAAGTCCCTCTTATATAGTTTTTTATAGCTACCGGTTTAGTTGTAAGGATCGAATCAAGGTACGGTGTAAAATGCATGCTTGGGCTCGTAAGGCACTTGATTTCAATTTTGACATAACCACCAAGCTATCGGATAGAAATCGATGAGATACTATATCTCCTTCATCCATGTCAACTTCAATATCGTCGATATTCGTCCCTTTATACTAACAATGCAAGTTACGTCCAAGATGAGCTATTGGGATAAGCATAGAGATACCTCAAAATTTTAACGAGATTACATTGGTTGTATCTTCAGGTTGTTACGACCCGAAAACCCTCTTACGGGAAATCGCGGATTGTACTGAGGACAAGACAAATCAGAACACAAACAGAAGAATATTTCATTGTATATTACAACAATTCCATCAGAATACAAGAATATACAGAGTATGAATAAATATTACATAGAAAATATCAGAGATTTAAATTACATTTAAATACATCGCAGTGGAAAAACAACACAAAGCACAACTGAAAATAGATATACGGATATAGAGCTTTTCGGATATCATTCCAGCTGTAAACCAGGTTCCTGTGAATATAAATCTGCAAAACCAAAACTACTAGCTGCTCGTGCGGAAATAGGGGCACCCAGAGTTTAGGTTAAAACAATAAACTCCAGGTCAGTCATGTGACTAGTGTGAGAACTAAAATTGTTATTAATCTTTCCGAAAAACTCGCGTATATAATAAACAAGTGTTACACAAACACAACATACGCCTCATTCCAATTCATCAGTCACTAACCGTAAATTAGTAAGAGAACAATTCCCCAAATATCAACCTCGAAGGCCGAAACCAACATCAGATCAATACCCAGGAAACCATTCATCTTAACAAATCTTCAGTTAGTTGCTAAATTTCACATTCTAAGGGAGAGGTTCCCATTAATTTTATCAAAGATAAATTCCTCAAATTTATTCTTTAATCTTCTTTTGATTATCAATTCAAACCAAAATATGGTTTATCCAGACTAGTCGGGATTAACGAACCTTACTGAAGTAATCATTTGTTCTAATTTCCCAATCCCAACCTATTCATCCCATAAAGTAAAACTGGTAATACGTCATATCTAGTACCACGGTGTTATCGGTAAATTCAATTACCATTTCACGTTCAAATCTAATTAAAGATTAAACTATCGCCTGGAGCAAAACTGGTGATACTCCATTCTCGATCATTTCAATCTAATTAAAGATTCACTAAAACTCCACTTGGTTTTAATCTTCCCAAAAATCAATATTATTGATTGTTTAACTTAGGAAATCATATCCCGTCTTTAACTGGGTTAAAGAACCAATGTCATTTAAAACACGGTTCACGATAAACCCAAAATAACATTCCATTCCATCAGTCTTTAACCGTAAATTAGCAAGTGAACAATTCCCTAGGTAATAAGCCCGAAGGCCGAAACCAACATCAGGTCAATATCCAGAAAACCACTCAACTTAACTAATCTTCAGTTAGTTTCTGATTTTCTTAACTCCGTTGGGCCTAAGAACAGTGTTAATGAAGACACCATTCACGACAAACCCAAATCCCATTTGATATTAAATACAAGGCTCTGAATAGAAAATATATCGGCTTATATTCAATATCAAATTCTACGACCAACAAATATCGTATTGGAAATAACGATATAAATATATCTTTCAAACTTCAATAACAATATCTGTATAATCACGAAATCCAACATCGAAATATTCCAAAGACAATTTCGATTCAAATCCATTCCAATTAAATTATTGGAATCTCTGGTTACTTTTTTTTTAAAACCCTTTCAAATCCAATTTATTTATTTCAAAAGTACATGGATTTTAATTCTAGTTCAAAACTAGTTCATTTCGATAAAAATCTATTTTTATCTTTTCAAATTTGGAATTTTTCATCCCAATTCTTTCCAAATCATTTCTTATGATTTTACACAAATTATGACTATTTTTCATAATTTTATCGAGGCCCGTACAGTCGATTTCCATCAACGGCCATCGAACTGCACTTACGGCGACCTTTTCCAAATTTGATTTGGACATAATTCCAAATCCAACCATTAGATTTCAAATCTCTAATATTCGTTAGAAATCTCTTTTCGATACGAACCTAACGGTTCCAGTTTTAGGAGAATTCGACGGTCGGATCTCCCGTAATATCCATTCGAAGTCAATGGTCGAAATTCGTGATCTACCGCGGCGCGGCGCGTTCTAATCAGGCAATTTAATATATATAATATATATATTATATATATTTCACCGATTTCCTTTTAAAACGTATTTTATAAATCGTTTTAAATTCGTTTTCGAAACGATTTCAACTTCATATTCAATTTCAAATCAAAATTGAATATTCCACATCATCGATATACAAATGATAATATTTTCAAAACGTTATATTTTGAAATCACTTCCTTTTCTATAATCATTATAAAAACGAATATAATCGATATAAATATCGTTCGCGTCAAAATGGCGCATATCTAACCAACACGACTTTATATATTTCAATAACTTTGTTATTCTATTCAACAAATGAATATTTTCTTCAACACATGAATATATGTTTTTTTATTCAACACATGAATATATATATTTTATTCAACACATGAATTTTCTTCTATTCAACACATGAATATATATTTTGTTCAAAACATGAATTTTCTTCTATTCAACACATGAATATATATTTTATTCAACACATGAATATATATTTTATTTTCTAAATTGGAATGAGACCCACTCAATTACCATATAATGTTAATTATATGGGTCCCATACAAAATATGTATATAATAGCCACGATAAATAATCAACCGGCATTCAGAGTGCATTCTACATTGTATAAGCATCAAATATAAATATTCAACGCTTATAACAGCCTGTCAATCAATCGATCGACATACAGCTAATTATTGGGATTAGTGTATGTCCAATGTCATTACAACACCCGTGTGGGGTTTCAAACGAACAAACACAAATTTTATTTGTGCAGTTGGGCGATGTGTAAAATTTATCGTTCTATTCAATATCAGTCAAATTGTACATAAACAAATCGTTCGATTTGTAAATGAATATTTATTTTATTTCAACACATGAAAATATATTTTATTCTAACACATGAATTTTATTCTATTCAATACATGAAATTTATTCTATTTAACACGTGAATTTTATTCTATTCAACACGTGAATTTTATTCTATTCAACACATGAATTTTATTCTATTCAACACATGAATTTTATTCTATTCAACACGTGAATTTTATTCTTTCATTTCCACCTCACAATTAATTTTCACATAAACAAATCAATCAAAATGGAATCAAACAAACAAGTCGTCCATGGTCTTTGGACGATGGGTGTCGGGTGCTGCTAAGCACCGTCTGCATCCTAGTATATATTTCAACTAGAAAATAAATTAAAAGTGAGGAGTTCTCACCGATTAGCTAAACCAAACGCCGTGACTCTTCATATGCAGAAAATCTTCGTCGTGTTTCCAACGAGATCTGTTTCACGCGGTATATGTTAAAATCATATTTTTAACAACACTACTTTATATATTTCAGATTATAATATTATAACACTATTTCCTATATAAAGGTTATATTTCTATAACGCTTAAAAATAATATTTTTATATATTCAACATCGCTATAAAAATTATATTTTATCTATTCAACATCGCTATAAAAATCACATTTTTATCTATTCAACATCGCTATAAAAATTATATTTTTATCTATTCAACATCGCTATAAAAATCATATTTTTAATACTCTACCAATATAAAAATCATATTTTTAATACTCAACCAATATAAAAATCATATTTTTGTAATGTCTACTTCATATATAAGAGATCATATTTTTAAACAAACAAAGATTACATTTTTAAACAATTAAATTTCCTCACTTTATATTGTTAAAAATCATAACTTTACATACATAGAGATCTCATCTTGATGTTAATAAAAATCCATTTTTTTATTTACAAGTCACTTCTTTATCTAAGTAAAAATCCGATCCTTACATACAATAAAAATCGTATTTTTAATTCTAAAATCCTTTCAAAAACCCAATCTTTTTCCGTTTAAATAAAATCAAAACTTTTATTTGTTTTATAGATAAAAACAGAAAAGAAAATTTAAAAAAACTAAACAAAAGAAAAAATAAAAATGCTATAAAAGCTTACTGTGTTCGATGGAGGCATAGGGGGCTCTGGGTGTCGCTGGACGGACCAGAGGGGGGGTCAGTGCGGCGAGGCTGCTGCGGTCGGGTGTAGGGCTCGAAGTGCGGCGGTGACGATGTTGGTTTGGGGTTTTCGTGGAGCGTGGGCTTTAGCTGGACGGAGGAACGAAGGGGGGAGGGGAAATCGATGAGGGGTTGCGACGGCTTCAGGTGGATGGCGGCACTGGGAGGTGAGACGACCCCAAAACCCCGTACGACGGCGTTAAGGGTAATCTTTGGAATATAACACATAAACAGATAATAACAGAATAGAAATAAATAAATACACCAGATAATGTACAAATAATACACTGGATAAATATAATCATTAGAGTTACACAGTATACAGGATCATACTTAGTACAAAATACAGTTCATCTATACATAAATGTCTACAGCGGAAAACAAAACATAATATGTACAATAGGAGTTAAACAGCATAAAAAGAGATAAATGATAGAATCCATCTTCAACTCCAGCTATCCAGAAAGATCCTGATAAAACCTGAATACAAGGCTTCCCGTGTAGAAAGAGGGGCACTCGAGTTTGCAAGTGAAACAAACTACGAGTCAGTCATGGGACTGGTATGAGAAATCTACTTAACACATCTTATAATATGGCTAATAATAGGAACACGCCACTTTCGCGGAACGGTTTTACTCCATTGGATTGCCAGTGCTTTAAAACAAGTAAATCTTTTAAACACCGCAATGCTTTTTATAAAAATGAAGCCATTATAAGACTCGGTTCCCATCACACAATGCAACGCAAACCGGAGGATAGAGTTTTTTACCTTATAATGGCCAAAATATGCTTGATACGAATAAAACAAAAGCATTTGATATTATTACTAGTGTTTATATGTTTAAAAAACAATTTCAAATCATAAGTATCAATCATGGACGGCATTAATGCCCCATACCACTATGTCGCGATATATAGGTGTACAATCAAAACTGCAAAGTCACGTATTTGGAAATTGGATTTCCGTCATGAACCAAGGCAAAAGATTGTCCTTACCGAATTCGAGACTCTCTAGCCCAAGCCTCAGGACCCAAACACAGGTGAGCCCTTGGATCGTCAGGGCCGGTCCACCGATGGGGATTAAAATGCCTGAACACTGCGTTTCCCCACCCTTTGCGGCGTAAATGAGCCAAATGACTCCATCGGCTCCACATAGTCACCGATATATCCGAGGCGCCTCGCAACAGCAACAACCACACAGGTGAAAATAATATAAATGTCAGCCAGTTTAAGCACTGACACCACCTCTTCCTAGAATGAAACGCATGCCCTCCCTGAGGTCCTCTCCCGTTTCTGGCTCATACCGGGGTGTGAGGCTCGCGAATCAACGTTATACACAAAGTTATTCCACACAGGCTGTGCTTTGATCATCAACCACTTTTCTTTTCAACAGAACCCTTGATCATCTGCCACTTAGGCATTCCACACAGGAAATTCACCCTATGAGACTGATTTCTATCGATATATAACCTCTGAGCTCGTACGTCTCAGAGAAGGGCGTTAAGCAAGAGAATAAATTCTCCGCCGCCAAACAGAAATATATTTAATACAGATCAATCAGCACAGAACAAAATCCAATGTCAGACACACAGTCCATTTACAAGTTCGTTCTGGGTCTGAACGAAACCGGAGGCACTATATACCTCGCATATCCATCGATCTCCAAGCACGTCTGGACGATCACCACTTATTATCTATATTTCGGGATGCCTCCCAATCAAGACATCAGTTATCATCCAACCGAGGTGAAGATCTTTGGTCTTCAACCACCGTCTTCATCAAAGACTTCTTATCGGCGATCAATTATTTGAAATGAGATTTAACTCGGCCTTTTCAAATAATTCACGTATATTTAGAATTTAAATCAATTCATTTCAATGGTTAAATTATTCGACATCAATAATTTTGTTATAAAATGTATTTTTCACACCAGACACATTCAACCATCAAATATCTAATAAACCGGGTAAATTCGGTTTATTTTCCATTCCATATCGTTTATACTATTTTATAACGATTTATCGCTATTTTTTATTCATTTAAAAATAGCCAATTCATTCAAACGACGCTTCAGGCCATAACGCGGCTGTGGCCCTGTTTTTCTTCAGATTTGATTTACACATATATGAAAATCTAACCGTTGGATCTTCACAAATTCTATATCATTAGAAAGATCTTTTCAAAACGAATCCAACGGTTTCAATTTTGGGAAAATCCGACGGTCGGATCTCCCGGTACACCCGTTTGAAGTTTCGATTTCAAAATACGAACTACAGCGTCATTATTCGATATAATTTAATTATATTTATATATATATATACATAAATATAATCGATTCTGGCGCTGTTTTTCTTCAAATTTGAATTAAACATTCCAGACAATCCAACCGTTGAATCTTCACAAAGTGGGTGTCGTTGGAAAGATATTACCAAGGCGAACCCAACGGTTTCGGTTTCGGGAAAATCCGATGGTCGGATCTCCTGCACTATTCGTTTGAAATCACGGTTTCAAAACACGAACTGCAGCCTCGTTATTCTATTTATTTAAATTATATTTATATAAATATATATAAATATAATTCTTCCTTCGATTTCAAAACTATATTCATTTCATATATTTGATAAAAATGATATTTTTATCCCACTGATATTTATTTCAACACATCACCATTTATAACACTTCGTATTCACAAAAAAAATGTAGATTTTATTGTTCGATCTATATATTCAACACATGAATGTTTTTTACTTCACAAATACGATAAAAATATGACTTTTATCGTTCCAGTCCTTTATTCAACACATGAATATTTTCTGTAGTTGATATATATAATAAAAATGTGATTTTTATTGTAAAACTATCTATTTCAAAACACGATTATTTTATATAGTTTATATATAAGGTAAAAATTTTATTTTTGATGTTAAAAAGATTTATTTAAAACACTAATATTTTATATTGTCTTTATATATGATAAAAATGTTATTTTTGTTTTTCAAAGAATTTATTCAATACACGAACTCCATTCAACACATGAATTTATTTCAACACAGGAATTTCTATTCAACACATGAATTTAATTTCAACACATAAATTTAATTTCAACATTCAACACATGAATTTAATTTCAACACATGAATTTAATTTCAACATTCAACACATGAATTTTATTTCAACACATGAATTTAATTTCAACATTCAACACATGAATTTTATTTCAACATTCAACACATGAATTTTAAATCAAACACAGAAATATTTCAGAAAATTTCGGCAGCATAACGGCAGGGTAGTTAAAACTGGGGTCGTCCCTAGTACGGCTCCTCGCTCTACCTTAAAGCCTCGCCGCTTTTGACAATGGGGATTTTCAATATTTAGTTCGTATGCAGACAAATTTTCCCATATACTAATCCTATTGGGATTTCAATCACAATCAATCATTTCACACCAACCATTCATGATATTCCCCAAATTTTCACATCAACCAATAATCCAATCAATATCACAACCAATATATATCGTCCATGGTCTATGGACGAGGGGAGTATATATATATAGATATACGTATATAACTATATTTCGATTTCATTTCAATATCACTTCAGTTCATTTCAACGCATATACAACTTATACATCGAACATACAACTTATACAATGCTTACACATGTGGTGTACAACGCTTATATAACTCATACTTCGACTATATAATTTATACATCGTTGATTCCATATCGTTTATAATTCAGAAATCTCACATTGGGTTCCACTCCACCAAAAATAGCAGAAGGCTCAGAAAAATATCCAGTCTCTTCTAGAATGTAGAAGACGTCCACACGAGTCCACTGTCTCTTGTTTCACTGGATTTCGACCAAAAACGAAAAAGATCTGATTTTTTACAGTGAAATCAAAAACTGTAGCGCTTTTAACTGTTAAAATTATTTAAATTAAAAATAGTCGTATCTTCTCTGAAGTTTTTCAAAACTAGGGTCTCGTTTTTCGTGCAATCCGTCGAGTTTGGCGACGATCGGCCAACGCCACTTTGGAGAGCTTGGAAAGGCGCAGGTTCGTAGGGGGGTGCGGTGGCGTTCGATCCATTGTAGCGGCGGCGACGGCGAAGTGAAGTCGTCAACTTCGTGGCGGTAGATCTCGACGGTGGAGCGATGGCTGGAGGCGTGGTAGGTATGGATTTGAAGCTTGAGGGGAGCTCTTCAAAAACCTCAACTGGGTCGAAGGCTATCGATGCGTGGTTTGGTCGGAAATTAGCCGGGAAGCTTGGAGCTGCTATCGTCGTCGATCACGATGATTTACGGGGAGAGAGAAAAACGATGGGCCAATGATATTTATTTATTTATATATATATTTTTAAATTTCTAAAATACCCCTTCTCTCCTACGACTCCAATCCAAACCCAAGGACTGTCGTCCCTAGCTAAATACCCCCATTCCGAACACAATGGGATATGTTTCGAAGGCCTATTCAACTGTTTCAGTCATTTTCCCTTCAAATTAAAATATAAAACATTCAATATTTAATTTGAACGTACATTTCAATTTGCCGGGGCCATATACTGATCCCAAAAATTCCAGAAAAATAAATCCAGTTATGTTTTGACGATACGGTCCCAACAAAACTAGCTTCATCAAATTCTGAGACCGTTTGCAAAATGTCTATTTTCTGGTCGATCCAATTTTAACTATAATCGACCAAAACACATTTTTCTTCGCCACACTCACATATTAACTTCAAAAATTATGAAATTTGAAACCTAGCGATAATTTGACATCCCGGATCCAACAAAAGTGGTTTCGTCGAATTCTGAGGTCGTTTGCAAAATGGCTATTTTCACGGCCTATATAAACTCTATAGCGACCTTTCTGAAAATTCATTTGCCCATAACTTTTGCTTCCCGCTACGAAACTTCGATTTTTCAGATTTGTTAGAAAGATATTCACTAATCGATTTAAATATTTTTGGTTTCACTAAAATCCGTTTTATTTTGCACCCAATACAGTCAGTCGAAGTTTGAATTTCAATTTTGAAACTACCGCGCCATTTCAGACCTTGTTTATAATTAGAATTAATTATGTTTATTTTCAAACATCGATTCAAACACAATTTTCGTCGTTATTATTTAAAATATTTATTTTAAATATTTAAAATCCACCAAAATAGCCAAATTAAAATTTTTAAATTGGCTTAGATTTTCCGGGTTGTTAAAATCTCCCCCACTTAAAACTTTTCATCCCCGAAAAGGAACAAAGTCGAAAGTGGTTTAATTTACTAACTCAACTTTCAATTTGGCTTCCATTCTTTAACTTTTCAGTTTCTAAGAACTTTCAAAGTCTTCAAAAATTTGGCTAACACCCTAAATTTTCGAAAAATTTGGCTAACACCCTAAATTTTCGCAATAACCTCCTTTGTATGGGGGACTTCGGGATATTTCAAATAGCCTCCCATGGCCCTCACCAATCCAAAAGAAAAAGGAAAAGCCAAGCGGCTAGCCAATCGGCTCATAAAATCATCAAATCCCAAGAAATACAATAAACATGTACCTATTTGTCGGGCAAACAATTTTATTCCTTTGCTTAGCAGTTTATCCATAACCTGTTCACACATATATAATGCACATGTATATATTTCTATCTATTTACAATTCAGTTCAATATTTGTTCAATTTGGCTAAATGGTTCTAAACTCTAATTAATCAACCAAAAATCAAACAACATAACCAGCAATCAATTTGTTTTCATCGTTCAAAAACATACTAATTAATTCATATACTCTTATAAAATCATTCAGACTATATGATTTAAAATTTTACATCCATGAAAAGAAAAAAACGACAAAGTAGAGAACATTATGGAAATTTCAAAATATGGTAAATGTACCTTGCACCGGATTCAATCAGAGATATCCACCCTGCACTTAGGATTGGCTTTCTGAATGCTTTCCTCGGTTTCCCAAGTACAATCTCGCGGATCTCCACTCCATTGCACTTTGACTAAGTGAACCTTCTTGTTCCTCAGTTCTTTGGTTTCTTTGCCAATTATCTTTAGCGGCTCTCTTCTAACAGCCAATTCTGGAGTAATTTCTATATCCCACTGTGCTGCTTCTTCCACGATCAAGTCTGGATCATGAACATGCTTTCGAAGTTGAGATACGTGAAATACATCATGCACTCTAGGCAACCAATCTGGCAGTTGAACTCTATAAGCGAGAGTTCCAATCCGCTCAAGTATAGGGAATGGACCAATAAATCGTGGCGCCAACTTCCCAGTTTTGCCAAATTGAACCACTTCTCTCATCGGAGAAACCCTTAGATACACATAGTCACCAACAACAAATGCTAAATCCCTCCTTCTCGAGTCTTCATAGCTCTTCTGTCGGCTTTGAGCTGCTAGCAATCGTTTCTTAATGAAATCGACTTTATCCGCAGCTTCGCGAATCATATCTGGTCCCAATACAAGCCTGTTACCAGGTTTAACCCAACAAGCAGGAGATCGGCAAGGTCTACCATATAATGCTTCGATGATGATATTGTCCGGCTCGCTTGGTAGCTGTTGTTGTATGAAAACTCATCCAAATGCAAATGGTCTTCCAATGACCCACCGAAATCAAGAACACAAGCCCGTAATAAATCTTCTAAAATTCGATTCACCCTCTAAGTTTGACCATCTGTTTGAGGATGATATGCGGTGCTCAAGTTCAATTTTGTCCCCTGTTCTACTTGAAATGCCTCCCAGAATTTGCTAGTAAATATTGGATCTCTATCACTAACTATACTGATCGGCACTCCATGCAGCCTAACAATTTCCTTGAAATAAATCTGTGTAAGGCTTTGAGCAGTTCTATTGGATCTGACAGGTATAAAATGGGCGGTCTTCATGAAGCGATCTACGATCACCCAAATACTGTCATTTCCTTTCTTGGTTCTGGGCAAACCATCTATGAAGTCCATGCAAATATGTTCCCACTTCCAACCTGGAATATCCAGCGATTGCAACAATCCAGCGAGTTTCTGTTGGTCGCTTTTGACTAGCTGGCAAGTTGGACACTTGCAAACATATATCGAAACGTCCCTTTTCATAGCCTTCCACCAGAATGTTCGCTTGAGATCATTATACATTTTTTTCAAACCTGGATGGATACTCAGCTTGGACTTGTGACATTCATCTAACACTTCCCTTTTGAGCTCGGGGATGCCGGGAACACAAATCCTTCCTCTCAATCTCAGGATCCCATCGCTATCAACTTGAAAACCCGAGGGTTCTCCTTTCTGAATCCTTCTGATCATATCCTTAATAAAATTATCTTCCTTCTGAAGAATAGATATTTTGTCAATCAAGGAAGTCGTAATAATAAAACTGGCGATTATTGCATTCTTTCTACTTAGCGCGTCAGCCACAACATTAGCTTTCCCTGGAGTGTACAAAATCTCAAAATTGTATGCTGCAAGAAATTCAAGCCAACGTTGTTGTCTCAGATTCAAGTCTTTCTGGGTGAACAGATACTTTAGCGACTGATGATCTGTATACAACTCGAACTTCTCACCCAAAAGATAATGTCTCCAGATTTTCAAAGCAAATACGATGGCTAACAACTGAAGATCATGAGTAACGTAATTTTTCTCATGCGGTTTCAGCTGGCGGCTAGCATAAGCAACCACTTGACCACTTTGCATTAATACTGCACCAAGGCCCTCTCTAGAGGCATCTGTCCAGACATTCAAGTCTTGATTGCCATCGATAATCGTTAACACGGGAGCAGTTGTTAATCTTAATTTTAGCTTTTCAAAAGCCTCCTCACATTCGGGAGTCCACTTGAATTTTGCATGCTTCTTTGTAAGGTTTGTTAAAGAACTAGATATCTTCGAAAAATCTTTAACGAACTTCCGATAATAACTAGCCAATCCAAGAAAACTTCGAACTTCTGTGGGAGTACTAGGTTGCTTCCAATTTTGAATAGCGGTGATTTTACCGGGATCCACATAAATTCCTTCTTTTTATACCACATGGCCCAAAAACTTGACTTCTTCTTGTCAGAATATACATTTGGAAAGTTTGGCCTTCAAGTCATTCTTTATGAGAATTTCTAACACTTGTTCCAAATGTTTTGCGTGATCGCTCTCTGACTTAGAAAGGATCAACATGTCATCGATGAAAACCAGAACAAATTTATTCAGGACATCGCGGAATACTCGATTCATTAAATCCACAAAATAAGCTAGAGCATTACATAAGCCGAACGACATTACTAACCACTCATAGAACAAATCGGGACCTCTGAATGCTGTCATAGGAACACACTCTTCGGCAATACGAAGCTGATGGAAACCTATAACTAGGTCCATCCTTGAGAATACATGTGCACCATTCTATCGATCCAGTAAATCATCAATCTGTGGCAATGGATATTTGTTCTTTAACGTCTGCTTGTTCAAGTCACGATAATCCACACATAGTCGAAAAGTACCGTCTGACTTTAAGACAAACACCACTGCTGCTCCCCAATCAGAGAAACTAGGCCTGATCAGACCCTTCCATACAAGCTGTCAAGTTTGATTATCTAAACTCTTCTTTCTCCTTTAGAGTCATTCTCCGAATAGCGTGCACTACTGGCCTGGCATTCGGAATTAAAGCGATCTTGAAATCAATTTCTCTCTTCAGAGGTAAGCTAACAACTTCTTCGAACACATTTGCATACTTCTTGACGACAGGAATATCTTTTATGAGGTCTGGAATATTTTCTGTGACTACAGGGATATTTTCTATTTGAGCAGGAGAAACATCAAGAGCTGACCAAAAGTCTTTTCTATGTAAATTCGTACCTTCACATGGTATGGTGATATAATCCCCTGATTTAATCTTTGCCTTAACCACTCTCTCGGCACATTTAACCTCAACTTCATATTTGGTTAACCAATCCAATCCCAAAATAAGATCGAATTCGGTAAAATTCATGACGATCGAGATGGTAGGAAACTGATATCTGGAAAAAGAGATAGGCACCCCACAAACCCAACTAAGATTGAGAGAACCCCCAACCGGATTATGGACAGTGATGGGTTCTTTGAGCCTTTTCAATTTCAAATCCGACTTCTTAACTGCATTCTTTGCAATAAAGCTTCGTGACACTCCTGTATCAAATAGTAATTTAACTGGAATGTTTTTGACAGTAAGCATGCCTTCCAAAACATCAGACCTTCCCTGACTAGCTGAGGATGTTGGAGTTTCTTCCACTTCATTTACATGTGCAGCTTTAAACTTTTTCTGTAATGGATGGCAATTCTTCCCAATATGACCAGCCTGATGACACTTCCGGCATTTCTTAATCTCTCCAGACTTCCTACCGGGTTTAAATCCATCTTTCTTCGAAGGTTTACAATTTACCGAGAAATGTCCTTGCTTATTACAGTTAGAGCAGGCGGCAGTCGTTATTGGTTCTTTCCCAGATCTAACCATTTTCCTCTTGGCTCTGGGCTTCTTACTGACCTCAGGCACCGTACTGGCCTCAGGACTATCGGTCTCAGACTCCCCTTTGTTACTAGAACTGATTTCCTCTTCATCGTTCAAAAGATTTTTCTTATGGAGATCTTCATATTGATAAGCCATGTATATCATTTCTGAAAAAGGAAGCTTCACATGCCCCATCACTCTACTTTGGTACTTTCTTTGAAGACAATTAATAAACCTTAAATTCTTCCTCTTCAGATTTTGAATTAGATGAGGGTCAAAATGAGAAAGTTCGTTGAATTTCTTATGATATTCTAGGATATTCATATCTCCTTGTATCAAATAGTAGAATTCATCACATAACCGCTCAGTTGCTTCTGGAGGAGTAAATCTTTCACTGAAAATCTCTTTGAATCTATCCTAGGTGATATCACCTTCTGCATTATCTTTAATGATTGTTTCCCACTAGATTAAAGCTTCTTCTTTGAGCGCCCAAGATGCCACTAATCTTTTCTGATCATCTCTCAGCTGGAAACGCTCAAAAATTCTTTCAGCAGAACTCATCCAAGCTTGAGTTTGAATAATCGATTCATTGCCCGAGAATGGTACTCCACCCAGATTTCGATATCTCTTAAATAGAGCCTCTAGATCTGGTTCTGCAGTCCTTCTGTTTCTGACACTCATTTTCTAGTACTTTTGCAAATAGCAGACCAAGTGTCAGGTCAACAGAAAAGATATTATAAAGCATAGAAACATATACTTGAATGTAAATGTGTCTATCGGGGTGTATTTCATTCTGCTACACTCATACTAGGATATTACTGATCCTATCTGTAATGAGTTAATCGTCACAGAACACTACTGGTTCTATTTCTAACGTGTTCGTTAATATGTTATATTCCAGAACTAAGCTTAACCAAAGCTCTGATAGCACGATGAGACGACCCCAAAACCCCGTACGACGGCGTTAAGGGTAATCTTTGGAATATAACACATAAATAGATAATAGCAGAACAGAAATAAATAAATACACCAGATAATGTATAAATAATACATTGGATAAATATAATCATCAGAGTTACACAATATACAGGATCATACTTAGTACAAAATACAGTTCAGCTATACATAAATGTCTACAGCAGAAAAAAAAACATAATATGTACAATAGGAGCTGAATAACATAAAAAGTGATAAATGATAGAATCCATCTTAAGCTCCAGCTATCCAGAAAGAGCCTGCTAAAACCTGAATACAAGGCTGCCCGTGTAGAAATAGGGGCACCCGAGTTTGCAATTGAAACAAACTACGAGTCAGTTATGGGACTGGTATGAGAAATCTACTTAACACATCTTATAATATGGTTAATCACATGACCACACCAATTTCGTGTAACGAGTTTACACCATTGGATTGCCAGTGCTTTCAAACAAGTAAATCTTTTAAACACCGCAATGCTTTTTATAAAAATGAAGCCATTATAAGACACAGTTCCCATCACACAATGCAACGCAAACCGGAGGATAGAGTTTTTTTACCTTATAATGGCTAAAATATGCTTGATACGAATAAAACAAAAGCATTTGATATTATTACTAGTGTTTATATGTTTAAAAAATAATTTCAAATCATAAGTATCAATCATAGACGACATTAATGCCCCATACCACTATGTCGCCATATATAGGTGTACAATCAAAACCGCAAAGTCACCTATTTGGAAATTGGATTTCCGTCATGAACCAAGGAAAAAGATAGTCCTTACCGAATTCGAGACTCTCTAGCCCGAGCCTCAGGACCCAGACAAAGGTGAGCCCTTGGATCGTCAGGGTCGGTCCACCAATGGGGATTAAAATGCCTGAACACTGTGTTTCCCCACCCTTTGGGGCACAAAACGAGCCAAATGACTCCATCGGCTCCACATAGTCACCGATATATCCGAGGCGCCTCGCAACAGCAACAACCACATAGGTGAAAATAATATAAATGTCAGCCAGTTTAAGCACTGACACCACCTCTAGCTAGAAGGAAATGAATGCCCTCCCTGAGGTCCTCTCCCGTTTCTGGCTCATACCGGGGTGTGAGGCTCGCGAATCAACGTTATACACAAAGCTTTGCCACACAGGCTGTGCTTTGATCATCAACCACAAGACTTTGCTTTTCAACAGAAGCCTTGATCATCTGCCACTTAGGCATGCCACACAGGCAATTCACTCTATGCAACTGATTTCTATCGATATATAACCTCTGAGCTCGTATGTCTCAGAGAAGGGCGTTAAGCAAGAGAATAAATTCTCTGCCGCCAAACAGATATATATTTAATAAAGATTATTCAGCATAGAACAAAATCCAATGTCAGACACACAGTCCATTTACAAGTTCGTTCTGGGTCTGAACAAAACCGGAGGCACTATATACCTCGCATATCCATCGATCTCCAAGCACGTCTGGACGATCACCACTTATTATCTATATTTCGGGATGCCTCCCAATCAAGACATCAGTTATCATCCAACCGAGGTGAAGATCTCCGGTCTTCAACCACCGTCTTCATCATCGAATTCTTATCGCCGATCAATTATTTGAAATGAGATTTTACTCGGCCTTTTCAAACAATTCACGTATATTTAGAATTTAAATCAATTCATTTCAATGGTTAAATTATTCGACATCAATAATTCTGTTATTAAATGTAATTTTCACACCAAACACATTCAACCATCAAATATCTAATAAACCGGGTAAATTCGGTTTATTTTCCATTCCACATTGTTTATTCTATTTTATAACGATTTATCACTATTTTTATTCATTTAAAAATAGCCAATTCATTCAAACGACGCTTCAGGCCATAACGCGGCCGTGGCGCTGTTTTTCTTCAGATTTGATTTACACATATCTGAAAATCTAACCGTTGGATCTTCACAAAATTTATATCATTAGAAAGATCTTTTCAAAATGAATCCAACGGTTTCAGTTTCGGCAAAATTCGACGGTCGGATCTCCCGGTACACTCGTTTGAAGTTTCGATTTCAAAATACGAACTGCAGCTTCATTATTCGATTTAATTTAATTATATTTATATATATGCACATAAATATAATCGATTCTGGCGCTATTTTTCTTTAGATTTGAATTAAACATTCCAGACAATCCAACCGTTGGATCTTCACAAAATGGGTGTCGTTGGAAAGATATTACCAAGGCGAACCCAACGGTTTCAGTTTCGGGAAAATCCGATGGTCGGATCTCCCGCACTAATCTTTTGAAATCACGGTTTCAAAACACGAACTCCAGCTTCGTTATTCGATTTATTTAATTATATTTATATAAATATATATAAATATAATTCTTCCTTCGATTTCAAAACTATATTCGTTTCATATATTTGTTAAAAATGATATTTTTTCCCATTATATTTATTTCAACACATCACCATTTATAACACTTCGTATTCACGATAAAAATGTAGATTTTATTGTTCGATCTATATATTCAACACATGAATGTTTTTGACTTCACACATACGATAAAAATATGATTTTTATCGTTCCAGTCCTTTATTCAACACATGAATATTTTCTATAGTTGATATATATAATAAAAATGTGATTTTTATTATAAAACAATTTATTTCAAAACACGATTATTTTATATAGTTTATATATATGGTAAAAATGTTATTTTTGATGTTAAAACGATTTATTTAAAACATTAATATTTTATATAGTCTTTATATATGATAAAAATGTTATTTTTGTTTTTCAAAGAATTTATTCAATACACGAACTCCATTCAACACATGAATTTATTTCAACACAGGAATTTCTATTCAACACATGAATTTAATTTCAACATTCAACACATGAATTTAATTTCAACACATGAATTTAATTTCAACATTCAACACATGAATTTTATTTCAACATTCAACACATGAATTTTATATCAAACACAGAAATATTTCAGAAAATTTCGGCAGCACAACGGCAGGGTAGTTAAAACCGGGGTCGTCCTTAGCACGGCTCCTTGCTCTACCTTAAAGCCTCGCCGCTTTTGACAATGGGGATTTTCAATATCTAGTTCGTACGCAGACGAATTTTCTCATATACTAATCCTATTGGGATTTCAATCACAGTCAATCATTTCACACCAACCATTCATGATATTCGCCAAATTTTCACTTTAACCAATAATCCAAACAATATCACAACCAATATATATCGTCCATGGTCTGTGGACGAGGGGATTGTATATATATATATAGATATACGTATATAACTATATTTCGATTTCATTTCAATATCACTTCAATTCATTTTAACGCATATATTATTTTTACAACGCATATATAACTTATACATCGAACATACAACTTATACAACGCTTATACATGTGGTGTACAACGTTTATATAACTCATACTTCGACTATATAATTTATACATCGTTGATTCCGTATCGTTTATAATTCAGAAATCTCACATTGGGTTCCACTCCACCAAAAATAGCAGAAGGCTCAGAAAAATATCCGGTCTCTTCTAGAGTGTAGAAGACGTCCACACGAGTCCACTGTCTCTTGTTTCACTGGATTTCGACCACAAACGAAAAAGATATGATTTTTTACAGTGAAATCAAAAACTGCAGCGCTTTTAACTGTTATAATTATTTAAATTAAAAACAGTCGTACCTTCTCTGAAGTTGTTCAAAACTAGGGTCTCGTTTTTCGTGCAATCCGTCGAGTTTGGTGACGATCGGCCAACGCCACCTTGGAGAGCTTGGAAAGGCACAGGCGTGCAGGGGGTGCGGTGGCGTTCGATCCACTGTAGTGGCAGCGGCGAAGAGAAGTCGTCAACTTCGTGGCGGTAGATCTCGATGGTGGAGCGATGGCAGGGGCGTGGTAGTTATGGATTTGAAGCTTGAGGGGGCTCTTCAAAAACCTCAACTGGGTCGAAGGCTATCGATGCTTGGTTTGGTCGTAAATTGGCCGGGAAGCTTGGAGTTGTTATCGTCGTCGATCGCGATGATTTACGGGGAGAGAGAAAAACGATGGGCCAATGATATTTATTTATTTATATATATATTTTTAAATTTCTAAAATACCCCTTATCTCCTACGAACTCCAATCCAAACCCAACGATTGTCGTCCCTAGTTAAATACCCCCATTCCAAACACAATGGGATATGTTTCGAAGGCCCATTCGACTGTTTCAGTCAGTTTCCCTTCAAATTAAAATATAAAACATTCAATATTTAATTTGAACGTACATTTCAATTTGCCGAGGCCACATACTGATCCCAAAAATTCCAGAAAAATAAATCCAGCTATGTTTTGACGATACGGTCCCAACAAAACTAGCTTCGTCGAATTCTGAGACCGTTTGCAAAATGTCTATTTTCTGGTCGATCCAATTTTAACTATAATTGACCAAAACACATTTTTCTTCGCCACGCTCACATTTTAACTTCAAAAATTATGAAATTTGAAACCTAGCAATAATTTGACATCTCGGATCCAACAAAAGTGGTTTCGTCGAATTCTGAGGTCGTTTGCAAGATGACTATTTTCACGGGCTATACAAACTCTATAGCGACCTTTTTGAAAATTCATTTGTTCATAACTTTTTCTTCCTGCTGTGAAACTTCGATTTTTCAGATTCGTTAGAAAGATATTCACTAACTGATTTAAATATTTTTGGTTTCACTAAAATCCGTTTTATTTTGCACCCGGTCCAGTCAGTCAAAGTTTGAATTTCAATTTTGAAACTGCCGCTCCATTTTAGGCCTTGTTTATAATTAGAATTAATTATATTTATTTTCAAATGTCGATTCAAACACAATTTTCGTCGTTATTGTTTAAAATATTTATTTTAAAATTTTAAAATCCACCAAAATAGCCAAATTAAAAATTTTAAATTGGCTCAGATTTTCCGGGTTGTTACAGGAGGGAGGAGCGACGATGATCGAAGGCGGCGTGAGGGGGAGACCGGAGGGAATCGCGACTTTTCTCTTTTTTTTGTTTCAGAAGTCAACGGTGGAGGGAGAAAGGAGATGGGGGATATTTATATAAATATTTTTTTTATTTAATATATTTCCAAAAAGCAACTTTTTAATTCGAACTCGAAACAAGACTCAACGACTGTCGCCCATAGCTAATTACCCTCATTCCGAACACAACGAGATATGTTTCCCAAGCCAATTCGGCTATTACGATCAGTTTCCATCAAAATCAAAATATAAATCTATATATATTGATTTTGAGTGCACATTTCAATTTACCGGGGCCACATACGGACTCTAAAAATTCCCGAAAAATATTTTCCAACTTTGTATTGACGATACGGTTCTAACAAGACCAATTTCGACGAATTTGAAGATCGTTTGAAAAATGACCATTTTTCAGTCAATCGAAATTGAGTGAAACTGTCAAAACGTGTTTTCTTTCGCCACGCTCACATATTGACTCAGAAAAATATGAATTTTGGAATCTAGCAATAACTTGACATCACGGATCCAACAAAAGTGGTTTTGTCGAAAACGAAGGTCATTTGCAAAATTTCCATTTTCAGGGGCCTTTATATATATTAAAATATATATATATATATTCCACAACGACTTTTCTAAATTTTCAACTGGGCATAACTTTTTATTCCCGCTATGAAATTCCAATTTTTCGGATTCGTTGGAAAGATATTCTCAAATAGATTCAAATATTTTTGGTTTCTCTAAAATCCGGTTTATTTTGAATCCAGTACATTCAATTGAAATTAGAAATCAAATTTTCAAACTACCGTGCCATTTTCAATTCCTTTTATAATTAAAATAAATATTTATATTCTAACGACGATCTATATAAATATATACATTCTATTTCTATTCAAAATAAATTTCTTGTCATTATTACTTAAAATAATTCATTTTAAATACCCAAAATTCATTAAAACCACCAAAATAAAAAATTTAAATTGGCTCGGATTTCCGGGTTATTACAATCTCCCCCACTTAAAACTTTTCGTCCCCGAAAAGGAACGAAGCCGAAAGTTGTTTAACCAATCAACTCAACTTCCTTTATTTTCATTATGGCTTAAGTTCTTCAACCTTTCAGTTTCTAAGAACTTTCCAAAGTTTTCAAAAAATATGGCTAACACCCTAAATTTTCGAAAATTTTCGCCATAACCTCCCCTGCACTGGGAGCTTCGGGATATTTCAAATAGCCTCCCATGGCCCTCAGCAATCCAAAAAGAAACAGCCAAGTGGCTAGCCAATCGGCTCATAAAATCATCCAAACCCAATAATTTCGTAAACATGTACCTATTTGTCGGGCAAACAATTTTATTCTTCTGCTCTAGCCTCCTTGCTATGACCTGTTCAATGTAAGTACATGTATACAAAGGCAAATGTGACAAATTTTCAATACAATTCACTATTTGACTTGATTTGGCTAAATGGTTCAACATTTAATTAATCAAACAATAATCAAACAACACAACCATCAATCAATTAGGTTATTATCATTTCAAATTCATATCTTTGATATATAGTAAAAAAATCACATTTTGGTGCCCAATCACAACAATATATTCTAACTATATTTTGGTTCTCACACAAGTCAATTGGAAATATATAGAAATCCCACTTTCGAAACTCGAATATAAATACTGATGATGTCATGACAATTATCAGTACCATCTCCGGGTGACTAGAGTGTGATTCTATATCTACCCAGTATATTAAAACTTCAAATACACGCGGATCAGACGTATACGAAAAATCTTTATATACTAGATTGTCCAAATTCAATACAAATAAATATTCAAATACGCAGAATAAGGTTTAAATTTTCAAAACAAAACTTGTTTTTAATTTTATTTTTCAAAACAACACTCTTTACACTCGTTCTAGGATACTACTGATCCTATCTCTAACGAGTCGTCCTCCTTGGATATTACTAATCCAATTTCTGATGAATTCTTTCGTATGGTTCTAATGTGTCTTGTTCTCTGAGCTTTGTAAACCAAAGCTTCGATACCAAACTGTTACGACCCGAAATCCCCCTTATGGGAAATCGCGGATTGTACTGAGGACAAGACAAATCAAAACACAAACAGAAGAACATTTCATTGTATATTACAACAATTCCATCAGAATACAAGAATATACAGAGTATGAATAAATATTACACATAAAATATCAGAGATTTAAATTACATTTAAATACATCGCAGCGGAAAAACAATACAAAGCACAACTGAAAACAGATTTATGGATACAGAGCTTTCCGGATATCATTCCAGCTATAAACCAGGTTCCTGTGAATATAAATCTGCAAAATCAAAACTACTAGCTGCCCGTGCGGAAATAGGGGCACCCAGAGTTTAGGTTAAAACAATAAACTCCAGGTCAGTCATGTGACTGGTGTGAGAACTAAAACATTTATTAATCTTTATTTTAAAGTTAGGTAAATCAAGGGACCACGCCCTATAACACGGAACGAGCTTCCTCCCAAGAATATCAGTGCATAAAACAACAGCGCAATGCTAAAATAAAGAACAATGAAGCTATTATAAGACCCAGGTCCCATTACACAATGCAATACAAGCCGAAGGATAGGGTTTTACCTTATAATAGCCAAAGAATGTTTGATACGCTAAATTTCATCTTTTATTATTACTATAAGTGTATAGTGTCAAAACAATTTCAATCATAAGTATCAATCATAGACGGCATGGGTACCATATATCATGTTGCCAATACTAGGCTCCACAATAAAAACCGCAAATGTCTCATATTGGAAATTGGATTTCCATCTGTGAACCATGGCAAGGGATCATCCTTACCGAATTCAAGATGCTCTAGCCCGCCCCTCAGGCAAGCGCGTAGGCAAGCCTTGGATCGTCAGGGCCGGTCCACTGATGTGGATTAAAATGCCTGAACACTGTGTTTCCCCACCCTATGGGGTGACAATGAGTCCAATGACTCCATCGGCACCACATAGTCACTGATATATCTGAGGCGCCTTGCAACCCAACAACCACATAAGTCAATCTCGTCAGGGCGTGTCAAACCACTGATGCCACTTCTAGCTAGAAAGAAACGCATGTCCTCCCTGAGGTCCTTCTCCCATTTCTGGTTCACAACCGGGGTGTGAGGCTCACGAATCAATGCTACAAAAAGATATGCCACACAGGCCGTGCTTTGATCATCAACCACAAGACTCTGCTTTTCAACAGAAGCCTTGATCATTTGCATCTTATCATGCCACACAGGCAAACAACTCCATGCAACCAATATCTATCAATCACGCAGAATGATATCCAATGTCAGACACACAGTCCATTTACAAGTCCGTTCTGGGTTTGAACGAAACCGGAGGCACCTTGTACCTCGCATATCCATCGATCTCCAAGTACGTCTGGACGATGACTAACTGATTTCCTCCTCTTAGGTGTATGACCCAATAAAGATCATCAATAATTATCCAAACGACGTAAAGAGCTCTGATCTTCGACCACCGTCTTCACCTTCGACTTATCGTCGTATCAGTTATTCATATTGGGTTAAACCCGGTCTTTCCGAATAACTCGCGTATATAATAAACAATTGTTACACAAACACAACATACGCCTCATTCCAATTCATCAGTCATTAACCGTAAATTAGTAAGAGAACAATTCCCCAAATATTAACCCCGATGGCCGAAACCAACATCAGATCAATACCCAGGAAACCATTCATCTTAACTAATCTTCAGTTAGTTGCTAAATTTCACATTCTTAGGGAGAGCTTCCCATTAATTTTATCAAAGATAAATTCCTCAAATTTATTCTTTAATCTTCTTTTGAATATCAATTCAAACCAAATTATGGTTTATCCAGACTAGTCGGGATTAACGAACCATACCCAAGTAATCATTTGTTTTAATTTCCCAATCCCAACCTATTCATCCCATGAAGTAAAACTGGTAATACTTCATATCTAGTACCACGGTGTTATCGGTAAATTCAATTACCATTTCACGTTCAAATCTAATTAAAGATTTAACTATCGCCTGGAGAAAAACTGGTGATACTCCATTCTTGATCATTTCAATCTAATTAAAGATTCATTAAAACTCCACTTGGTTTTAATCTTCCCTAAAATCAATATTAATGATTGTTTAACTTGGGAAATCATATCCCGTCTTTAACTGGGTTAAAAAACCAATGTCATTTAAAACACGGTTCACGATAAAACCAAAATCACATTCCATTCCATCAGTCTTTAACCGTAAATTAGCAAGTGAACAATTCCCTAGGTAATAACCCCGAAGGCCGAAACCAACATCAGGTCAATATCCTGGAAACCACTCAACTAACTAATCTTCAGTTAGTTTCTGATTTTCTTAACTCCATTGGGTCTAAGAACAATGTTAATGAAGACACTATTCACGACAAACCAAAATCCCATTTGATATTAAATACAAGGCTTTGAATAGAAAATATATCCGCTTATATTCAATATCAAATTCTACGACCAACAAATATCGTATTGGAAATAACGATATAAATATATCTTTCAAACTTCCATAACAATATCTGTATAATCACGAAATCCAACATCGAAATATTCCAAAGAAAATTTCGATTCAAATCCATTTTAATTCAGTTATTGGAATCTCTGGTTACTTTTTTTAAAACCCTTTCTAATCCAATTTATTTATTTCAAAAATACATGGATTTTAATTCTAGTTCAAAACTAGTTCATTTCGATAAAAATCTATTTTTATCTTATCAAATTTTGAAATTTCATCCAAATTCTTTCCAAATCATTTCATATGATTTTACACAAATTATTACTCTTTTTAATAATTTTATCGAGCCCTGTACAGTCGATTTCCATCAACGGCCATTGAACTACACTTACTACAACATTTTCCAAATTTGATTTGGACATAATTCCAAATCCAACTATTAGATTTCAAATCTCTAATATTCGTTAGAAAGCTCTTTTCGATACGAACCCAACGGTTCCGTTTTAGAAGAATCCGACGGTCGGATCTCCCGTAATATCCATTCGAAGTCAATGGTCGAAATTCGCGAACTACCATGGCGCAGCGCGTTCTATTCAGGCCATTCAATATATATAATATATATATCGTCGATGTTGGCTAGCTTTTTGATCAAGCCACCAAGGTTCACATACGGGAGGAGAATACGGAGCGTCATTCCTTTCAACCTTCAGAGATCAGGTCACGATCGCTCACCACCCTTCGAATCGCCAAGCACCCTCGGATCGCCAGGGCAGAACGCGACCCGATCCGTCCATGGGAGCACGACCCGATCCGCCCATAGGAGCACGACCCGATCCGCACCTGTGCGACCACCTCACTCCGGTCCGATCCCCTGCCACGTGGCGAAACTTCTGACTTGTTCAAACCACGAGCGGGTCTTCAGCGATCCGAAATGCATGGATCTCGCGACACCTGTCCACAACTGTCATATTGACCAATTCCTCCTCAACGCTCGATCCGATCCGATTTTCTCGGGATCTGCACCACGTGTGACCGCGAACCGCCTGACGAAATCAGCTATAAATAGCCCAGAGACTGGCATTTTTCGGGATCTGTTTGGCAGTATTGAGCACTGATTCCACCATTACTATCATACCACTATTTCTTATCAGTTTTGCTACTAGATTACTGAGAGAAATCATAATTGTAAGAGTGAGCTTTAGAGAAATCATTGATTGTACTAGCATTCAAAGTATAATCGATGACATATAAAGTGGACGTAGGCTCGTTAACGCCGAACCACTATAAATTCTGTGTGTTTTCTGCTTTTTCTTCATTCTCCAGTTATAATTCTTTACGAATCAGAACAATTTGGGTGTTAGGTCCAAATTTTGATCTAACATTTTGGTGCTTTCACTGAGAATAGAATTCAAGGCCTACCGGATTGCTATTCTACTATTTGGATTTGAAAGTCCGAAGAAAACAGTCCCAAAACTTCACTGTTCAGATTTTTGAAGATTTCAGCGACATCCGATATCATGGCTAGAAAGAAGTCTAAGGAAGTGCGAGCTTCGTAAGCGAATGAAGTCGCGAATGAAGTGGTTGGCGAAAGTGCACATGAGCAGGTCGTTGAGGGGACCGCGGATCGCGAGGAGAGGGGGGCGACCCGAACCAATCAGGGTGCCAAGATCCGACTTGAGGGAGGTGCTGCGAACCGAGAAGCTGGAGGGGTTGTTACTCGATCCCGTGACAACGCCCCGAATCCTCCGCATACTATGACCGTGAACCAACCTCAGGGGGGCGTACCGAATCACAGGCACCGATCCACCACGATCCGAAGTGATGACCAGATTACGACTCGACCTGGAAAGGAGCCTATGGCTCGCTCCTACTGTCCTGGGCCCTCCGCTCAACCTGGATCAAGCTCTTTGCCCATCAGAGAAAATGATGATGATCAATATGACCCTTCTGCTCCCGTTACCGAGGGAGAACTTTCTCGCTTTTCTGAAATGTGGGAGAGGCTGTTTGATGAATTAGCTGCTCAAAGGCAGGAGAGCTCCGTTCTGCGACAGAACTTGATTGCTATGGATAGAAGGCTCAATGATCTCGCAAGGCAAAGGACGCCCCCAGTTCGTCCGCTCAGCCCAGAATACTCTTCTTCGTCAGAGGAATCGCCAAGACCTCTGCGGTGACCATATGAGAGGCCTGAAAACATAGAGCAGCTTCGATTTGGAACCCTGCCATCATGGGAAGAAGAGGCACTGGATGCAGGGCCGTCAAACCGCAATGTGAAAGATCGTGCCGCAAATCCCAAAGCTCGAGATGTGGACAACCCTGTTCAGAATAGACTACCTCAGCACCTTCGCCGTACAAATGCTCATGGTAACAGGGGGCAGCGAAGCCCAATCCGAGCCCCGGATTTCGTGGACGCTCCTGGAAGGGAGATTAGAGAACCCCACCGAGCAAGAAGAGCTGACCCCGAGCCTCCGCCGACCAGTGCAAATGTTGCAGCTATGATCCATCAAATTCTGGCACATAGCCGTGGACAACGTAATGAAGATTGGGGAATTGACCTCAGTCACACCCCTTTCACTGACGACATTTTAGATGCGACGTTCCCGAGGCGCTTCAACATGCTGCAGATGAACCGTTACGCGGGTAGATCTGATCCCATCCAACATCTGATGAGATATTCTTGGTCAATGACCGCTGCCGCAGCTTCTGACGCTGTCAAG
This sequence comes from Allium sativum, assembly GCA_030737875.1. Classification (NCBI taxonomy): domain Eukaryota; kingdom Viridiplantae; phylum Streptophyta; class Magnoliopsida; order Asparagales; family Amaryllidaceae; genus Allium; species Allium sativum. Next base: position 666,784,603 of record CM060923.1, read on the forward strand.
TGCAAAGCATTTCCCATATTCCTGGAGGACGTAGCATTATTATGGTTTACTCACTTACCAGCAAGGTCAATTTCCAGCTTCAGGGAGTTGAGTGAAAGGTTTGTGGAACAGTTCCGCATCTATGCACAAAAGACGAAGAGTGTGATTGACTTGTTCCTTGTCAAGCAACGACCAGGCGAGAGTTTGAGGGTGTATCTAGACTGTTTCAGCCTAGCCGCTACTGAAGTCAAAGATCCTCATGAGCCAACTGTTGTGGCATCACTAATTGATGGGGTAGATAAAGACACCGAATTTGGGAGATACCTGGCCGGCAAGCCACCTCATACTAGAGAATTATTCTACGAAAAAGCTAACGTGCACTTACGCCGGGAGGAAGTGTATGCTAACCGAAAGGCAAAGACGGCCGATAAAGAGGAAATCCAGAGCAATGTCGCCATTAAGCAGACAGGAGACAGCTCGGGGAAGGTCGAGGTTAATGTTGGATATCGGAACCAGGGTGGTCGTCAGTCAGGAAACAATGGTAATAACAGTAATGGCAACAACCGGGAGAGGAATCTAGGGAACGACTCCCAGAGAAGGACTCGTCCCAGGTCTTTTGAGAGTTATACGCCAATAAACGATACTTTGGAGAATATCTTCATGGATTCGTACAACGTCCTCCAAAATAAAAGGCCTCCTCCCAGAGAGTCGACGGAGAAAGAACGTGAAACGGAGAAGTTTTGTCTCTTCCATCAGATTCATGGCCATTTGACAAATGAATGTCGTCACCTAAGAGATGTGGTCGAGAGGCTTCTCCGAGAAGGAAAATTGGATGAATATAGAGTTACACCCAGAGACAGGGGGCAAGCCGTACAGGCCCCAAATCAGAACCAAGATCAACCTGCTGTCAGGCCAACTGCCCAGCAAAAGGGAAAGGACCTTGTTATCAATACCATAATCGGAGGGCTTTATCTCGCCGGGCACGGTTCCAAGGCATTGGATCAATATGTCAATGCAGCCAAGCAGCACCTCGGGGTAGGGGAGTGTAGCAACCCTGAGGACAACGTACCAGTAAAGCAACAAAAGATGATGTCCGACGACGTCGTTTTCCGCGAACGAGAAAGCATTGGAGTCCATGCTCCGACCGAAGATCCATTTGTAATCACAGTTCCTATCAGCCCGACCACTGTTCATAAAGTCTTGGTGGATAACGAGAGTTCTGTCAACATTCTTTTCAAAAAGACATTCGACCAAATGAATCTCGAAATAAAAGACTTGAAGCCCTGTGAGGGATGGATCCGTGGATTCAACGGAGCATCCACCGCTCCAATGGGATATGTAGAGCTACCAGTTACACTTGGGGAAGGAGAACGCCAGAGAGTGATAATTCTTCCCTTCGTGGTGTTGGGTATTGAATCACCCTATAATGCCTTCTTGGGCCGACCGGCCTTAGCAAAGTTCAGAGCCTGTATAGCCCCCTGGTGCTTGTTATTGAAGTTTCCTACAGAAGCTGGTGTTGGTATTGTCAGAGGAGATCAGGTTGCCGCACGAGCATGTTATATTGCAGAGCTAAAGCTACTCTGCAACGGAGGAGACATAGAAACCAAGGGCGCTTCTCCCCCCACAAGGGCGGAGACCTCATAGCAATTAAAGAGGATAACTGTAGGAGAGTCGCCCAGAGAGTTGCCCGAGGATATAGATCCCAGAGAGGACAACGAACCTGGGGGCAGAATGGCGACTCCCAACGAGACAACTGTGGATGTACCAATCGATGATAGGGACCCAGAGAAGGTCCTTATGATTGGATCCCAGTTAAATCCGAATTTAGCTAAAGAACTGACGGATTTCTTGAAAGATAATTTGGATATATTTGCTTGGACCCACACAGACATGTGCGGGATATCTCCATCAATCATGAGCCATTCATTAAGCATTAACCCTAAGCATCCTCCGGTAAAACAAAAAAGACGAATGCTGGGCCCAGAGAGGTCCGCTGCCTTGAAAGAAGAAGTTGGAAAGCTAAAGAGTGATGGATTTATCAGAGACTCAATCTACCTAGACTGGATTTCAAATCCAGTTCTGGTAAAGAAGGCCAACGGGAAGTGGCGAACGTGTATCGATTTCTCGGATTTGAATAAAGCCTGCCCGAAAGACAGTTTTTCGTTACCCAGGATCGATCAATTGGTGGAATCAACGGCGGGTCATGAACTTCTCTCCTTTATGGATGCTTATTCAGGATATAACCAGATTCCAATGCATGTTCCGGATCAAGAACACACTAGCTTCATTACGGATCTGGGATTATACTGCTACGTGGTAATGCCCTTTGGCTTGAAGAACGCAGGCGCTACATATCAACGGTTAGTGAACAGAATGTTCTATTACCAAATTGGGAAAACAATGGAAGTATACGTCGACGACATGTTGGTTAAGTCCATGCAATCCTCCAATAACGCTACGGATTTGGCAGAGATGTTTGGCATTCTTCGAAAGTACGGGATGAAACTCAACCCAACAAAATGTTCATTCGGGGTCGCCTCCGGAAAATTCTTAGGGTTCATCGTCAGTTCTCGTGGGATTGAGATTAATCCAGATCAGATCGCAGCAATCAGAAACGTTCAGGAGCCTAGGCAAATTAATGATGTGCAAAGCCTTGCAGGGAAAGTAGCCGCACTAAGCAGATTCATTTCCAGGGCTACGGACAAATGCATCCCATTCTTCGAATTGATAAAGTGAGTAAAACGCCACTTTAAATGGATGCCTGACTACATAGAAGCGTTTCAGAACCTGCTGAGTCATCTAGAGAAACCTCCGATATTATCTAAGTCGGTGGACCACGAGGACTTATTCGTGTACTTGGCAGTGTCGTCCTACGCGATCAGCTCAGCATTGGTGAGAGAAGAAGATAAAGTTCAAAGACCAGTGTATTACATGAGCAAAAAATTGGCAGCAGCAGAGCGTAATTATCCAAAGATAGAAAAGTTGGCATACAGTTTGCTGATTGCCTCTAGAAAGCTTCGACATTATTTTCAGGCTCATCCCATTACCGTGTACACTGATCATCCACTCAAGAAAGTTCTACAGAGACCAGAAGCATCTGGAAGACTACTCAAATGGAACATTGAGTTGAGTCAATTTGATCTGAACTTTCATCCCCGGCGGTCAATACGGGGGCAAGTGATAGCCGACTTCATGGCGGAGTTTACTGTTCCGGAGGAAGATATAGCGAACGAAGAAGTTGACCCCTCAAAGTTACTTCTCGTCCCCAGTGCCTGGAGATTGTATACTGATGGCGCTAGGAATGACAAGGGATCCGGCGCTGGAGTAGTGGTTGAGACTCCCGAGAAACGGCTGATATCCTATGCTATCCAGATGGAGTTTCACGCCACTAACAACGACTCCGAATATGAAGCCCTGATAGTCGGGCTAAGGATCCCAAAGGAGTTGGAAATCACAAAGCTAGACATATTTTGCAACTCCAAGTTAGTTCTAAACCAGGTTACTGGAAAATTCCAAGCCAAAAGCCCAAGATTGATTTATACTTGGAGAAAGTGAAGGATTTGCTGAACGACTTCGGTCACTACAGCATTTCTCATATTCCGCGGTCAGAGAATCAACAGGCAAATAAATTGGCAAAGATGGCTAGTTTCGACGATCCTGAAGAGACCAGGCTAGCTCCAGTTGAAGTACTTCAGTCTCCTAGTATAGATCAGATGGAAATTGATCCGGTATTAGAAACGGAACCAGAAAGGGAGTCATGGATGACCCCTCTAAATAATTTTTTTATGAATGGAACGCTTCTGACCAAGAAAAGCGAGAGGCATAAAGTAATTCGTAAAGCTTCCCGATACGTTTTGCTAGGCGGAGTCCTTTACAGACAGGGATTTTCGATGCTCCTTCTCCGGTGTATAGCTCATGACGACATCAAGCGTGTACTGCAGGAGGTGCATGAGGGCGAATGTGGTGATCACACTGGAGGACAAACATTGGCAAAAAAGGTGTTGCGGTATGGTTATTTCTGGCCTACCATAAACAAAGATGCGGCGAAGTATGCACGACGGTGTGATGCATGCCAAAGATTTTCATAAATACCTAGGGCACCTCCTGGTCAGTTAAAAATGATGACAAGCCCATGGCCTTTCGCTATGTGGGGAATTGATATCATCGGAAGTCTCCCCACAGCTAAGGGCGGAGCAAAGTTCGCTATTGTGGCTGTAGACTACTTCACTAAGTGGGTCGAGGCTGAGCCACTGACTACAATCACAACCAAACGAGTGATCAACTTCGTCGTTAGGAACATCATCTGTCGATTTGGGATCCCAAAGATCGTTATAACTGACAACGGAACTCAGTTCGATAGCACTGAATTCAGAGACTTCTGCCAGAAATACCATATTGAGAAATGGTACACATCTGTGGCGCATCCGCAGTCGAACGGACAGGTCGAAGTGGCGAATAAAGTGATTAAGTCCATTCTGAAAAGAAGACTGAAACGGGCCAGAGCCATGTGGGTTGATGAATTACCCTTAGCACTATGGGCCTTCAGGACAACGTATAAATCGGCAACAGGCCATACCCCTTTCTCCCTTGCTTTTGGAGCAGAAGCAGTCATCCCGGTTGAGATAAAAGTAACTTCTCATCGAGTGACTTATTACGATCCGATGACTAATAACGAATTGCTCCTTGAATCCCTGGATATGATCGAAGAAAAGAGGGATGAAGCAAACCTGCGTGCCTTGAGATGCAAACAACAGGCCGCCGATACTATAACAAAAAGGTTCGAGCCCGAACCTTTGAACCCGAAGACTTGGTTCTGAAGCGTGTCTTTCCACCCCCAACTCATATGGGTGCGAAGTGGGAAGGGCCGTACTCCATTCAGTGCAAGCTTGATAATGGAACCTTCAAGCTAGCAACCGTAGATGGAAAGGAAATCCCCAGAGTGTGGAATGCCCAACATCTACGGCCGTATCTAACGTAAAGATGTCAGATCTGTTCTTTTGTTTCATAAGGACCATGTACAAGGCACGACTTGCCTAGAATAGTCCAATTTATTTGAACAAAAGATTATAAAGTGGATGTAGGTCACGATTCGACCGAACCACTATAAAAATATTGCGTGTCATTTACCTTTATTGCACTATTATTTATCTGCCTTTCCGCTTTTATTAAAATTGCTGTGAACCATACGACGATCACAGGAATATATAATTTTAGGTGCCTTCCATTAGAATGGAGAGCAATCGACAGTCAAAGCTCTAAGGGTGCGATAAAGTAAATCATATCATTAACAACACTCTAACTCTCCAGAGCCGAGAGAGAGTATAGCAGACACGAAAGCTGTCCCATGAGTCACGACGGTGTACCATGATCGGAACCGCCTTGACGGAACTCTAACTCTCCAGAGCAGAGAGAGAGTATAAAAGCATCTCCGACTGAGCGCTGAGAAAGAGCTCCTACCCCGCTGAAGGATCGGGGAGCGATTGAACTACTGAGCTCGAACACTAACTCTCCAGAGCAGAGAGAAAGTATAAAAGCGTCTCCGATTGAGCGCTGAGAAAGAGCTCTTACCCCGCTGAAGGATCGGGAAGCGACAGAACTGTTGAGCTCGAACTCTAACCTCGACGACCGCCAGGAGAGTATAAAAGAGTCTATGATTAAGCACTGAGAAAGGTGCCAGAAACTCAGCACCACAAGGACAGTTATCTTACTAAATTTTCTAAGTCCCCCATATTCAGAAATAGGGGGCAACGTGCATACAACACTAATCAATCCTTAATAAGCCCTGGTTAGGCGCTACGTTAACGATTGATTGGGGGCATATACATATATACATGCATATACATATATACATGAACCTTGATGCAGCACAGAAATTTTTAAATTGTTCTTTCTGTTGCTTGACTGATTTGCAGTTATAATCAGATCATCTATGACTAAGCATGAAAAGTTTATTAAATGCAGGTACACGATGATGCAAAAGAGATAAACTTTCATTTATAAACTGCAAGCCGACAAAGTGAAAAACAACCTAAAACAAAAGTGAGGGCCAGTCTCACAATTACATTTCATGGCCAGTGGGAAGCCTAAAGACAAAATATAGACAAGCAACAATATCCTATTTACGGTTGGACTTCTTCTCCTGTTTCTGCTTCTCCAACTTCGCCTTGTCAGTGTCGGATTGATTACCCTTCTTTCTTTTCCTTTTGTCTATAAGAGGAACGTCCAACTCATCAGAAGACTCCTCCTCCTCCTTCTTCCTCTTTCTTTTATCAGTAAAGGAAGCTGGGAAATCATCAGGGTTCGCAAAATGAAGCTGTTTGGCGATGGATTTGGGATGGAGTTTCAGAAGCATCCCAGTTTTGGGATCAAACTCTGGGATAGGGGCCACGTTCAAAGGCTCTTGTTCCTCCTTCCTTAAAGCCAGCTGTTTTGCCTCCCTAGCCTCCCTTTCAGCCATGGTCTCATCGACATTGCCTTTGACTTCTTTAGTGTAAATGACATCCTCCTCATCGTCTACATGGCGCCCGTCCATATCTTTCAAGGCGTCAATGGTTTCATCATCCTTGGGAGCGTCAGAACTGGAAGCGAGGACGACCTTCTCCTTCATGGCATCTTCGGGTTGTTTTGAATCTTCAGCGCTAGCGGTTGGTGGAATGTCACTCTTCTCCGCCTCCGTCTCTTTCTCAGCATCCTTATCGACTGGTCCGTCACCTGTATTACGAGAAACGAATGTTATTTCAGGAGAGAATGCGGTCAGCTCAGTTGATTGTTCGGCAAGACAGCGACATGTAATGACAGCTTTGACAAATTGTGGAGAAAATATAGGGATACCTTCCGCTGATCCTCTATCCACGCCAGCGGCAGAAGCTCCGACAACAAGAGGAGTCGGACCCAGAGGAATCAATGGATCATCAGGATTGTATTCCTCAACTCCGGAGGCCTTGGGCTCTACAACTGAGCTTGAACCTTCGTCAATCTTGTTTTTGCCATTAGCCAGGGTCCTCTCCTTCTCCATTCCTTCTTGAATTAGGCACCGTCCTTCTGCCAGATCCTCCGGCTCGTTATCCCTCAGAATGGTCCTCATCAGCTCATCTTCGTCAATCTCTTCAACTCCTAATCTCCGCTTCTCACCCTCGACGACGGCGTCCCATATGTTGGCTAAAGTGACGTGGTAGTCCGGGATCCACGAGATGTTACGGGTTTTGAGGACGTGGCCGAGGAAGTAAAATATCATCTCTTCAAACCCTTCGATATCCTTTTCTCTCTCTAGGAGCTTGTTGTTAGAAGCAGTAGCCATTTCAATGGCACATTCAACATTCTTTTCGGCGAGAGCCGCGCGCCTCTCCGCATCCGCAACTTGATCATTCAAAATCACCTTCTCTGCTTCAGCCAAAGCTAGACTTTCTTTCAAACTTGCCTTTTCTTCCTCCCAAGCAGCTCTCTCAGCTTCAAAATGGCCCTGTGCCGTCTTCAACTCAATGTTGGCCATTTTAAGATCTTCTACCTCTTTCTTTAAGGCCATTTTCTCTTGACTATTTGAGTCGAGTTCAGAATGAAAACGTTTCTTAGCATTCTCCAATTCCGTCTTATAATTTTCAGCATCTCTCCGCGCTAAGGCAAGTTGGGATTGAGTGTCTTCCAAGTCCTTCTCCATTTTTGTCCTGGCCCTTTCATTGTTATCTATCTTCACTTTGGATCTATGTGCTTCCATCTCAAGCGTTCGGATGACCTCTGAAAGATTAACAGCATGTTTCTTCATCACTTCATACTACCGGGCTACATGGCGAATGTGCCCGATGACTTCAGTATCCCAGTTTCTAGGGACTGGTTCCAAGGCTAGAACAAACATCATCCTTTCGAAGAAGATGTTAGGGAATTGTTCTCGCAACTTTTCCAGCTTAGCCTGAGTCTCGGGACCATGGATGTAATCTCGTGACCCGGAGGCAACAAAATCTTGCTGGATGGAAGGGACAATGTCAATTTTCTCCTACACAGAATCCTTGATTGGATCCTTGCTTTTATCCTTGGGCTCGTAGTGTCTTTTTGATAACCGGCTGTGAGAGGGTGCACTCTTCGGAGGGGTTAATTCTTTGGGAAGTTGTTTTCCCCCTGTAGGTGGCACCGAATAACTGGGAAGCTTGCCAGAGGTTGATTTTGATGGAGACCGGGATTGTGAAGAAGTAGGCTTGTGAGAAAGGCCACGAGAACGCTCAGGATTTGGATGAAGACTGGGTGTACCTTCACGGAGAGAGCGATAGGAATAAGATCGCCTGCGAGACATCTTCACTGCAAAAGAAAAAAGAGCATATTAAAACCTTGAATACTGTTGATATAAAAGTGTGGGGTCAGGCAGTGCGTGTGATTTGTGCATCCCATATAATTCCTCCTAACAGATCAGGACCCGAAGTCAGGCTCATCTGAATAGTTTCTCGTTCTCCAACTGGAACAGTTGTTTCCTCAGAAACATGGAAAAATGGCTCCCCTTCAAAGTCTCCCTGTGTGTATACATCATCAGGCAAAGGAATTTTGCTCAACTCTTTAAATAGTTGTTCTTCTGTTAAATCATCGGGAGCAGCAGGTTCAATCGGAAGAGAAGCCATTGAGGGGAAACCCCTCGGAGAAACTGGGATTTCCTTAGACTTATCACCACAGACCTTATCTCCTCTATATATGTTTAGGTCCTCGTCATCCTGGATGATTATCGGGGAAGGACTCTTACGGAATTTAATTGTTTCTGCCGCCCGTGACGTTCCTTCTCCCTCCGTTGGGGGCACGTATTTGTAGGGTATGCCGCCTGCACCAAGTCCAAACCTTATATCCAGAAGGCGATGCTTGTGAAGGTTCTCGTCAGTAATGCACTTCTTGATCTTTAGAAAGTCGGATTTGCTTTGTAGAATAAGAGACAGTCGATTATTGTATACCGAGCCTTCCGTCTTGGGAAAGACGTGATCTGCTTAAAGAAAAAAAAAGAAGGGGCATGTTAATGCTTCGATTTCTTAAATAAGTTATTCAGTCAAAAGTTTAAAGTTTACTTGATATAAGCCATCTTCTTGAACACCCAGCCTGTCTCTTTATATAGAACCAATCGGCCTTGGGATCCCCTATGTTGCTATATCCGTCAGACAGAACCTTCCTATTCGCTACCAATTCGAAGAAAGAGAAATTTGGGGTTGCCGAGGAGCGATGCTTGAAAAGATAAAAGAATTTTAAATCTTTAAATGAGAGCTCCATATGTAGGATTTCCGCGTATGTGATATATAGAGTGTATAGAGCCGCGTAGGCATTGGGATGAAGCTGCATCGGAGCAATACCCAATCGTTTTAAGGTCTCGATGACGATTGGAGGAAACGGAGGAATAGCTCCTACCCAGCACATGAGTCGGCTGACTGTCATATATCCTTCCGGAGCTAAGTGAGGTCTATCTTCGCTGCCGGGTGTCCTCACATCATCCCAGGGGATCCCATGTCTCAAGCAAATTCTCTTAAGCTTATGTCATCGAGTTTGGAAGCTAGAGAGTCTGTGAATTTCTCTATTTCTATTGCACCGGGGACTTCGTCGGGAGCTCGGCCATCTACCTCTGATTCTTCATCAAGCGAGGTACTCTCAGATGGATTCGATTTTGTTTCTGCCTCATATTCGGATCCAGAATCCGCACCCTCTGGATTAGATGGAAGAAACTCGGGGTTGAGATGCTCATACACCTCAGGATCCGTCTCTGTGTCAGATCTTGAAGGGGAATGATTATCCGACATTACTGTTTAGGCGAGTAAACATGAGAAATAAGATTAAAACTACCCATCCCCCATGTGTGTGCAAGTGCCGGTGTGTGCTTGTGCGTGCATTAAAGAAAGGTACGAAGGTCAACAAAATCATCGAGACATTGGTCGTTGTTCGATTGGTAGATTATGCATTTGTTCAGTCCAGAAAGTCCGACATCGAGGCTCTAACCTAACTGTCCGGATTCTTGTGATAACAGTGCATTGTTTAAAGTTTAAAATATGTTTGGATCTAGGTTGGAGATTCGGTTCACTCGAGGGATATGGCCGGATCGCGATTCACATAGCGAATCAAGGCATTAGGATCGCGGCGCGTGGTCAGTTCGCGATGAAGGGATCGATACATGGAAAGGCCACGGATCGCGGCGCATTCCAATTCAGTCCATTCGGATCACGACAACTTCCAGGCGATCCGTCTCGCCTCCCTTCTACCATGATCCGAAGCTCCTCCCTTCCCGCGACCCGATCCTTTAGCCGAATCTGTACTTCGTCCTCATCTCTCCGAACCCTCGCCTCGCTAACGAAACGCACCAACCTGCTCTTTTCTTCCTCTCCCTCTCTGCTGAACCTCGCATCACCACGAACCGATGCTCCTATCCGATCTGATTCTTCCTTCTTCTTCTCCCTCGCCTCTTCTTCATCACCCCTCCTTGCTCCGTCACGCGAACACCTGAACCCATCATCCATCGCGGATGCGGTCCCAAACATCACCAATTTTCTCATTTTCTCTTCTTAAATTCCAGAAAAACAAGTGAGAAATTGCATGAGAATGATTTCGACGGGATTACCTTTCTTAAATTGGGAAGAACAATCGGGTTTTTTAGAAGAAAAAATTAGGGTTTTTCTCGAAAAGAATTGGCGGCCCGTTGTTGAAGGAAGAAGAAGAAGGAGAAAAGTGAAGTTCGGTTCGATTTATATAGAGAAAACGATGACCGTTGGCCTCCCCTTTTTTGTCCCACACGAACCGTGGGCTTCGATGGATCGTAGGGGCAAGCCCATTGGGCCCAGCAGAGAAGAAAGAGGCCGATCCCTAGATCGACTCGCTACCAAGGATGGACCACCATACCTAAGGCCCACACAAAGGCTGGAAAGGGACGAGCATCTCTTCTCACTGGACCATGACAAAGAATGCTCTCACGAACCATGGCGCGTTGCTGCGAACCGAACCGACCAAGGATGAAAAGAAGCGAACTTGTAAAAAAAAGAGGAAGAAGAAAAGAAAGAGAGATAAAAGGGGAGAGGAAAAGTCGAGAAGCTTACCTAGTATACTCAACAATGAGGTCTCCAAGAAAAATTTCAGAACTGAGAATTGTCCGATAAATGGAGAAGTGATTGAAGATCCACCCAATATTTATACAAATCAAAGGGACACAACTTTCCGAAGCAACACGACATTTCAGAAAGATGTGACCAATGGCTTGCACCGTTTTATGGAGAGATATCTTTGCAATTTCGAAGCATGTTCCATCCTCGATAAAACATACTTCGAGGGGGCAAAATGTTGGCTAGCTTTTTGACCAAGCCACCAAGGTTCACATACGGGAAGAGAATACGGAGCGTCATTCCTTTCAACCTTCAGAGATCAGGTCACGATCGCTCACCACCCTTCGAATCTCCAAGCACCCTCGGATCGCCAGGGCAGAACGCGACCCGATCCGTTCATGGGAGCATGACCCGATCCGCCCATGGGAGCACGACCCGATCCGCACCTGTGCCACCACCTCACTTTGGTCCGATCCCCTGCCACGTGGCGAAACTTCTGACTTGTTCAAACCACGAGCGGGTCTTCAGCGATCCGAAATGCACGGATCTCGCGACACCTGTCCACAACTGTCACATTGACCAATTCCTCCTCAACGCTCGATCCGATCCGATTTTCTCGGTGTAACGACCCAGATTTTTCGTCGATTTATTTTTAATATGGATTTAAATATTGAATTAGAACGATAATAATTTATTTTCAATAAAATTAACTATTTGGAATTAAATTATATTTTTAAACCAAATTTAGTTTAAACCATTAATTTAAATTAAATATCTCCTGCAGACAGTAAAATAAAATTCTAGATACTGCTCCATTTAGACCAGAATAGCGTTATAATCTGGTATCGTCGGTCGAATAGTTGTTCACTAGTTAAGGGCCGCGAGATGTTTTAATTATTTAATTAAAATAAAATCAAATCAAATTAAAGAGAGTCGTCCTAGGATTTTTATCAGCCAACCTATCTCAATTAATAACGCAGACCTATTTTTGCATCGAGCAGGAAAATTTGTTTCCGTTCTTCATAGCAAAGCAAGACAACAGTTTTAATGGCATCAGTACATTTGTTCCCTTGTTCGCGTTTATAAATATACCCATCGGCCTTCACAATTTTTCCATCCTCCTGGTCACGATAAAGATCAAATACAAATTCCACTTAAAATAAAAAGGGGCCACGCTAGTTTTAGATACTCAAAATCAAATTGAAATCGAGGCTTTTCGTTCGAAGTAGCAGTGCGACTTGGCAGGGATTCTAGCCAAAGTCGATGGGTTCCGTGGGGTTGCGATGGAAATAATTGGGGCTACGACGGTCGAAGGATGGGACGACGCGATGTTAAGGAGGTCAACGGTGGAGAGTGGCACTGTTCGATGTCGTTCTGGGACCAGTAAGGCTAGGGTTTTGATGGACAGTAGCCGCAAGTTCCACAGAAGGATGCGATGTATATCAGAGGGGGAGTACGAGGGTGAACTTCGTTGTGTGACTTGGAAGACATGAGGGGCTCGGTCTCTGTGAGTTGGGGAAGACGAGCTGTAAGGGTGCGACATGATGTGTCGGGGTCAGCAAGTCTCTGGAAGGTCAGTGATGGTTGCGTAAGGAAGTTCGATGATGGTTGTATTCACAAGTTCACTGTAGCAGAGGGAGGGCTCGATCTGATTTTATGCGGTTGTCGAATGAGGAAGGTGGATGCTCATTTTAGGAACTGGCTCGATAAGGGATGATCACAGTTTCGAGATGGAGCTGTTTTGGGTTCGATTTCAGTGGGGTTGGATCATTGCAGTCAACGATTGCTAGGGTGTTCAGTTGGTCGAGGCGATAAGGTAATCGTTTTAACGAATTTAATTTACATAGTATAATTGATTTATTCACTATAGTATTTAATTTAAATAAATAAATGATTTATCGATGGATAAAATTTAAATAAATCATAGGTGCGAACGGGATTCGGTGGAGACAATTCGAGTAGATTCATAAATACGACAACATGGAAATAAATGGGATAATCAGAAAAGGAAAATCCTGGTGAGTAAATCTCACTCACCTTTAGAATTATTTTTATTTCATTAAAAATAAATTGTTTGTTGCTTGTGTGAATATTTTCTGGTTGTTTTATATATATTAGTTATTTAGGTTATATATATATATATATATATATATATATATTGGGTTGATTGATTGGTTGGATTCCCGCAGTCTCATTAGCGGATGCCCGCAGTTTCATAGCGGATGATTACCCTATACGCCCCACGCCATGATAGTGGATGACCTTATATACCACGATATTCTGCCACGAAGCAGAATGGGTATTATTTATGTGCTAACATCTGTGGATGCAGGAAAAACAGGTTGGAGGGATCCAACTGGATTCCTCAAAAGTATATTATCTGTTTGTTGTTTGTTTGATTACATATATATTCATATATGATGTGTTAAAAACCAAATGATTGATAATTGGGTGATTTGATTGTTTTAAATATCACTGGGCCAATCGTTAATTTATTAAAATATCATGAGAATGATATTTGAAGTTTAAAAAGGGAAATTCTGTTTTTCTCAAATAGAATTTGAAATTCAAGTAGAATTTAAAAATATAGGATTTCAAAGTGGAATTTTGAAATAGAATTTTGAAATGAAATTTCAAAATAGAATTTTTAAGTAGAAATTTAAATATTAGAAAGGAGTTGAAATATTTGAAATACAAAAGAAATTTCAAATAGGAAATGGAATGGAATTTTTAAATATATAATTCAATTAAAATTTGAGTATGACATTTGAATATAGAATTTGAATAAAGAAATCCCAAAATTGAAATTGAATATAGAAATTCAAATAGAGTTTGAATAAAGGAAATTCAAAAGGGTATTTAAATAGTAGAATTTGAATAATAGAAATCAAATGGGATTTGAATAGTAGAATTAGAAAAGGAGTTTAAATATTTGAATTTTTATAGAAAAAAAAGGAGTTTGAATATTAGAAATTCAAATCGAAGTTCAAATAGGATTTGAATATGCGAAATTAGCATGAAATATAGAATTTGAATTCAAATAAATTCAAATGGGATTGAAATAAAGGAAATTCAAAAATGGAATTTCAAATAAAAGAAGAATGTAATTTGAAATTTTGGGAATTTCAAATAAGAGAAAATGGAATTTGAAACATTTAGAATTTCAAACAGAATTTAAATGGAGTTTGAATATTTGAATTTCAAATGGAGTTGGGATATTCGAGAATTCAAATAGACTTTAAATATAGGAATTTCAAACACAATTTGAGAATGGAGTTTAAATCTAGAATTTGAATTCAAGAGGAATTTAAATATGACGTTTGAATTCAAAGTGAAGTTTAATATGAGATTTGAAATTCTAATAGAATGAAAGTAGATTTAAGTATAGAAATTTGAATGGAGATTGGAAATGGGATTTGAATAAGGAAATTCAAATGTAAAATTTCAAAGTAGAACTTGAATTAAAACTTTGAAGATAGAATTTCAAATAGAACTCGAAATAGAATTAACTATGGGATTTGAATATGGAATTCAAATGGAATTGAAACTATGGATTTGAATATATTAAAAGCAGAATGGAATTGAATTTCATTCAAACGAAGTTTAAAAGTTTTTATATATATATAATTAAAACGAACTCGCCGCAGCGCTGCAGTTCGAAAAATAGCGATTCGAACTTCAATTGAATATACAGAACGCAATTGAAGTCGGAATTCTTCGAAACAAGAAACGTCAGGACCGATTTGATAATAGTTTTCTAATGAAGAAGAAAAATCTGGATTTCGTCGTATAGATTTTGAGATATGTCAAAATCAAATTTTCAGAAAAACAGCGCCAGAATCGTTTTAAAACCATAATGGTTTATTTAATGTTATAAAAGGATTTTAAGCAAATAAAATCCGAAGTTCTATTTAGAAAATTTCAGAGTGAGTTGCAAAAGATATGCGAATTCAAGTTGTGTAAATGAATATGATTTTTGAAACAGAAACCAGATTTTTATTTATTGAATAGAATTAACTAAATTGAATAGAAATTAGTTAATGAGTTTTCGAATGGATATTGGGGTTTAAATAAGTAAATTCGATGTGAAAATTATATTCGAAATCAAAAAGGGAAACTAGAATTGAAATTGAAATTCAATTTGGTTATGAGCAAGTTAAATATTCTATATGAACATGTTATGTTCAACAAAGAAGTGAAATAGGCAAAAAGGCTAATTAAAGAATAATTGAGCGAAACTGAATTCAAACGATTCAAAATTTAATTAAAACGAATGGATTGAGTTGAATTGAATTGGAAACAGGTAAACATGTGTTAGACAGGTACATGATGAAGTATATGAAGATTTAAATTTATGTGCTCGACAAAAAGGTACATGTTTAATTCATATATGAGGTTTTATGCGCCGTATCGGCTAGCCGCTTGGCTTTTTCTTTTTCTTTTTGAGATGAGAAGGTACCGGGAAGCTATTTGAAATTTCCCGATGCTCCCGATACAGGGGAGGTTATGGCGAAATTTTCCGGAAATTTAAGGAGTTAGAATATTTTTAAGAGATTTTGATAATTTGAAATCATTGTATCGACGTATTGAATTCGATAGTAAAGTGAATATAAAAATCGAGTGTTGTAAACAAAAAAAGGATAGAGATAAGCGATTGGAATTGTTTCCAATTGCAAATAGAGATTTTTCTAATATATAGAAAATAAAAGAAGTTGACATTTGGAAACGTTTTCCAAACGGCATAAGAGGCCGAGATGATTATTGAAAATATTTGGGTAACAAATATTGATAAGAGAGTGTAGAAGAGATTTAATTAATGAAATATTAATTAAAGAGCCCAGTGATTTGTTTGATATGTTTGGATGAACACTTGTTTTATTCGATAGTTAAATCACAGACTATCGAAGTTTTGACCATCGTTGTCAATATGGAGAGACCGGTTGGATTATTATCCGAAGAACCACTCCGTAGTGGCATAAGCGTTGCGAACCAAGTATGCTGAATATATTGAAGACAGAGTGAAGTGCAAGGGCTTTTCTATTTATAGAAATAGTGCCTTCGGTTTCGTTCAGTCCCAGAACGAACGTAAATGGACGAATGTCTGACAAAGTATTTCCAATGATCAAATGGGTTGGTCTGTATGAATATATATGGTTGCAACGGATTTATTCCCTTAGCATAACATCCAGAATATTTGTGCAAATCAATTAGTGATTAACGGATCTGACAATGTGGCATTCAAAGTGATTGTGTTATCAAGGAATGGTAAGTATTCGTAGCCTCAGGCCTCAACAACCGGGAAAGGACAAAAATCGGGCAGGCAGCATGGCTATGTGGGTCGCACCCATTAGGGTGTATAATCACCTATCTAGAGAAATTCCTTTTGTTTCTAAATCTATCGATTCTGCCCATTCGGGAAACGGTGGTTTGAGCCCAACCGTTGGTGATATACATTCGATACACACAAGCGAAATGAGTGGTCGGTCATGTGTGGGCCGGGTTGCAAGATGTTCTTGTTGAACCCAGTGTATTCCTCTCTAGAGATACACAGTCGGAAGGTGGTTCCATACCTTGTCATAGTTGGAATCCAATCTCCAATAAGCGCCATGCGGTTTTTGATTTTATACTATGTATGTGGAGCGTGAGATGCAAACGTTCTGCTATTTGGTTATTTACTTGATGTAGACATTATTATAATATCACTGGATTTTCGTATCAAAGTGTTTTGGGTTATAGTAAGGTAAAAACCGTCCATGTTTATGTGTGGGCTGGTCTTACTATTATCTTTTCTTTCGAAAAGGGTTTTGAAAGTTAAACAAGTGGTTGGAGTTTACTCACACCAGTCCCATGACTGACCCAGAGTTTATTTTGTTTTGTTTTCCCTAAACTCTTGGGTGCCCAAATTTGTACGGGCAGTCAAGTGTTTCAGGCTTTTACAGATACACTTGGAGGAGCTTGAAGCAGGAGGCTTCAACGTTAGTTATTTAGAGTTACTTCCGCTGGATCAAATGTTATGTGTACTCTGATGATGGTATGTATATATGTACAAAACAGATTTGTATTTCGAAGCTTATGTTATATAATATATTTTAATCGTTCCGCTGTGAGTTGTGATCTTCGTTTTTCTCCTATTCTAATATTTCTTTCTTTCTATTTCTCATCCTCTAACTTCTTTCTAATAATGAGTCGTATTTCTGTGTTATTTGTGTTGGACGTGTGTTGTATTTAATCAACTCAGATAGCTCGGATTTGCGGGTCGTTTCACTCGGGATCTGCACCACGTGTGACCGCGAACCGCCTGACAGAATCAGCTATAAATAGCCCGGAGACTGAAATTTTTCGGGATCTTTTTGGCAGTATTGAGCACTGATTCCACCATTACTGTCATACCACTATTTCTTATCAGTTTTGCTACGAGATTACTGAGAGAAATCATAATTGTAAGAGTGAGCTTTAGAGGAATCATTGATTGTACTAGCATTCAAAGTATAATCGATAACATATAAAGTGGACGTAGGCTCGTTAACGCCGAACCACTATAAATTCTGTGTGTTTTCTGCTTTTTCTTCATTCTCCAGTTATAATTCTTTACGAATCAGAACAATTTGGGTGTTAGGTCCAAATTTTGATCTAACAGTCGATTTCCTTTTAAAACGTATTTTATAAATCGTTTTAAATTCGTTTTCGAAACGATTTCAACTTCATATTCAATTTCGAGTCAAAATTGAATATTCCACATCATCGATATAAAAATGATAATATTTTCAAAACGTTATATTTTGAAATCACTTCCTTTGCTGTAATCATTATAAAAACGAATATAATCGATATAAATATCATTCGCGTCAAAATGGCGCATATCTAACCAACATGGCTTTATATATTTAAATAACTTTGTTATTCTATTCAACAAATGAATATTTTGTTCAACACATGAATATATGTTTCTTTATTCAACACATGAATATATATATTTTATTCAACACATGAATTTTCTTCTATTCAACACATGAATATATATTTTATTCAACACATGAATTTTCTTCTATTCAACACATGAATATATATTTCATTCAACACATGAATTTTCTTCTATTCCACACATGAATATATATTTTATTCAACACATGAATATATATTTTATTTTCTAAATTGGAATGAGACCCACTCCATTACCATATAATGTTA